>JANDKJ010000109.1:0-719292 GCA_028551335.1 Armillaria sp. CMW 4456 | reverse complement strand
GCTCGATCCCAGTTGGACGATCTGGCCGACGAACTCATGACCACAAGTGTGACTACAAGGCGCGTCAATATTAGGCCAGCCGACTGCGCAACGGAAAATTTGGCTTGCATCTTATCAACGGCTTCGTGTCCTCTGTACACATGAAGGTCACTACCTTGAAATCATTGTGTCATCGGACAGAAGACGCATTAGACTGGACCGTTTGTACCACACAGGCCGAAAATCTGGCACGAATATTTACGTTAACTGGTGAACGGATGGCTAACGGATATCACCGACTTACATGTATTTTTACGATGGCATCATCTGGGTGGGTAATTCTAAAAATCAAACACTGAGAGTCTCCATCTGAACCTCTAATCGAATCCTGCTCACTCGGGTATAGGCACGTTTTCCACACGAATATCGTAGGAAGGGGGATGGAATCGAATCGCAACTTGTGATGGTGCCACGGACATAGTTCGAGTAGCCAGAACAATGCCTAATTGCTCTAAACGATGCAATCACGGTGATTTCAACCAGAGAAACCAACAGGCTGAAGATGAACCTCAAAGGTGGGATTGGGCCGTAGAATTGTAGGTCAGAATGCAGTACGGGGGCCTATATGCGACCTGGCGGAGTGCTAGAGAAGGGAGAAAGTGGCAAATCATCGGATCGGAATGAGGATGTGCACCGGCCCGGACTATGCTCGGGCCGCTGAAGTCGGTTGTTTGTTTCTCGATTCAACACCCAACAAGTACGCAGCACGGTTTTCTCCCGCATGTGCGTGCTGGAACGACATCACTACTTCGGCAGTCTTAAAGAAACAAGGTCCAGAAAAGTATCGGCGCACGACGCGAATCCTCTACTAGAATTTGATTAGAACCGACACCTGGTCACCATATCGACAATCCACTAATGTCCTTCAGTTTCTCCTGTATTTTTCCTCGAATTTTATTCTGCTGCGAACGATGATCTAGATCTTTGTCACCCAAATAGCCGGAATTCTATAAAAGCCATTCGACCCTCGCTCGATTCATCCAGCAGATAGTTCTATCCTCGATGGCTTCCCGTCTGGCTTCATCTTTCTTTCAAATCCTTTGTGTCGTGCTGACATGTGCCGCTGTCGGTCGTGCCTATGTTGGACCTGGCGTTGTTACCGGTGATACCGCAACCCACGATCCTACCATCTGCAAAGACAGCGATGGGAAGTACTTTTTGTTCGGTATGTTTATATCCGTGATACGTATGCCAATTTTTTTTTTCATTACCACTGCAGCAACTGCTATTGGTATCTCGATCACTACTTCCACGGATAGGACAGCGTGGACGTACCAGGGATTGGTATGGCCCGATGGTGCCAGTTGGACTGATGATTACACCGGTACTTCCAACGGGTAATGACATCCATCTCATATTCACCTATTTACTGTCGTTCAATATTTGCGGATTCTAGGAATTTGTGGGCACCCGACTGCTACTATGATGGTAGCAAGTTCTGGGTACGTACTTTCGATAACAGTGCGAACGTGGCCTTATGGCTTTTTAGCTTTACTATGCCGCATCCAGTTTTGGATCCCAGAAGGTCAGAAACTAACTGTATTTCGCCTTTTATTTTGCTAAATACTTTGCTTAGTCTGCTATCTTCTTGGCAACATCGTCAACTGGTGCTCCTGGTTCGTTTTCAGCGAGTTGTAGCTTCTTTGCGCTGATGTACTCTTCTAGGAACCTGGACCAACAAGGGATTAGTGACATCGACCGCGTCTGGAGATACTTATAATGTATGTTGCGGTACTGTATTGTCTATAGGAAACTTTCTAACACAGTACAAACTAGGCTATTGATCCTAAGTAAGCTTGCCTCCTGGTCGAAAGAGAAGCTCGCTCAGTTTCGCGTCTTCTCTTTCAGCTTGTTCATTTGTTCGTCCTCTGGTATTTTCATCTTGCATTGCATTCTGACTCTGCCATAGCTGGAAGCACCTGGTATCTTAGTCTCGGAAGTTTCTGGACCGGCATCAAGATGATCAAGTAATCTTTCAAAATGTGTTATTTGATACTTGACTCACAATGCGCAGGCTCAGCTCGTCCACAGGACTTTCTTCGAGCTCTTCCGTTACGTCGTTGGCTGAACGTACGGATGCCGATGGCGCAGTGGAAGCTAGCAGCATTTACAAATACGGAAGTTATTATTATCTTTTCACGTCCTGGGATGTCTGCTGTGAAGGTACATCCAGCACCTATAACATTCGTGTTGGAAGGTCAACAAGGTAAAGATTCTCTTCTCGCGTGAAGAGCCTAAATGTTAATAATGATCTTGTAGTGTCACTGGCACGTACTACGACGAAGATGGCGTCTCTCTTCTTAAGGGCGGAGGAACCCTTGTTCTGGAGACTCACGACAAGGTACGTAATGTCATCGATGTCGTGAATGCAGTCCCTCTATACTTATTTTGATATTCACAGATTTATGGTCCCGGTGGTCAAGATGTTTATACAGACAGCGATGGACCTATCCTTGTTTACCGTGCGTTTACTACACATAATTTTCAGGTAAAGAACTTGAGCTGCTCTTTCAGACTATTACAACTCGTCGGGCAGCTACGTAAGAATCTTTCTACCGTGTTCCGATGTATGTGTATGCTAACTTTCTTTAGCTCGGTATCAACCTCCTAGACTTTTCTACGGGCTGGCCGGTAAGTAGCTGAATCTCGTTTTCAATTCCCTCCATTTATTCTTTTAACTCTTTAGGTCGTTGCTTGAAGTCTATAATAGCATGCTGGCGTATAGTACTTACGTATTATTTTATATCAAATCGTGAGATACAATTCAATTGCTCTCTCTTTGCAATCAACCACATCTAAGATTTTTACCAATGGTATTTTCCCCACACTAAAAAGTGGGCATATAATCCAGAAGAAGGCCTGGATGTGTTCCGGGACTGTCGAGTCTACGGGCGCGGGAATTGCCGCAGGCCCCCTTGATTTTATTTGAGTGGGCCCACCTGGTGAAGTACTTAATATGAACTGATATCCTTTGACGACAATCTCCATCCAATCCCGTTATGTGGAAAACTCACTACGACGTTATTATCGTCGGCGGCGGCGTCGTTGGCTGCACGCTCGCCCATGCCCTGTCCACTATTCCACGCGAAAAACCTCTTCGCATCGCCTTACTCGAACGCTCCCTTGCAGAACCCGACCGGATTGTCGGTGAATTGCTGCAACCTGGAGGCGTCGACTCGATGAAAAACCTGGGATTGGAAGCCTGCTTTGATGACATCGATGCTGTCCCTGTAAAAGGCTACTGCGTCGTCGACAATAACAAGCCCGTCCACATCCCATACCCAGATGGCCACGAGGGACGCTCATTCCACCATGGCAAGTTCATCATGAATCTTCGTGAGGCCGCGAAAAAGGCGAAAGGCGTTGAGGTCATAGAGGCGACGGTTACAGACCTAATTGAGGCCAACTTCAACAAGCAAGTCATCGGTGTACGCGCGACGAGGAAGGATGGGCTAACGACTGGAGGCGAAGCTGACAAGGAGTCGTTTTTTGCTGACCTCGTCGTCATCGCCGATGGTTGCTTCTCCAACTTTAGGGGGGCCGTTATGGGCGACCGACTCTGCAAACCTGTAACAAAGAGCCATTTTGTTGGTCTCGTGCTTGAAGACGCAGTTTTGCCTATACCCAATCATGGCACCGTTGTGCTCGTCAAGGAATACGGCCCGGTGTTACTATATCGTATTGGCGAACATGACACCCGTCTGCTTGTCGATGTCAAGGCCCCCATACCCGCCGACCTTGAGGTGCATTTCGATACTCTTTACTTGTGTATCATTCTCAGTCATTTCTCACAGTCCCATATATCCAAAAACATTCTCCCTCAACTCCCCTCATCCGTCCAGAGTTCTGTCCGTGTCGCGCTGAAGAAGGACCGTCTTCGTCGAATGCCCAATTCCTTCCTACCTTCAGTGATACAAGGTAGTTCTATGCCTGTCGCAAAGGAGGGCGTGTTCCTCGTGGGTGACGCGTGGAACATGCGACATCCATTGACCGGTGGAGGAATGACAGTAGCGTTCAACGACGTTGTTATTCTTCGCGATTTGTTAACACACGTTAAAAAGCTGGATGATTGGAGAGCCGTACGTGCAGCCTTACGCAAATGGCATTGGCAGCGAAAGCCAGTTGCGTCGACCGTTAACATCTTGAGTGTCGCATTATATGACCTTTTCGGTGCCGAAGGTATGTTCTTCTACCTTCGCGTTTGGTACCATGCTGATCGGGTTTCAGACGAGGAACTTGAGGTTCTTCGCACGGGCTGTTTCAAGTACTTCGAACGAGGCGGTGAATGCATAAGGGGGCCCGTCTCCCTCTTATCCGCGTAAGCTATCGTTAAATCAAGCGGCCTACTATTACTAACTTACCGTCAGCATCTGCCCTTCGCCCGTATTACTATTTAATCATTTCTTCTCAGTCGCCTTTTACTCGATTTGGGTAATGTTCACGCATCCACGGACTATCCAGAGCCGGGCTGATCAAAAGCCGAAATCCATTGCTCCGCAATTTGACGAGTACCCGATGTTATTCTTCAAAAGTCTTCGAGTGGTATGCAGACTTTGACCCTCTCGTCAACGTTATTTGACAAATCTCCCGTAGTTCTGGACAGCGTGCGTCGTGTTTGGTCCGCTACTATGGTCAGAAATTCGATGGTGGTCGCCTGATGATGTCAAGGCACGACGGAGAGTTCAAGTAACTGGATTCGGGATTCCTCTACTTGTTGTTGCGGTCTATGTGTTATCTTTACAGTCATGATTAGATGCTTGTAGAATGGAGAGACTGGGGAATCATTTTATCCTGCTATACCATTGGAATTTTTATCAATACATTATAGCAGCACTTCTCGGATATGTATATGGTTTAGAACACGAGGGAAAATCGGGTACGGGCTATGGTCCAACATTCACGACCGAGGACCTTGAACGTAGGGGGGTAAATGATGCAGGACATCGAGAGAAACCAAGAAGTATATTAGCAGGAATGCAGCTTACGTCTCGTGTAACTGATTGTTATAGAACCGGTTGTACATACTACTCATAATGTCAAATTGTATTCGTATTCTCCATTCGTGCTCTGCGCAATCCACAGCACGACTCCCGAGAGCATCATTGCAATGTTCTGAGACACATTGGCGTATCCATAGTACGAGAATTGTTGAGGATAGTCGCCAAGGACATATTTGAGGATCAGGATACACTACAAGGCCCATGAGTCGCACGACAGCAACGGAGTAAAATGAATACTCACTACACTGCCTGCCAAACCACCGGCCATGAACGCAAACCCGATGAACAAGAACAATCGAGCTCTCCAAACAGCTCCCGCGTCTCCGAGTCCAACATCGCCTTTGATACGGTCTTTGTCGATGACATTGACGATGAGGAAGCCCACCAGCGACGAGATACCTGGAAGCCAGTCTAGGAATGTTACGTGCACTGGAGGGTCTCCACCCCAAGATGGTTTTGCATGAGCAGAGAGGATAGCTGCGTCAAGGAAAGTCCATTGGGCAAGAGCAAACTGCGGTGGGTTGTAAGCGAGTAAATGCAGCAAACGATGAATACATACCAGTGCCCCAGCAATATAAACTCCTACTGTGCGACGGTGCTTTCCCAAAGTGAGTTCTGGGAAAGGATTGAGGCAGACGCGACGGGGGTCGTAGTCGGCACGAGGTAGAGACATGGTAATAGGCAAGATCGAGGTTAAGGGAAGAGCTTGCTTTCTCCCACAATGACTACACGCATTTGGGCACTTTCCGTTGACGACCGCCAGGCTCTCATCAAAGCTGCCTTTGAGGGTATCATCATCTAACCTCACTTTGAATATTGTTCTTATCGGTATCCCAGCAAAGGAACACTCATACAGTCCTTACTCGAAGTTTCCAGTCGGTGCCGCTCTAATGGCTGCGGACGGCACAATTATCAGGGGAGCTAATGTCGAGAATGCGTCTTATGGTGCGTTTGCTGTCTGTCGTCGTTGTGGAGTCTAATCCATGCTACAGGCGGGACTATCTGTGCTGAGCGAACAGCCATCGTCAAAGCGGTCGTTCGTGACATTCTCCTCTTTCTCATGTACCTCTCACTCAATACTCAACAGAGTGAAGGCATCAAGTCATTTATCGCGCTCGCCGTCACGACGTAATTTTCCCCCATACATCCGTCTTGTTTGCTTTCTAAGTCTGTGTTTTAGCAATGTACCAGCAACAATCTCACCCTGCGGGATGTGTCGCCAAGTCATTCGTGAATTCTGCGCCCTCGATATGCCTGTGCTCCTGATACCTGGAGATTACCCTAAATTGCCAGACGACAAGACGGACGAAGGAAAGCCTGGTATGACTGAGGGCGGCGTGCGAGAGACAAGTATTGGCGAATTACTCCCAGATAGTTTCGGACCAGAGCACTTGGAACTGCCTAGAAAGTGACCAGACTGCCGCATACAAGTAACTATGTCCATTCAACAACCCCAACGCCGCTATCAGCTGTTATCTAGAAGGACAATACATCACGAAGACGTTTTACTCCGCTTACTAGGCCGCTCTTCATCGTCGCCCTTCAGCCCTTTCATCTTTCGCGTCTGTAGCTTGTTCAGATCCTGGGTACCAACATGAACTCGTCCACGCAAGTCGCCCATTTCATCAACCTCCAAATTCTTGCGTTTCTTTCCCAGTCCCTGTTCGACTTCCTTCTTTTTCATCTTCGGCCTCTTCAGTGCCTGCTTCAACATCTCTGCGTCTGCCGCTTCATGTCTCCGCAGAACCATGTCCAATGATGGGCCCATCGGTATAAGCTCAACCCGCGGTATCCGTGTCCCTGACGATAGTAATTTGATGGTGTAGGTCCGTAAATGGACTTTTGGCAAAGGAATCGGGGTGTCCGACGTGGTATTGAGCGAAGGGGGTGTTGGTGCGAGAGAGACGCTGATGACATGCTCGATGCCCGGAAGACATATTTCGTCGATTTCCTCTCCGTTGAAGAAAGACATGAGCATGGATTTTAGTTGCATGAAGCGCGGATGAGTATCAAAAAGCTCAGAAGCGAAATGCATCAATGGCTTGTGTCCCGGCGTTGATTTTTGTGTCTTGGAAATGGTAAGAATGGCGAATACCAGATGGCTAAGGCAGACATACCTTGAGGTCTGCTATCCCAGTATATCCCTCTACTCCAACTTCGAGCATGTCCAGTACTCGACCATCGTACATGCGTACAAATATCAAACTGTTTGGTCTTTTCTTGTTAGTCTGGCCGACCAAGAACAGTGATGCATCATTTTTGTTCGCCCAAAATTCAAGAGACGAGGCTGACGTCGATGAGGATGTACTGTCGAAAGGGTGAATGTCGTTTTTCTTCGAGAAGGAAATTGCTGCGGGTCGTTTAAGGGCCATCTGCAATGTGTTAGGAGAGAAGATTTAATCAGTTCCCTGACGCACCAGATCCTTCATTACACCATTGAGCACCTCGCCAGTGTGTGTTCCTTTTACAAATATTGCCGTCCGTACATCCTCCACTTCCTTGGGCATACGGGCATCCATGGCACGTTTGGATCGTGCATTTTTGGGTTTTCTACGTGTAGGTCGTCAGTATTCCTCTTTGAAAGGTTTGTGTGGTCCCTCACACTGTACGAAGCATGATCAGCAGAAAATAAAGGTAAGCGTAATGGTGTCACAGTAACAGTCTGTGGGCTCGGCCCGATCATTCTCACGCCACATTAGTCAGCGGAAGAGACTGATCTTGTCTCCCATCCAACCGGAACTCCCAAGTTTGTTTGCTCATTCACCGTCAATACCCTGCGGAAACATCATAGCCGCCAATCGCAGCGGGCTGGAAATCCAGCAATTCAAAGTCGATTTATAACACAGATTTTGTCCTTACATCGTAATGGCACAATCCTATTTCCCCCGGGTATCATCACCTGCTCAAGAAGCAGCAGCATCGTTCAGCAGTTTTTCTGGCGAGAAGCATTCACGAGTTGAGGACGTTCAGGAGGCATATATTGAGCAGAAGGGCCGGTGAGTACAGGTCTGTTGCTTTTTTTCGTTGGGTTGAGCGACCGTCGTAGCCTCGTCAAGGCGATTGACGCAACAAAGTCCATCCTCAGCGATATCCGTATTTTTAACAAGGCCGAATGGGTCGTTCGTTACCCTCAGCTACGTGAACAGGATGCTACACCTCCTGCGAACCCTGGACGAACTCTTCGCCGTTCCCTGTCGTTCGCTGACGACCCTACAACGGAGACAGACGTCGTTCTTCGGCAGGGTATGACCAGGTCAATTACCCTTGCATCTATTGCAGACGTTTCAGAGTCTGCAGACGAAGGGAGTCGCGCAGAAGAGAAGCAGGATGGGACGGAACGCCTTCTACCCCAGTCCGACTTTCAAGTTCTGCGCCTCGACCTCAAGCTCGGCGCTCACGGTTCCTCTACTTCCGCTACTTCTCTCGTTTCCCAGCTCGAAAAGGCGTCCATCGCAAATCTGTTAGATGATCGTATCACCTCTTCCCTTAGTCATATCGACAAGCTCCGTCTCCGTGTTGAGGACACTTCATCAAAAGTCCTCGTCACTGGTGACCTTAACGCCGGAAAATCAACATTTGTGAACGCTCTTCTCCGTCGCGAGATTATGCCTGTTGATCAGCAACCTTGTACTACCGCGTTCTGTGAGGTACATGATGCAGCCGAGAATCAGGGCGTGGAGGAGGTCCACATCCTCATTGACGGCATAACATATAACATACAAGACGAATCGACCTTTACTCGTGCCCAGATATCTGACCTCGAGGATATTGTCAGTGAGAACGAGACCTCCGAGAAGGTGCTCAAACTCTACCTTGCCGACACTCGGGCTCCATCTGAGTCATTGCTTAACAACGGCGTCGTTGACATTTCCCTCATTGATGCCCCTGGTCTAAACCGTGACAGTCTGAAAACCACAGCCTTGTTCGCGCGCCAGGAGGAAATTGATGTGGTTGTTTTCGTCGTCTCTGCCGAGAACCATTTCACCTTGTCAGCGAAGGAGTTCTTATGGAATGCCAGTAACGAGAAAGCATACCTTTTCATCGTTGTCAACAAGTACGACCAGATCAAGAACAAGGAAAAGTGTCGTCGGATGGTCCTGGACCAGATCAAACAGCTTAGCCCTCGCACCTATGAGGATGCTGAGGACCTTGTCCACTTCGTTGACTCAGCGGCTGCTTTGCAACCTTTCACGGCCAGCCCATCTTTCGATGACCTCGAGTCATCATTGAGGTCCTTTGTTCTAGTCAAACGCTCGAAATCCAAACTTCATCCCGCTTCGACTTATCTCGTCAATCTCCTTTCTGATATCGATCTTCTCGCCGGTGCCAATGCCCTCGTTGCAGATTCAGAGCTGCAGCGGTCACAGGAGGACTTGGCGCAAGCTAAGCCCATTTTGGAAAAGATGCAGAGCAATAGGGATTTGTTGGAGGAGAGCTTGGAGGCTGTCGAGGAACAGGGTGCGACCGACTCTTCGAACAAGACCAAGGTCGTGCTGGGTGACGCCTTGGAGCGCGTCGGCCAAGGACGTCTCGGCCTGGAAAATGGCACCGTCTCTATGCCATCGTACCCGGGTCTCTTGGGTATCTGGAATTACGCTCGCGACGTTAGGAGTGCTTTGCTTTCCAGTATCGACGCAGCAGTTAGATTGGCCGAAGACGAGGCACGAGTCATCACAAGCCAGTCTGTTGACAAGATCAAAGATCTCGCTGAAGAACATCTACCAGCGGGTGTTGAACGAAACAAGAGGGTGTTCATGCCCGAAGCTATGTTTAGCACTGTTCGACGAGCTGGCAAAGGCGCAAAGCATCGGCGCACTAGTGGTGCCGTCGTTGCGGGTGGTGTGAATGGATTGGGAATCGGTCTTGCTCAGCGCCCCGATATGCTTGAAACTTCGTTCCTGGATCTTTTCGATGTCCATCATCAATTCTGGCTACACTTTGGTGATGGAAAGGTTGAAGACGACTCGGCTGCACCAACAGCTTTGGGTCTTATGAGTGTTGGTGTGGGCGCCCTTACCATGGTCGGCGGTCAGGCCATTGGTGCACGCGGATTGATAGAAGGAATCATCCGCGTTACGGATCTTTTTGGAAACGAGACTGCCAGAAAATGGGCTGCACCTGTACTCGGTGCAGTCACTATCGGTCTGACTGCCTACGTTGTCTTGGAGCTACCAAACTCCATTCCCAAGACGGTTGGCAGGCGCGTGAAGGCCTCTATTACTCGGGCTGATGGGGAGGAAGAGGATACGTTCATCGAGGTCCAAGCAGGCAGGATCAGTAGGGAGGCTCGAAAGGTCTTAAGACTGGCATCGTGGGATCTACGAGGAAGATTTACGGGTGCTATGGAGGAGAGAGTGAAAGAGGTCAAGGTTGCTGAAGAAATGGAAAAGAAGGCCTCAAGGGCCAAGGAGTGGTTCGGTGATGTGTCCAAGAGGACGGCTGATGTTCGAGTCCTCGCTGGGCTTGGTAAGGATGATTAGTCCGCTGCCAGGTCTCTCGACTTTATCTCACCCGTTCATATGGTCCTCTTAATTTCTTCGAATTTTCGAAAAATAAGGTGGGGCAGTAGTGCCCTAATACCACCCTCGTTATTAAATAATGAATATACTTAGACCCATGCCCTCCGCCATTCTGTTATACTTATTTACGACACTCGTTTGGCTTTTCCATTTCTAACGTTAGCATACGATTTTCCTACGAATTAACGATATAACCATTGAGGAGTTGTTATTAAATAAATTGTCTTCACGCTGTAGGAGAGAGCGCCATCTTGAGGCATAAAAGCCAAACGGATTTGGTGATACCGCCGAAGGCAGCGGTGGCAATGAAACATTTACACAATCAGAGCACAATTGCAGCAGCAACAAATCGCATCGACGTTAAGTGCTAGCCGAGCTCGCGAAGGCCAGCACATCATAAGGTGTTGACTAAGCTGCGAGAGACCACTTCTTCCTCTCGCAGCCATCACCGCCGTGGGGTGTAGTATCAATCATGAGCGTCTGAAGAAGGCCGATAGCTGCACGCCAGTGCGCATACCCAGCCGTCGCAAAACATCCGACAAATGCGTGATGCATACGTGCAACGTTACCAAGTTCCGGAAATAGTCATTGGCGTTTATCTCTTCTTCACCTGCATAAAAATTTTCGTAAATGATACTTAAGTATCACAAATTCATAACTCACTTGATAGGTCAACAAATTGTAAAAGCTTAGATCTGTCTTCCAAAGTATCCCAGAAGTTCTGTGTTGAGTCCAGCAATTCCTTGACTAGTTTCGCCAAGTGAAGAAGAGTGTCGCTTGTCGCCAATTCAGTCACGGTACGCATGACTTGCACCATGGAATCTGATGTAATGCTGTTGTCGAAATCGTATGGAAGACAAGGGAGAGCTGTCAGTCTACCCAAGCTGGCGAGATCATTAGTGGAGGAAAGAAAGTCTCAACAGTGTGCGTGCTAGAAGTCCTTCGAGGAACTACAGTAAACGTCGTGGACACGTATCTTCAGCAATAATTTGTAGCGGAAAACTGACGCGGCCCAAGACGTCGATAAAAGATACAATATGATTATCATGAGTTTTTTGGGCGCCTTCATCACCTGGAGATAAATACTTTTTGTGCTCGGACGTTCTTGGGGCAGGCGTAGATGTTTAGCCAGCAGTTTGGACATCCTCCATCGTAATGCCGTTGTCTGAGGGTGGTGTCACAGTCGACGAGGCAAGGAATTTGTACCGCTGTTTTGCATCTTCTGGCGGGACAAAGGTATTTCCTAAATCTTCCATCTTGTTCAGTGTAGCTCGTAAAGACTCGTGGACTAGTAGTCCTCTGAGAATAGGATAGTGTCGAACGAGTTCATCGATTGCAGTACCTATGAGAACGGCGTTTTCTTTCTCAAGGAGTTTCAAATGCTGATCGGAGGTGAATATGGAAAATATGGGGGGAATGGCGCTCAGCCTTGCTCTGTCATCCTCACCGTTCTAACCGACGGCCAATACACCCCCACAGGTGCGTAGTTAAGTGCAGCTGCGTAGATTTTAGCGAGAATCGGCAAAGAGTATGGATAATCAGGTGAGTAGGGCGAGGAAGACGACTGCGCGCTGGCTAGAATACGGTTGGGTGGGGGTAGAATTGGAAACGCGGCGTTACCAGCTGACGGATGCAGGTCGAGAAGGGCCGTCTGGCTCGGCGGAGGATGCAGAAGAAACAGAGAAGACTTGACATTGTGGAGGTAGGAGTCTGGAGGGCATAGTCGTAGCTCTGTTATAGCATATAGCCATCATTGGAAGGGCGAGCAAAGGAGAATGACATGCTGTCTGAAGCTAACATGCTGAGGATTTCTTCCGTCGAGTAAAATCTGTCGCGTCTGTTCGATCCTCTCACCTAATGCAAGATCAGCTCATTCGCCATAGTGAAAGGCAGAAGATGTCGACCGGAAAATCCTTTAGCTTATCAGTCGCTGTTCATCTCGACCTGGTGTAGGGTTCCTAATACGCGAAAACTCGACTCGCCGTGTGCGTACTCTGTACAAGACATGCACATCTCATCATGTGTAGCAGACTTACTCAGGTCGCCGGTCTGGCAACCACTGATTTTGATTGCCACTGTAGCGAAATCAGGGATAGGAAAATTAAAATATAGCACGGAAACTTACGGGAGCGTACTTGATCTCTGCTGCAGCAACTTGCCTGGCTCTGGTGCCGCCGGTACTTCGTTGCTCTCGCCGACAACCTTCCCTCGTAGAATCGTGTGTCGAGGCCAGTCCTCTGAGATGACGCCCTTGTAGGGTGTATAATCACAGGTGTGGTGCGACTGTTGTTTGAGGGACTGTTGAAAGGGGAAAGGGTCGGACAGGTCCAACACACCTTCGAATTCTTGATCTTATAAGGTTTGTGGCTTTTATCTGAGCGCCAGGTGATAAGGCACCACTGTCAAGAAGAACAAGGTGAATTCAACGGCGATATGGTCCGGCTAAGAAAAGCATACTTTGAGGATACATCCCATTCTGGACACACGGTTAGTATGTTAAGACCTCAATAAGTGCGGATAACATACATAATTTGGGTGAGTTAGTTGGGTTTGATTCTACAAAGTTCTGAGGGGTCATGCGACCCTTCAGCGCGCCTTTCGCTCCGCAGCAAAATTGTCTTAAAGTCTCCACAGAGGATATCCGTGGGGTTCTCAATGAAACCGAGCTCAGGTTTGATAGAAAAAAATGAGCAATAAGAAATTGAGCGATAAGGTATTACACACTCGTTTGTGATGCTCATCATCATAGAACGTAGGCGCATGATCCGAAGAGGTCACTGTAAATGTGCTATTCATCAAACGCTCCGAGATTCTGTCCTGACCCTGAGCGGTGGCGGACAAATACATTTTGCACCTGCAAATCCGTCCTTCTGCAACTGTAAGCCATCGAGTCGTGCATAGCGAGGGCCATGTCTCTGTATAGAGAGGGAGAAGTCATGTTTGAGCGTTTCAAATGACGCTAACAGCCTCTGGAGCAGGAACATACAAGCATGGGTACTACCCGGACAACACGCGCTGGAATACCAAGAACAGCGCCTCCCTCAAGCGCACACTGCACGATGGGTACCGGTTCGTAGTATGTGTCACTGTTTCTGCTGACCAGTGGCTATGTAAGTAAATACCGGTCACAACAGTGTTTCGATCAGCTAAGCACGACTTCGGTCAACGTAAGACGGATTCAAGCTCCAAAGACTGGTCTGCAACGTAAACACATACCGGCGAGCGGAGTTGCCATAATAGGGTCTTTCCCACGGATCGTGATTCATCACCGTCGGTATTACCCGTCGTCTCTTTCTTCTTACCAAAATGGCGACCGCCTACTACGAGTTCTACCGTGGATCTTCGTATGTTCGGTTTCTGCTCTCTGCCTGCGGGTAAGCGTGACGTAGACTCACCGTGACTTGAAGCATCGGAATGGCACTGACAGATTCGCTGGACGAGCTGATTACTAGCGGAGCAATCACACCTCAGCTGGCCATGAAGGTGTTGCAGCAAGTGCGCTACTGTTTTCTCTACAAAGAATTCCAGTGCTTACCTCGCTTTCTCAGTTCGACAAATCCCTTGCAGATACGATGGTGAAGCAGGTTAGGGTGAAGACAACCTTGAAGGTGCGTATGGTTGTGCCACTCGACTACGAATTCAATACAACCAAGTTGTGCTAGGGCCACCTACATACATATCGTCTGTGCGACGACGTATGGACATTCATCGTGAAGGAGCCGTCGTTCAAAATGGACAACAATGAGTATGTCAAGGCACCGAGAATCAAAATCATCGCTTGCAAGAACGGAGAGGCAATAGAAGCCGGGAGGAAGTAAATTTCAAGTCTGTACCTGTCTCCTCTTTCTTGGGTCTTTCTTGTCCTTGTCATAATGTAACATACATCATGTCTGCTGGTCACCTATTTCGTCCTGGAGGAATTCAGTCGTGACATTTGTCACTTTCAGTTTGACTTGCCAAACATGAACGGAAAGTGTTCCTGTGATTGTCCATGTTCAACCGATATATGCAACTTGGGCATTACGATCAGCGTAAGCAAGCAATTATACTCGCAAAATTTGTTTTTGACCGTCCGCTTAGGAATGAAAGTACCATGCCTGCCAGTCAGAGCCCGAACTGTCCTACTGTGTTCCCAACGTGCAACAATACAACATGGCTTCTCGGTGATATTGCCGTTCCGAAAGATTGATGAAAGACGCACTGAAGATTCAGAAAGAACTTGACATGTCACTATATGAATCGCCACTGTAGGGATATTTCAGAGGGGAGACATCTGACGGTCATAACATAGGATGTCATGAATCCTCGACAGACCATTTAATCCCACAGGACCTCTGAATTCAATGGCAGATCAATTTGAAATTCCAGTGCTGCACGAGGACACTCTCGCAATGGTGATGTAGCTTGAGAGAGCATGGGATCCATCCCAGGTCCGGTACCTTCTTAAATCCGATGTAGACGGACTATTATAGGGTTATTAGGGTGGCTCGACTCCAAGTCTTTCGCCCATCTCCAATGGCAGACACCAAGCGCTGGGTGAGTCGTTTCGCCTTCCCTGCCACCACCATTAACTCTCGCCAAGAATGATGTTGAAGCCGTAAGATTGCCAGTCGTCAGAAAAAGGTCGGCCAGCGAACATCGTCAACTAGGACGTTGGACTGCCAGACTGGATGCTCAGATAATGCTTGTTAGAGATTTATCTTCGTCATTTCATTAACTTACCTCTTACTCTTTTCATTAATCAGGCCTTCTCTCTACTGCTAATTATCACCCCATTCGCGATTTACGCCATCCGGCCTTCTCATGGTCCAGCACAGGTCGAGCATCGGTTCTATACCTTCTTACTCGGGGCCTATGTTACGTCGATTGTTACGATAATGATCCTTGTCCATTGTAGAACGACGCTTGAAGAAGCTGATGTAACTGTCAACCTTTCCCTCTTTCCCCACCTAATATTGACACCTTCGGCTCGTAGACAGACTTATTCTTCACCGCAGACTGCCCACGACGTTCCATCACCAAGAAACTCGCCAACGTAAGTCTTCACCTTCCTGATCTTCTGATCTACATGATGATTGAATGCCATCTAGCTTCGTCAATACACCAAATACTCCTTCATGTCATTCGTTGTCGGGTCCAGTGCCTACATGAATCTGGCATGCTTCTCCATTTTTGTAATTGGCTGGTTGGACTTGCTCTGGCAGTTCTATCGCCCAGCGACTATAGCATTCGTCGCTGTCTCAGGCTTCGCAAGCATCATCCACGCCTTGCTCGCGTCAGCTTTCCCGAACCTCTGTGTCGGCCTTCTACCGAGGCGGACAGTCCTCTCCTGCTTTCGGGATATCAAACTGCTCGTTCATAGGTTCTGGGCCCGCGAAGATCAGAAACGAGTTGAGCGAGTGACGAGAATCCTGAGATGGGAATTTTGTGACTGGATCTTTGATCGCCATGAAGGGTACCATTGGAGGGGAGGGGAGAAGGGCCACGATAATCTGAGGAGAATCGCTCTCAATAATCTCCGCCGTTCGCTCTAACGACAATGCTTCATAGGCATCGCTCGCGTATCAAAAAAATTTCATGACATGTACTTATCTATAGCATGCAACTTCTTGCAGTATCTGCTTCTCTTCTCTTGTACAATCAATTGGTATCCGTAACATTGAAAACTCCAGAAACACTTACCCCAATGAGGGGTTGACTCGTGTACGTAAAACAAGAAGGGACAGCTGTGAGTCAGTATACAATTCTCGTTCGCACTTCCGCATCATCATCAAGCATCTCACTCAACCACCTCATCCGCCTCGAAGTTTTCTTCCGCCTTTTTCCTCCTCCTCTCATAGGTCTGGATCTTTCGTGCTAGATCTTTGTTCGGTACGCAATCGGAAAGCCTGAACGAGGCTCTACATCCAGAAGCAGGGCACTTTTTCAGACTGTGTTCGTTCCTGAACATCTCATGAATGGCAGCCTTGGAAAAGGAATGCTTGCAGATGTTTCTATGGAAGTATTGAGTACAGAGAGTATAGGGTAGAGGAATAGACGAACGATGTATAAGGTTCTTCAATAACGCGAAGGGTTATAGGACACTTGTAGTCTTGTGTAACCCCTCCGACTTCGATATCGTCGTCATCGTCACTTTCATCTCCGCTTTCTGTACAAACAACTCAGTTTAATAAGCATTGACGTGATAAAATAAGAACCTTTGTCTATTAGTTCCGTCATCGGCGGCATAGGTTCGTTGAGATGGTCCACTTCCTGTTGACAATAAATCTCAGGGTGGACGCTAAAGTTAAGTATGCTTACATAGACGGCCTGCTTGAAAGTCTTGTACCGTTCACTTTTAGCGTATTTCTGGCGGGTAGTTTTGGCAGAGTATTCTTGTAAGCGTTTCGAGACGCCAGCATTATAACGGGTTATAGCATCACACTCTCGGGAAACGGGATGCCACATGAGATTCGACACAAAAATACCATGAGAGGGCTCACAATAATCTCCCCTTTAGATAGCCTCTCGTGTATGTCATCTAAGGAGCTTGAATGGGATTGCATCTCTGCCTCGATGTCAACGAATCTCTTCACTAATAACTCAACTTCCTCAAGGTCCTGTCATTTGTCTGTTCAGACCAGGAAACGATGCAGAAACGATAGCGCGCACCTTTTCCGCCACTTCCCTTTGACCGTGTTCAAGCATAGCTCCTGCGACACGACCGATAACGTCGTAATGTTCTTGGATTTTCCCTGTCATGAGTGTCCAATCCTTCGAGAGCCCAGCTAGCTTCTGAAGATCACCCTCCCCAAGTGGCTGGTCGGCAAAGTTCTCGACATCTATAGGATCCTCGTCATCTGTATCCGGTTCTGGGGCATCCGGTGGTTCTAAGTGTTGTTTGCCGTTGACTTGAGATCTCTTTTCTTTCTTCACTTTCTGGCGGTTAATTCTGCGACGAGGTTGCCCATCTTCGTCGTCCATTTCAACATCCTCACGGGACTGCGACTGTGTAGCGCCTTCCTCGATGTCAGAAAAATTCTGAACTCTTGCGCGGCGACGCGACGACATGTTGGTGGGTGTTGAAAAGCAATGAAAAGCGCGGCGTGTCACAAACGCGTCTGTTCTGTCACGGTCACACCTTGTCAACTCTATTTGCCATTCTTGATCCTTAATATTTTTTCCCCTTTCGTTTTTCAGTCAACACATATATAAGCCCAAATTCTGACCGAAATCCCAGGTCAATTATCCACGAATATACACAAAGTGAGTGAAAATAGTGATCTACAAATGAACATACACTACTAATTGAGCGGAGACAGTTGATAAATGAGCCAATCTAAATGTCCTGGTCGGCCTATAAATACAAAATGCGAATCCCTCCAAAATCCTTCACGGTGAAAGCTTCTCTTCTTTCACATCCTTTCTCCGCTGTACCATTATATCATGCGACTCTTGCACGTATCTTTCCGATTCCTCTCTCTTGAACTCGATTTGCTTCCCCTTGATATGCATGTCTGGCTCGCGCATGGCGAACGGATTCACGTCCGTGTTTGTCTCGAGGTTTGCTAAACTGTGATTGACGAATCGATGCGTCGTCTCGTCAGAGCGTACGGCGTAGATGACGTCCAACATTTTGGAGTCCGACGGGAGACGCCAGTAGTCGATTGCAATTTGCGGAGCTGGCATGTCGGACCACTCCGGAATACGTCCTGCTTCCATCTCTTGGATGCAGCGAGTACTGTGCAATTGGTCAGTCACGTTGTCAGCCGCTGTCTATTGATCAAGCAACTCACTAGGTTACAACAGCCTCCTCCTCGAGATGGCCAACGAACCGATGACAAGTTTTAGGCGAAATCATATACGCGAAGACTGAAGCATCTGGTTAGTTTCCCATAACATCATGCAGAATCAATAATGACTCACAGAAGAGATTGTAGAAAACTCCCTGCGCGCCGAGAATCATAGCGCGGAAAAAGAGAGATGGCTGACGAAGCGTCATGAATGTCCTTCAAGATACTAGTGAGAAACAAGGCTCTAAGGGCCAGCAATGAAATTCGACTCACATGAGGTGCATCCGTTCGTTCTCAGCTTCTTCTAGGCAGGTGTGGATCCTATAAGGAGGACTACAGTCAGACATGTTTTCCCCTTGATGATGGGCGCATCACGGACCAGCCGCTATCTCTCCTCATCAGTCGGAGACTCTGCAGATGCCTCAGGGTTGCCGCTACCATTCCTGGTACGCCGGCAATTGATTCCAGAAACAAGATACGCTAGCCGGAGACTATCAAGTAACGGTTACTATGACTGTAAGAAGGACTTACGTTCAACCATCCTTGCTCGTCTAACAAATATCCTTCTTTCCTCAGCTGTGCGAGTGTCATGTTAGCATCCGGTGGAATGGGCTTGTGCTTATAGCCAGAGACAAAGTCATAGCCCCATCTACGAAGCGCAACATTTAGCGACGGAGTGTACTGGGCTAACACACACATACCGAGCGAACTTGACAAGGCCATGTGCAAGCTTATCTGAGATTGTCTTGGCTTCGCGGTGTAAGACCTGACACGGTCAGTAACCGTGAGCAAAGGATAGCGAAGAGTCAGCTCACCTCGACGGCTTTAATTTCCTCACGAGTATACACAGGGTGGAACAGCACCCAGTCGCCTTGCATAGTCGGCACAGTACTGACTGCATCGACTCGAGTCAGAGGGGACGAGGAGGTGGCAATTCCTCGTCGGTCGCGCTCCGCTAAACATGGCGGTCAAAAATATGCCAGCGAGGACATGGGGACTGCTGACTCACGGATATGATGCGGCACTACATTAACCTCTGAAACGGAGCTTTGTAGTGTGGTAGTAGGATGAGGTGTGGCGCTGGACGCGATGGCGCGAACACGGAGTGCACCGATGGCGACCTGGCGCACAGGGAGTCGAGTAATAGATGTTCTAAGCATAGTGTTTCTTTTCCTACAAGTCCTATCATCTTTCCCACTTTTATACCCCTCCTGAATATAATTCTCCTACATTTCGGAGTCCCGGTTCCTCCCGAGCCCGAGCTCCGGTTTTGGGAGCCAATGAGGAGCCACGGCAGCTGTGGCTGTAATACGAATAAGGAATTTTGCGGAACCTAGTCTATAGATACTCTTGCTAATCAAAGTGAGATGCATCACGAGCCCGGCCGTAGCGACAGCTCGCTTGAATCGCCATTCAGCGAGCTCCGCCCTCTGAAGCGAGCCCTTGGTTCAATTCATTTTACTGGAAATATTATTGTTATTGGTCGTGCAACACTCCCAGCCTGTAGTTGGAAGTTCAAACTTGTAACCAGACTGCATTTTGTGCACGAATAGTCAGGATAAACTGTGTATTCGGAAATGTAATCGGCACTACCAAGAGGTTCTTGACCCGCCTAGAGAGGGGATGACTTAAGAGCCGACCTCCGGATTGGTTCGTCTAATACGTCCTCGGCTGTATCATTGTATTGTGATTGGACCTGTTTCTGACAGAGCATAGGCATTCGGATTACATGTTTCTAGCCCACGACAAGCTTCATGGTGGCCGTTCGAGGTACCTGTACTAGACGCTCGTCAATTCTAAGGCGAGTTCTCCCAGTACGGGCTGCAACTAGTGAACTTGAGCCTTCAAGTCTCATAACCACCGTGATTGGCCGCCTGTTGAATGGACCAATCCGAAGCGAGATACGGTCCGCTGCAGGCGCTTACCTTTGATGCGGAAGGTCCCGGCGCTCGTATCTACTGTTTGGGCGTGAGCGGCTAGCGTTCCGTGATGCCAAGAATTTTCTGATGCAGAAGCACTACGGAGACCCGAACCTAGCGAAACGTTCAATAATAAACCCGTCAGCTACTTCAGTCAATGAAAGGACGGCTCCAATATCAGCCAGGGTACATATTTCAAGTTTTCTTGACCACATATAGAAAGGAAACGATGCCAGTGGAGCCATGCATCATGCTGAATCTGTCCTAATTCCTCGGTAGCAATCGTCTGGTGCAAGAAACGGCAGAGTCACATGCCTACTTGTCGTTGCTTTGAAGACGCCATGTAAATTGTTGCTCGAACGTCGCTTTTACACACCTGGGGTTGCCGCGCCGATAACTATGATTCTTCCCGATCTGCTGTTGCTTTTTGAGGCAGAAGTGGTAACAACAAACACCGTGTTCCCAGGAAGATGCCTTGGACACTGATATGTCAGATCAACTTGAGAGCTGCTTGTGTACTTGAGGCATTATCCCAAGGACATTGCTGCAATTACAGAAAAATCCGCCGAAGACATTCTGATTTAGAAACAACATCTTGATATTGGATCTACAGGGAAGGATAGAAGACACCGGCCGTCGAGAAATAGGGTTCCTGTCGAGACGGACCTGGAGAATTTCGATGGACCCACTGTTTGGACGAGCCATATGACTGTTGATAGGTAGCCGACATTCTGAATTCGCCAACCTGACGGCAAACATCTACCGGTACCGGCTGTATCATTGTTCTGACTACCCATCGATTGAGGCAAGAACCCTCTAACCACAGACTATAGTGGACGGACGGTGCTTGCATCCAGCCAATCAACTTGTGCATCTCTCGCGTCTTTTCCGGTCCGATCGATGAGAGGCACATCTGCGCCCACACGGCCTATACTCGCCTTGAGGGTTCGATCTAATTTGGATCTTCCCGACAACTGCGCTTTGTAGTCGTAGATTCAAGGCAGATTTGTCTGGGGATTTCGTTGATTGGTGGCGCAATGTTCAAGAATGTTCACCGCTGAAGAAGGTAGCTCCTTGCCAATGGACCGGAATCGGGGTTTTATTGATCGCCCGGTATGCAACGATACGGAATGTGGCGTTGTATCGATTAAAGCGAGATCTACATAATGTGGGAATATTGCCAGAAGGAATATCAGAAAGCTGGTTCGTCGTCGCGATCTGGACGTTATGTGCACCACAACAATCTGAATCTAGTAACCACAATTATTAGCGCCACTGATCGAGAAAATATCGAACAGACAAATGCGGGGAATGCGTTTTTTGAGGAGGGTCAGGGAGGGTCCTGGAGGGTTCCGGCGGCTGGAAGACCCTGAATTAGCATCGTGCCGCTTCTTAATTAAAAGCGAGTCGGACAAAGGGGGGACACGAGATTGGCGGGCGTGCGGGTTACAGTGCTGAGGCAACAACAGAAGTCGACCGTCGGATAATTGACGTCAAGAAGACGGTTGGCAAGCAGAGAAATCTGGATTTACGAAATGAGACCGGTCCTTATGAGATTCTGGGTAAACCCTCTATCTCATAAGATCTGTGAGCGCCATACCATACGATGAGGAGGAAGAAAGGACATAACTTACCCTCGGTGACGACTGAATAATATGCAGCTCGGCCGACTAAACGATGAGAACATATGCATAAGACAGGTTTACACGTCGTTCGAGTGCGTCTTTACCGGGTAAAGCGTAATATGGCTGATTGTGCAGACGCTTGGAAGGCGTTCCTAAGCATTTCTAGACACTTCAGCATGACGAGTGGCGGCTTCGAGACCTTGCTACAAGGATGGTACCTGTGGGCGTGAGGATATGCCCTAAAGATGGTGTCAATCGACGGTCGCGACCTACGGGAGATGCCCTAATCCCTTGAAGGTCGATAAGAGTAACCAAAAAAATTTGGGATGTTCAGAAACAGAGCGTTAAACACGCGTTTCTGAATTTCATCGGTGCTGTTTCCCAGCTTCTGGCAGATGGGGATTAGCCTACTTGATAGGACGGCGTCCCGAGAGGACCTCGGGGTTAGCCATTTCCCGCAAGTCTTGAATTTGAAAGGAAACCCTCCCTTCTGCCGCGAGGTTAGTTTGGGGTGGAGGTAGGGAGCATTAGAACAGGTATCATAGCTGAGTAGCGGGTAGCACTTCTTTGCTGCGCCCAAACGAACATGAGGAAGCGAGTCGTCCGGTCACAAGACAAACAGCATGCTGTTTGTGTGGTGCAAGTATCTCAACCCTCGATTGCCCGATCCTAAGTTGCATTTGATTAATTTGTGGGCCGGGTCTATGCAATACGTATGGTACTGGATAGTTGTTGTATTTCTTTGACAGTACACCGTGCGGCTAGGAGGTATCCCAAGGTTTTGTCAGCTGTCAAGACGAAGTGACTAGCTGTGGCTCTTCCGTTTCCCGGATGGTAATCCGGGCGGCGTCAAGCTTTCTGGAACGGAACTCCAGGAGACTAGTTGTTCTTCGCCCACTCAAGGCTAAGCACTTATCCGGCCAGTGGAAAACGACTTGCCCAAGAAATCATCTCGGGACTTGCAAATTTCAAAGATCGAGTTTCCTGAGTTGATGGCTATCAGCCTGGGTAGAGCCTAACCCTGAGAAAAGAAGCCTAACTTTACCGCAAGAGAATTTGGCTTGAAGCTAATAGCAAGAGTAGAGTAAGCAGAAGTAAGATTATTTTTTCCGCATTCGTCTTCTGTGCGCCTATCCGAGTCGGCAAAGTCTGCGTTGATGCATGACGCATCCAATCGATCTAAATTTACGGATTTAATTATGTGAGCCAGGGTGGCATGGAGCCAACTGTTTGGTCCCTCTATGTCGGAAAAAGTAGATAGGCTATCCATCGATTAGGACGAACATGATGAATTCGCTTAGTACTAGGCAGTTACTCACGCGCCCATGACCATGTCCCTGGAGACTTCGGCAGCGAGTGAACACCAATAGGACGGACAAACGCCGCGAAAAGAACAGAGTCGAAGCTTCCGAAGATTCGGTAGTTGTATTGCACTGATTTGTTTTCGGTGGTACGATCGTGAGTCGAGTTTGCCTTGCACGTCAGGCAGACTCGGGTGATCGCAGAACTGTCAGGCACCTGGACCTGGTCCTCGCCTCGAGGTTTCATGACCTCTCTGTCAGATGAGGATAGACCCTTGATGGAAGCGCTAGCGCCTCATTGTTTGCGTTCGGCAGATGGGGGGAGTCCGGATTCAGAAAGTCTGGATAAAGGAGATTAAGTCTGCTTGGATACGACCATCAAGAACGTACATACGAAGGGAGAACGGTGGGAGGGAGGAGCGTGGGGGCCCGAATAGCAACGCTAACACTGGAAGATGTAGGAAATGATGGAGATATAGAATTCGGAGGCAGGGAGAGTTTAGAAGCGCAAGGCGCCTACATTGGTAACGCCACTGTAGTTGACTGCATAAGCGAGAGCCACATATTGTGAGCTGTATCACTGAGAATCAGCAGACATGGGATAGACCGAGATCGAAGAAACGATTCTGAATCTTCGATGGATCCCGTAAGAACATTATTGGTGCAAGAAACGGAAAAGAGGCGAAGACGCTGCGCCCCCGGAGATGAATTCGCTCGAATTGTCACCGGCAATGAAAACAGAAAGAGGAGCGGTGGTGATATGTTATAGAATACGACCTCGTGTAGAAGGGATGTTCTCTCGGAATCGGAGACAGTGTAAATGGCCTGGGAGGGGTTGTCGAGCGATAAGACGCGTGGCCGGAACCAAAGATGCTTAGGCCGTTGACAGTCCGAGAAAAGTGGAGGACAGGAACAAAGAGCAATATTGTATTCTAGATTGTTCACGATATACGCGCCGCAACAAGCGAGAAACAAAACAGAGTAAAAGTGGACCCTGCTGTCGTCAAGGCTGGGCAGGGAGAACTAGGACATGGTGGCCGGAAGAGAAAGATGGGAGTTCCATAAAAGGAAATCGGGAATCGCGTCTCATCATCAGGAATTTGGACTTGTTCTTTTCTTCGACGACATCCTGTCAGAAGGCTCTGACGGTATCGCTATCGAGCGCTTTTCTCCATTTCTTCTTCGTTATAAGGACGGGTATAGGCCAGCGATGTGCTAGTTCTACGGTACTGCCTTACACTGCCAGCCCATGCAATCAGTGCTCTCACCAGTACCTCTCACAATGGATTCTGCTGACCATGACTTCTCTTCGTCTCAATGGAACTCACATCGATTCACCCCATCGTCTCCCTTTGACTCTACACAAGACATGGAATTTCCCTCACCAGTGGCGTCTGTGACCCCATCGTTTCAACAGCCAGCGCCGACATCGACCTCGACCTCGACTCCACCTGCAGATGACTTTAGCCAGGTCGAGTCAGCTGCTGGTCCAGATCGTGTGTTGACGCGGCGCCAGAAGGCTGCTCTCGAAGGCAGGCGCTCCTCATTTCCAGGTGCCCCACGCTCTCCAGTGCGTATGTCTTCTCGGGGTTATCAATTATTTGTCTGATTTATTTATTTATAGCAAACTATTAGCTCCCATACGCCACCAGCCTCGCCTCACCGCGAGCGCCTGTCGATGAACGTGTCCACCCTAGGCAACCTTCAGATGCCTCATGCTTATCCGCTGACTCCCGACTCTTCCTCTACTCCCTACTCCCCCTCGTACACCTTTCCTCAACCTCAATCTCAGTCTCCCACTCAATCTCAGCCTCAGCCTCCATCTCAATCGCAATCGCAATCTCAATCTCAATCTCAGTCCCAGAACTCCCAGTCCCAGTCCCCGTCTGACCCTCGTTCTGCATCTCCTGCCTTGAGCTCTTCGTCGTCTTCTGCCTCTGCTTCCTCACGTCCTCCCCAGTTTGCGCAGTTCCAACATTCCTCAGGTCCGTCCGGAAAAACACAGAAACAGCGCAAGCAGCGTCTCTTCAATGTCGATCGCAAGGCAATCTGTCAATATCATAGACAGAATCCCGATGCTCGTCAGGAAGACATTGCTTCGCGATACGGGGTTGAGCGTAGCACTATCTCCAAGATCCTCAAACACAAAGTCAAATGGCTCAGCGTCCGCGCTGATGAAGATCTCCGGATCTCAAAGCAAAGGTACGTACCATCCTTTCAGTCGATGATGCAACCTGCTAACGCCACTATCCCTCAGGCCCTCAAAATTCCCTATCATTGAAGAGAGGATGGTTTTGTGGTTAGCCGACGCAGAGACCACAAAAACGTCTCTCTCTGACATGCGTTTGCGCGAAAAAGCCCGACAAATTGCTCGAGAAATCGGTATGTCGGAAGAGAGGTTCAAAGCTTCCTCGGGTTGGGTCGAAAACTTCAAGCATCGACATGGCATACGCGGAGGAATTTGGACTGGTGACGGATTGAATCAACGCGCAACCTTGGCACTCGGATTGCTCTCGCCTGATGGCCAGCTTACTCCCGAGGAGGCAGAGGCACAAATTCAAAGATACGAGGCCAGAGATCGAGAAATCGAACGGAAGCGAGCCGCTGCGCTGAGGCCTGCGTGTTGGCCGCAGAAAGAGCAGTCACAGCATCCGCCCTATAATCAGTACGGTTCCTCGCAATATGAAACGTCGTCGTCAGTTGCCCCTACGGCGGAACAATCGTCCTTGTCGCAGCCCCCACTCCAACCCAGGTTCCAAAGCCCAGAACTACCAACAAGGTATGATGCCACAAATACTGTGGTGCCATACGATGGTAGCTCAGCCGTGCGATCGCCGGCATATCCACCTCCAAGCTCTTACCCTGCGCCGGCTCCCGCTTCACCTACGGCCTATCCTCGCCCCCCTTCTCCCAATCCTTCGTACGCCCCGGCTACTCATTCTGACTCCTACTCTGCCATGGATACCTACATGCCCATTCCTAACCTCCCTGACCACTCTGTACCTACCTTAGCTCAGGCCGAGGAGTACTTGAACAAAATTATTCTTTTCTTCGATACTCCGTCGGGCATGGGGATCCTCAACCATGAAGATCGGGAGGGCCTCAATCAAGTGAAACGCGCCCTGTTCCAAGCAGCGAGCGGCGTGGCTTATGTGAGGGAATAGTTTGTTGGATGACTCTGCGCTTGTAGTTTTCATTTAAAGATGATATTCGTCTTCCCTGTTTTCCTTTTCATCTGGCTCAAAACTGTTTCGTCTGTTTCTCCCTCTTTCTCATATGCATGCGTCATCATTCTCCATCTGCATTCATCCATCAAGGCATCCTTGTATAGTACACTTCACTGTACATGTAACCAACCCCCTTTGTTGCTGTTAGCTAACTCTGCAGTTAAAGACGACCATCGATACCGAAAATACATATACCATACCATGCACCTGTATGTACAGTTTGCGCTCTATATTGATAACCACTCCTGTCATGCACGATAGTACATTGCGGGTAGTAAATATATTATCGCCGCTTATCACTTTGTTCCTATAACCCTACCTAAGAGCAGCCTCCATCGTGTCTCTTATGTGATTCGTGCTGCCGCCACCATTGATACATTACGCCTAACGTGTCCCCGGGTAGATTGACCCGTTCCCACTAGTCCTAAAGGGCTCATTTGTTAGTCGTAACCCGGAAAAAGGAATGAGCATTCAAAGCGAACTTCTTTGCCCGGCTGGTGCTTTTTGTTAAGAGGAAGGTCTTCTAGATGGATATGACGCCTTTCTGGACCGCCTGAGTCGGGCAGAACTGATGGATACGGACTCGGCAATGGCTGACCGAAGACTATGGTCATCCAGATGATTGTGCTAAGGGATAACGACTAAAGACCGAGTCGAAGGACTCGGAAAGACAAGGCGAATATACCGCTCTTCACGCTAGCGTCGCATAAGTAATACCGAAAATGAATTCAATAAACGGATCCATAAAAAGATTCTAGAAATAAATTGAAGGAGGCCGCCGGTAACAGCAATATCCCTTCCTCTTCTACGTCGTCAAATGCGATATAAGACCCTCATTTGGGAGGTAACAGTCAAGGTGTAAGTTACGAAGTTGTAGAACCTTGGGCTACGGGGTCAAACCTCGGCAACGTCGCAGTGTGACACGGGGCATCAGAATTCCAAGGCAGTAGGGCAGTAGGGCACCAAATAATTGTGTCTGACGAGGAGATAAAATACTCTGTCATGGGGCAAGAACGGATTAGTGTGAAGGACAGGGGAAAAGGCAAATAAAAAACACTCACTTATTACGTTTAGGAGGGAGGCCTAGGCGTATCGTGTGTACAATTCAGTTAGTCAAAATACTTCCACTGCCAACGAATAGGCTCCAAGGGCTAGGAAGTAGCCATTCATCGTAGTACTATCGGCTGGTTATTCCAGGGCCGTGAGATGGGTTTGGTGTGGGAATCTTAGTAGTGAAACCCTTTGATCGGCAATGAAACGACGTTAAATACGTATATCTTACCTAGAATACATATTGTCAACGGCCCACTTATGTATCTGATATTCTGAAAAACTTACTGCGGGATTAAGCAGGTCCCGGAAAGATGTCCTCTGGAGAGAGACCATCTGTCTCGGGCCTACGCGAGAGAACGATCGATTAAACTAGGGACCTAAGGACATCAGGGCGAGGTCTCAAGCAGGTCGCAACGCATATTGAGTAGGCTTTGGCGTGGTATGAGCGAGGCGAACTTTGAAAGCAGTTTCAGGGTACATTGATGAAATGGGATATCCTCATGGATATACGGCTTTGATATAACAAGCCCGTCGCGTGCATATGCACGCCTGCCGTAAGGGGAAGATCAAGCACGATATAGAAACGCAGAGAATTGAAAATCGGGCCCTGCAGTTCGGAGAAAAAGATGGAGACTCTTGGCGTAGGTTTGTACCATAGATTTTTGGTGGGAATAGAGAACCGGCGGCATAACAAACTAGGGTAAGTCTAGGAGTGCGGACCGCAGTGATACTACCGAATCCACTAATCTCCTTCGGGCCAGTTCAGACGCCTTGGTTTTACTGTAAGTTTAGCCGGTTGTAGGCCGCACATAGGACGAGAAACGAGCACTAGATAGAAGTGCGTTAATTCTTCGAGCAAACAGCGAAGAAGGCTCGTTTTGGAGCCAATATAACCGCAGCCTGACGACGATGGGGTCTATATCAGAGCTTATGCTTTGGAAGCGGATAAGTTGATCAACTGTCACCGACGTTATGGACTGTTTCTAGCCACTGGTGATTACAAGCAAGAAGTGCCGGTTATAAAGCTACGGATGCATTTAGAGAGACCGAAACCCCAAAGATTTCAGACTTAACCTTCAAATTACTGAGTATCTTGAGCTATTAGAGTTGTCAGGCCTTGGAGCGATAGTGCCTCTGCATGCAAGACTTGAAAGGCGACTTGGGACACGCGTCCAACTACTGACCCTGTTCGGGCCGGCTTTGCCGTACTGTTTTGATGACGATTTCCTGTTTTGTCAAGTATCATCATCATGCCTGGTTCGAATTATCTTCGCGGGACTTGTTACAATAACGGTACCAAGTCTATTCTATCTAGGACTCGCTCCGAGTCGGTCCCTTGCTATCATGTGCCAAATTTGCCGCTACCGGGATCAATTCGACTTACGGCCTTTTCTGCTCTCTACAACCCACTCCGGTTTCTATTTGGCTCAAATTCTTTTTCCAAGCTCTGCCGCTATGCGGGTAGCGATCACGGTGAGAGAGTGGCTACAGAATCACATGGTTTTTTTCCTTTGGGTACGCTGAATTCAAGTTCCGCTGCCCGGTTCATGGAGCTTTAGCGTTGAAGTCTTATGATTAGCAAAATTTGAGTTTCAATGCGGGTAGAATGGCATGCAAAGGTGTAGATGCTCCCATAGAGATGCATTGTTGTCAGGTACAACCGGTTGTTACTCTCGGTCGGACTCCGGACTGCGCAGCTAAGCCAACCGAAGAAAACTCCGAGGCATTCTCACTCTGCTTATTTGAAGTCTACCAATGGGCAGGCGACCGAAGCCCTCTAAGCTTCATGACCTCCCTCTCCACATACATTTTACCTCTCAAGCTTATATTGCGATCTAGTAAAAGAATATTCGCCCTCACTGTCGTTGTCTTGTATCGCGGTCAGAGGACGCCGCACCTAGATTACGTCTTGTGAGTCCTTAGGTTTTCTGTTCTTTTCAACGACATACTGATAAAGATCTCCAATTACAACACACAGTGTGCCCTCTGGCAGCAGGCAAAGAGATAACGAATACGATTCCTACTATGACTACGGCAATTTTCTTGCGAGGGATCACATCCGGGTCTAGGAGACTAGTGGACTACAATCCTCCGGTCATTTTGCTTCGAGAATTTTACATTATCAGTTGAAATGGTTTAGAAGATCCAGTCAGGAACTCGGCTGCGTAGGAACCTTCGAGTCATTTAAAACCACGTGATCGTGTTTCCTAGTGATTGACTCGATCTCACCGTGTAATGACTCCATATCGGCCTATAAAAGCTTGAGACATTTTGACAGATTGGATACGATCTGGAAACCGACGATGACTTCTTTGCTCTCTCTACCCAACGAAGTTATACAGGAGATTGGTCTTGCGGTATGTCTGTTACCCGTCCATCTCGTGTTGGTCCTCAAACTATTAAAGGCTGAAGTACTTGACCTCAAATCTCTTCGTGTAGTATGTCAGCGTACATGCATTTCCCTCGACCCGGTCTTGTTTCCCTCACTGGTCATCCATTTGAACCTGGCTGAATTCAAGTACCATCGCATGATCTTCCCCATCCCATTGATTGAGGATCTCGCTGCCCACCGCACGCCTATTGCACGATATGTACAACATCTTTCAGTTGTTGTATCCACGCGACGTTCCCTATCATCTCCGAAATTCGATCGCAAGCTCAAGCATGATAGATCTGCTCTTGGCCAATTAAAGAATGACTTGCGACCAGCATTGGCATCTTTTATTAACGTCGTGTCTGCCACGGTCCGGTGAGGTCTTTCTCCTGTGCTCCTATGCTGGCTATGCTGACACTCATCGTCCTCTGGCCATAGATTTGATACGCATGGTATTCGGACTATTCCTTGTTGGGCCGTTGACGATATTTTCCACGGACTGAAACTTCTTCCTCTACTCGAGGACATCCGTATATCTCAACCGGACTCTAATCTCCCATTTCTATCTTCGATCAAACATTTGAAAGAACTACGGACGTTCCACTGGGGTGGATCAGGTCATTGCTACCGTACAGTAGAGAGAGGCCTATCCCTTGCAATCGCGGCTTGTCCTAATCTCTCTTGTCTGTCACTGGACGGCGATTCCGTATCAGCAAATGATGCTTTATACATCTCGCATACGCACTCTCAACGCGGCTACCGTCTGTGCCATCTGTTCCGTTATGTACCCCTTAACAAGCCTCTTCCCCTTACCTATCTTGACGTCCGCGAATGGAACGTCTCCCATTCAATCTGGCTGTACCCCAACCTTCGTTCTCTACAAACTTTGGTCATAGGTGATGGCTGCGACGTGTCCCCTCACTTCTGGAACGGCCTTGTCAAGGAACACATCCGGATTCCGGACCTTACCTTGGTCGTTGGCGCCGATCCAGCACCGCTTCATTATCTTCAGTCCAACAAGGGGATAGTGAAGTTAATTATCTGCACAGGGCTCAAAGATTTCAGGGGGGACTATGAACAGGTGGAACGTACGGGGAAGCTGTTCTTCAAGGATGTGTTGCCTCTTCTTTCCGGTACATTGGAGGAGTTCCATATTAAGCCTAGAATGCGGGGGGAATGGGGATATGGGAATCATGCAACAGACTCGATCGCGCAATGCAAGCAGCTGAAAGCCTTGGGGATACATGTATCAGATCATGATTCTATGGTCAGGGTTTATTTTCGCTTCTTCCATTTGTGCAGCAATGCTTACCCGTTGACGGTAGACATCTTTATTAGACTTCGTTAAGGTGTTGCCCGCTTTGCGTACGTTGCATTTGTACGAAGCTCCAGCTCTCGAGAAACCCTACTTCATACCTCCCATCGACACAGGTGCGTTGGAGCAGTTTTGCATACGAGACACCAAAGACCAGGATACGGTACGCAATCTGGAAGTCCTTCTTCCACATGGAGTGGTTTACAGACCAGAGTTGATGACTGATGGAGAGAAGCCTTCCTGGTTCTTCCAACGCCTCCGTAATGATTCGTCCTGAAATTTGTACAGAACAAACCTTCGAAGAAATTTTAGTGTTACACGCTTTCAATCTATACTAGTTAATGTACCAATCCCTGAGGAGTTCTGAATCAGTGAGTTTGTGTGCAAATGAGTTGATGGACATCATTCCACTCTGTTCAGGGTACTTGTTTCATCGTATCCTCGCGAGCATCGCATTTCTCAGTTAAATTTGGGGGCCTCATAACAGCATAGCGTTACCTATCTTCAACCCTTCGCCACTCCACGTACCTGATCACGATTGCGACATTTCAAGCAGCTTGTAAAACACTGCAAAGTTTTTCTTCCAGTTCGCATATCCAGGACTTGCCGTGTACATAGAAAGCCATAAGGTAGTGGTGTGTGCATCTCATTCAGATGGTTACCTGGGTTTGAGGGAAGGGGCTAGAGATCTATAGAACGACATCAACCATGCAACTTTCAGTCACCGCACTCGCTAGAAGTCGAAGAAGTATTCCACAGGTCTTTCAGTCATCTGCGCCCGCAGATGTATTAAGAACTGACTGGATATCGACGCGCCTAAGTTGAGCTCCACAACAAGTAGCGAGCTATTCATAATGTGCATGCGTATGCGGTGTAGGATGGACGGACGCTAGAAATGGTTTGCGGTGCCCTGCTTAGTGAGTGAGGGCCAGCGATCGTTCAAGGCACATCCGGAAGGAATTGACGCAGCTGGCGCATTTTGCTGCGGCATAGTGGAAACCCATGATTATTCGAAGGGAATCCATGCGCAGAAGATATCAGAGACTTCATCTAACACTTTGCCGTAGTCGAAACATTAATGCATCGAGATCCGGACTTACGTTCGGGAGCACTACTCATATGAAAATTTGATGAAGCACATACTGATCATAAGGACCGCGGAGTTGAACGTTCTTGCGGTACTTCTCACTTCTATGATGAATAGATCTAGTACCAGGGGCAAGCAATAAGAATTCCTTGACACACACTACCTATAGCTTTTGGCCCTTTCGTTCGGATGATTAAGTACCGAAAGTTTCTGCGGGCTTTCGTCCACTGCATCTGCCACCACACCCGATGAAATGACGGCGAATCTAAGAACTAGCCGATGGTTATAATCGGCACTGTATAGATGGTAGAGCAAGGGAATAAAGTCCACGGTGAGAAATCGGATGCGAAGCCTGGTTGATAAACCATGTCAGAAAAACAACAAAGAACCTCCGTTGAAATTGACAATGTGCACAACATAGGTTATGACTTCTTTGAACTAGACCTAAGCAAGGATAGGCAATGAATTCCTTACTAACAGCGGAAAGGCATCTCGTACCCTTCGGGACCGGCATTCCTCATGATGGTCAGCTTCCCAGCAGAGGCCGCTGATACCATGTGCTGTTCTATTGATTTATTGATTTTAGCCGAGAGATTCTACAATTTATTAAGGACGCGTCAGTAAATACTCCGACGAGAGGGACCTGAAAGACCTTGTGCATCGCAGCTTGCTTAACAAGGACAGCCTTCTTGGGTGCAATATAGCGCTTTCCTTTCTTCATGGTTGCCGCCGCTTTCGATGCCTGACGAGATGATGGACCAGCCTTGGCCTGTAGTCCTTTTGTCTTTCCTTGGGCCATGACAGTAAGAGTTGAAGCTCGAGGCCGTTGCAGAAACAGCATGTCACATATGTTACATGTCACAAAATCACGTGGCGGTCGTGATCCCGCCATTCACCGATCCAACCAGAGTCCTAGCGTTATATTACTTACCAGGCGGGCATGTCTTCCTCCAGCATGTTGCGCCTGCAGCGAGTAGCCCGTCGGCAAGGAACCGTCTGTGATTTTTTGCGATATCTCTTGAATAGTGCTGATACAATATTGAACAGCGAACATACCATAGTATCACTACGTTGCCCAACAAGGTCGTCGTCGCCTCAGGTCTTCCAGGTTACAGTGCGGTATCAGGACATGTTGCTACTGTGTTTGGTTGCACCGGATTTTTGGGAAGATATCTTGTGTCCAAACTCGGTGCGCATCCCTCGTCATCCCGATTGACACTCAAATTAATAGTATTTTAGGGAAGTTGGGCACCCAGGTGGTTGTTCCGTACCGCGACGAGGACGAAAAGAGACGTCTGAAGCCCATGGGTGATCTCGGACAAATCGTACCTATGGTTCGCAGCACGGCACATCCATCCCCTCGGATCCTTCTGACGCTTCCGTTCCCCACAGGAATGGGACATCCGTAATGAGTCCCAAATAGCCGAGTGTGTAAGGCATTCGACCGTTGTATACAATCTTGTTGGACGTGACTATGAGACTAAGTAAGCCGCTCGCGTCATATCTCTGACGAAACTTTTTCATTTTTGGAACCTTCACAGAAACTTTGACTTCTCGTCAGTCCACGTCGAGGGCGCCGAACGAATCGCAAAGATCACAGCGGAGTCTGGTGTTCCACGCTTCGTCCACGTCTCACATCTTAACGCCTCGGCTTCTTCACCGTCTAAGTTCTACCAGGCCAAGGCAGAAGGAGAAGAACGTGTGAAAGCGGTCTTTAAGGATGCCACTATTGTTAGGCCTTCGGCCATGTATGGGTACGAAGACAAGCTACTGAATAATATCGCTAGTACGTCTCGCGTTTACCCATACACCGCTGCCCATGTGCTGACCCCAACCATCGCCAGTCTGGCCGATTTGGTGGAAGTTAAACAATGCTGACACGAAAGTCCGGCCGGTACACGTACGTTGACTGGTCCAGCTATGGACACATGATCTCACGAGGGCTGCTTTTCAGGTCATCGATGTTGCACAAGCTCTCGCCAGCCTCGTGGACTTATCCCGATCACCTGGAGTCCTCAATCTGCCCGGTCCATCCACACTCACATACGAGTACTTATTGGATCTCGTGTCTTCCGTAACGCTCCAGCCACCGTCCAAAGCGCCCACAATTCCTAAAGCAGTGGCGACGTTTTTGGCTAAAGTGGCTTCGCAATCAGTGTGGTGGCCAGTCCTCAGTCCGGATGAAGTGGTGAGAAGATACATTGATGATGCTGAGTTAGCAGGCAATTGGGACTTTGTCGGAGTTACTCCGTCAGAAATTGAACATCATGCCATCACATATTTGAGACGGTATCGCTCTGCGGATAACTTCACACGACCAATTGTATTTCCTCCTAGGCCAGATGTAGGTGTCTATTTGGGTTGTCCTGCCGTTTTTTTTTTTCGCTGACCTCATCCAGCAGATTGTCCTAGAGAACTGAATGGTGGAGCATGTGATAGACTACCCGCTGTTTAGATGGAAAAAATAAATACTACCCTTCGAGAATCTATTCCATTGTGATGCGAAGTCATGCATGTCTTCTATGATGGAATGTTTTCATGGAATGCGTACACATATGGAGTGGGGTGAAGGATAAGGCACAGACAGAAAACGGTGTTCAGTAACTATGAGTCATAAGTCATTAGAGGTGTGCAATCCTGAGTGAATAAATACATCTCGTCCTTCCCACAAGTCATCTGAACCATGTTGCGTCTAGAATCCTGGAGGGACCAGTGGTTTTGGTTGGTTGGTTTGTGGATACATTGGAGATATCATCTGGAGTATAAATAGGATGAGAAAAAGCAAGAAAAACGAGAAAAATGCAGACCTGCTGAGCACCCTGTTGTTGTTCCAACATTTCCTTCTCTTGTGCTACAATTTTTGCCTCGTCTTCCAAGCTCAGCGCCAATGGAAGAGCGACGAGGAGCGCAGATGTCGTGACGACCCATACAATGTTTCCGAAGAATTTTCCGCTCTTTTTGACAAAGGAAGCTGTCTTTAAGACGCGCGAAGAAATGGTATGGCGGGTCGTTGGGGGTACAATGTCTACGAGAGCAGCGATACGGTCGAAGATGGTCTCATCTGCGGACAATTCTGAAGAGACAGAAGAAAGTGACTCTGTCGAAGAGTTACGCGAGGATGAGGAGGAGGCATAGGGAGAGTTAGACTCCTTGTCATCGACAATTTCAACTTTGACCATGGCTGACGGTATGTTGCTGAGAAAAAATTCGGAGCCGGGCTGAGGCCTCAGGGTGGCTTGGCCTTATTTGGTTCCCTTCCTGAATCGGCGTTCATATAAAGTACCTTGCCCTCCAGATCTTGTTGTGCCATCCCCTTGCTCGTCCCTTATCGCGGTACTATGCAGGCAGATACCCCAATGCCGTCGGAGCCATCGACCAGCTCCATACAGTCAGGTATGAGTCGTTCGTCGTCATTCGTCGTCCAGCACATAGCTGAGCTTACAGATTCCTCCTTGTAACGTCCAGGCATCGTGCTACCTTCTCCATCGATGCAAAACCAGATTCACGAGCTCGCGAAGACCCTTCCTCCACCCAGGAAACAAAACACGGCTTGTGATGCCTGTAGGGCGAGGAAAGTCAAGTGTCATCGGCTGCCAGGCCAGGAGAAGGTGTGCTCTACAGCTTTTCCTTCTCTGTATCATCATTGACCATTTGGCTGTAGTGCCAAGTACGCTTCGTTCTCTTTGTATAGTACCACTGTATTCAACTATTACCCCAGCACTGTGTCTCCAAGAATTACCCTTGCACGTCAGTCAATCTGCCTCGCCAATATGGTGGAATCTCACCCTTATTCCTCCTTTTCTCAGCCATTTCGTTCAGCAAGCCACAAGCGAGAAGAAGCGAACATCCGCGCCCGGGCGACGGAAATTATCATCTGCCAATTCCAGGTACGTTGCGCCGTTCATGCCCTCGTTGACGTGGACCCACGGTGATTCCGATTACTACCACCCATGCTCTCTGTCTGTCTTCTATATGCAATTGCGCTGATCATGGTTGCTCAGTCCGCCGTCTCCTAACCCTTTCAAGAAGTATGTCTTTGCTTCGTTGTGTCCATACTCAGGCTTGCTGATCACTTATCCATCCAGCGGTTCTCCTTCCATAGAGAACGGTTCCCCCGGTCATATGCCATCGAGCACCTACAGATACAGTTTCTATCCACCCGTGACTATGAGCTCGTCTACGCGCGAAGTTTTGGCGTATCTGTTCTCACCGCCGGAAATCGGAAAGTCAGTGGGTAACGCTATTCGCGTAACTTTACATTTGGTAACCTCAATATCGTAAAATCAGTGATCCGACATCCTTTACGCAAATCAGAGTTTCGCCTTATTTCCTCTGGGGAGAACAAGCGTCAAAGCTCGAAGAAGAAGCCTTCAGGATTGAGTGCGTAGTTTTCCTACTCTCCTGATCCCTTTTTTGAATGCATGAGAAATACCTCTCTTTTTCGGTTTGTCCGTTTCTTTTTTCTAAACCCACTGTCATTTGCTGACTACTATCCGCAGTTCTTTCTCTCACTATCTATTGCGTCCCTAACTGCATGCCCTTGTAATTTGACAGGTTTGCCCTCGACCTCGTGGAAGTTTTTTTTCAGATCGTTCACACTCGGCTGCCCCTGCTTAATCCCGAGCAGTTTCGTAACAGTCTACGATTGCTTCCATCCCATGCGGCAAAGGCTACTAAGCATTTGCATCCTGCCCTAGTGGCCACCGTCATTTCGTGGGGCGCCAAATTCTCCGAGCATCCCTTACTTGTCGCCGATCGTCGACGTAATGGAAACATTAGCGCCTTGGCGAAGACTCTCATCCTACGGACCCGTGAGCTTGCTGAAGCTCTAAAGGTACATCGTATGCCGAAGGATGACCATGTAGTGATTGGACTGTTGATCGAACCACTTCAAAGTCGTAGGTCTCTATCAACCTTATTTTCCAAGCTTCTTTCTAAATTTTGTTTTCTCCAGAAACTCCTGACGACCAGACAGGTAACTTGCCTTGTCACGCTTGCGTGGCGTAGCTTAATTGACCTCTTCAGGCTATCACGGGTTCTGGCTGGGCTCAGCGACGAGACATCTTATGGATCTCGGGGTAGGTGCCAACTCCATCCAGACGTCCGGTATTTCAATTTGCTCTAGATCAATCATAAATCAGTCATATCGTCTGCTAATCGCGACACGGAAGAACGTGGAACAATGATTTTTGCCTGGTGGATGGCATGTATATGTGATGCATATGCTTCGCTTTACTACCGACACAAACCGATTCTCGATGATGATGATTACGACATCGACTTCTATACCGTCGATCCCATTAATCCCGACGGTCATGACGGAACAACTCCCTCGCCAAGGGAACAATTAGAGGTACGCGAATCACACGTTCAATCCGACACGCTAACCAAGTCAATTCCACGCCAGTTTCTGGTCAGTACCGTGACCCTATTTAACTCTCACCCTCTGACATCACAAATAATTGTTAACAGGGATACTACCGAGCAGCTCATGCCCTTGCACGAACAGCACGACAGATGTCCAGACAGCTCTGGAAGCCTGCAACAGAAGCCGATGGATTGCCCTTCGACATCCTGTACACGTTTTTCAAAGCCCTTACTGAGTGGCGCGATAATTATCTCCGGGCTGTAGGCGTTCCCAGCAATGAGAATCAGACCTGGGACTTTGTTACCGTGAGTAGACAAATCAATGTGTTCTCTAAAATTGCTTATTCTTCTTGATCGTATTTAAGGCGGTATCTTCCTGTGCTAGTGATGCGCAGTACCATGTGATGTGGATCATTCTTTTCAACGCGCTAGATGAATTCGGGGTAAAGGAGATAAACGACACCACACGGCTTGGTGCCGACCCGAAGTTCACCCACGATTTTGCTCAAATGGACATGATCATGCAAAAAATTGCGGACGAAGCTCTGCATGGAGCTTGTCGGATATCTGCGCTGGTACGTCGTCTGGTCGTGAGTCACCATGTATTGAACTTAGTCACAAACCGTATCTACAGGCGGCAGTATTGACGAGCAACCAGTACCTAGTACGCAATCGGTTTTCGAAGCTCTTCGTTGACTGACTCGAGTTTTATCACTTAGCGACTTGACCCAGCGGTGATGCACGTCAGTTGTATCCAAGCCGGAACTCTTCTCGCACGTTTAGGGAGGCCAGAGGCAATCAACTGCATCAACGGTCTAGAACAGTATAGCCTGGCTTACGAAGAGGCTGGTGATCATGCTAGTGAGATCCGACGCATATATCGAACTGCAGAGAGTGACTTCAACCATATGGGCTCCGTCGCCCCTAAAGTCGTTCTCGAAAGCGGGTCGCCGAGGTCACGCCGTGATGATATGCAAATTGACGAACGATGAGAGAAGAAGGAAAATACACCTTGCTCAAGGCCCAGGGTTTTGTTAATCTTACGTTGTACGATAACATTGCAGTGATTGTTTTTCTTTTGGTTGTATATCTCACATACACAGATATGAAGGCACCATGTAACGGGGTTCTAATTACTGGACATTATTATCTATCGTCCTATGCTTATCGGTAGTTGCAGTAAATACTGTAAGGTAAGGTCTTGTACTGTATAGACAGTTGTATCCACTTGCTTCAATTTGCTTCCGCTTAGCATCCGCGGAAGCAATCTGGTCCGGCAACTAAAGTGTCATCGCATCAACGGTCCAGATAGCATTTCCATCATGACGAAAGAAATATAGGTATATAAGCAAAACAAAATGTGACAGGTTTCCAGGACAATAATCGAATACAGATCCACAACTACCGAATCAAAGTCAACTGCTACAGTTTTAAACCCTTGTCTATTCTTAACATCGATGGGCTTAGCTTCGACAGTGTTATAAGCGGCGGTATGCCCTAGTAAAGACGCTCATCGCTGTCATAAAGCAGATCGTAGGCTTTTTTTGTGAGGACTATCAAAACTTGCTCGTCGGAGTGACCAAAGTACGACAGAGAGCGTTCGAGTATAATTAGCTCGTCATCGTCGCTACAGGTATCAGAACGTAGATCTCGCTCTTTTCTAGGGCCGTCGAAGTCGTAGAGTAAGCCCATCAACACAGGCTTTTTCGATGGTCGGACTGAGTCCGAGAAATTTTTTTGACGAAGTCGAAGAAGAATTGGGGAGAGTGAGCTTCGCTGTTCGTTTGGACCCGCCGCAGATTCGTCAACACCGCTCATCTCCGTCGTGACGACCCCCTTGCCGTTAAGTTTCTTTTCCTCTTTTCTGCGCATAACCATGTCTTCGAACTCTTCGCGTTCTGCTATCAAGTACATTCTAAGCGCCGGCAGCAGCGTATAAAGCACCACGGTCCGGGCTCTTATCTACAAGAGTACGAAACCATCCCTTCTCCGAATTAAGGAGCACTCGCGGTGAATCGAATTCAACCTATTTGTGTTGCTCGATATCAATGCCACGGAGGAAAAAGAAAAAAAAGAAGGCCTCACTATGCGACCTTCGTCAAGAACCATCTGAAAATACCCGATCAGACTCTATGCCAACCACACACAAAGAAGTCCAAGAAGACTTACAATTTTATCAAAATCCATGATAGTCTGGAGACGATGAGCGACTGTGATTAACGTGATATCTTTCAGCTCTTCTCTGAGTGTTTTCTGAATCACAGCGTCGGTCTTATAATCTATGCAGTGTTATGAAGACACTAGCAACTTCCAATATTTCGATGTCAACTTTACCTATAGCCGAAGTGGCTAGCACAGGAGATATAGACCACGGAGGTTAGGCTGGAACTTGCGTACCTTCGTCTAATATAAGCAACTTGCTCCTTCTAACAATGGCCCTAGCCAAAGCTAACATTTGACGCTGACCAACCGATAGGTTTCCCCCTCCGCTAGATATGTTAGTATCCAAGTTGATCTTGTTTTCTTCATTTTCTTCTTGAAGAGAGAAAAGACCGGCTGAGCGCAAAGTATCGTTCAAAGTTGAATCATCATGCTGAGAGAATGGGTCTAGATTGTAACGCAGCGTGCCACTAAGTAGTTCGGGCTAAGAGACGAGATGGAGGGATTTTGGTATATAAAAAAGCGAAGGACGCACCATCTGAGGGATGATTGTGATGCTAGACCGTAATGCATCAAGATTCATTGAACTGGTGGGGAGACTGTCATAATAGACCTCTCCTGTTGTTGGGATACACCGTAAAAGAGAAAGCGTCAGTGAACTCTTTTGACAGGGTTCAGTGGAAGAATTATGGATTTGACGACAATGAATCACCTTTCCGGCACCTGTACGACCCACTGTCACAGGATAGGTATACTTAGTACGAAACGAGACAATAAATTCGTACCTACCTACTCCCACGCGTTCACCCGACTTTATCTCGAACGACAGGTTATTTAGAACTTTGGGACCATCCTGTGGTAAAATGATAAAATGCAGATCAGATGCGACGTATTTAGCGAATTCCAGATAGCAGGGCATCTTACAGGCGTATACATCGCACACAGATTCTCGACACGTAGATTCCCACTACTTGGCCAGTACGCCGGAGGAACGCCTGTTGTAGAAGCTTTAGGCTCTTGCTCCATTTTGATATACCGGAGAATCCGTTCCAGGCTGATGGGTTGGCACTAATTTAAGTATATATGTCGGATATCGGCGTGTTGCATACCTATTACCTGCAAGAAATGTTGAGCGTAAGAGGAGATAATACAGGACTGTACACACCGTGCAGTTCTACTGCATTGAATATCCTCACCCATACAAGGATCAGTGAGCTGAACGAGACTGCCGAACAAGTCAGGCACTGAATGCCAGTCCTTTAGCCTGAAGCTGCTTACCAGCCATAGCAAGGGAGAAGCCCGTATTAGCCGCGCTCATGTTAGAACCTCTTCCATAAACCAGATAAATAGCCAGCGATGATGTGAACATCCCTGCCAACGCATCTGTGCGTATGGATATCCATCTGATGCAATCCGATTAGGATATGTTGTACTGTAAATGATGCAAGTGTACCTATGAAGATCGTAGAAGGTAATTGACGATCTAATGTAAGCATCGATACGCCGCATGGACTCTTGAAAATGACTTTCTTGAGCGCCGTATGCTCTAATTGAGACTAGAACGAATGTAAGACTTCAGCCTCAGAGGGGCAATTATAGGTGTTCACCAAGTCCCGAAATAGCTGCTCCAAAACTGTGAAATACAACGTCAGCAACCTGATATGAACATCTCTACGTTGTCAGAACGCACTGGCCAAGGAGTGGAGATTTTGCATTTGCATTGCACCGCTTAACCGGCAACTGAGCTTTCATGTACAACTGCCCGAACGCACCCCCAAGACAGGTCATTACGATGCCCGGAAATATAAAGGCAGGGCTGAAGAAAATTATAGATCCAAATTGGATGATGAGTTGCAGATTTAGTTCCGTAAAGCGATAAATTGTGAAAGGGATACTGTTGTCGACTGTCCGCATTTATTGGTTTGGCAAACACAGAATGGACGTCATTGAACTTACCAGCCTTTATGTCCACGGTTGTACGTGCAATTACCCGTGCCGTTGGTGTTGTATCCAACCATCTAGTAGAAAACGGCTCTCTACAAAGTGCAAAAACAGAAAGATTTATAGAGCGTACCGCAATGTCGTACCAAAAACAGACTCAATCAGAGACTGATGTATGACCCTTCCTGACCTTAGAGAGCCAAAAGTAAAAACCGCGAAACCGATGGAGTAACATAGCATGGACAATAAAGAAAGGAGTGCGTATACGGTCAAATAGCTAGCGGTGAAGTCCATTAGTTTCAATCAAAGATATCTTCTAGCACACTTACAATGAAGATGGTACGTCAGATGGGTCACGCAGTTGATATTGGGTGGACCAATATCCTAAGAACCAGTTTTGGAATGCTATAATCGCCGTATTCAGTGAAATAGATCCAATTACTCCGACCCAGAAAGCCAAGATATGTCCACTCAAACTTCCCAGGAAAAGCTTGACTGCATTTGGATCAGTCACGAAATAGATGATAGGATATTGTGTTGCTTACAAGCTGCCCATTGCACATGGCCTACTTCGATTTCTTCTTTCGTAGTCAGCTTTCCTGCAGATTCGGCATTATTGAGTAGAGCATCATCTTCATCTTGCTTTGATATTTCTAGAGCCTCTTCTTCCTGCGATATTTCAGTGTCCATCGTGTGATCTGCACCTAGTAGTACATCGGTCACTGATCCATGTAAAATGGATCCATCTAATTTGATCAGTGTAACCGATCGAGCCAGCGGACGTGTTAGAGCTATATTGTGTGTCTGAAAGTTGACGTCAATCGTCTTGATCCTCAGATATCGTTTGAATGCCCACAGCAAGAAGGACGGTCCTTCCGGTAACCAACTCGCCGTTAAGGCATTGGTTAACAATTGATTTCGCCGTATGAACGTCTAATGCAGCAAGCACGTCGTCCAAGAGAAGAACTTTGGCTCGAGAATAGACGGCTCTTGCAAGTGTGATCCGTGCCTGTACAGCATCAAGCTCCACCCTAGTAGCTAGGAACACAAGAACCAACCTTTTGTCCACCGCTACGGCACGAACAACATTAATGTGTTGTGGTTGACGACCCAAAAAATACCTCACCTCAATGTCAAGCCTTTTTCTCCAACTTCCGTTCTGTCTCCTGCCTCAAACATAGCAAGGTCAGGAAGTAAGGCACATTGATCGAGTACTAACGATACGTTCATATCAATGCCTTATGACCGAACAATCTTACATACCTTTGTTATAGCGGTCCTCCTCATAGGGCGACCCAAAAAGGATGTTATTCTACGAGACATAGATTAGACGCCACGAAAATTGTTTTCATCATTACTCACCCTGATAGAATCACTTTGGACCCAGGATTCTTGTGCGGCATATGCCACGCCGTCTTCTCGAGGTAAATGGAACCATGAGTCAGGACCCGAAAGAACGAAATGCATTTCCCCTGTTTTATTTTTATAGCATGTTTAATGTCCAGATGGAAGTGAGAATCAAAGAGCACATGCCTGATAACGCAAGAAGAAGCGATGTTTTCCCTGAATGCAATGTGAGTGACAAGTGCTGCGTGGTATACCGATGCATACCAGCTCCTGTGGGACCAACGATAATGTTAATGCCAGTGTCAAAGAACAACTCGTCCTCTATTCGTAGCTTGAAGTCACGTCTACTTTCGCTAGACCACACAAATTCTGCGTTCCTAAAGCCTAGCTTATCCTGAGCTGCATTCAAGTTAACAGGCATGTTCTCTGTGGTGGAAAATTCATCTAAAAGTTCGGTCTGCCAAATTTCAATATGAAGGAAACTCAACGATGATACTACATTCTTACGCGGCGGAGAAAATCATTTACTCGATCCAAGGACACCTTGGATAAATGGGCACAGAGATTAGGTCTTACCGTGTAGTATAATCAGGGCACGGTTGGTACCTTGCACTATGGTCGGTATACCGCTGACGACGAGACGGAATTTTTGTCGCAGGATTTCGAACACCGTAATTGAAGAAAAGACTATAGCCGCTGAGGTGTCGGTTTTTGTAAGCTGTCAAATGCCATTTTACCGTTAAACGCACCTGTAAGTTGCCTGTGCATGATTAGTGTCTAAAGAACATTAGCCTATTGTCAATATAGGTGATCTAATGGGCGTACAAATGTCGCGTAAGTTCCAATCATTGTAAGAAGTGGAATTAGAAAGCTATCAAAGGGATGAGCAATACTGGCGAAAGTCTCAAAGTTGACACAAGCTAACTTGATATGGGCAGTCAGCAAGACCAAGATTTTGTTCCATCGAACGTATGTTAACTCATCGACCCTCCTTGCGTCAATCTGATCCTTCATTCTGGGTTCCCAGCCGAACAATTTAATCATTCTTAACATCGACATAGCTGAAATAGACGATTGAGATCGCCCGCTCTCCGGGGAAGAGATGATTCAATAAATATACCTTCCGTGACTTTCTGTACACGAGCATCCATCTTGACGGTGTGAACCTCACGAGGAGAGGAATCAAAGTAGATAAATACCTTTTTCATTCGCTTCTTCTGAACATCTCTCATCATCCGCGACAGATAACCCGGTATAGGGATACATATCTGTGATAAACGACTGTCAATGGCTGAAAGACAATACAACGGGAGGACACATTACGAGCATGATGGCAAGTCCTACCAGCGCACTGGTTATATGTTAAAAAAATGAGTAAAAAGAATTATGTGTATACCCTACCTCCAATCCAAAATACTATATAGGAATCCAATAGTTAGGAGAAGACTAAAAGGAGCCCACACGACCTCGTATAGTACCATAGGTAGAGAAGGTTCAGTGATACTTCCGACGTCAGCTGTGGCCAGCGTGTTGATTCTGCCTACGATATTTGACTTGGCGGTCTTCGGGCTCTCCAGATCCAGTCGAATGCGAAGAGCGTGCTTGATTATCAGCTGTGTGAGGATTCCTTCTGTACAAGCCATTGTACTAGTCTGGGAGGAGGATTAGTGCGTGGACGGCGGTGATGGAGAGAATCTGCGTACGGCCTTGTGCATAAACCACTCCATCATTATAGACCGGAGAAAAGGGCCTAAAAACAGCCAGGAGATCCAGACCCACGGACGAATGGTTGCGCCTTCTCCTTTAGTTTCCAAATAACTGCAGCATTTTGTTCTAGCTTGTTGCACATTTGAAATAACGGTAAAGCTTACTGTAGAAGACCGTTGATACCAGCGGGGGCCACAAAAGTGAGGACTGTCTGGTAGGTTCTATGAGAATCTTTCTGAGGAACTGAATGAACATTTGAAGATACCTTAACGACCATTAACAGTGTCAATTGAATAGCTGTCTTCCTGTGGTATTTCAAGAGTCCGTAGAATAAACTGTGAACTCTGTCGCCAGAGAGAGGGTCCAGGAATGGGAAGGCGTTCCTGACTTGCACTTTGGACGAGAGAGCATAGGCTAAAGGCGGCAGATTTTCTGGAACAGATTCAGGATCACGGTAGGCCAGATACACTAGAGGATCCAAGTAGGCAAATAGGAGACGCAATAGCAGGGGGACCTTTTCTTCAGGGTTCAAGTTGAGGGCAGGATCCTGTTAACGAGACAGCGTCATGTCAGTTAAGTCCAAAATGTTACAATGATTCGCACATCCTCATCCACTGGAACATACTCTGGAGGTATCGACAGTGGTATGACAAATCCCACGACCATAAGCAGTGCGATCTTCGCCCATAACAACCAACCTTCGTGGAGATCTTGGGGAACTCGCGTGAAGGTCGCTAGTGGGTATAAGTCACGATAGCTGTAAGTCAACAATGCTACAAGCAGAATTGTGTCAAGGTGCCAGGTAGCTATTCTGTGACGAGACAGGCTAACAACGGCCAGGACAGTAGCATAAACCTAACGACCTTTGCATTAGAACACACTATATCTGAATCATCTGAAAGATCGATTTACGCTGGTTATGCATGCTGTTAAAGCCTGAAAATTCTGGTCCTTGTTTCGTACATGGCTTCCATCCTTTAAGCAAAATGAGAAAATTGTCAATACCAGCCATGCTGTACATCCAATTATTCTCAGCATCAACCAGAAAGAAACCAACGGTCGGCGCGTAGCAACACGGTCTGAGCGCTTTGCATCATTCTTCTTGACGCTGGTACTCAAGTACGTAGCTTGGACAATAAACACGGCCGCAGACGTAACTGTGCCATAGAAAGGGACTAGACTCGTGTTGGCCCAAATGCTATAGAAAGTGATCAGAATGAGTATGAATTTCCGGATTTCACAAACTTGTGGCTGGACATGTTGAGTGAGGGAGGAATGTCCGGTATTTGTTGACGCGCGGGGTAGAGCAGGTGATTAGAAGCGCCGCCTGAAAGAGACGGGTGCGCGGTATCTGCTGACTTCGGAAGAGTACTACAAATAGCTATGTACGTACACCCTCAACTCAAACGCACTGATTTGACGACCTTCGATATACCCGACCTCTCGCCTTCATACCGACTGGAATCACCACCTTTGTAGACAGCCTTTTGAGATGCGATTTTCTTCTTCGCTTTGTCGAACTTCTGCCGCTTCTTGACTCGTGGATTGCGCACGCTCTTCGGACGATGAGGAGTAAGACCTTTATTCTTCAGAATGGCACGTGTGAGTGAGCGTGGCCCAGTCGCATCTTCCTCATCATAATCGATACTGAAGAAAGAAAATCAGCGGCATGATTGATTTGGCATAAAATACTGCTTCGTACCGAGCCGTTCGAGCTTCGTGTTCGGCTTTTCTCTTCTCCTTTTTGTCTTGGGCTTTCTTCTTCACTAGTTCGTAGTACCCATCAGCGTCTTCCGTTTCTGGGTCGTCAACATCCATGGCAACACCTCTCTTAGGCTCTGGATCAATACCATCCAGATCCTCCCCGCCTTGCTTCGCAAGTCTCGCTTGAGCCTCCTCAGCAGTGCGCTTGCCCTTCTCCTTTCTACGCTCACGATAAGGAATATCATCATCTCCTCCAACCGTGCTGTTTCTTGCACCCTTCCTCCGCGAACTCGTGCTTTCGATCCTGGAGGTGTGGAACCGCAGACTCTTCCTACGCGCACTTTTGTCGGCAGCATCTACATGCTGCAATGATGTCACTTCACCGAACGCATCACCTACATCGACGATCTGCTTGGAAGAAGAGGTCTGGGAAGGAGTAAACTCGGGTTCGACGAGATCAAAAATGGGCTCGTCATTCTGAAGGAACGAGGATTTCGCTGTTTTACGCTTTTTCTTGGGACGAGATTCTCTTTCTGACGATATGGCTGGTGCTTGTAGAGGCTTGACTGGTAAAGTAGAATGGTCTGCATTAGCATCCCTCAAGAGCTCTGCCAACTCCTCTTGCAGCTGAGAATGGCGGTCACCCGCCCATAGCTTCTCGGCATCTAGCATGATGTCGTCGTCGTCTAGGTCATCCGGATCGAAATCACCTTCCATGCCCCCCGTGTCGGAGCTGTCGAGGTCGAGGTCTTCAATAGTGTTGATGGATTCCTTTAATGTCAATAATCGCGACATAATTGGATGGGTCTTGAGCAATTCCGGATGTTGGGCGTATTTTTCCTTCGCTCGTAGATGGATGTAGAATGCGAGTGTACTGGCATAGGTCAAAAGCGCCTCTAATTAGGGATCAGAAAAGTAGAGGAGGAAGAAACACACTCTTACGATAATATAGATGCATCATCCCAAGGCTCAACGCGTCGGGCGTCTGACTTTCGGTACTAATTTTCATGTTTAATATAACGAACGTTTACGCATGAGTAACGTCCCTCACCAAGTAATCTTCTCTTTGGTTTTGATAAGGCTTTGCGCCGTATCCGTCCAGTCGCGAGCAAGCGCAAGGCTTTCCGGGTCTGTGCGCTCAAAATGTCGAATGAGTGAAGCAGTGTCTGAGGGCAGTTGTACAACTTTAGGTCGCGGTTCAGCAAATGCACTAAACTCGCATGAGTGAGAGGACGAGTGAGGATATAAAGATGACGCACTCGTTATTCTCAGCGTCCACCGTCAAATCTATTGGGTCGTTCAGTCCAAAGTCATCGTCGGTCATGTCCTGGCGCATCTTGGCCTGTAGACGTCTAGCTTCCTGCTCTTCCAGTTCGTTTCCCTCTTCATCGTCGGATTCCAGTTGGGCTGCATTGGAAGAGTAATATGCAGATTTTGACTTTCCCCATGACTCTTCCTCTTCGGACTCGGATTCTTCAGAATCAGAAGAGGCCATTTTACCCTTGCCTTTGGATTTCTTCTTCTTTGATTTGGCTGGGGTCTTCGAGGCAGATTTTTCCTCGTAGTCCATACCATCGTCATCCATATCTTCGTCGACATCCATTCCATTTTCGTCCTCGTCCTCGTCCGACGCTACATTCAAAGCGAAAACTTCGTCGTCGTCGAATTCATCCTCTTCTTCTCCATCATTACCGGAAGTAAAAAGTTTGTCTCTGTCCGCATGAACTTTGCACAAATGAGTATTTGAAAAGCTGAAAACGCTGAAAGACGCCGCACACTGATCCTCTTCGTCCAGGGGTATGTCCGAAAGTTTGTTCCATTTCTTCAATTTACCGTCAGCGCGATTCAAGGCTTTGGGTTTTCGAGAAGACGGCCCAGGTTTTGGTCCCCGTTTTTTACCCATTTTGAGACGCGAACGATGATTTACTGGTGGGGACTGAAGGGGTGAAATAAGGAATGAAATTTACAAGTTCGTGTTTTGACTGTTTGGTCTGGAAGCAGACGCCAAATATCGCCTTCGTCCTGACCATGACTTTGCTATTGCGCGCACTCGCGTTCAATACCAGGCTATGTTCCACGGCACTTCCTAGGGCCATACCACAACGACATGTTCAACCCAACACCCTCCTTCTCCTTCAACAATACCGCTCCTTCCACCCCTCACCACCAACCGCCGCCACCATGAATCAAGCAATGAAGCGGAAAAAGCGACCCGTCCGACGTACTCAGCTTTCAAAATCTCCTCTTCTAGACACTTCCCCACAGAAAAAGGGCGTTTGCACTCAGATTATTATCGCAAAGCCCAAGAAACCCAACTCTGCCAAGCGGAAGGTTGCTCGCGTGAAGTTGACCAACGGGAACTCGCTGCAGGCGTACATCCAAGGAGAGGGGCACAACTTGCAGGAGCATAGTGTCGTTCTGGTTCGGGGTGGTCGTTCGAAGGATCTTCCTGGTGTCAAGTGAGTTTATGTTTCGTCGGTATCGCTCTCCTCATGTTTGCCCTGGTCCCAGATACAAGGTCGTTCGTGGTGCTTTGGACTTTGCTGGCGTACCAGGCCGTATGACAGCGAGAAGTAGATATGGGTATGTCTGCCTTTTTCCGGCTTTGTATCATGTCTTGCTCATCGTTCCTAGGGCCAAGAAACCCAAAAAGTAATCTCATTGCCGTCGAGATGACCTTGAAAAGTTGTAATGCATCTGTTACAATCACGGCACAAAATGATCGTTGTTCGTGTGACACTACGAAGGAGCATCTCCATTCATCTCAAATTTTGACTATTCCTTCACACTCCGTAGCGCATTTGAGCCTTGATCACTTTGTTCCTTGATTAGTTGTATCACTTGTCCTCAAGTATGGACTGCATTTACAACTGAACACAGGGCCCTCAAGGAAAGACATCCATCGCGAAAGAAATTCTAAGTATTCATGATGCATTGATTGGATTATTGTTTTGGATATTAGCTACAAGTATGTGGTATGTTGTGGTTCCGGTTGTGTCCATCAAGAAAAGGTAGGTATCTGAAAAGCTACAATATAAATTTCGTCAATCGACCAGTATCCCTTAGTTTCTTTTCTTTGTCTGGCTGCGTCCTCGCAATCCTCTCAATCTCAGTATTCAGAGCCCAACACCAGGCATCACGCTCCAATTTATTTCGTGTCCGAAAAACGACAAGTTTGTGTTTGGCCGACAAAGAAGGAACCGTATCCCCGTCGCTGCGGGGTCGATACCAGATCACGAACAGCGTGTCTTCTTCTGGGTCATCAGCCTCCAAACCGTCTTGATAATGGCGCGGAACACTGTTCGAGTCAGGATCGTATTGACCTTGAGGAAGAGCCAGCGCCGCAAAGTATCCAGAACATATGTACGCATCCGACAGTGATATCTTCTTGTGCTTGGCATTGTGTAGCGCCGAGTGCGGTTTAATGCGAAACAAACACAGATTTCCAGAAACGAGGATCATTTGGACGAGCCTAAATCAGTGTAAGAATGGACAAAACTCGGATTGAAAGGACAGCCAACTGGAATTGTCCGCTGAGTCCCCGCCGCATGTGTATTTTACCCCCTCTTATGACGGTCTTACAACCTTCTAGAACGCACCAGTTGTACAAGGTAGTAAGAGCTGGCAAAGGAGCACCGGGGTCTGGAGGTGCCGTCGGAGGTATATCTTCCCCTTCGTCGCATACATGCATTCTAGGCGTCAATCGTGACCTCCGCGCTGCAGAAACGTCCATTTCGTCATTGGCATCTGCCCTGTGTCGCAGCTTCCAGTAGGAGACTAACAATCGCAATCTATGTATCCACTCCAGTGCGAATTTGCGAGAATAGCACTGATCACAAGTGAGTAATCGGATATCGAAACAATATGATACGTACTTCAAACCTGATGACGTGACCGTTTTTCAGAAGAAGCTCAAACGAACGCTTCATTCTTAGGCGGGGTTTGTCCAAGGCTTTGTTGACAGCATCTTCTCCTCCCTCGTCCTCATCATCGCTTTGGCTACTCTCCTCTGCGCTTGACTGGGACCAAACATTCATCCACGAAGAATCGGCAGCTCCGTGTTGCATCCCTGAAGGATCAACCTCAACGTGGGTATGTGGAGGGACAGCCTGGAATGCCCGCCGTACAGTTACTATACTTCTCAAATCAGCAACCGCCGTGGCGTCCAAAATTTGAGACGCCCCTCGCTCGACCTCGTGCTTGTTCAAGTTCTGAGCGTAATTTTCGGTCTCTCTGATGGGAAATGGAGATGGAGGGTGTGCTTTCGAAGGAGGAAGAGTGAAAAGATTTCCATTGTGCGTGGTCATGTATACGCGTTGTTTCAGTTGCGTGTTCGGCTTGATGCGAGAGAGGTATCCTTCAATACTGGGGGGTTCGTGGTAAAAAGGATCTTCTGTACCCGTGTCCCCATGATTCAAGGGTTTAGGGATACGAGCAGGATAGTGATTTCCAAGACGAATTTCGAGGTGGGCCTAGTGGGATCAGTGTCAATCCTGCATTTTTGGCCAATATATCAAGTTCACCTGTTTGAATGCCAATCCACAGAGAACCACCCAGCCTCTTTGCTGACCATATACGTCATCCTCAAGCCATACCCAATCTAAATTGGTATCCATCCGCCACGCAAGCTCTAAAACTTTGCCCGTACCAACCTCTCGTTCAATGACCTCTTTCCAATCGGGAACTTTGCGAAATGATTGCAAACAGAGAGCGATGACATTAGTCCGCGTAAAGATCCTGTTATATCCTTCCACGGTGGTGATCGATGGGATGTCTATTTTGACTTTCGCGTCTAGAGTTGGATTGCGAACCTCGATCATACGAGGGACTTGGCCTCCGATATGGCGCCTAGAATCAAAACGTCAGTGTGTTGCTGGGCATTCTTCTGGTCTGAAGGCGTGGGATACCATAGTTGCCACATCCAATCCTGACCCCTGGATCTGTTTTTGGGCTTGAAGACGAAAATGTTGGTTCCCTTCCTTGCTATATGAAAAAAAGCTCGGGATTTTGAAGTACCGTCGTATGTAGGGGTAGGTGGGCAAGTGATGCAAAATGTCAAATCAACAAACGAATATAAGGATAGCCGCGCTCGTCCTGATTTGAGTGGAACGACAAAAGCAAGGTGCTTGTGTCCTACTAAACGTTCCTTCCCAGGAATAGTCTGGATGACAATCAGGGCATTGTATGGGAATAAAGCAAGCCCATACGCACGTAATCTTCGTATATTTCAACAGCATCTCGCCTCCAAACAACCATGAATTCAGCCCAGTTTTCATGGCGCAAACCAGTCGTCACCCGGTGCTGATACTCATCAAAGTGAGGCTCAAGAGATTCAGACTCTGTGTAGCTGGCGCGCATGAGCATCCGGTCTCTCATGATAACGTCGCCCCACTCATCGTTCGAGTCTGCAATTGCAGTGGCTGGGGCCATTGCTCCTGCGCTCGTCTCTTCTACGGCTTCCCCGGATCGTTCCAACACTTCTTCTGGAGCAACAGGCTGCTGGTCCGGAACAGCTGATGGAGATGGTATAGGAGTGCGCACAGGTTCTGCGTAGTGGACCTTTTGTTTCCCCTTGCTTTTGCTACTGGTCAGAGTATCGCTTTTGACAAACGATGGCATCTTGATGATAGGCCTAGGGATTACATCTGAGTAGGGTTTGCTCGATGATGACCTATTCCTAGTAACTGTCCGTCCTAACAGTGCAGTAATTGAAGAAGCGCTATGGCTGTCACCGTCAGACGAGCCAGATACGGCACCATTTTCCACGGGCGGCAGCAGTGCGGTGCTAGTTGTCACGGAGGCTTTGGAATCCTCGTAAGTTGGGACGGGAGGCGGTTTGGAAGATGTACCGGCTTCAGGTTCGGAAGGCGCAGTGACAAAAGTTTCTTTGGCAGATGCCGTCGTAGAGTCCTCGACAGGAAGGGCTGACGGTGGTGATTGTTCAGCCTCGTCTTCCAGTATGAGTGGTAAGTGTATGTCAGACAAGCCTTTTCGACTAGAACGTGCAGACGCGATGGCATCCATAGAATCAAGAACGTTTACGCCAAGAAAGCTTCCTACTTCAAAACTTGAACCTACCCACTTTTGGTCTGGACCTGTATTTGAGGCGGCAATTTTTCGACTCCAGACGGTGCCCCAGTCACTTTCACGCCATTTACTGAGCATCTCTTTGCGCACGCTAGACTCATTGGCCTCCCCCCAGTCATCTGGGTTGCCGCCTCCAAGAAGAAAGAATCTGTAGGCGGTATTCTTCACGAGTTGGCTGACATCCCTTTCCTCTTCTTGATCCATAGAAGCGTCACCGGAGACCAGCTTCTCCGGCATGGGGCCAATAAAGACACGTCGATGTATGTGGACATCTTCTGACGTCTGTATAACTTGGGAACCAGAGGATCCTACTGTGGAGTGAGAGACGGTTCGCCTAAGCTCAGAATCCATGTCAGTCGACAGGGGAGGAGTAAACGCCAAGGCTTCCATACTTGTTCATTAATATGTAATGCTCAACAACATCGAAAGCCGTGTATGCTACTGCAAGACAAAGGCTACGTACAATGGTAGTAAGCCAACCTGTCTCGGTATTTCAAATGACAATAGAACTCACCTGAATCCTTTGTGAGCGAAAAATGGAAACTCAGATGTTGTTTTACTCCCAACTGCAGTCCAAATGAAGGCCTTGGGCGACACTCAGACCAAGACGGTAGATGGTGAAGACTAGAAGTGTAGTGGATGGTTGCTATTTGCGTGATGTCATCTATTCAAGCACCGGGCCGATCCCGTGCCACGTTTGGGAGTGTCGGGATATGTAGCCGTAAGCGGACAGCGCATTTTCACCAACCTTCCTGTATCTGTCGCCTTGGCTTAAAGGCCCGCCTACTTCGTGTCGTATCTAGCATCTCATACCCTGACACCGCACGCTGGGAGATCAGTTGCCTCGGGGTTTGTATACTTTACAATGAAGTGCGCAGTCGGGCACTCATAGATCACGAGGATAGTAAACTTTTAGAATGGTTCTTGTGTTAGACGTCCATCTTATCAACTGGAACACGTCTCAGCCGCGTGCTTTGATGATATTAATCGCTAACATGATGGCTGGAATGATGACTGAGTATTGTATGGATCTACGAGTCGCCCATTTAATTTGAAATGATGCATTTCTTTACTGGAGCAAGGACAGTTTGTTAATATTACGGGGTATCTGAGTCGTCGTCTTCCTATCGATGCTCAAGACCTAACCCCCCTTGTTGCACCGGCAAGATTCCGCATATGCTCCTGTGTTCATACTCATAGGCGGATATCTACTGGCGTTCTATAATCTGGGATGAAGGAGACAAAAGTTGTGGACGAATTTTTACGCTCGTGTAATCAGTGTTTGGATGACCACATCATAGATAACCCGAAGGGCGTTATCAGCGTAGTATTTGGCGCATCCAAGGCCATATCCAACTAGCCCGGTGTATGCAGATGCACACTCGTCAAGCCCCAGACGGCGACCACTGGTCTCTCGAAATAGTAAGCATCCTTTTCTGAATAAACCTTAGGAAATGAGTCTAACTTCCTGTAGTTCTGTCATCCAGCCATTCTTGCCGAAAACATTCTTCAGGACGGCATCGTCGACCAATTTTAATGACATCTCTCCGTTCCCTCCCCATCCGGCGGCATATCATGGTCTATTGTTCACCTTCCACCCAAGTGAAACACATTTGATTTCCAGTGAATAATCAAAGGTAATTACATAGTCAGTCACACGTTATAACTATTGAAGCTCCTTATCCATGGATTTATTCCTGGATCTTCCTGCTGTACCCTCTTAGAAGACATACAAGTGAAAAGTCGAAGTTATCATGGGGCTCATAGCTCTTGCAATAGAACCTCCACGGCCCGGTGACTTCCGAGCTGCTAGACATGGGCATACTCAGTGTGATCTGTCGATAAATGGTTAGAAGAGTGAAGAGTGACAGAGTCAAAGAGGTCTGCTGCCAGGGCATCTTCACCCCATTCAGAGCATCCCGTAACGACAACATGCTTGACATCAGTCTGGGGTACCACTTGTTCGATGGCATCCAGAACGCGATGATAGCCCCATGCCCAGACAGTCAGAAAACCCGGATAAATATGTTGCAGATTACAACGCAATTGAGTTTGAATTCGTATCAGAAGTCAGGAGATACATGCGAAGTGACGTTGAGATTGCAAAAAGACCTAGATTTGGTGGACGGGAGGGACGAACAGCAAAGGAGGATTTGTGCTTGAAAAAAACGAAGGTGTTGAAGTAAGTCCATGCTGTATGAGTAGATAAGTCAGTTGAATTAATGCTTAAAGATAAACTCTAAACTCTTCACTTTCAGCACCTGGACAGACGTCGAATCAGAAATTTGAAGTTGGAACTAGCCAAAAGCCCGTACGAGAAGGTATCTTTGAAATTTTCAGTCTGGTTGAATCCCTAACGGCCGTATTCCGGGTCTATGAACGAGAGAGATGAACTCAGCAGAGAATGATGTGGGGTGATCAGTAGGCTACTAGCGGAATATCTGGGAGTTCGGAATTGTCGGGTTTCACGTTCCGGGAGAATCAAGAAAGTGAGCTGCTTTTGTCATGCCAGCATAAAAGTATTTTAGCAATTCATCTGGTTCGCTTACTATCTTAGAGGCATGTCCGGGTGCTATATGCATGGCTTTCCTTGATTGGAGTGAAGGTATGATCGGGACCATCTATCCGAAAATTGACGGCCCGTGTTTTGGAGCAACTCGGGGGGAAGGGTATACTTGGTGTAGATCGGAAGGCTCTATCAGCAGGTGCAGTTTGGAAACAAAAAGTCACCGAGAGGCAAAATCATTTTGGATGACATCAAGAATGTCTTCGATGTCCGAGTCAGGGTGGCCGCCGAGACTACAAAAAGCTTAGCTGGATATAAGGGTCAGTGGTTCTCTTCCTAGATAATGTGCGAAAAAAAACTTGAAGTACACCTTATAACCTCAAATGCAGGATCGACGTTCTTCATAAACCGGTGGTATTTTGTCACATCCTTCTTCTCTATGTTTGATGTAGCAGGGAGGAGGAAATTCCATAACATGTCGGAGCGTAAGATATCCCTTGATCCCATGGTCAACGCCTTGTAGCAGCTTTAATTGTAATGAAGGCTCCTGGGAACCCAATAGCTCCTTCCGTAGAGGTCTTGCGAATAATCTTGATGGTCATTCCACCGAGGGTAAGCAACGCAATCCGCAACCGGCGGCATCAGCATCATTCCGACAGATTGACAAGCAAGCGAGACGTGATAGCAAGATAAACAGGGCTGTACTATCACACGTATCATGATTAATTTTCCGGGGGCTCCTGAGATCGTCAGTTGTAGGTTGGCATAAATCCGACGCTTTTTTTGTGAGATCGCGTAAATGTATATCACATTTGTTGGTGGCGCAACACATTATGTTCAACTGTAGCGCTTCTCCAAACCATAGCAGCGCCGCATCCTCCTTGCACGATGGATAATAATATCTTTTTGTTCACATGCTGGACTAAACCTGCCAGTAACGTGAATCATTGTAATTGCTTTACGGAGAGGCAAAAACAGATCGTCAAGATTGTGATTCCGTTTGATTGTTGGTTGGAGCTCATGTTCGTCGCGGCACTATAGAAGTGATGGGCGAGCCAATACAATTGATTGAATAAGTGACAAGAACGCGCACCGCAATCGGTAAATTTCTCACTCACTCCCGATATTTCCCTAAATACACAGGTTAAAGTATCACCACTTTTGCTGCCGTTTCTTGGCTCGCAGGGTATTCTTCCCTCGTGCACTTCGGACGCTCTGCAAGTCCTCAAACTTCTTTTTCGCATAACGCTTCGCTTCGGCATCGTCCACCAACTCATCCACTAGGGTCCTTTTGCGATTGGCCCTTGAGAGATTCTCCGAGCTGCCGCCACCGAATGGCGTTTTTGAAGTAACAATAGTACCAATCTGTAATGAGAAAATGAGCAATTGTTGCTGTACACAAAAAAGAAATGACTTCACGGCAAAATGCTTCGGCAAGCCTTTTATACCCTTCCCTTCTCCCTCGTCTTTACGATAGAATCGTTTGGGGTCTAAGTAATTACGCAATCGCATGGCTTCTACTTCACGGTAGAGTCGTGGAAGATCAGCTTCCGCTGGAGCAGGCATGTCAAACCATCCTGGCCCTGCAGTCTGGTGTTTTAGCTGGCCCCAAATGTTAATATTATCATATCAATAGAAAATAATGAAGATCCTCACTGCTTTACGTTGCTTCTTTGTCAACAGTTTCCCATCTTTGGTCAATTCTGGCGGTGGTATAGGAGGTGCGGGCACGGAATATAGTGATGAGGATTTCTCAGCAAGTTCAATACCGGGGTCGCGTATGGACTTTGGCCGGTTATGCCTCGATTCATCAAATTCAAAATATGGTTTGGGAACGTTTCCTGGGTCAAGGGAGGGTAATATCCTATCGTCGACTGATTACAATTTGTCACGATGAAGGAACAAGCAGACATACTTGGGCTCTTTGTCCAGCTCTACTACATCCCCATGTAAGATATCCATAGGACTAGTCGGATCCTCAGATATTGATAAAGCATTTTTTCTGGCCTTTTCAAGCAAAGAATCGAGATATTCTTGGGTAGCGGGTTCACTGTCGGAACTGTATGAACTAGACGTGTCTGAATCGTCGTCAGAGCTGGAGTCCGATGAAGAGTCTGCCACAATTTCTGGACACATGTTGTTGAAATCGAAGTCTCTTCAACGAAACTGGTGCATACCTGTAGCCTTTTCTTTGCCTTTCCCTTTCAGTGACATGAGAATCAGAGGGGACGATGATCACGTGGTGGGAAGTAAATTTCTCGATCCGGCATTCCATTATTTCACCGTACGAAAGTGGACATCATTAGCCCAAAAGCACTCGTAAGTAGTACAGTTTTTAAGTCTCTATAAAGTACATATAAATGAAAAGATTGGCAAGTCATAAAGAGCGTGACAGTCCAAAAGACTTGAGTATATAAAACAGGTGGGAAGTTTGAGCGCTGATGATCGTAAAAGGTGTAACGACAGGTTGAGGCAATAGCGAACAGAACACATAAGGCGAAAGTGGCGACCAAGATAATCATACTACCCAAAATATAGAAAGCAAAACACAACAGCGTCGAAGGAGGATAGAAGTGCATACAAACAAGAACGAAAAGGTGAAAGCACGCGACGACCCGATAATGAAGTAGTCCAGAAAGATGTCCAAGGTAACATGAAAGGCCGGATCGCGATCAATGCCACGTACAGAGAACTAGTCATTAATTTTTTGTGACGAGATGATTAACCGTCGCGTTCACTCGTTCCTGAGGTTTCGCGCGGTGACAAGACGATACTGGGCCGACCATCTTCTCGACGCAAGGGTAGAGGCGGCGAAGAAGCGCGACGTTCGCGTTCAGACAACCTTGGACTTGATTGTTGGTGATGAAGCCCTGGACGCCTGAGCATCTTTCCTGACACATGGTGGGTGCCTTCACGATGCGAGGTCGGAGGTGATTGTACATTGAGGCTACGAGGCTGAGAAGGACCGTCACCGCGCGGTATGGGATCTAGACGGCTAGCAGATACCGAGAGACGTCTGGAAGCGAAAGGACCCGGGGAACCGTTTTCCGACTCTCGTCCGCTTTGACAATCCCTGTCTCTGTCGTGTGTCCACCCCGGAGACGATATCCGTCTGTCATGCTCAGACATCAAACGATCTCGGTCAGAGGGTGCAACTGGCGGAAACGTGTATGACTCTGGAGCCATGGGACCGGTAGGTACAATACCATTCCTGGCCATCTGTTTCTCTTTCGTCTTGTGGGTCCCGGGCATCTCGATGCTGGGACGGCGACCACCATTAGATGTCCTGAGAGTATCCTCCAATTCATCTATTCGCCGCTGCATAGCCGCCATCTCCGCTCTCATGCCGCTCATCCTCTTATCGACGAGACCTTCCACGAGCTCATGGAGCCGATCTTGTTGCTGATTTAGATTTTGCACAAGGGCCTGTGATTTCTGAAGCTGTTCGCCTAGCCAAGCCTTGAGCTGCTTCGAATCGTTTAGAGCATCATAGAACATCTCAAATGGTGCCAAGAAAGCGGCCTTTCCACCTGAATAGCCAGGGTGGTGAAGAGAGCTGGGAGTAGGGGGGACAAGTGTGGAAGAAATAGCGACGGAAGCATTTGGCGGTGATCTGCCTGAAATTCCGGGAATAGGATGGGCAACTTGACCGGACCCTGATGGATTGCGCTGCAACGACAGTCGCGTTGGGGTGGGAGGGACATTACCAGTTACCACCCTTTTCACATTTTCACCACCACCGAGCACAGATGGCAACCGTGGCAATGCCATTGGGACTCTTCCGGAATAGAATGAACCTTGTTGTCCACCGGCATGTGGTATCGGTGGCGCACTTTGAATGGAAAGTGCTAATTGCTCTTTCGTATACGCCTCCCTGGGGCTGATGACGATATCAGCCGGTTTTTTCTTCCCCTGACCGCCTAGTTGATTAGCCCGTCGTCGCGCAAAGCTGATAGGAGGCGGTGGTAATGAATGGGGGTTGACGCTGGATGACGAGGCCTGAGTTGGTACGATTTGCTGAGGAGTGGGAATAACGATGGCACCAGGACTAGGACTAGGGGGAAGAGTGCTGCCGCCAGCAGTGTTGGTAAGACGACGTGATCCCGTCCCTGAATTAGGGCTGAGACGAATGGGTCGGGAAGATGGCGGCGGTGCCTTGGAGGGCGTCGACCGGTCGTCGGAGGGAGCAGGAGCGCCCGTCAGACCTGGCGAGACGATGCCGGCAACGCTGCCTCTACGCTGCTCAATGAGAGCCTTCTGTTTTTGCTTGACGGAGATCATGGATCGGACCTGCTCAGCGGCATTGGGATTGTCGCGTTGGCTCGGCATACTGAAGCCAATGACGACGGGTGATATAGGGGTCGAGCCAGCAGGGTCTACTGGTGCACGGACGTCGGTATTCAGGGCGCCAGGCTGGGGTGTGCCGCTCACAGTCACTCGCCGTCGCTTGGAGGGATTCAGGTGGACAGACGACGGCGGCGGCGCACCAGATATATCCAGCAGTCGTTCTGGCTGGGCTGGCTCTGGACTGGACTGCAGCATGTCCTGGTCAGGTTCCTCTTTGACCCGGGTCGAGCGAGTCGTCCTTGACGATTGTTAGCATCGTGTACTTTGTATATTTGTATTTCTTGCAACGCACTCATTGTCCGACTCGTTTTCTGCCTGCATCGGAGGCGAATCCTCGACCCGTGCGCGTTTCTTACTCACCCTCTGTGACGACGAGGCCTCTTCGCTTCCTGGACGTGAAATAGTCATCGTCGGGGTTTTGACGCGAAGATCGCTCGATTGGGGTCGTGTCTGGATTGGAGGCAGCGATATGTTTCCCTGGGATATATTTCCTAGTGAAGTGGAACTGAAGGCTTGCGCAAAGGAAGGAAGCGACTGTGGGATATGTGTCGCTACGGTGCTCGCATGGTTGAGAGACATGCCGTGCTGGCTACTGGACAGGTCGACTCAGCGAATACGGTGTGCTGGCCGCTGATAACGACGACAAGCTGGAGTGGCGGCCTTCGAGAACGACGACAATGATGGTTGGAGGTGATGGGAAAGGGTGGTTGGAAGAAACAAGGGAGACCTACTTCGGTCGGATGGGATAATTAAAAGAAGTTCGGTATGGAAAATGTGGTACCCTCTTTTTGCAGCCCGATCATTGACCTTGAAATTTGCCGCAAAGCCTCCTCCGCAACGAAAGGGGCCGTACCATACTCGCATATTTACTCCCTTTCCGTATGTTTCATTCGAATAGTATACAGAAATCTTCACCCAATATGTCAATCTCAAACATTTGCCCGGCAACGGGTTATGAAACACGACAACGCATCTCTCTCCGTTGAAGGTACCCAAACTTGGTGCGAAGTTTCCGGATCCGAGGTCATATCCTTTGTTCAAGGTCGACACAGCAAGTAATCCATCTGATTCCGTCCTCTTCATTTCTCACCAGAAAATATCCCCTTGCTTCCCTGATCCCATCGTTCTCTCGACATAAACCATATGCATCACCTGCGAGATCCCGAATTGCTGGGATTCTTACGCAATGGCGCATTGTGCTGACTCGACAGCGAAGCAGCTCTTTTTTACTCCAGAAGGGATGGCCCTCCTCTGGTGCCAGATTCCTTTATCTTCGAGCCTGCACGCATATCATGGTCCGCCCACGTCCTCACCTCAGTTTGGGAATTGTTTGATTTTGTCGTGATAATCGATGACATCCTTCGAAGAAGGGATCTGGAGTTTGTAACAAACAGGGCATCAGAATCAGTACACGGCCCAGTCCAAATTGCCCCAACTTTGGGCATACAACATCACTTCGGGTTCAATCATCGCAACTAAAAACTGGCCGATGACACTACGGCACACATGCACTGCGCTTGCGCAGCCTCAGTTCTACAGTCAATTGTTTTCAAACATCATCGGAACACCCTACTTGACTTTGTTATTGTAACAGGTTAATGTTCCTGCATCGCGGTCACTTGATCTCTCTCCCCAAGTTTCCCAGTCATCGGTAGCGGAGCCGCTAGTATGTACTGGGAAGATCCCCGTAGCCTTCGAAATCCTAAAATATTGTCGAATTGTCTGCAAAGCCATGTCCTCGTGCCACCAAGAGATCACGTACGGCATCTCCTTGTTCTGAAAACAGAATGCAGCCGGACGCAATTTATTCTGCCTAACATTCTGCCGGCAATATTCCGGATTGTCCATTAGCAGAATACCTTGTTCACCCTAGGGAACAGAGGATCTTTCAGGGCTACTATATGGCCAAGACCCTTGTATAATTTAGGATTACAAGACGAGGCGCGTCTAGAAACCGTTGTAAACTGCATCTTGGTCCCTAGGGTCTGAACACGAGTTGCACAATCGACGATTGTTCTGCTAGGTTAAACCACCAGACATAACGCCACAATAGAATGTGCTTCTCATTGTCGGCAGGCGTACTTTAGACAAGGCTGCCTACGTCTTCAATACCTTATTCCAGACTCGTCGTACTTTGTTCTTTACACAATACTATACCTAATGAAGCCCATTAGCCAATTGCGTATAGGGATGCGTTCCATACAGAGGATGGTAAATTGAAAATGAATAATTGCGGCAAGGTCGTACCATCGAAAAAGTTCAAAGCACGGACTAAGAATTGAGCAGACGCCAAGTCGTAAAAGAACCACGTCGCTAGTGGCGCAGTAATGTGACCATCCTTCTCAGATAACTTCATGCTACCAGCGCCCGTTGACTCATGGCGGTGGCTAACACGATCCGACTGTTACGGGATACCACCAATATTTACAGCACTGTTTGTTATTACATCTTAGTGAACAATTTTGAGTACGTGGGCCAACTACCGAATGACACACATGAGCTTATTGGCTTGAACAGTCAAAAGAATTACATACAAACTTATCCGTTATTCGGTCCGTTTCTTTTTCCTCCGCACAGTTAAAACCGTCACTTGTGGTGCATCGGCCGAACTTCCGGCACTTTCTTTGACACCCGCCGTGGTATCTGCCTTCTTCGAAGGGCTGTCTGGATTGCTGACACAAACTGACCCGTAAATGTGTGAGTTGTACGTCTCGAGAGATGGCTCGGGCTCAGGGAAGGGATTCGGGGAAATATCTGGTATGATTCTTTTTCCATTTGCCGTTCGAGGCGGTGGAGTAGAAGGTTGAGGAGGCGCCAATAACGAAGATGGCTCTTGCGTACGTTTCTCGGCCTTGGGAGGACGATCAGTTGCACGTATGGGACGAGGCGCTTGAATGATAGGCGTAGGAATAGAAGCGATGCCTTCGCATAGGCCCCGTATGGCACTCTCCAAAGATTCCGTGGCTCGGGTTGCAAAATCAGTCGATGAGAAGTCAACTGCAGTATGCAACGACGTCATAATTCTTTTATTGATTTGCGACGAAACTTGCCCTGGCTGAGGAGCGAGTGGGGAGATGGAAGACTGTATTGAAGACTTTGACGATGCTGTTTGGGGGAATGTTACTCCGAGAGTGAAGAAGCCGGTAACGGCGCCAGCCACGCATTCTTGACGAAACGACATGCGCTCCCAGAATTCATCTGGTGATACAATTCCCAGCTCTCCCGATGGACGCTCATCCTTTTTCTCGTCTTTTTTCGCAGACGTCTCGACGTCTTCTCCATCATCCTCTGATTGCTTTTTTGCCGAATCCAAACGGGAGTTGGTACGTGTACGTTTCCGTGCTGGTGATTTGACTCGGCCATTCTCTGTGATATATGCAATCTCATCGATGAAACGGGACTTTGGATCATCATCGAACCATGGTATGTAGTGACCCAAATTCAGTATTTCGCTTTTTGGACAAGGAAGTGGAATATCTTGCTGAGAATATGGATGACCATATGTCCAGCGTAGAAGGGATGATGAAGAGGAAGATGACGGCACGGATTTCAAAGAATTCTCTGCTTCAAATTCCGAGTATCCAGGAAGCACATAGTTCAATCTAATGATAGCTTTAGATTGGGAACGAGCGTCAAGTTCTGTGGCCACACCGGTAAATATACGCTTCCACCAACCACACAGTCGTACGTCACTCAGCGGACGTTTCCCCGAGAACTCTGAAGAGTTGGGAAAGAGGTACTGATTCTGGGCACGGGCAAATAGATGAATCCAAAAATTCTGCGCCTCAACGGGTCTTGTGGTAGGGTCAACGTAGAAGAGAAGAAGCGAGTGGACCAGTGCAGAGGTGGGGGACGGTGAAGACGCCTGTCCAGTGGAATCCACCTTGGACACGTAGAGAATGGCGCATGACGTGGTAGGTATGCTGTACACACAGGCTTCAATGCCAGAGACCATAATTCGCGGTGAGTCCGGAGTTTTCTGCTCGGACAGAAGAATGAGAATATCCTGCAAGTACGACCGGGGTCTAGGAAGCGCATAAGGATACAAGTCAGCGTGTTTTCTAGGAGAAGAGACCATAACATGGACATGAAATTCTCGGGTACCAGGCAGATCCTTCAGCCCATCAAGGAGGGCATTTCTGAGGAGATTGACTGACATAGTGGAAGCGGTGGGAAAAGTCAATACAAGCTGCCAGAGAGAGCTCAACGCGTTCGCAGGCGCTATTTTATTTGGATGCACTTGCCAAACAAGAGTCGGTGTGACGTCACCTGACCAGCGTACGGTTGATCTGCTCAAAGATTCTGGCACACCAACGGCACACTACGACTTAAGCTTTGGCCGGAGACTTGGACTGTTATGGTTAGTAACTTCCAGACAATGTACATATTTTATTTAAACGGTAGTTACGGTATTAGTGTACATCTTGTTGGGAATAGAGGTCGGCAGTGACAAGAGACATGACCTGGATGGCTCCAACGAACGTATATTTGTGGACAATACGGACGTGGTGATGGTACAGAGCCAAGAAAAGGTAGTGATCGGTATGGAAATCAAAATAGAGTTTAAAAAAACGACAGAGCCGTCAGCTCTGTAGCTGTGAAACCATCATCTTGGTTAGAGGCTTAATTAAACCTCATTCTCCACGCTCACCTTCTTTCCAAACAATAGCAAGAAATACATTGCATGCTGACATGAGCTACACTTCAGATCCGCAGAATGATATTTCCGAACACGCGCTTCCTATTGGCTAAAATTTTCTTATGGACCTCGGCTCAGATACAGAATTGAACGGTAATAACTTACAGTCAGAGTATCGCCCTTTGTTTGTGTAGTGGAGGAGTTGATTATAAGTGGCATAAGGGACTGTGTCTTTGGTAAGGCTCGAGCCGGCGGACGAAGGGTTCCTGTGTCGGAGGTAGCATTGAAGGTTGAGAGCCGCGCGTGCGTTGTATGAGGGGATTGTGTTACTTTCACTCGAAGTAAATCACGGCAATTCAACCTAAAGTCCGGTGTCAGAACAGCGCAAGAGTTGGGTAGCAAAACAACCAACGATGCTAAGAATGAGTTCACGTAGCCTGATGTGCCGCAAGATGTTTAGAAGAGGCTACTACCACACATAGGGATAAACACATACATTTTCCGCCAACCCAACAAAAAGCTAGCCAGATGTAATTATTAGGCATGACGGCAAACTAGAAAAAATTGTGAATAAGCCAATCCTACTACACGCACATGGGAGAAATATACCGTGGTTACTGTTACGACGCCGATCAAACTACGCCCAGGTGAGCAAAACTTGATTTTAAGAGTACTGCAACCTCAAAAGTACCTTGAGAAGAGACCTGTCGCCACGCTATAGAAAATCAGGGTAGTGATGAGAGAGTCGGTCCTTGAGAGTGCTTCGTTTCACTGCGGTTTTCAATTAGGATATCAATGCACACACTTTCGATAACCCGTTCGGTGTTCGTGAAGATAATAACACAAAGAAGCGGCAATGATAATATCCGCGATCGCTGAACTTCCATTTGATATACTGTTGACCCACTGTAAATCAAGTCCTTAGAATCCACGTCAGACTATTGTAGGAACACATTCACAATCAATTGCTGGAAGTATCCCGTGGATCCCAGCCTGAAGCTAGAATGCTTATTTGTATGAACTCGCATGATATCAAAACCCGGAGAGACGAACCTATTGATGATAAAAACTGCAACATGTTGCGGTATCTTTAATCAACGTGAGATTTCCAGATCCTAGAAAATAAGTACCTATGCAAAAACCTGATACTATTGTAGTTACTTCTCGAAACGAAGGCTGACTAAACTTACTGAAATGAAGGCAAGAGAGGAGCACCTATTAAGCCGATTGAATGATTACTCATAGTAGCGACCATCGGATAAAATGGATAACACTCACAATGGTAGCAGTAATGAAACCATTCTTCGAAACTGGCAAACTGTGAGAGCTATGCTTGACTGGGTCGCCGGAGATCTCACATATAAATACCCTTCGAGCGAAAATACTGTTTTGACATTCCATAAGTGCAGTGTATCTTGAAGTGCCCAACTTACCATTCTACGATCAGAGCGACAAGTCCCTACAATAAAACTGGTTATTATAAGCCCATCCCACTTATTGCGCAGAACATACATTGAACCCTGTCTGCACCTAGTTCATCGGGTCATATATATCAGAAGGTCGAATGTGAGGTTTCGATCAATCACGCACGTTCATGCTCCTGTTATTCCAGCGTCACAAATACGAATATACAAGAGGAGAGAAACATACCACGTCAGATTATTGATGGAGGAGACCTCGGAGAAGTTGGTTATCAAGTGCCTACACTCCGCTCAACCTTGAACAGCAGGACGTGGGATGTACTGTGGAGACCAACCAGTAAAGAGTCATTGTACACAGTATAAGGTGGACAGTATCCAGGATACTAATATATGCTCGGTCAACAAATTTACTTCCATTTACAAGGCAGGAGACAAACCAAAGAACTGCAACCTGGCCAGCAATCAGATTAAGCGTCGCTTGATTCAGTAGAAGAATAAACTTACTGCAATCCGGACATACGCCCTATCAGATGAGGCTTCTCTACTATCATAACGTCGTCAGTAGGCCGACAGCGGACGGGACGCTCGCTCTCACCTGAAGTAGATATATCTGCAGCAATATTAGAAGATTTGAATAACTTCAGAGAGGATTACTACGCACGTTTGGGTGAGCGTCGCGCCGTACAGTCTGTTTGACAGTCCTTAGCAACAAAACGCCTGGAGAATAATAGCACAACACACATAGATGCAACGATTAGGCCTAGGAAAGCACTTCCATACGTTGTGTCGAGGTTCATGATAGATGGAGCTGAACTACACCAAAGGACAAGCTGATATCACTAGCCATTGCGCATACTTAAGAGACGTCAACAAGCTGTGGATTTTCGAGTCAGATGTCGCTTAGCTGTATTCGATCCGCGGAATCACCTAAGCTTTTATCTATGGGACTGACGTGAGATGTCCAATTCAAAGATTGGTCCCTCAACGTTCTATTTTAGTTGTTTAGATCCGGGGCTGTAGAAATTTACAGCGTTTTCCTATTCATCGATGCAGTAAGCCCACAGCAAATACAGCAGTGCGAAGATGTTACCATATCCGCGCTGTTACTAAGTCAATCGTTACAGTCAAGATTGATGAAATGTGTTATAAATAGTGCGACGATTGATGTGGGGATATAGTAGTATATGCTACAAAATTGCTGTTAAACACACAAGACACACAGAACAACTACAGCAGATATGAATATGGGAAAAAATGATGGAAATTATGCAACGTAGGCGAAAGTGTCTCGAGTCCCATCTACTCGCTCGATGTACTCTTTCTCGAGTAATGTATCAATGGCCTTGAAGAAAGATGGGTCAATATTGAAGCAATTGAGGCAAAAGGGAGACCGCCCGAACCTTCTTGATGTCCGGAATCTTCGGTGCGAAGCGCTGAGAAATTTGTGAAATGACTTCCTGTATAAGCTGTTGGTTTTTCATCGACTTCCTAGCCTTCATGATCCTAGAAGCAAGGGGATAGTTAATATTAAAAAAACCAAATATACGCAATATAAGACGGACCGAACGATAGTTGCCTGGATGACATACTTCCGGTCTTCGTCGACGTTTTTCAGGACCTCAGTTGCCTCCGCTCTGACTTCGGCCTTAATCGGTTGATTCAGGTTCACCCGGATCTTTTTCGACTTGAAGCCTTAAGGAAAGATCAAAAGAGTCAGTTACAATAAAACTTTTTCGTGTTCTACATGGTCGCACCGGGGTTGAGATCATATTGTTCAGATTCTTCATTGATGAGAATCTTTGCCTTTACAAGGATCGCCAGGACTTGACTAATCAGTTCCTTGGGAATCGAAGTCGCGGTAACGAGTTCCGAGAGAGAAAGCGTGTCATGGTTGTTGTACTGCACCAAGACCCCCATCTGGAACGAGCTCGTCATCAGTATGTATTTCTGGTTGAGGTAGTTGGTCCGCAGTTCGTTCTTTGAGTAATTCCATAGCCAAGTCAGCTTCCGCCCTGAGTGTTTCGTTTGATAGTACTTCTGGAATCGGTCGAACGTGGGGTAAATTTCTCTCGGAACGGTAAATTCATGTGAAGGCGGATTCAAAGGCCAGAAGTTCGTACCGAGAACCATGACGCTAAATGTGACATCTAAGTCATCGTGGTTCTGCTGCATACGCTCCTTAAACTGGTCCGTTAGATCTTTACTCAAACTCATGTCTGACGTGCGATGTGAGTATTGAACCGGTCAAGGATTATCAATGGTTTACCTGTGAACATTCTTTGCAACTTGTTCGTGTATTCAAATCCACAGGCCTCTTTGAGCTTGGAAATCATACTCGCTTCGGCTTCATCGGAGGCCGACACGCTATGAATTAGACGCTTCGACAGCTTAGTAGAGTAAAATTGCTGGAACACGTCCTTATCCTCGAGGTATTTGAAGAGGATCATCTGATGAACGTTAAGCACTCCGAAACCATAATTGACAAATAACAAAAGCGTACCACACGGTTCAATGCCCCTTCCAAATCCTGCTCCTCCGCCATCTTATTGTTTTTCCGAAGTAGCAAATCTGTATGCTTCGCTAGCAGTTCCGGTGATTTATTGCTCGAGTTTCCGGTGGCAGCATTTCGGTTGACAAAGTCTCGACATGCCTTGTCGAGACTAGCGACGAATCCGGCTTCCCCTCTGAAACTACGCGCCACGATCGCGGAATTCTTCGCATGGACTTCCAAAAGCGCGTCAACATACGCTTTCGGATCCAGCGCCTCAAGCGTCGTGCCATCCTCTCCTACAAGCCGTGAAACGGCATCAAGGCCAGCCTTTTTGACGTGACCTTCGAATCTCTGCCGAAGAGGATCCAGACCGTTCGATATGCGGGATAAAAGAGCATACATGCGCTGTAGGTCTTCGTCTCTGTCAAAATCAAGAAGACTCTGGAAGCTGTCCCACATGAGTTCGGAGTGCGACTTGATGAGGACCTCTTCGCATTTTGATATCAAGGTCTTACGTGTTTCGGTGTGTAGGTATCGCTCGACGCGATCTTCCTCCTCTCGTAGACGCTCTTCGGCCTTCTTGAGATAGTCCGGTACGCTATTTTCCGCCAAGAATGCCTCTGACTCTTTTTTGTAATACATCTCTGTAGCAGCAAGGAAAGGTGCTTCAAAGTGATCTTTATAAACATCAAGACACGGTTTGTTCGGATCCATGTCATCCAATCCAAGGGATACAAAAGAATCGACAACCTTTTTCACGAGGCCTTGATCAATGGTTTCTCCGTTACGTTGTTGTTCAATCAGGTGTAGTAAAGCATTTGCCAAGGTAGCGTTCTTTTGTTGTATCGGGACGAAAAGGTTGTTTTTCCATTGGACAAGAGCCAGCTGTGCACGGAGATCAATAAACCGAAACAACGGAGGTGAATAGATGTGACACACAGTATACACCGGGTACACTGTCTTTCTCCCTTCGTCCCTTTCACGTTGGACCCAATGTCTGTTGAGGTACGTGAACAGCCGGTTGATGTAGTTCGCTCCCGTTGTGTATCGCTGCCATTCGGCAGCATAATACCTGAGCAAATGATCTTCTTGTAGACCCTCGGCTTTCTGTATTAAAGTTATCAACGATCGACGCGACCACGAGGCAATGCAAGTAACGAACGTCCCGAAGGGCCTTTAGGTGCACTACGAAATATCGGATAAGATTGTTGTATAAATCTGACCCCATAAGATTCGCCCCAGCTGATAGGAGGATTCAGAACAGCTCGATTAGCTGGAAAAGGTACTCTTACTTCTAGTCGCGCCAAGGCTCATACCTTCCGGTCCCGTCTTTGCGGTCGTGCAGTAGTTATATGCAACCGTGTACAGCGATATATACTGTATACCTGGCTGTCAATTGATGAAATCGAGCCAAGATCTGGGCTGACCTTCGAGTATGAGACGCCGGTCTGCAGCTTGGTCATGATGTGGTCCACCCCTTCTTCCAGGAAGGCCCAAGTCGTTATTAGGTCTGCATTTGCGGGAGGAATAGGCGGGTTAGGACTGTGAGACGCCATAGTTGTAGATTGAGCTGGACGTCCACTGGAAGGACTTGTGGTGGTTTGGCCCACCAGACGCAACTGGTTACCTTTAGTGACAAGGGTCACAACATTCGCAATATCTGTCACACAAGCATTGGAGGAGGGGCATTCAATTATTGCCCAGGTCATACGAAATGTTCCTAAATTAATAAAATTGAAGTGCTGCGACATATCGGTCACAATTTCCCTCTATCCCTTCATTTTTTCCAGCATTCTCCAACTATGCATATCGCTGAACAATTCGTCAATGACTTGCGAGCACAGAAAGGAACGAGCAAACCAGGATCACCACAGCTCTCGTCTCTTCGCGCGGATAGCCTTTACAAGTGTATGTCTTTCGCTCCATTTCTCTCTCTCCAGCTGGTGACCGGCCTCTCGTTTCTTCAGTAAGGACTTGCGTTTCGAGCTCTTGAGGGCAGCAACGAGGCCAACAAAAGTTTGGGTACAGCCAAACATCTTCGCAAGAGTCCCTCGACTATACTTTTCAGGATTCCCCCTCCTGAGCTTTTTGATTTTCTCTATAGTGGCCTCAGATACACGTTCTGGCTGAACTTTCTCATTTGGACGAGATAGCGGAGGTAGAGCACTCCCTGTCGGCTGAGTCCTAGGACGTAAAAGAGGTGAGGCTGGGTTTGTTGTCAAGGAGAACGGTGAAGGCGATGTAGGTGGAGGACGATGGATGAAAGTGAGTTCTTCGTCGGGAAGGGTTGTTACAACGGCGCTGGGGTTGTTTACCAAAGGATCTGGGGCGCGATATGGTGGCCTTTCTGACGTCCCTGGCTTTGGTCTGGGATATCTGGTAGCATAGGAACGCGTGAATGACAGCGCCTGCCTGCAAAACTGCCGTTGCATATCGAGGATGTCGTTTGTAACGGTGAGCTCAAGATCGGACTTCAAAAAGTCCTGCCGGCCCGGTGATTAGGCTGACTAAGCGAAACCCAGACGCGTTTCGACTTTCACCGTGAACGCCAAGATCGTCTGGTTAATATGCTGCCTGTCTCTCGCTGCGCACGGCGACTATTTCATCGGTCATCGATATTCGGTGCTGGTGCCAGATATATTAGCTCTGAATCCTCTCCTTCGTCCCAGCAGCCGCCCAAAACCGCTTCATTTGGTTTCCGAACGGTTCCTGAGGAAACCAAAGAGTCCCTTGTGAAGGAAGTTTTCGACTCCGTTGCTTCTTCATATGACCTCATGAATGACGCCAGCTCTCTTGGTGTCCATCGTTTGTGGAAAGATGACTTCGTGTCGAGACTGAGGCCTGGAAGGAAGGGCCCTCTAAAATGTATTGACGTTGCCGGTGGAACAGGCGACATTGCACTCCGAATTCTCGACTACGCTAGGGAGAAACATTACGACAGAGAAACAACGGTGGAGGTCGTGGATATCAATGCTGAGATGCTGAAGGAAGGCTTCAAGCGGTTCAAACAGACAATGTATCATAACAGTGCGTGATTTTTTATGGGAAATTCCAGGACCCTTTAATATTCTTGTAGCCCCACAGGTATCATTCATTGAAGCCAATGCGCAGGAGCTCCCTCCCACCCAGTTTCCTGACAATCACTATGACCTTTACACCATTGCGTTTGGTATTCGAAACTGCACTTCAATTCCGGCCGTTCTCCAGGAGGCCCATCGTGTATTGAAACCAGGCGGAACATTCGCGTGTCTTGAATTCAGCAAAGTCAACAACCCTATTCTCAGCACGTAAGATGAAGTTTGCCAAGAATTCTAATCAGACTAAAACGATGGATCAATAGGTTGTATGAACAATACTCGTTCTCTATCATTCCTCTGTTGGGGACCATCCTTGCTGGGGACCGCAACTCATACCAGTATCTGGTAGAATCTATCCGACGATTTCCCCCGCAACCAGAGTTCGCGGACATGATTAGAGAGGCCGGTTTTAAGACTGGTGAAAATGTGGATGGAGGTGCATGGACAGATTTGTGGGGAGGCATTGCTTGTATCCATACCGGAGTCAAAATTTAACGCATCGCTGCCTTCATTTGAAAATTCACTGAACTCATGTTGCAACTCCTTTGATCTTAGAACTCCCCGTCCCTGCCAAGCCTTGTCGGCTCTTCCGCAGAATAGTAACTAATACCTAACTGTTCTTTATGTCCGGTCGACGTTCCGTCGCAGTTGCCGTCACCAATTTAAGCATTAAACGGCCTTGAGGTGGGGCTGGGCCATCACGGAATCATGTCAGAACCAACCCACTCTCGACAACGACACAACAACAGCCGCATCGTCGACGAGGAGCATGCCTTGTCTGAACGGCAGCGACATTCGTCGGAATCATCAAGTAGCAGCTCAAGCTCATCCTCTTCCAGCTCAGACTCTCTATCCGACATCTACGGTTTCAGAGAATTCCATCTGTTCCCCCGCAAAGAGAGTTTGGTGCTCTTCAAAAACCGTTTCTTGAGGACAGGAAAGAGGAAAGTCGGAGTAGTAGAAAGTCTTAAGGCTATTGCGCTGTCATCATGTGCGTCAGAGTCAGTTGCATGCCGTCAACGTCTTCTGACTTTGTTTCTTTGCAGGGGTCAACCTTTTCATCGTCTTTATTCCACTAGCATGGGTAGCCCACTTTGGAAATACGCACGATGGACGCGAGAGCGGGGATGCACAACGCATATGGCCGTACGGAGTGACATTCACCTGTCAGCGACACGAACTCGCCTCCGTCGATCATTTCTGACATATGTTTCTATAGTTTGCTTTCTTGCTATTGTCCCATTGGAAAGACTGTTTGAATACGGAGGAGAACAAATGTCGTTCTACTGTGGACTGGATCTAGGGGATTTAATTATCATTTCTCTGAACAAGTACGTGTCACTCTTCTGTTGATCTCTTTAGTTGATAATATACCTCTACAGCACAGTAGAAGCAACTTTGGCTATCATACTTATGACAAAATGCGAGTCAGTATTGATCAAAGTTTCTCTCCTTTTGAACGATCTAACTCTTAACTCAGGCTGAAGCTCCTTCAGTCGACCATCATTGGTAGGCTCGTTCCCTGCTACCGTCCACTTTCCGTGAGGCTTACCTCTAAGCAGGTGTCGTTGTCCTTCATCTTCTCTTGATACCAGGCACTTCATTCATCGCAGGCGGCGCGCGTATAATGGAACAAGACCTCCATCCTCACCTCACACAGCTGAACCATACCCTGCTGGCTATCGGGTAGGTCTAAACCTCTTTTAGTTTCTATTGAAACATGTTGACATAGAACAGGGTGCTGTCACTTCTCCTTCCTACAGCATTCTTTGCGTCAATTCAGGGCGTGGACTCCACAGGCGTTGTCAATGATGAAACCCGTCATTCATTCCTACAAATGAGCCGCGGTCTAGCAGTCATCCTTCTCCTCGTGTACATCTGCTCTCGGATTTTCTTGCACAATCCACCTGGGGCCAACAACTCCATGAGGTTACATCCGAATGCCCCCAAGGAAATGACTCGAAAGGGAGCAAGAATTGGCGGAGAAGGAGCCTGAAGTCAGTCAATGGGTCTGTATCATCATGCTGATCATCACAATCGCGCTGATGGCTGCCACTGCGGAATGGGTACGTCCGGAGCATTCAAGGACTGCCATCATCCCCTTATATGCTTGCAGCTAGTTGATAGCATTGAATTCGTGAGAGAAGAATCAAATATACAACAAGAGTATGTAAAGCTTGTACGACTGTCTATGCTTCTATACTGACAATGTGGTTAGGTGGTTTGGCCTTGTTCTTCTTCCGATTGTATCTTTCTCTGCGGACGGCGCTGTCGCAATAATGTTCTTTGCCCGATACCTCTGCCGACACTACTTTGGAAATCCGGCACCGCCGAATACAGTAGCCAAAGCTCGAGCCATCGATCTGTCCATCCAGTTTATTCTGTTCTGGATGCCACTCATTGTCCTTTTGGCCTGGTGGACAGACAGACCTTTTTCTCTTCTGTTTGGTACGTTTGGTCCTTGCGGAGACACACTTACATTACGAGCACTAACTTTACGACGAGAAGATACTTTCGAGGTTGCATTGACGATTGCAGCGTGTTTCCTTGTAAACTACGTGACGGCAGATGCCAAGACAAACTGGGCTGAAGGCTTCGCGATGGTGTCGTTCTATGCGATGATAGTAAGTCCTAGACTAACTCTCTATGGCTGGTCTGATTCTTGTCTACAGGCACTAGTGTCATGGTTCTATACTGGACAGCCTGAAATATCCCAACTGCTGGCTTGCACGACTGTAGCAGAAGCTGTTGCCGGTGGCAGCGCCGAATGATGAGACCGTACGACCTGTGGCACTAATGCTATATCATGCACTGATCGCCTTTACATAGAAATCGACATAATATGAATGGTCTTCTGGGAAAATGCGCACTATTACCTGAATTCTAAGCTAATATAGGTCACAGTAAATAGTAATTGGGTTCTAGCGTATGATGAATTCCACATACATTGATTGAACAGAGAATCACAAGGAGACGTACATTTTTTTGCTTCCGAGTTAGACGACTATCCTTTCTTCTCTTTCTGAGCCAATTTGACAGTCAATTTGATTGATTGGTTTGGTTGAGCTGTCCCGTCATTGGTCTGCAAAGGGATCAAAGCGCATGACACCGCTTCCTTGCCTCCAGCGTCCAGCGGTAGATTCGGCGAAGGCGGTGTGATCACAAGCTGTATAATGGAGCCAACAGCATACTTTACGGTATGCAAGAATCCCTGCTGGATGCGTGCGTCTGTGGTCTTACTGTTGGAGTCGACACCATTCCGGACAACGAACTTCCCAGGGAAAGACCAAGGGCGTACATGATGATGAGTCCGTCGGGTGCACCATCGCATGTCCCTAGTTACAACAGAGTTGTATGCATCGAAGAACACCACACAGCCATAACACGGTGGCGTAGAAGTGCCGAGATAGGGATATGGCATCAGGTCTTTATTTTGATTATGATGATGTAGAAGTAGGATTGACTCTGGGCAGTGTCCCCATGTAGTTGCGGAGTCATCGTAATTCATTATATCGTCCAGAAACTGGGGGGTGGCCTCGTTCAACCTGCTTTGCAGGTCGCCTTGCTCTGTCTCCATGCTCGTCTGTACACTGTCGTAGGCGCTGCGAAGACATCTGAATAGGGTCTCCTGACTATGGCACACGCGTCCGATGTAGGGTGGTAGTTCAACAACGATTACCCGGAGATTCTTTTTAAATATGGTACATGTTCGAGGTGCCGCAGAGATGTCGAAGAGAATGTCAATTCGCATTTGGAGCTCCATCAACGTGTTTATATACTGAGCAAGGCTGAATGGCTGTTTATTTTTTCCTTTACGGAGAATAAATAAGCAGTCAACAAATATTCGAGTATTCAGGGACGTGACGTACTTTCATTCTGGTTGTGATATGTCTCTGATTCCTCAAAACCGACGGCCAAAAATATTTTAAACGTGGACGAAGCGGTGATAGTGTATAAGGATGTCATGGTTTTGGCGACCGACAGCCAGATTTCGTCAGGAAGTGCCTGGTCTATCTTGCACAGCTCGCGAAGCATGTTAATAATCTCCTGGACCGCTTGCAAAAAGTCGAGGTGCTCCTTCTTCGGTGGTGGGTCCACTGTACGAGCGTGTTCGAGAACTGCAAGGAAATCAGCGTAGAATTTGCTGACGCGGTGATAGATTCTCCTGAAGCAGCGTCTGTACACTAGCCCGCTGAGTTTAATAAGAAGTGGGGGGGCTTCTGACAGTCCCTTGGCCTGTGAGGCATTCGCGAGGATATCCCAGACAGAGCCTATATATTTCTCTAGTGCCTGTGGGGTAGATTGTCCATCTACTGAGTTGGTAGCCACCCAGCCGTAGACAAGATCTGCATGGTGTGAATAGGACACGGCCACAGACTGTCCATGGGGCTTGTCAACGCACATACACGCGACCGCGTCTAACGCCGCCTTGGCAAACAGCTCGGACCTTTCCTCAGAGACCCGATGCCCAACTACTGCATTCCGGCGAACGGACTGCTGAAGAATATCGTGAAGATCAGATTGGGCGATCCTGGAGGACAAAGCAGAAAGGATTGACAAAGAATCTTGGGGTGAAATCTCCATAAAGATGGTGCAAGGAAGAGATAGAAACTGGGAATACTCTTTGTTGGATCCAGCCCCTCGAAACCTGTACGTCAAGGAGAGAATAAGCGAGTCTGGCACCTTGTAGTGACCCAACACGCGCAGTCCCCTTTGTGATAGCTTGTGAACAATGTGACAGTGTGAAACAAGGGAAAGCCATCAAAAATGGAAAAAATGCGGAATCGTTCATGAGTCGAATGAACGAAAATCCAAGGCTTCGAATCTACTTTCGAATTTTTCTTGCAATTCTGTTGTTAAGGGATTTCTCTCGGTAAATGCCGCCGTGTCAATCATTGATCGCTCTAGCCGGCGTGGACTCTTTTCAGAGCATCCATGTCACCCCCAGTCATTTTGGTCTGGGTCGGCAATTGAAGTGACTGTCAAACTCAGACTGTACGTAGAGACACTAACTAACACTATATATCTCATCGTTCTCTTATCCAGTTTCTCGTCCAAGCAAACAACCTCCGAAATCGATCCGAAGTTCAAATTGTCACCATGGGTCGAAGCGCAAAAGTCGCTAAACGCGTGGTAAGTAGACCCACTGTGTCTATAACATTTGTCAACTTCTTCTCGTAGCCGAAGAAACTGAGATCCTCCACGCTGGACACCGGCTCTTCGACGAGCACGACGCAACAGGTCCAGAAAGCTAAAAACAGGGCCAGCCTGAAAAACAAAGCAGGAAAAAAGGGCAGGGGTAATGAGCCGCTGCTTGGAGGTGCAGATTATGTATCATTAATGATGGGGGGACGAAAGAAGGCACGCGAAGAGGCTGAGAAGCTACCCAAGGGTGACTAGGTACTTTTCGCTGTGCATCATGTGTCAGTCCTGATCAATGACAAATAGATACTACTATGGGTGACATCTTGTGAGATGTTTACTGATGGTTACTTTGGACAGGACCTGTCCTATTCGGATAAACAAAAAGTACATGATTGCAACCTATTTACTTGCTAATGAAATCGAAAAAGGTGGCTTCAAGCCGACCATGATTGGTCAATGACCTACGAAATAAATAATTACGATCGCCATCCATAGATGCATCCTGTCACCGCGATGTGATATATGTCTTGGAACTTGACTAGGAATTCAACGTACCTGTCGGGGACGTGGCAGTCATTTGGACCACCTGGTAATATTTCCCCAGCTTGATTGTGTATCCCGATTAGAAGTTCCAGAAATGCCTGCCACTCCACTGTCATGGCTCGAGGATAGGTGCGCTAAAGCTCTATCTCGAGGAGAGGATGGTAAGCCGACAACGGCTTGGGGAAGAGGCTCGATCACCAAGTTGGAGGAGGCACGCGCGACATGAGCTTGAACGGTACTGGTGGGACTTCGCGTGCCCTCAGAGGTAGGAGGCGGACCCGGGACCGAAGAATTAGGATTTCCTAGGATTCCCGAACGCAAAGGTGTGAGCGTGAGACTGCCGAAGTTACCAAATGATGCCTCAGAACGTGAGCCTGAGCTGGCAGGCCGAGCGTTGTTTTGTTTTGTAGCCATATTCAACATTCCCTCAATATCTAGGCTCGTAGACTTGCTCATGGGAGTGATTCTATCAGATCCGCGTCTCGCCTGGCCGGGACTGACGATGTCCCACGACTGCCCACTGCCACGGGAAAAGCTGGAAACAGAGGGCGAGTAATTTGCCAGGGCATAAGGTGGGTCTACAACGACACCTTCTGAGTGCTGGAATTCCGGGGGTCGAAATGTAGAATAATCTTCTTTCTCCGTGAAATGGAATGAACGTCGTTTGGAGGGAGAATCTGGAACGAAGGAGATGGATTTCAACTGCCGCTTGCGTTGCCGCCTCTCGCGGATGATAAAGAGTAGGATAAGAATCGATATCAGAACCACCGATCCCAGCCCTACACCGACACCAATAGCGACATTCCTTTCAAAGTCATCAGAATACAGAGGAACAGTCCTAGCTTGGCGTCGTCTTACAATGGAACTGCCTGCTGAGTAGTCATGTCGGCTTGACTGCTGGTGTCGTTGTCATTTCCGTTAAATTTCAGTAGACAATCTTTCGACGTTGTTGTATCACCAGAAACTGAACAAAAAAATCTAGGGTCAGATTACGCAACTGAGGAGGAGATTAGTCCATTACTTGCCCAGTAACAGAGATGAAGTATTCTGCTGATTGGGTCCGCTGTCAAACAGCAATACGATTTCGTTCTGACGGGAGAAATTCATATTGTAAACGGCCCGTTGAGCGACTACATCATTGTCTGTCTGCTGCAGCAAAAAGGATGGGCCCTTTGGCTTCAGTAGGCGTACAGACGGGGCGTCCTGCGTAGCGTAGTCCACAGTAAAATTACCACATTGTTCTACAGAATCACCGTAGACGAACAAGGCTTTCCCATTAGGATCAAGAGGAAGACAGGACTTATCGTCTGAATCCTGGACTTTGAACAAGTCGGATACCGGGGCACTGTTGTCGCCGTCCTGATCATCGAGAGACGCGATGAATGTTGTACCAGCCTTCAGTGGGAAAAACGTGACATAAACCCCGGAGGAGTTTATTGCCGCGTTAGGTATGGGTATGGCGATAGGTGGTGCATTGAGAGGAAAGAGAGTGAGGTTGACAGGGATAGAATCTGCAGGAATCTCGCTCCCCTGGAACGAGATAGATACTGGAGCGCATTGGGTAATGTTATCGTTGTCGAACTTGAATTTAAATGTTTTGGCGAGGACGGCCTGCGATCCCAAGGCAACTACGCCTAGCAAAAAAGCAGATATAACGACCAGCATGAGAGAAGATAAAGAGAGGACTAGTTCATGGGGACCAGCCGTCTGAGTCTTGGACTAGCCACGGAGACACCAGAGTGGTTGGAAACAAAGGAGAGTTCAGTGAGTCCGGTCAGAATTAATATAGCACATGATATACATCGCGACGATCAGAATTTCCTGAAGCAGGGCTGCAACATTCATCAAGGCATTTCCTGGATTATGATTGGTAGATCATGATTGGTCGACGCAACTGAGTGGAGGCGTCAGTTCCGAGGCAATGAATAGGGGAGCTCGGGAGTCGTGATTGAATTCCACTGGCTGAGCCGGCACAACCGGTCCGAGTTTGATCACCATCCGTGGGGAATCAAACACTTGGCGGGGAAGTACTGTTATGCTCCGGTCGACCACCACAAAAAGGCTGTTCGCCCTTAAGCGATCCCTATGCCCTCCTTCGAGAAGCTACAGTCAGCGTTTACCTCTTTCTCAGTCTCCAATTGTTTCTCGACCCGAATTCTTCAACTCTGTAACGTCCGATGGGCAGCAAATTTCGACTTATCGTGTCCTGGATAGTGCTGGGAAGATGTTGGACGCGACATCTGACGTAGAGGTATGCTGTCCTTATACATGCTCGTCAATATGATCCATAATCCGTGTTTCGTCACCTAGATTGATGAGAAACTGGCACGAAGACTGCAAGTGCCACATGCTGTTCTTTGCACCATCAATTGATGTAATAGCAGTTACGAAAACATGCAACTACTACCGGCGCTTGATAACGTTCTGTATAATGTTCAGCGACAGGGAAAGATATCATTCTATGTCAGTGTTATTCGTTGTTCATAACATGTGGACTTGATGTCACACCCCTTCCAGATGACTACGGTTAGTTCATTTAGCGTGTCAAAGCTAGCGACGTGTTTATTTTGATCTAGTATGGCGAGGAAGCTACTATAACTGGCGCGGCAGCTGGTTTAGCTATGGATGACGAGTAGGTTTCAGAAGCGCGTTGGTACTCATGTTCTGATGCCCCCCTAGAGTTCTTGGTCAGCAAAAAATGTGTCGCCTTTGTCTAGTATGTTAACAAGCAGGACACAGGTCAGTATCGCGAAATGGGTGTCCTATTGTGGCGTAATTTCGGGATCCAACAAATCTTCGCCCAATGTTTTGGTAACCAAGAAGACATGTCGGGAAAAGGCAGACAGATGCCGGTCGTGAGTATAAGCTAGACATTGTATTCCATCACTATTCATCTATTTGTAGCATTTCGGATCTCCCAAACATCACTTCCACACTATTTCCTCCCCCCTTGCTACACAGATTCCACAGGCAGCAGGCGTCGGATACGCTCTTCGCCGTATGCACTCGGGCAGAGTCGCTGCTTGCTTCTTCGGTGAAGGTGCCGCATCTGAAGGCGGTGGGTCGTAATTCTACAATGCCTCGTCGTCTGCTAACGTTCGTGGGACAGACTTTCACGCTGGACTTATGTTAGCTTCCACGATGTCATCTCCAGTCATATTCATCGTCCGAAATAATGGATTTGCCATAAGTACTCCCAGTACGGAGCAGTACAACGGTGATGGCATTGCCAGTCGAGGTCCAGGATATGGCATTGACACCATTCGTGTGGATGGTAATGATGTGCTTGCTGTCATGACCGCCGTAAAGGAGGCTAGACGCCGCTGTGTGGAGCAAGGATGCCCTGCCTTGATTGAGGCGATGACTTATAGGTGCGCCTTTCAACTGAGATCGTTAATTGATCACTGATTTGTTTTCAGAGTAGGACATCACTCGACTTCGGACGACTCGTTCGCATATCGGGCGAGGTCTGAAGTCGAAGACCGTAAACGTATCGATAATCCCATTACCAGATTCCGGCTCTTCATGGAATCTCAAGGATGGTGGGATGCGGAAGCCGAAGAAGCTCTGAAGGCTAAGTTGAAAACAGACGTTATGACAGAATTCAGGAGGGCAGACTCTGTTGGCCTCTGTGAAGTTGGAGAACTGTTCACTGATGTCTATGGCGGCGAAATGCCCTGGAATCTTGTAAGACTTATACACGTCTAAGTGCCTCCCTTCATTAACTGAATTAAACAGAATGAGCAGCGCAAGGAGTTGGGGTACCTATTGAAAAAGTATAGCAAGTCATGGGAGCCGTGGCGAACACAGCTGGCAAAGTATAAAAACCAAGGACAGGATATTATGAGGGAATGATGGGTGGCGCAGTGTACGGAAAGTCGCAGAACCTGTAGCATTACTGTACTCATTCGTGGTATATCAATCACTCGGACATCGATCAGTATTATGTACAACAGCTCTCTAAACGCCTCGACTTAATGGCCATGCCCTAATAGGGAACTGAGAGTAAATGGTACCAACATGCCGAAGATTATAAGAGTGACCCGCATAACCTTGTTAATTTCCGACGCGTTCTCGGAACCAGAGTGACCTGAGACTGGCTGAAGAACAGTGGCGACATATAAGAATGTACCACCCTGTAGTTAGAGTGTGAGTCCAGCAGGAGTCTAAAATTCGTGCAACTTACAGATATGAGCAGCGCAAGGCCTGTCCAATCTAAGTGATCTTCGGCGCCAAAGAAAGATAAGAAAGCGTAAGTGACAAATGTGGCCACCGGCGTTGTAGCGCTGAAGACGACAAGGTGCTTCTTACAATCGGGGCGAGGAAGCGATGTAGCCAGCAGTGAAGTCGTCAAAGCCAAGGATGTAGGTGCTGAAAGTACGAATATCATAAACAACACTCATCGTAATCAAGGACAGCGTAAAAAGATTACCTTTGTGAACCATAATGGCAAGGAAAACAATGAGCGAAAGACGGGAAGATTCGCCTTCATTGTTAGGAAATAGGGAAACACCCAACGCAAGTCCGTCCGCCAAACTGTGTATTACTAGCCCGAATGTGAGAGGAAAGGCGCGTGCTTTTGCCCCCACGAGAGCAGCATTCCGAGGAATTTCCATCAACTTGGACATAGCCAGGTCGAGAAAGGCCCTCTTGCCTCTCCAGTTCTCCTAATTCAGCGTCGAATTCAGTGCTTGGAGTATCGTGGTCATGCAGAGGAATAGCTGGAACGTCTGGTAAAGTGTGTGAATGTGGAGAGACAAATTGCTCCACTACAAGCATAGATGTGAACCCAAAGAGTAATGAAAGGGCAACACAGGACGACAGCAACTTAGGATCAACCTGGGCTTCTACAAGTGCTTCTATTCCTCTATAGACATCAATAAAAGACCACGACGGCGGAGAAGTAGACATACTCTGGTATGATCACTCCTAAAGCAGTTCCGAGGAGTAAGCCAGTTCCAACTAGTGTAAGACGAAGTAAATGGCTCTCTATTACGTTGGATGTGAGCTGTAGTACATAGGAGAATAGACGATATTTTAATCGTAACAGACATACTTGAAAATGTGAAGGAAAGCGGCAAAACTCCACATGCAAAGGATGATACACCCAAGAGGGCAGTCATTACTACGAGTAATGCAAGCATGTTTTCGACCACTGTCGATTGACGGCAAAAGCCAGTCCAACTTGTCGACGTGTACACAATGTATCCAGGTGGCTGCGGTGGGCGACCTACGTCCCGCCGGCCCGAGGGTCGAAGCACGGTAGTCACGTGCCTACAGTGGCGATATTTGCTCCCCGTGTGACTCGCGTTGCTTATCAACGTCTCGGCCGCCGCTACTAACATCTTTACTCTCTACTCACCATTCAATGGCTAAACGACCTGCCATAGTTGAGAGTGACAATGAAGACCTCTCTGGAGGTACTCCTGCTTCCAAACGGGCCCGCACGGACGAGTACAACGAGGCATCTTCCTCTCCGACGCGTGAAAAGACGCGTCAAAGTGGTACAAGCAAAGGAAAAGAAAGAGCGCGTCCAAATGACGACGACATGCATTCCGACCTTGAGGTTGACATAGACGAAGATGACATCGACGATGAACAGTTTGAGGAAATGCATGAAGAGCAGATCAGGGCTGCAATGGAGTCCAAACGGAAGATCGCTGGCGTACGTTCAAAGTTTCTCATTTTATTATTCCACTCAACATTGTCGTAGGGTATCGCTGAACATGGAATCATCGAAACTATAGAGATGCATCAGTTCATGTGTCACAAGTATTTGACTTTCAATTTCGGTCCTCAGATCAACTTCATTATTGGTATGTTCAAGAAGCATGCATCCATTCTTTGCTGAACTTGTGTTTGAGGTCACAATGGCAGTACGTATTCCCATACCTCGTTAGACATTCCATCTCACTTTTTCCAGGTGGTAAGAGCGCTGTCCTTTCGGCCATCACAGTTGCCCTTGGCGGTAGAGCCAATTTCACAGGCCGAGGAAACGGTTTGAAGGCATTCATTCGAGAAGGACAGCCGTGAGTTTCTCGTAATTGTATATGCCAGGTTTTCCTGAGGCCATTCAGGGCTTCCGAAGTAACGATTCAGATTAAAAATCAAGGTGAAGAAGCATTCAAACCCGAAGAATATGGAAAATCTATTGTCATCACTCGCAAATTCACCAAAGAAGGCAGTTCTTCTTGGAAGATCAAGAGCAAAGACGGCAAAGTGATCAGCACGAAGAAGGAAGAGCTCGTCGCTATTTGCGATCATATGAATATCCAAGTTGACAATCCTATGAATGTTCTGACGCAAGGTTCGTCTCTGGTCTCGTAACTTCTTTTTCTGAAGCTGCGTGCAGATGCGGCAAGGCAATTCTTGGGTGCTTCCCATGCCAGTGACAAATACAAGGTAGGTTCCCATAAGTTCAATTAATAGCTTTATCAACTCTTGGTAGTTCTTCCTTCGCGGTACCCAACTTGAACAATTATCGGACGAGTACACCACTTGTCTTGAGAACATCGAGCATACGGCCAAAGTTCTCAACTCCAAGAAAGCAGTGCTTCCAGATTTACGTGCAGCCTGTAAAGAGGCCATGGCCCGATTTCAAGAAGCAACTAAAGCTCGAGATCAAAAGAAGAAGGTTGACGAGCTCAAGAAGGAGTTAGCCTGGTCCTATGTTCATGAAAAGGAGGGTGAGATGACGAAAGCTATTGAGCACGCTGCCAAGACGGGTAGAAGGATTCCAAAAATTGAAAAGCATCTGGAAGAAGCTCGAGTACGTAGTCACTTGATTCAGCTCATGATCTGATTGACTGACAAATTTCTCTTGTCAAGGCCAGGTTTGATGCGGAGACCGCTGCTGTTGCTCTCTGTGACGAAGAGTTCCATGCATTGGGCAATATGAATCATCTTGCAGATCAAAAGAGAGAGTTGTCCGAGAACATGCGGAACAATAGAAGCCTTCTCAACGAGTTAGTGGTAAGTGTCTCATGGGGTCTGCAGATTTTGCACTCACCTTTGTAGACTGAGAGAAAGCAAATAGACACCGCCTTCAAGGCCGCGCGAGAATCAATTGCTAACATCCAAAATCAGATCGACGAAGAGACGCGGAGGATGGAGGCAGACACACAGAGCAAACGAGAAGAATCTGCCCGTCAGCTGGAGCTTGCACGCCTGTCTCTTCAGGAATCTGAGGCCACTTTGCCGGCCTTGGTCGAAATCAAGAATCAGATTGACGCTGAGAACCAGGAGACCAGGGCGAATGGTGAAAAGGCCAATGATGAAGTCAAAAAGACGCGAGAGAATATTCTTCGCTGCGAGGATATGATTCGGAACTGCGAGATGCAAGATAAGAACCAGTTTGCTGCCTACGGCCGAGATATTCCCCAAGTACTTCAAAGGATCAAAGGAGCCAGATGGGTCGGCGATCAGCCTGTTGGCCCACTGGGTGTTCATGTCAAGGTCCGGGACCCCGAGTCGTGGGCAGACTTGCTGCGCAGGCAGCTTGGTGGCATGTTGACTGCTTTTGCCATTGCTGATGCGCAGGATCTCAAGCAGCTCAAACGAATTCTTACCGAGTCGGGGAAGTCAGTACTTTAATTTCCTTCGACGTTTCGAATTGTTCAACTGTTGAAACTTTTTTTGTGTAGCCCTAACCTACTCATCTTCGTGGCACCGAAGGACATGTTCGATTACAGCGGTGGAGAGCCCCCGATGCATATGCTTACTGTGCTTCGTGCGCTCGATGTGTGCAATATCTCTTTATGACACATCAGTTCACTGACAGGAAAAAACTTAACAGGTTTCTGATCCCTACGTGCTTCGTATTATGATTAATCAAAGGAGTATTGAACGGTATGCCTTTTTTCTCCCCACCATGATATCGCTGAGATGGGAACGATTTGCAGTATGTTTTTGGCGAAAACACGCCGTGAAGGTGAACAGATATTGCGAGATGTCCACGGCGGTGGTCAGGCATGGACCGCGGATGGCTATCTTCTCAGACGCTACCCGTATGCCACATTTGAGTCTTCTTGGTTATAAAAGCATTCTGACGAAATTCCATAGGGAAGGTGGTGAATCGACTTCGCCGCTGCCCAAACAAAGGAACGATGCCACTAGTTTATTGTTAAGTGGTCGAAATTCTGCTGCAGAGAAAGAGTTGGTGCCCCGATGCAAACATTCATCAGTTTTACTTATGTCTCATTCAAACCAGGCATTACTTATGTGAAAAGAAACGTTACGAGGACGAGGTCATGGTCCACACTCAGCGCGTCAACGAGTTGAAGCAGAAGTACACGGCGGGCAAACGCTTGTATGATGCCAAGTTGGTAAGTCAGACTCTCCTGTACGTGGCTTGATTGACCATCCTCCACAAGAGGGAAGAGAAACAAGCTCGTCGGGACATATCGATGGCCCAGGATAGACTACGCCAGCTTCAGGAGGCCGCACAGGAGGACATGCCTGCTAACATTGCTGGGTTAGAGGCTTCGAAAAAGGTGCTGTTGTCCTCTTCTGTATTCAATGAAGTCTGACGATATCCCATAGGAATCTGAAGAAGAAAAGGAGAATCTTGGAGCGCAATTCAGAGATCACACCGCTCGCAAAGCCGAAATTGACGAAGAGCAGAAGGGTCTATTGGGGAAACTAAACCGCGTTAAGAAAGATATGGAAGAATTTGAATCGAGACAGAAAGCGGTTCAGGTGAGGACTCTGCTGACATGCCCCGGCAGTATCCAGATACTCATGTTTTTATATCAAGGCCAAGATCGAGAAAGCTGCAGAGCAGCGCATGGAAGCACAGAATAGCATCAAGCACTATGATACCAAGCTTGCCGAGGAGCAAGCCAAGGTCAACGAGGCCAACGAGGCGGCCAAAGTTCTGGAGGAGGAGTTTGAGGCAAGTTCGCATCTGTGTAGCAAGCTATTGGCTGTAACAAGTATTCCCCAGGCTTGGACTGCAAAAGCAGCTGAATATTGCGACCGTGTTCATACCACTCGGCGATCTGAAGAAATTCAGAGAAATCTGGACTCTGTTCAACAAGCCTTAAAGGAGAGAGAGAAGAGGTATATTTCTGTATGCCTTTACCTTGCGGCGTCTCATTCGCCCCTGCAGGCACGGTGCAACGGTCGAAGAGCTGACTGTGGAGGTCAACAAAACCAGGGCAAATCTCGAAGCCACGGAGAGCCAACTGAAGCAAATGGTCTCCTTGAACAAGGTAATGCGAACACGATCTGCGCCATGTTCTTTGCTCATCAGCGGTTTTCAGAAATTGAAGGTATCAACGACTAACCGTCTAATCAAGTGGCATGACTTCCGTCGGCACATCGCTCTTCGGTGTAAAATGCTGTTTCAATACAATCTCTCCCATCGAGGCTACTTTGGAAAGGTTTTGTTTGATCATGACAAGTGCACGTTAGAACTCAAGGTATGTCGATAGTCAGTTCCCAGCACGGTGGGCTCATCCCTTCCTAGGTCCAGACGGATGATGTTGCGGCCACACAAGGTTCCAGGGACAAGGATCCACGTTCTCTGAGCGGCGGCGAGAAGTCATTCTCTACTATTTGTTTGCTTTTGTCATTGTGGGAGGCAATAGGGTGTCCACTTCGTTGCCTTGGTTTGTAATTTTTCTCATGTCGTGTCATGTGTGTTGAATATGATATCCCCTTAGACGAGTTTGATGTGTTTATGGATGCTGTCAACCGTCGTATATCTATGAAGATGATGGTCAGTGGTTCTCTTTCCCCCTAGTGCCGCTGCTGACGAATTTTTCAGATTGAAACCGCCAATCAGTCCGACAAGAAGCAGTATATTCTGATCACGCCGCAAGACATGACAAGCATCACGATAGGTCAGACTGTGCGCGTCCACCGTATGACAGATCCGGAGAGAAATCAAGGAACGCTGGCCTTCAGCTAGATAGAAAGGTCTGTATATATATTGGAAGCTTGATTAACAAAGTGGTCAATACCCTCCATTAAATGCTGATAATTCGCTACACGCATTATATCATGACAACATGTATCAATACTTTACTGTTTATTATCTACTATGCCATGCTCCTAGTCATACAGAATATGCGACCTGAGTAGTAGGCTTTGAATACCAACAACATCTTGATGGTAATCTATTCGAAATTTCGTAAATTTGATGGACTTGCGACTCTTCCGGCCACATGAAATAGCACGTATACGCGTTGAGCGGCATGTCGTGCCGTCCGTACAGTTTCGTCATATCCGCCGCGTCCACTTTTTCTTTTCTACTCCCGTGCACGGACCGACTCACCAGTAACCACATTTATTTTTTCTCCGAGATGGGCAAAGGCGATATGTTACGAATCATTTCAATGCCTCTTCGCCGACCGCCACCCTCCATTACCCCAATTATATCAAGACCGCGACCGCATATCATGACCTATTACCAGTTTCAGCTCAATCCGCCACGGCCGCAGGGGGCAAGCGCTGGGCGGCCTAGATGGATGCCGGAAGGAGGTCTTTTACTTTGGGCCCAAAACAAGGCTGCCGACACTTGGGCGGGTTTTGGGAAGGCAAAGGAGGGAAGCTGGAAGGTGCGTGCTAACGGATCAACTCCATGCATATGTCACTTACGTTAATATCCTACAGTTGAAAGTCTTCCAATACGGCGAGCGCGTCATTGATAGGATAGACTTTGAAGAACTGGCGTTGAAGGGCGTTGACCCTTCTATCGGACCGACTGTATTACATCCCGATTTTTCGGGCAAGGTGGGAAGGAAGGAATCGTCGTCTCTTGTCAAGGTGCAGGTCCGTCGTTTGTACGTCTACAGATAACCGCTACTTAGCAAACCGTACAGATACCCCTTCTATATCCTCCTTCAATAATCTCCGGAGATGCTTCTCTCGCTCATCTGTTGGATCTTCTTGAGCACCGGGAACCACGGCACAAGAAAGGATTCTGGATCTGGATGATTGCGGCCCCGTTTACCGCACCCTTCATGATCATCCGTGCGTCGCTCCGAACTCTGGATTATTCTGAAACTCATTCGGTATCCATTAGCCGTCATACCTAACCTGCCATTCTTTTTCTGTGTATGGCGATCGTGGTCGCATTATAGAGGTACGCATACATTAGTTGTAATGTTCTTCACGCGATCTGATGGTTTTTCTGTATTGTGATGCAGCATACCGAGCTTCTCAGTACCTGAAAACTCTACTTGGCAATGGAACTATAGTACCTCAGTCTAGCAAGATCCTTGACCAGATATATCACGACTATCTCCCCAAAGCTCTGCCATCACCACCAAACGCAGGATTGTCGGATCCAAAGAAATTATCATCGAAGTCTCCAATTCCAGAAGAACAAATTCTCCTGTCCCGTGAAGCGATTCCCAAAATCATATCCTCATTCAACCTTAGATCGAGCGCTGCCGCAGACATGTACAGGGCTGTCGAACAAGCAAGAGTGCGGGCTAAAACATAGTAGGGCGCCGAAGGTTCGATGGAACCATTCAGCTTGTATGTCTGGGCGTTGTTGCTAGGTCGCTGGTGTTCTCTAGAATGCCAACAAGGGGAGCCCGTGTCTCAGAGGCTACTATATTGGACTGCCCTGAAGGCGTAGGCGCTCGTCAGGACGCAGATCCCTTCTGCGACGGCACCCGTGATGGGAGAAGATTTGGGCTAGACAATATTATCTGGGGGTCATCTAGTCCTATCCACCAACCCTTAATTGAATGTCCTTTTCCCGTCGTGATGTTGGGTATCTAACTACGTGGTTTGGCCAAACCCGAAGGTGCTTCTATCAAAACGTTGGGGCTGTATACCCTTGGAATATTCTGTTTTTGGTTCCTAAGGTAAATTTTTCTCTATCGTAGACTGGTTTCCTCCGTGTCGAGTCAGATAGCGGAGTGACTTTCTCCGAGATAAGCTAACACTAAGGTTTAGAAGTCAATAGGAACTGGAAGCCTCTATGCTTTTTCGACTAAGGTCCCATTTCCTGCCGTCCTTCACAGAGCACCGAATCGGAGTGCGGCATTCTTTACATGCGTCCTGCTCAGCAACACTTGCGCCCGTCATGGTAAAACTACGGAATTTTCTGGCCTAGTGACTTCGATGGTACTCGTACCTTCAGAGACCCCATGACCGCCCCGATACGGTGTCCAACTGCTCACCAGATCCCAGGAGCAGCGGTTTTTCATCCTACGTCTTCCAATGTTTTTCTCCGTCTGGAAATATGGTTTGAAACCGAACTACAACGAACAACACACAACTTATTACTGAGTCGACTCCTAGTCCGATCCGGGCCGTCGCGATATATCGGCCCGCCATCAGTCCAATTTTGTTTCCTACTTCGAGTTGGCTTGATTTCCACGTTGCCCTTTTGTCGCTTATCGTACTGAGTCGGACGCTTACCTAGCGGAGACTACGACGAGAAACTCGGAACAATTATAAACAAGTAGTGTTTGTACTCGATTCAACGGAGACCGAGTGTTCCTTTTGGTAAGTTGTGACTTTGACCGTTCATGGAAACTTTTGAAAAAGGCTAATCCTGACAAGTTTTTAGAGTCTGGGAAAGCATACAGGGATATAAACGACGTGTTCTGATTGGAATTTGAAAATGATCTCATTCAGGGTATCCGGATGCGTTGAGATTGCGTCGAAGTTGCCTGAAGAGCTGCAATTGCTTGATAGAGTTTTCGCGACATTCCACGAATTCGTCGCAAAGATACTTACCTTTAGATAACTAGCCCGTGGAGATGTTCCTGGCGACGGAACCATGATACCTCAGTCCTGCAAAAGTCCCGGCCCCCATACATCATGATTTTCTCCCCAACTTTCGGCCATCGCCGTGGAACGCAGCTTTTCCAGAGACTTGTGCCCGTCGGATTCAAGAACCATCGCCACCAAGTTCTCCTATTCTAGATGCTGTATTGTTTACTTGCTCTGATCTTGCAGAGATATCGGTATTTCTATTTTAGACTCTTTGCAGGTCGATGAGCGGTCAACCACTGTCCGAGGAGGAGGTAGGTAATTGAATCTCTGTTTCGCAACTGTCGTCTATTCGGCGCCTGATAAGCGATTTCTCCCAAGTCACAACATACGCAGCTCAGGTTCGGACGGCCCTTTAAAGACCCCTCAATATCTGCGTGGAGTTAGGTTTCATTTGTAAATAACCATCGGAACCATATCGCTCACTTAGCACCAGGGTAATAATGCATTACAGTCGTGTTGGGGACTCTGCTACAGGGACGGATGACATCCGAGCGAACCGGGCTCCAACAAACATTGCCTTGGATGGCAATCAATGGCAGTGATTGAAACCCGACAAAGCTAGGACCAGCCGCTGCTTTTTCGCGCGCACCGCTTGCCAATTAAGAAATGATTTCTCGCTGAATTGGATCCACGCGGCGCACGAGAAATGTGCGCGGGGTCAACGTAAGTCACAAACACCGCTGTCACTCTTGTGTCTAATTTTGGATTCGATCAACTTAAGATCCAAGTTGCGGTGTCGTTGGGATATTCGCGTTGTTTCTGGACTGTCCTAGTCTTGATGTCCGGACGAGTTTTGCAGGTGAACAAATCCGTTTTCTATTGTAGCGCTCAGTCACATCAATCGAATTGAATGCATCACCGCGGTCTTTCAATGCAAATTTACCCGTATACAATCCAAGCCTGCCCCAAAATTTTACATCTATCCCGAGCAATGACAGGGCCCTAGGGTTGGCACTTGTTCAGGGAGGCACACTTTTTCTTATAAAAGGATAACAAGACCTGTGGCCCTCGATAAGCCCCTCGCAGGTGGACTCGACTCTCTCATCCAGTACCGGTATTGCTAGCTGCCATGTCTTCGATCGAAAAGCGTAGGATTTTGATGCTTCATGGGTAAGTCGTACTCGTATATCCTGGTTCTCGACACTGACAGTGCTGGCCTCAGCTATGGCCAAAGCGCCTACCTCATGAGTCGGGTGGTAATGATCAAGTCGTCTCTGATGAGCGATTCTATTTCTGATTATGGTTTTAGCTAGCATCTACGATTAAAGAGTGCGCCAACGACAACATTGAATTCTGTCAGTATCATTGCATCTGTCAATATGTAGCTATCACTTACCTCTGATACTGATTAGTGTTCTTGGACGCACCTTGGGTGATGACCCCGGCAGACCCTAGCGGTGCTGTCGCTGCCGCAAGCTCAGAGATCTCTGCTCCAGTTTGTTCTACTCCAACGGCTTCCCCGGAAGGACCAGGTGTCCCACGCCGTTGGTTTACAATCCACAATTTTGGCGGAAACACTATGCCAGGCATAGAGGCCTCGCTCGATCTCCTCCGTGAGACTCTTTTAAATAACAGATTCGAGGTCAGTTCTTTGTCTAGGGTGTTTCACAGAGGCGCTGAAATATGCCCGTAGGCTATCTTTGGGTTTAGGTATGCAGAACCTAGAACAATATCATCACAGATGGCTGAGCGAGACTCTTTTTCCATAGCCAGGGAGCAGCAATGGCCGAGTTGATCGCAGCCATGGTATGTGTGGTTATACAATCAATTGCTTGGAGCTGATCACATCTCCTGCGACAGTTGGAGCGACCGCATCTCTATCCGTCTTTCTGTCCCAACGGCGTTGCACCTCACCCACCTATGCAAGTTCCTGACCCTTGATATGCATTAATAGACACTCATGGTCATTCTAGGAAATATCTGGTCACGATTGCGGGATTCCTGCTCAGAGGTCCCTTGGCTTCATGGGGTGGGCGTTCGAAGAACGTGTACCATCAAGATACGGGTGCATTCCCTCTGAGGACCCCCATCCTCCATATTTTGGGCCAGGTAGATCTTGTTGTTCCCCGCGAGAGGGCCAATATTTTCATGGGTTTCCATGAATCGAAGAGGGTTGAACAACACGTTGGCGGTTGGTGTTCTTTCATCTATCGGTCCATCGTTCTCTGAACAAGCCTCTTCTTGCAGGCCACTTTATACCGACGCGACCCAAGTGGCGAAAATTCCTTGCCGAGTTCCTAAGGGATCCATTCGGTGAGATCGCGTCGCCTACGCTGGTGAAGGAATCTGTTACGGTTACACCGCCACCCTCGGCACAGCTGCCGGAGACGAGGTATCGCATGGGGCAAACTCTTCCACAGGGATACTTATCGGAGGAGGAAGAACGAAGATCCGGCGCGTCAACTCCCGATTCCGAGCCGCCTCAAACGCCTACCTTCGAACCGGCCCTGTTACCCCTGCCCTCTGCCAAGGAGGACGCACGCATGTGGGACGTGTACACTGGGCTGGTGTACCAAGGATAGGCGACATTGAATGTACTAGTAGTTGTACTCTTAAGTTATGGGGTAGTAGGATAGCTCGATAGAGGGATAGAACGCATAAATTCTTGTATATCACCATTACATACTTTCCAACAATAATTGGGGGTCGCGCCTTCGCGCGTGAAGCCCTGGATAATATTGGGTAAGAATTACATGCTACCAGCGACGTCACGGTTACACAGCCCTAGCTTAGTTCAATTCATGGTTGTCAGTTGGCCCTCTCTTCCAGCGCTTCGAGACATAATTACGGGCCGCTCTTGACAATAGTTATTATGTCTACACCAGAGGACTGCGCAAGCATATGGAATAACATTCGAATCGAGTTTTTGAGGCTCCATGATCAGGGACACTTCCTGCTGCACGCTGGCGCGGCGCGTAATCCTCTTGTGTCGGCGGTCCGATCATCCCGACGGGTGGCGCATCAAAAGCTTGGTAATGGCTGGCTGGCATGGTAATTCAACATGTGCTCATTCATGTGGGTGCCCTGCGCAAGGGTTTGATTCCTGAACACCGCCGGTATTGTTCTTCAATCAAGAGACCCTTATGTTCCTTTTCTAATTACCTCAGGCCGAGTGGTAAGCAGGGGCCCTTGGAAAGAGAAGTACTTACTACTTTATCTTTTCACTTTGGAATCAGAACACCAATGGATCCAACAACTCAATTCCTTTGTGCCGTGCTACTGCATTGATTTTGTTTGTTCCTCCTGGATCCAGATGACAAAATATCAATCATCTGTTTTGTGTTGAGACTTGACGCAAGGAACATTCTTGGGTCATGCGCGGAGTTCTCAAATTAGTGGCTTGAAATTCCCTTCACGAAAACTCCCTTTATTTAAGCTTTTTCACTACCATTTGAATCATCCTTAACGGAGCCAACAGCTGCCTTGGGTCCCTTGCGAAAGGCACAAAGTAAACATTGTCGAAACACATTACAACTGTGACATCCACAGATTCCATACGGAACACAGGCATTGTCCCTCATTTGAGTAAACACTTGTGAAACCTATGGTTTTGGGAAAGTGATACACACGAGGGTACAGGCCAGACCAAGGCGAACAACGGCCTCTTCAGCGCGGAAGGCGAATATCCTAAAGTATCCGCTCTAACCTCGCACGTCATTCTCCTCATCAAATCAGTTAGGAAAGTTCAGCCCGCTAAGGAAACTCAATCGTGAAGGAGCCAAAACTGTCACCTTGTCGATTCCTACTTGTGAAGAGAGAAAGTGAAACGGGCGGGCAAAAAGCTTTGGCGCAAAAATCGGATCCTGGTTGTCATTGAAAGTTTTGGGCCTCGGCCGGTGGTAATAACGTACTGAATTTTGCATCATTCGGCGCACAAGCAAAGTTGCCTTGCCATTGCTGGCCATCAAACGAGCCCTAGGGTAGAAAAGTAAGCATATAAATGGCGATAATAGGAGGGTGTGAGTAGTTTCGACAAAAGGGGGATGGTAAGAGGGTGATAGAAGCATTCTGCCTGATATTGAAACTTTTGGAGGCCAGATGGGGCTTGCGTGGGTAGTAAGAACCGACAGAACGTGTTGTAGGGAAGAACATTCTGCCCCGCAAAACGATGGTAGTACTACAGCTTGTGAAAGAGTGTATTCAAGTGCTAGCTGTTGAATTGGCGCCGGGCCTGAAGAGATCGAGAACCCGAAGGCTAGAGACTTGTGAACAGCCAGCCGGCCAGTTGAACCGAAAACAAGGATGATGCGAATGATAGAAGGTGTATGGTGGTATACCAAGCACAAAAGACCCACTTGAACCCGGAAAGTTTAGGGTGACAAGGACTAGATCAAAGTGTCTCCACAACCGCGGCAGGAAAAGGTTGACCGTCAGCGGTCATGCTGATTATTTTGTGGTGAGAAAGAGGAATTTCGTAAGGAGGGACATGTGGGATAGAGACAGTTCCGATGGTTATCGAGAAGCGGGACGCTAGGTTCATGGGAAAGAACTGGATCAGGAAGAGTCCCATTGGAATCAGGGCGGCGACGGTGTGGGTATAGACTCTCTGTTTTAAGAAGATTTGGAGGAAAAGTGGGTAAAAATTCCGAAATCGGACCAAAGTGAATACAAATTGGGCCCATTTCAACTCAGCGAAGGATCTCTGATAGAGAAGCAGATCATTCAGGGTAGCCTCCTCTGGCAAGCTCGTGCACTTTCTTCATGCCCACCACCATCCAGTCGCTGCCCGTCGAGCTCATCACTCGTATCATCGTTCTTGGCTCCAACTACGAATATCCATATACTGATTCTCCCTTTCTCTTCAAGCCAGTGCAGAATACTTTCTACAATTCCCCTTCCTGCGCCTTCCAGGTCGCAGTTTCCCATGTTTGCCATACCTGGCGGGAAATTGCCCTGCGCACCGCCTGCCTCTGGACCACCCTGCATTTCCATGAACCTGCCCACATCCAGCGGGCTCGTGTGTTCCTCTCCCGTTCTAGGCCCCAGTCGTCCAGCACATTAGACATCCTCATCTCAACGGTCTCCGAACCAGAATATATACCCAATGTAAACCTCTATCTCAAAGAGCTCCGCGAGATCTTTGACCTCGTCGTTGGTCATGTTAAGCGCTGGAGATCCTTCCACCTCAAAATTCGAGATAATCAGTGTAAACTGGTTGCTCGTCAGTATCTTTCTACCTGCGGTCCCGGTCCGAACCTCGAAACCCTTCAGCTCTATCATTTCGAGGACTTTGAAAACTCAGCAGACTTGTACCTTGCAACGTACAGGCCTCCCGTCATAATATTCAACAACCAGGTCCCCAAAATCAAGAATGTATCCTTAATTGGCGTCAATTTGCCTTGGGATCAATCTCCTTACCTCGACAACCTTCGCTCCCTCGAACTTGCCTTGCATGCCGATAACATTCGTCCTCCATACGTAGACTGGGAGCACATGCTTCGTTCCCCTGATCTCGAGCGCTTGTCACTTCATTACAGCGGTCCGAAGTCGAGCGCCGGTGACGCTATCACCGCCTGGCCCACTTCTCTCACTTGGCCAGCTGCTAACCGTAAAGGACCCGTGGTATTAGAGAAGTTGACAGAGTTAGGGCTGATGGATCTGGAAGCGGAGTACTTGGGCAGGGTGATGCAGGGTGTAGTCATGACGGGCGTCGTCAAGCTTTCTCTCAACCTCTCAGAGCAAGATTATACCCCATTTGTCGGCTCTCTCATACCACGACGAGAAGGAAATAAGACCTCCCGACCGGGACCGCCAATTCACAATGCCTTGCCGAACATCCACTTACTGACTGGCCTGACGGTCACTGCCTTGGAATGTTCGGTTTCTAGTTTCCGCGCCCTATTGCGCGTACTCGTTAATTTGCGCTTCTTAGACGTGGATTTTGCTGGACTATGCAGCGGAGAGGGATATAAGGTATTCATAGAGGATGACGATCCGCAGTCAGAGCTAGATCTGGAAGAGGGTGGAAGCGAGGTGGCCCGTTCCTCAAGACGACCTACTCCAGAGCAGCAAGAGCTGATTGTGGACAAGAAAAATGATCTCGAATGGAACCTTCCTCAAGGACCCCTGCCTCGTCCACTTTCCTCATATGCGATGAAGGCTTCAGGATCGTCTTTGGTTGCTAGTGTTTCGGCGGCGGAAAGTCGCCCGGCAATCATGCCGAGTTTCTTACCCAACCTCGAAACTTTTCGAGCACTCAGCCTGGACGGATCGACATTACTTAACGTTATTGCATCGAGGGGAATGATGGCGGGGAAGGTCCACTGGACTATACGTCTCGGCATCCGATACCGGGATTTGGAAACTTCCACAGGTGACAGCATTTTGGATGGCATCGTCCGGAATGGCAAGTGTCTTCTCCAGGATATTGACATGCAAGTTCCTGTCCACGTGGACTGGGTCCAAGACGATGAAGAGGAAGAAGAAGAAGAGGAAGAGGAGGAGGAGGAAGAAGATGGCGATGATTAGTGACGAACTATCTGGTAAAGATCCGTCTATTCCAGGACCGCCTTGATCTGATTGTCATCGTAGCGGGTCGCTGATTGCGTGAGAGCGGTTTTGACAACTCCTCAAATACAACGCAATTTAGTCTGATTTATATGCTTTGCTCATTTATCTCTTCCATTAGGCTAGCATATTTTTTCATTGTATACCTTTTTCTTTCTGGAAATTCGGACGCTACTTTCCCTTTTCCACAAAACGTCGATTGATTACCTTCTATCTCAGTTTTGGAAGTTCATGTATATTGTATCTTTAGGTGATGACTACTGTATAAAAGGTTCATACTGAGTAATCTTCCTTTGCGTGACTTGAGATGGTTGAAGTCCTGGATTGGCAAAGCAAACAACAGTACACAATATTTCGTCGTCCTGCTTACATCAGCAGACCAAAGACTTTCCTGTTCTCCACCCAGTCCAGGCAGGATGAGTTATCCTCCCCCTCCACCAGGCTTCATGCCTCCTCCACCGGGAATGATTCCAGCGAATCAAGCTTCTGGATCGAAGATGCCTCCCGAAGGTACAATTTATACGTTGTAGGCTTGTCTCTATTTTGTTGACATTTTTTCCAACAGTCATTGCTCAAAAGTCCATGAAGTGGAAACAAATGCAGAGGAAGAGGTATGGCGAAAAGCGACGTGGTGGTTATGTGGATATGGGCAAAGTGGTCCGCTTATTTCGTTCTGCTCGCTGAAAGAGCGCGCTATTTACTTTTACGCTTCTAGGATCTACCACCTGAGCACGTCCGCAAAATTATCAAAGATCACGGCGACATGAGCAACCGCAAGTTTCGAAATGACAAGCGTGTTCACCTTGGTGCCCTTAAATATGTTCCTCACGCAGTCATGAAATTGTTGGAGAACATTCCTTACCCGTGGGAGCAAGTCCGTGAAGTTCCAGTGCTGTATCACATTACAGGAGCGATCACATTTGTTAATGAGATCCCTCGAGTCATCGAGCCCATCTACCACGCTCAATGGAGTACTATGTGGCTGGCCATGCGAAGGGAGAAGCGGGACCGACGTCACTTCAAGCGGATGCGTTTCCCCCCATTTGATGACGAGGAACCTCCTCTGGACTACGGGGATAACGTTTTGGATGTCGAACCACTCGAGGCTATACAACTTGAGTTTGACTCAGAAGAAGATTCTGCCATCATTGACTGGTTCTACGACCCCAAACCCCTCGTGGATACTCCTGCTGTCAATGGCTCGTCTTACAAATACTGGTCGTTGACGCTTCCCATAATGGCAAACTTGTATCGGCTGGGTCGGACTCTTCTCTCAGACCAGCCTGATCAGAACTCCAACTACCTTTTCGACAAAAAATCCTTCTTCTCTGCGAAAGCTTTGAACATGGCTATTCCAGGTGGACCCAAGTTCGAGCCGCTGTATCGTGATATGGACTCATTTGATGAGGATTGGAACGAGTTCAATGACATCAACAAAGTCATTATTCGGCAACCAATCAGGACGGAATACAAAGTCGCGTTTCCTCATCTGTACAACTCCCTCCCGCGCTCCGTACATATTTCAGCCTATCATGCCGCCAAAAATGTCTACATCCGTACTGATGATCCCGACCTCCCTGCTTTCTACTTTGATCCTCTCATTAATCCTATCTCCCTTCGTGGTCATACCGCCAAAAATGCACCTTTAGTGTCACATGAAGACAGCATCTTTGGACCCAATGGCGCTGACGATGACACCTTTGTCCTTCCTGATGAAGTCGAGCCTTTCCTCGAAGAGAAGGATATTGAGAATGACTTGACAGCCGACGGCATTGCTTTGTGGTGGGCGCCTGAACCATACAATCGTCGGTCCGGGCGCATGCGTCGTGCTCAAGACGTTCCTTTGGTGAAAAATTGGTACCTTGAGCATTGTCCACCTAATCAGCCGGTTAAGGTTCGGGTGTCCTACCAGAAGCTCCTCAAGTGCTATGTATTGAACGAGCTACATACGAGGCCCGAGAAGGCGATGACGAAGAAGAATCTTTTCCGACAGCTCAAGGCGACGAAGTTCTTCCAGACCACGAAATTAGATTGGGTTGAGGCGGGACTGCAAGTCTGTCGGCAGGGGTACAATATGCTCAACCTCTTGATTCATCGCAAGGTGAGAACAATTTATGTTTCGAAGCCGTTTTACTAAGTACGCTGGCGATAGAATCTTAATTACCTTCATTTGGACTATAACATGAATTTGAAGCCTGTCAAGTGCGTCGCCTTCTTCAATATGGAGATTAGACCTGACAACCTTTTACAGAACACTGACTACGAAAGAACGCAAGAAATCCCGCTTCGGAAATGCTTTCCATCTCTGTCGAGAGATTCTTCGGTTGACCAAGTTAGTTGTCGACGCACATGTTCAATTCCGTTTGGGCAACGTGGATGCCTTCCAGCTTGCTGATGCACTGCAGTATATCTTTGCGCACATCGGAGCTCTCACCGGCATGTATCGATATAAGTATAAGGTTTGTCAGCACCTCTTTCAGATTACGCATGTCCTTATGATTATCGCAGCTCATGAGGCAAGTTCGTATGACTAAGGATCTTAAGCATTTGATATACTACCGTTTCAATACGGGGCCTGTAGGAAAAGGTCCGGGATGTGGGTTTTGGGCTCCTGGTTGGCGGGTTTGGCTCTTTTTCATGCGTGGTATTGTACCGCTCTTGGAAAGATGGTAAGCCCCCATTTGAATCATTTCATATGATAACTCATTTATTTTTAGGCTTGGTAACCTTCTCGCGCGTCAATTCGAAGGCCGTAACAGCAAGGGTATCGCCAAAACTGTGACCAAACAGCGTGTCGAGTCGCACTATGATCTAGAGCTTCGGGCTGCGGTCATGCATGATATTCTTGACATGATGCCAGAATCAATCAAACAGAACAAATCCAAGACCATATTACAGCACTTGTCAGAAGCTTGGAGATGTTGGAAGGCGAACAGTGCGTGACCTTATTCTTAGCTGTGTGAGACGTTTGGGCTAACATTTCTGGCCAGTCCCTTGGAAAGTTCCTGGAATGCCTACGGCAATCGAAAACATTATCTTACGGTACATCAAGAGCAAGGCTGATTGGTGGTGCTCGTAAGTTTTTACAGAAGTGCCTTTTTCTACCATGCTTACACTTGTCCAGAGTTGCACATTATAACCGTGAGCGTATTAGACGTGGTGCTACTGTGGATAAGGCTGTTGTAAAGAAGAACCTTGGTCGTCTCACACGTATGTTTAGTACTTTTTACCTCTTTGTTTTCTAAGCAGGATGTAGGTCTCTATCTCAAGGCGGAGCAGGAACGCCAGCATGGGTATCTCAAAGACGGTCCTTACATTACGGCTGAAGAAGCCGTGGCCATCTATACGGCTACTGTTCATTGGCTAGAGAGCCGAAAGTTTGCACCCATTCCTTTCCCGTAAGCTCCCTCGATCATCAGACGTTCTTGGCTCCTGACGAAGCTTTTAGCCCGCTGTCGTACAAACACGACACCAAGCTACTTGTTCTGGCTCTTGAGAAGCTCAAGGAGGCGTATTCGGTAAAGGGTGAGACCTAGAGCCTTTGAGACTTATTTTATTCTGATGTTCTTCGTAAAGGACGACTCAATCAGTCCCAGCGTGAAGAACTTGCGTTGATCGAACAAGCATATGACAATCCTCATGAATGTATTTATCACTCTCTATCGTTTAGCCTTATCAGAAGGTGCTTATGTTTGTCCTGATCAGGTTTGTCACGGATCAAGCGTCTACTCCTCACCCAACGAGCGTTCAAGGAGTCAGGTATAGAATTCTTCGACACATATGACAAACTTATCCCGTGCTACGACATTGAACCTGTCGAGAAGATCACTGACGCTGTTTGTCTGTTTATCGTCTGCAACAGCTTTCTTTGCTGATGAATTTTTTAAATAGTATCTTGACCAGTTCCTCTTCTTTGAGTGAGTTTTTCCTGATCCATAGGACTTCTTTGTTCATAAATTTCTCTCAGAGCGGACAAGCGTGGTCTTTTCCCCGCATGGATCAAACCTGCTGACACCGAGCCACCCCCATTGCTTGTTTACAAGGTATACCACTTGTTTATGTGTTGATGCCTAGCATGTTGACTTGTATCACAGTGGTGTCAAGGCATAAATAATCTAACTGATATTTGGGAAACAAGTGAAGGAGAATGCAATGTCCTGATGGAGACTGTGCTGTCAAAGGTCTATGAGAAGATAGACTTGACACTGCTCAATCGTCTTCTTCGTTTGATTTTGGACCACAATCTTGCTGATTATATAACGGCCAAGAACAACACTGGTGAGCTCATTAGTTTTCTGAAATAGGCGCGCATTAATATCTCTCCACCAGTGCTAACGTACAAGGGTGAGCATTAGACTCTCGTAAGTATAGTTTCTGCGACTTAGATGTTTGCCACAGATATGGCGCACACCAACGCCTTTGGTCTAATTCGAGGGCTGCAGTTCTCTGCCTTCGTTTTCCAGTACTATGGGCTAGTCTTGGACTTGCTGATCTTGGGTCTTCAACGGGCTAGTGAAATGGCCGGACCTCCTCAAATGCCGAACAACTTTTTGCAGTATCGAGACTCAAGTACGGAAACCCGGCACCCTATCCGACTGTATTCCCGTTACGTCGACAGGCTTCACATTCTATTCCGTTTCACAGCGGACGAGTCCCGAGACCTCATACAGAGGTATCTTTCGGCCAATCCTGATCCGACTAACAACAATGTCATCGGTTACAACAACAAGAGATGCTGGCCAAGAGACTGTAGGATGAGGCTAATCAAACACGACGTAAACTTGGGTCGTGCAGTCTTCTGGAATGTCAAGCAATCTCTTCCTAGATCCTTGACAACGATTGAATGGGAAGATACATTTGTCAGCGTGTACTCACAGAACAACCCACAGCTCCTGTTTTCAATGTGTGGCTTTGAGATTCGTATCTTACCGAAGATTAGGACCATGAGCGGGGAGCAATTCTCATTGAAGGACGCTGTCTGGAACTTGACAAACGAGCAGACGAAGGAGCGTACTGCTCAGGCATTCCTCAGGGTGTCCGATGAGGGTTAGTTACATTACAGTCATTGTATTAGCGTAAACTGATTACCTTTTTAACAGGTGTTCAACAGTTCAACAACAGAATTCGACAGGTGCTTATGAGCTCTGGTTCTACAACGTTCTCCAAGATCGTCAACAAATGGAACACGGCTCTTATCGGTCTTATGACCTACTACCGCGAGGCCGTTATCCATACCAATGAGCTGCTGGACTCTCTTGTCAAGGCAGAGAACAAGATTCAGACCCGAGTCAAGATTGGTCTGAACAGTAAGATGCCTTCACGTTTCCCTCCTGTCGTCTTCTATACACCCAAGGTATGTAACAGCTTATCACGTCAGTGTAAATCAGTGTCTCACCGACTTCACAGGAGTTGGGCGGTTTAGGAATGTTGTCGATGGGACACGTATTGATTCCACAAAGCGATCTTCGCTGGTCCAAGCAAACGGATGTTGCAGGTAAAATGTCTTGGTTGCTGCGTCTGTATATCATATTGATCTCTCTTGTCATAGTTACTCATTTCCGTGCTGGTATGAGCCACGAGGAAGACCAGTTGATTCCTAATTTGTACCGTTACCTTCAGCCATGGGAGGCCGAATTCCTTGATTCAGCACGTGTTTGGTCCGAATACTCCATGAAGCGGAAGGAGGCCAATGCGCAGAACAGACGTTTGACGCTAGAGGACCTTGAGGATAGTTGGGATCGTGGTATTCCTCGTATCAACACCCTATTCCAAAAGGATCGTCACACGTGAGTTTTTTAGTGGTGGACTTGTATTACACTCAGAATCTAACAATCTGGATAGGCTTGCCTATGATCGCGGTTGGCGTGTGAGGACAGATTGGAAGCAGTATCAGCTTCTCAAACAGTAAGCCCTGCGTATGTCAGTCTTGCAATTAACTTAGAGTACTGCAATTAGCAATCCTTTCTGGTGGACTTCGCAGCGGCATGATGGTAAACTTTGGCAGCTTAACAATTATCGTGTGGATGTCATCGCGGCCTTGGGTGGTGTTGAAGGTATCCTAGAACACACGCTATTCAAAGGCACTTATTTCCCGACCTGGGAAGGTAAACCATCTATATTATGGGCCTTTTCACTTGCTCATGTCGTTGCTAGGTCTGTTCTGGGAGAAGGCTTCTGGATTCGAAGAGTCCATGAGATACAAGAAACTCACTAACGCCCAGCGTTCCGGTCTCAATCAGATACCTAACCGACGATTCACCCTCTGGTGGAGTCCAACAATCAATCGTGCCAACGTGTATGTTGGTTTCCAGGTGCAACTTGATCTTACAGGCATTTTCATGCAAGTACATATTTACCCGTGCACTTTCTCATGACTTAATGTTTTCATAGGCACGGAAAGATCCCAACCCTCAAAATCAGTTTAATTCAGATCTTCCGAGCCCATTTGTGGCAAAAGAGTACGTTAATGTCAAGTTTCAGAGTGAACCCAACTAATACCGGATTTACTAGTCCATGAGAGTGTCGTTATGGACCTGGTAAGTGACACCTCTATGGTAACGAACGACGTGAGAGCTCAAATGTCTACGTATCTAGTGTCAAGTATTCGATCAGGAGTTGGAGCCTTTGCAAATCGAGACTGTTCAGAAGGAGACAATTCATCCTCGTAAGAGTTACAAGATGAACAGTTCTTGCGCGGATATCCTGCTCTTCTCGGCTTACAAGGTAATTGCCAACAATCAGCTGCCTTAACCTGACTAAATGTCTATTCTTTAGTGGAACATCTCGCGACCGTCCCTTGTGACAGACGTTAGTTTAACTTCACAGCCCTATTCGTGGCCTTGCATGCTGACGTACACATACCGCAAATAGGTCAAGGACGTACTAGACGGTACCACTAGCAACAAATACTGGATCGATGTTCAACTACGATGGGGCGATTTCGATACACACGATATCGAGCGTTACACTCGCGCCAAGTTCCTGGACTACGTGGGCCGCCTTCCTATATCTGTAGTTCTCGTACTGACTTGCGTTGAAGGTTTCTGATTCCATGAGTATATACCCGTCTCCGACAGGAGTGATGATCGGCATGGATTTGGCCTACAATCTCTGGTCGGCTTACGGTAACTGGTTCCCGGGCATGAAACCCCTTATCCAGCAAGCAATGGCCAAAATCATGAAGGCGAACCCTGCCTGCCATGTACTACGGGAACGTATACGTAAAGGTCTACAACTGTATTCGTCCGAGCCAACCGAGCCATACTTGAACAGTCAGGTCAGGAACATTCCATCGGCAGTTTCGTACCAATGCTGAGGACCTTTTAGAATTACTCGGAACTATTCTCCAACCAGATTATCTGGTTCGTAGATGACACCAACGTCTATCGTGTCACCATGTAAGCAGTTTTAGTATTCCCCTTTCTGTGCTTTTTCTCACTCATTTACAGACATAAGACGTTTGAAGGTAACTTAACTACGAAGCCTATCAGTGAGTCGCGTCTTATGCACGTTTTGTGTGGAGTCTGACTATCCAATAGACGGTGCTATCTTCATTTTCAACCCTCGATCCGGACAACTATTCTTGAAGATTATTCACACCAGCGTCTGGGCTGGTCAGAAGCGTCTTGGTCAACTGGCAAAATGGAAGACTGCCGAGGAAGTTGCTGCACTTGTTCGCTCATTGCCTGTCGAAGAACAGCCCAAGCAAGTCATCGTCACTCGCAAGGGCATGCTTGGTATGATTTTAAGTCGTCTTTGTTTTCATCTCACCGATCGCGCCTTTAGACCCTCTCGAGGTCCATCTACTGGATTTCCCTAATATCGTCATCAAGGGTAGCGAATTGCAGCTCCCCTTCCAAGCATGTATGAAGATGGAGAAGTTCGGTGATCTTATTCTGGTACGCTGATTCGCAACCGCCGTCATAACCGTTTGATGACGTTCTTGCAGAGAGCCACGCAACCTCAGATGGTTTTGTTCAGTCTTTATGGTGGGTGAACTATTTTTTCCAAATTAGACAAAGACGCTCATGATCTGCATGTAGATGACTGGCTGAAGTCGATCTCGAGTTACACTGCTTTCTCTAGGCTGATCCTCCTACTTCGTGGTTTGCACGTCAACAATGAGAAGGCCAAGATCATTCTCCATCCTGACAAAACGACAATAACTGAGCCTCACTTTGTGTGGCCATCACTCAGTGATGAAGAGTGGATCAAAGTTGAAGTCGCAATGAAGGAATTGATCCTAGCGGTGTGTTTCATCTTTTTTAGTATGGTGTTGATTCCTTACCTAGTGTCACAGGACTTCGGCAAACGGAACAGTGTCAACATCGCGTCTTTGACGGTCAGTGAAGTGCGAGATATCATCTTGGGTCAGGAGATTGCGGCACCATCAGTTCAGCGCCAACAGATGGCGGAGTTGGAGAAGAGTTCTGAAGCGCAGAGCCAGGTGACAGCGGTACAAACGTAAGTCTCTTTCATGACTATAGAATTCAGAAGCTAATTTTGAATATTGAAACCTAGGCAAACCACAAACGTGCACGGTGACACGATCCAAACGGTGACGAGTAAGTCCAATTATGTGACTTTTCTGAGCTTGTCTGATAAGTATCCTCACAGCGACCAATTACGAGCAGCAGGTGTTCAGCAGCAAGTCTGACTGGCGCGTTCGAGCTATTTCGTCAACACACCTTTCCCTCCGTCTGCAGCACATATATGTTTCCAACGACGATGTCAAGGACGATGCGGCCTCATACACCTATGTCTTACCAAAGAACATTCTTCGTGCATTCATCACTGCTGCTGATCTGCGTACTCAAGTGGCTGCGTATCTATATGGTGTCTCTCCTCCCGATAACAAGCAAGTGAAAGAGATTAAGGTATGAAGACTATTTTCAGTTAACTGACTTCTATTGACAACTCTATCAGGCGGTAGTATGGGTTCCTCAAAGAGGAAGCAACAACAGCATTGAGCTGCCGTCTCGAATGCCGAAAGATGATTTCCTGCTGAAAGACCTCGAGTTCCTAGGATGGATCAAGACGCAGGCTTTGGAAATCAACCACATGTCCCCCACCGATGTCACGACGCAAGCCAAGTTGATGGCAGACCATCCTGAACTAGGATCGTCTTGCATCTGTATCACCGCTTCCTTCACTCCTGGATCTGTTTCCTTGTCAGGACATTCACTCACACCTGGTGGATTTGAATGGGGCAGAAAAAATGCAGACAATTCTTCGAATCCTCCCGTAAGATACGGTTCCTGCGTTTTAGGCAATTTTATATCTAACGTTCCTGCTTACAGGGCTTCAACCCCAACATGTCAGAGAGGGTTCAATTGCTGTTATCTGATCGTATCCTAGGCATGACATTGGTTCCGGAGGGCAGAGTATGGAATTATGGCATTGGCCTTACCCAGCTATGGTCACCCAATCTACCTTATGCCATGACGTTAGATACTCCCCTCTTGTTCTGGGCTGAGGAGCATCGGCCAGCGGCATTCTTGACAGTAAGCGATTTCATCTTAGTCTGTTCCTCTAGTCCTAACTTGTCCACTTTTTAGTTTGCGAATCTCGAGCAAGGAGAGGACAGCGCGGACGTTGAAAATAGTTTTGCATGATATTGCTGTGAGATTCATGTCCTACCGTAGTACTAATTATTGTCACATTTATGTAATTGTATTGCACAAACTGTATATCTAAAACGTTACAACTGATCCGTGAGTGTAAGTAAGTACATGCAATAAGAAAGCGATAAGACAGCAGATGGGGAAAGAATCCACTGGAATAGAATTTACGGTCTACATAGTTAGAATGCCCAGCGAGACGACAGAACCGCGGCGTGAATGGGGTAGTGGAATGTTCTCCGGTAAGATAGGTCCATTGCGTTCCTGAGGGATGGCAATGGGCTCCTTTTCTGGAACTGCAACTTGCTTCGACATGCGGCGAGGAGGAGGTGACAAAGATCTTAGTTGCGGCTCGTCATCGATCGTGATAGGGACATGGACCTTTGGCGTTGGCATTTTGGGAATAGGCATCGAGGTCGTGATAGGCGTGTACAATTGCAGATAACTGTGGTCGTTCTGCATATAAGTAATTTTCTCACTGATGGGCGTGGTTGGTGAAGACGTGGATACGTAGGATAAGGGCGTATGCGGTGGGGACATGGTAGAATGACGTGATCGTGGCGATGCTGTGTGGAATCCGTTACTGATATGTAGAGGTGAAGGCGCACTCAGAATGCGAAGACGTTGTTTAAGTGAAGTAGCTCGTGAAGCAGAAGCAGGTATTGCATTCACGGGGGGTTCGGGAAGGGGACGAACCGGTGGAGGAAGAGGGGCGCTCGTGGGGTTTGGTGAGGAAGGAATAGTATACAAATCACTTTTCATGGTCAGACCGGCACTAGAGCGACGAGAGCGACGTTCTGCCTCGTCCGGACGAGGTGGGAGCTGACCCACGGGCGGTGGTTTGGGCGCCGTTAATGACAGCCTGAACCCACGGCTCGTCGAGTCACGTTGATGTCGCTGATCCGGGGCTGGAGGAAGCGCAGTAGTAGGCGCCGGCCGGGGTGGTGGCATAGAGGCACGATGGGACGTTGTAGGCCGTGTGTGAGATATTGATCCGCTGTTATGAGAATACGACGTGCTGGTGGTATTAACGCTCAATGCAGAGCCACCAGAAGCACGCTTTGAAAAATTAGGGAGAGTGGATACAATGCTTTTGCCACTCGTTGCAGAACGCGTCGAAGTCCGGCTGGTCGGTCGGTCGGCTGCACTAGCGTATGGATGCGGTCGCGTAGGCGACTGACTCAAAGGGATAGCTGGCGGCGGTCCACTGGGAGGAGTCAGACGTTTGGGCAGTTGTCGTGACCATCGCTTGACGCTCGAACTCTTCTTGGTGCTCGTGCTCGACGAATGTTCCCCCGATGCGAGTGTAGACACAGACAGAATAGACGGTTCCCGGGCCTTTTGCTCTGGCGTTCCAAACAGATGGCCGTTGGCAAGTGGACTGGGAAGAGGTTCTGTACCCGAACGATCATGGGAAGTGAGAGCGCCCGGCTCATTTGTATTATTTAACTGACTGAAGGACCCCATATCCAACGACGGCGCACCCGAGGTAGTCCATCGCTTGCGCGGAGGCGGCTGTAGAGGAACTGCACCCATTGAAAGAGCACGAGTAGCCCGATCTTTGTTCGCAACAGGTGCAGTCCATGAACCTGTACCTGTCAGTGTATCTGGTTCCGCAATCTTTCGCTCCAAATCTTGAGGTAATATTATTGGCGGACCGAGTGTAGGTGTTGTTGGGTAATGTGTGGACATGCTGAGAAGGTTACTTCCCATGAAGCCAAAGGAATCTTCCGCCAGAATGCTACCATCTCTTTCAGAGTCGATGGAAGTCGACCGTGAACCAGAGCGTGGTCGATTTGCACCGGTGAAAAGACCCTTCAGAGTTGAAACTGCACCAGCAGGGGCAGGTTTCGCAGCAGGTGTCTGCGAACGTGTAGAGTGTGATGAGGATGCCGAAGAATAAGTTTGGTCTACACGTCCCAGCGACAGACCGGAACGGTGGAAATCCTGCACATTGAATTTGCTCTGTGTCGATGAATTGACGATCCCTTGGGCGCGCATTGACAACATAACATCCATGTCGCCCTTGGGTTCCACAATTCCATAGGTGCTGCCTGGAGACCCCAAGCCTGCACGTACAGCTCTGTGTATGACATATGAATACTATGTTTTGTATTGTATAGTAGAATGATGACGCACCGCTGACTGAATATCAATTGCTTGATATTCGTAATCCATCGCTGGGACTCGGCTTGATCGACAATTTGCAGAAACCACATTGTCCGACCACTTTCTTCAGGGTTCAAGTCCTTTTTCAACGCACCTACGTCAAGGCCGCCCACTTTGATGACATGTTTTCGTCCACCAACTTCTTCTTCGGCCATAAAGACCACGCTATCCTCGTTGATTTCGAGCCGCTCCACTTCCTTATCCTCACCATTTGATGTTTTGAAGAGATGCAAATACGACACGGTAGGGCTTGAATTAGTTGTTACGTGCATCGCGGGAGAAGAAAGCATTAAATAGCGGTTCCTCCATTGCTTCGAGAGGGTGAATATTCGAAGAGAAGGAGGAGCGTAATATTTCGGTAGGGAGGCCGAGGCATGCACGAATTGGGACAAGGCGGCAGGAGAAGATGGAAACGCAGGAATGGGTATAGGAGCAATGGAATTTGAGCGACTATGGGTGAGCATCGACGCAGGTTGGGTGCGAGCAAGGAAAGAGGTAGAGGCAGGTAGAGAGAACACGGAGTGCTGTGGTGATCTGGGCGCCACGGCACTTTCCGCAGTCCGAGCCTCGGATTGTGCTAGAAAGTCTTGACGCTCAATTTGATCAGGCTCTTCTTCGTCCAAGGGCGGTGGTGGTGGATCTGGCTGTAATAGAGATGAAGTCAAGCCTATAGCCTGAGCAGCAGCATCCCTGAGTTGCTGACGCTCCTCGAGCTCAGCGTCTGGGCGCGGTGCACTGATTTCTATAACTCCCGGAAGTATGATGGGCATAGGAGTTTGGCGAATGGATTTGCGACGACGACCAAATTTGAGGCCCAGGGCGTCGGATGCAACGACGAGTAAGCTGCCCCTGGAGCGTCGCGAAGGCGAAGTAGGAGGCGAACGTGGTGACCCAGGGATTTCAGAGGAGAATGACAGTGGCGCCTGGTTACGAAACTCTGCCGTGCCCGACTTGGGGTCGATATCTGGGTGCAATTTTAGCGAAATTTCATACAAGACCACTGCCACTCACTACGCATGGAAGAAATATCGTCCAGTGTATCACTCGTTGCTTTCTCCTTCCCCTTTCCTTTTGATTTGGCTGATAGAAAACCACCGTTGCGACCTTCGTAAGCATCGCGTTCGGGCGACATTGGTCGCAAGGGCTGCAATGGCGAGACTAGCTCAAGCTCGGAGGAGGAACCTACCGAGGTCGGCGACGACGCCTTGAAGTATGGCGACCTCTGGGGAAACCCGAGTAAGTACTGGCTGTCAGGGCAACACTGCTAAATGGGCACGAACCTTGAGCGCCGTCGAATCATCGACCCAGACGTGGTCAAGGACCGTTGCAGTCGACATGGTGGAAAGGGATAGAAAGGCAGACAGGGGAGTGAAGACAAGCTCAGTGGAGGCAAATACGGCGTACCAAACGGTATTTGAAATGGAAGTATATCCACCACCCGGCCGTCAGTCAAAGTCAAAAGACAAGGTGGCAAAAGGCAGCCCTGTCGATGCTAATTATTTATTTACTATCATTCATTCCGGAACAACCGCAACAGATTATCCTCGCCCGACCGGTATACCGTGCGGCGCACAGCTAATAAGTACTCCTGGACGTCTACATTCCCGACGGCAAAAGGCAACAATCAGTCCGGGAGCCACGAGTCTCACACTTGCCTTGTATTGCGATATATATCGAATTGGAAGATTCATTTGTTCGGCCCCACAAAGTCCAGATGGTCATTCAGAAAAAGGGGAACCAACTGCAAGATCCGGCTCTGGATCTGACTGATTCTTTGCCGTCCAAGAGAAAGATGCAATCATCGAGGCGATGATGATGAACAGATTCAGGCCCCATGTGGAACATTTCGCTCTTACATTTCGGATGCCTTTGGAGCAGTGCGCACTGGTAGGTCGAATCAGATCCTCAGACCCGTTGATCCTAAGGGACGTTCGACGTCCTTCGGACGAGAAAAAGTGGCGGTTGTGGTTTTGATGTCTAACAATGCAATGTATGTATTTTCAAAAAGTTGATTCGAGATACTGCCGCATTTTGAAAGGGCCGAGACCCTGGAGCTTGGAGAAAATAAAACTGAAATCTTCACGAAGAATGCTCAAAGGAGCGTTAATCTGTCAGCAACCAATCCATTGATGGCAACGGACTGTGCCAAGTTGTGCTTGTCAGTGAAATTTGGCCACCGTAACGCTGCAAGTACCATTCCTATGCAAAATCGACTACCTCGCTACGCAAGGAATGCGAACTTTTAGCGAGGTCGCCGCCTCGTGCTTGCAGCGAGGACGGTGAAATTCACGGAAGCAAATTTCGCGTCGCTCTTGTTTAATGAAATACATCCCGGCGGCCATTGGTGAGAGACATTGCAGGGGAAAACAAATATGCAATGCGCCACTTTTCATAGTCCCGGAAAATTATATCGCGATTTCGACCTGTCCGTTTTGAGATAGTGTCTCACAGCTAGGTTTGTGTGCAAAGTCGTCCCATATTACTTGAGCTTTGTGACTGACTCTTGGACATACATTTGCAATACCGATAAACAAATCGGAGGTATCGCAAGTGTAGTAACCACAGACCCAAGAGACGACGGAAACTTCGAGTCGTTTGTCCATCTGTAAAATTGATTCTGGGACCCAAAGACGGCAGTAAGAAAACAAACTTTTTATTACCAGATTATGGAGGTGTATTTGTGGTAAATTCCAGGACTCATGAGCGGGAAAATCAATGATGATGTCGGTACACAAATCATTTTAAGCTGCGGACCCGAAGAACAGCTCGTGTAGACCTGGTGTTGGAGTCAAAATGCATTCGGAGCATTCTTCAATTGAACAGCAGCTCTACATCTTCACTGACGAGAGGCAAAATTAGATCAAGAGTAGGGAAAATGAGCCTCACCTACAGCAGTGTGACAAATTCGAACAATCGTGTACTCCAGACATCGACGCACGACAGTGATAAGACCGACAGCACAGCTGTGTGGCCAGTAAAATAATAGTATACATCAGACACCAGTCTACTATACTTGTCAATGACAGCATACGTCAGAGAAGGAAATGCTTGCCTGCTAGACCACAGGACGAGACCGCTTGAACGTGCCAAAAGGACCCACAGCCGATCCAGACACGATGCCAACCGGACGCGACTTTCCCTGCTCAAAGAATGTCCTCGGATCATAGCCCTCTCTCCTGGCCTGCAACGGTGGCAGGAGCCCCACCATCCTCTTCAACTCCTCATTCTCCTTTTCTAGACGCGCAAGTTCAGTCTCTCTCTCCAAGGACGCCGCGGCCTGCTCGTCCGATGTATCCTCCCCATCTTCGCCCCCAAGAGATCGGAGAACCCGGCGCATTATCGTAGAGAGACGCGTGATAGCTCCAGATGTCGCAGTACTAGTCGATAGATCCCTGGCAGCGTTATCTTCTTCCAGGGCCAGAAGCCTTGTCTCATATTCGCGTATCAGAGACAGCTCGCGTTCTTGAACGTCTTTCTTCGGGTCCGTTAGAAGAGGCCAAGAATATGTAGGAAGACGTACAGCACGATTACGGAAGTTGCTCATCACCGTCTCTAAGGTCTGCTCGTATTCCTTGATGAGAGTATTCAGCTGCTTGTTGTCGTACTGTAGACTTTGATTTTCGGAGCTTATCGTCGTGTTCATTCGTTCCAACTCGGCGTCATATTCCTCTGTCATTAAGAATGAGCTGTATAGCGACCAGAAAATGAACTGCCCACCTTGGGTCTTATCAAGGTTGAACCTACAACCTTTCAGCTACTCGTTCACCTAGATACAGGTAATATCTCACCTGCGCAGCACAAATCCTGTCTGTGTGTGAACTGCCTGACTCTGCAACCATAATCAGACTTGACTACGACTTCAATAAATCAACCAGCACACCTTGACATTGCCTGCCTGTCCATACAACGCCACTGAAAGGGTCCGATTTTGGTTGAGCTGCTCGCTCAATTCGATGATAATCTGCCAAAGTTGCATGAAGTCATGGTCGCTATTGTCCAATATCGTCATGATGGGCTGTCCAGCAGACGAGGCTCAGATTGAAGTTGGGGTCGAAGTGAAGGGAGGCACTGTCGGACCAAATTGGGACACGTAGCAAATCAGGACAGCTTCGAGGGAAGTCTCGCCCGTATTAGTGGTGGCATCAGAAATCTACCTTTTTTCTTTTCATCTGTAAGATCCAGCTTTTCCACCTATGACGCTTTTTTTTCGAACTAATTACTCTCTCCTGGACCGAATTCACTTTCACCGAGAAGTACGATCAACCCTTCAGGAATGTCTCCTTCAAAGTAAAACCTATTATTAGGCTACAGTGGTTCTTGCATCCAATGGAAGTCAACTATACAACATCAGATCTCTGTATTTGATCTCAAATTCTGTGCCTTGTCGTGCTCTGACATTCCGAGTTGTTTAAACCACAGCGTGTTGTGGTTGTCGTATCAAGTCTTCTATTTCAGTACACAAAGAGATAAAACGCATATTTTGAAAGTTATTCCCTGGTCCTGACACCCCTCCGTCACGGAATTCATGTCTATATCGACCAATCTTGATGTCACCTAGTTACACATCTGTTATACAAAATTCTACGATCCTGAGACTTGAAGTATCATGCAGTAAGACTCACCAATTAGTAGAGAAAGCAAATACGCCCGCGGGAAGATACCACATCCTTGCTAGTCTTTGCTAAGAGATTACGAACAGTACAAAATTGTGTCTGAAAGGCAATTTGATGCATTTGTGTCGTGTGGTCGAGAAATACATTCGAACATCAACAAGCTCGACCACTGCTGTGACACCCCAATAACGCCATCCATACCTCACCAACACCCTCCTCCTCACACCCAACCTGCATCCCATTATCCCTCAAAACAAAATACTCTCGTCCAGGTGTTTGCACGACCGCCAACGCTGGATGCAGCGGTTCGCCCTTCGGAGTCTCGACATGCACGCTCTCCACATGATGATGGCTGAAACCCAGATCAATCAATCAGAACAACTCGAAGGTGCATAAACCACATACGCAGGCAGGAAAAGGTTGACACGCTGGTTCTTCACCTTCAGCGCCGAGGTCGATGCCACGCCCGAAAAGTCCAGGGCCATTTCCGAGGAGGACTTCCACTTTCCACTCACACTACGCAATCAGAATTGACGACCCACTTCCAGGGAAACACTAACCTGTTACCGACAACACACGCGAGAACGTACCGCCCTGCGATAACTTCCAGCGCCGCGCCCATCTTGCCTTCACGGCGCATCCTTTTCAACCAATGTCTGCTGATCCCCCGGTCGTACTCCTCATGGTTGGTCCAACATATATGCTCCATCATCGTTGGGAGAGATGTCTCATGCATAGAAGACCTATTCTCTACATAAGTAGACCAGTCTGCGCGTATTGGGAAAGTGTCGAGCTGGCTCCGAGTCGCGGGAGGATGACCGACGACCTCACAAGTCGCTTCCAGGACGTAGAACGATTCCCTGACGGTGCGATGCTGCATGGTGATGCACCATATCTCATCTTTGACGACTTCCTGAGCATCGATCACCGACCCAGACATCCAATCTCGGGTATCGTTACCCACAGACACGCTGAAGAAAAGTCGCGTCAACAGGAACCGGACCGCCATCTTAGCCTGATGCTCATGGTCAGGACTAGCCCACAGTCTAGGGGATATAATCCTTTCGTTCCGCTCAAACACCCTAGAGAGAAACGACGCGTCATACGTCCCCCGACGCTGAGCCACCTCCTGATTTCTCAATCGCAAGTACGGCCACATATTCGTCATATTCTGAGGATAAGCCTCGAGTAGAAGCGCAAATCGGCGTCCAGGGAAACTTCGCAGGATTTTTTGACTTGCCGAAAGATAGACTACATTTCCCACAGAGTCAGATTACATGATTGGAAGCAAAATGATCTTACCAGCATATCGGAACATTCGCGAGACCAATACACACTGCTTGAGGTCCTCCTCGTATACTTGGCTCAGTATAATGGCGATACGGGCTACGAGTCGACGCTGAGCCATCGAAGGAGGCAACGTGATATTGTTTAGCGAGATGGGTGGGAAATCAGGAAAATCGAGGTATGCGTCAGTGAGAGTAGTTGCATTGTTTTCCGAGGGTACATGAGCAGGCTTCTTGATGATGAGAGGAGTAAAGCGCTTGCCGGTGCCTCTCAGAGTAGCAACCTTTGGGGGGTTTGAGATATTTTCTTTGGATACCGCTGAAGACTGCGGAGGGAACAAGAAGGGTATCGGTTTCGGAGGTACTTTCTGCTTCTTAGCTTTCAGGTTAACATCCTTCGGGGCAGGGCGCTTTTTTGTCAAGGGCTGAGCTGGAGCTCCAGGAACAGAGTCAGAATGAGAACGAGAAACGTTTGAATCATAAGAAAACAAAGAGGACGGAAGACAGGATAATTTGTTGAGATTTTTAGGCGCGGTAGACGTTTGTATCTGTGCATCGGACGCTTCGGGGATTGATATATTATTGGGAAGAGCACGTCGAGGGAGTTGGGCTTGTGAAAGCTGATTTTGAGACGGAGCAGAAGACTGAGAGATGATTGAAAGATTTAGAGACGAAGGTATTGACGGTTGGGTCGGAATGGAGGGCCCAGAAAGCACGGAGACATCTCGAGATAAAACAGACGGAGCTTTTGGTTGACCTGAAAGCTGTTCAGATACATTCTGTGCAGGAAGTGCAGCGTCGGGACCAGATGTTTCTTGTCGAGAATGTTTTCCTTGGTCATCGAGAATCTTCTGTATTAGCAGTGCTTTAGTTAGCTTGGAGAAGCCCGTGAGGTGTCGTTCTTTGCATATAGCCTTCAGTTGAGAGACGAAAAGTTTCTTGAGAGCATCTTCTGTAAAAACGGGTTGCATAAGGGCAGAAAGGAGACAAGAAAGGTAGAAGAGGAGCCGCGAGAAGGGAACAGGGCAAGTTTGACGCGTTCAATAAACACGATTGAAGCTCCGCTTGAATTCGGAATATCGGTCCGAACGCTTTAACCAACAAATGTCCGCTTGCGTGGTGTGTAAAGGCACAGAAAACCTGTACACCGCCTATCTATTGATATGTTCGCAGTGCAAGACATCTTATCATCATTGCAAGTCTGCATTTTGTGTATTGAAGGGCTGATATTGATTGCTTGTAGCATGCCATAAGCCTCCTCTCAGTCAAGATGATTTGACAAGACTACTCAGTGCTACATTTGGCGATATACCAGACATCGACAATGGCTTGTTGTCTTGGAAGTGCAGTGGCTGTTCAGGGACGAAGCAGTCAGGGAAACGGGTAGCAGCGGTTACAGAGGAGAGACCAGCTAAGCGAGTAACGGCAGTCGAGGTGATCTCGATATCCAGTGACAGCAACGAGTCTGACCCAGTCATTGAAATACCTGATTCGCCGAGTGGGAAATCGCCAGTCGATGTCGGGATGGACATCGACGAGGAGCGCCGTGTTACAGATGTGAAGCCTGACATTGCGACAACCTGGTTGAGGGATCTCTTTTATCAAGACCTTGGTAATGATCCTTGGGAGAGAAGGCCTCGTCGCAGACCTCGGAAAATTAGAGTAGCAGCCAACGTTGATTCGTTTTACTTGTGTCGTTATAAATAAATACAAGTCACGATCTTCCTTCCATCATGGACGCCAAAGAGCGAATCGATGCCGCCTGCAGTTTTCTCCTTCAATCGCCACCAGGAGAGATAAACGACGTCCTCAACGGTGCCGTCTCTTTCCTGTACGAAACTATCCTTGCTAATCACTGTCCTCAAAGATATCCGAAATATCATATCTGACGACGACAGTCTCCAAGAGGGTGTCTTGCCTGCACTACGCGAGTACAACCTCGCCCAATTCGTAGCTGTAGATGTCCCCGGAACAGACCACCAAGTAGGTGCTTGTCACTTGCCATTGCAAAATGCTGACATGCACGCAGTCCATCGTCAGCGAGGCAGCGAGGGTCGACGGTACAGAGCGCTTCCTGGATCCTCGCTCGCAGACTAGTTTCGTGTTTGACCATCTCATCTTAGTGCGCTGCTTGCGGTCATATATATACTCGTCCCTGATACTGTTCACAGGAAGCATCAGACCCCCAACCCGTAGACCCAAACCAGGATTCGGAACCCTTCCGGTACGTTACACACACACCCCGTCTCATGTTCTTAACCATTCCCTCAGCGCTGCACTAGAAAAGGCGACGCTCCAGTATCTCTCTGCCCATTTCCACGATGGCGTCTCCTCCGTATTCTCCAGCTCGCCCAATCACTTTGTCATTCAAGTCGTTGCAAACAAGTACAACCCTGCAAACTACTGGTGCGCGCTCATCTATCCTTGCCGGCCCTCAATCTGAACCCACCTCACAGGTCAGGCAGATGGCGCTCAGAGTACACTGTTGACCTCACCGAACACAAAGTCCACGGAAAGGTCCTCATCAACGTCCATTATTACGAGCAGGGAAATGTTGGTCACCCTTCATCCTATCTCTTCTCATGTTCATCTCTCTATAGGTACAACTCGCTACCACCCACACCGTCTCCATAACTCTCCCTCCTCCCATCGTCACCTCTCCCCCAACTACCTCCACCACCAAAATCCTCGCCCTCATCGAGTCGGAGGAGGGCAAGTTCCAGTCAACATTGAACGACACCTATCAGGACATGGGCGAGAAGACTTTCAAGGGCCTTCGACGCGCTTTGCCTCTTACCAGGCAAAAGATGGATTGGGACAAGGTAAGCTCAAGCTCCCCTCCTTTTGTTCGCAGTGCTTATAGCCCTACCTCAGGTTCTTGGCTACAAGCTTGGTGCAGAGCTATCCTCGAGTAAAGGTGTTTTTGCCAGTTCTTAGAGCGTACGACAAATCCAATGTACACCGTGCGGTGTTGTAATTCAAGCTTAAACTCCAATCAGTCCCTGGCGTCGTTTCATCCCGGTCGACTTACTAAGAAAGACGCGAACTAGGGGGGACATTTGCACCTCTTCTGCCTTGCGCGACGCAACATACACTTTGAGTGTAGATGAATACATCTGGAATCCGTATCGGGAAGGCATATCCGGATGAATAAAAGTGGAATGAAGACTAATCGGTAAGCCGTAGGTTGAAAAAATCTGATTTAGGGGCCGATTAACTGTCCTATCCATCGGCGTTGCAGGGAGTGCTATGTGGGATTCGTACGAGAAACTCGGGATGAGATCCTCGTTCTCTCTACCGTTTGAAAGCTGAACTCGTTTATCTTGGGATCCCCGCCTCCTTGCCAGAGTCAGGCTTCAATGGTTCCCGAAGACTCTTTCCATACAGGTCTCACTTAAACGCAGTGGATTTCTTGAATTCGGATGTTGCCTGGTCGTCGTGCCTCTGGCGCTAACCTTTTCCCTCGCGACTTCTAGGTGCTGGTGGTAGAACTGTACATTCAGGACGCATCATTGATATTGGCGCCTTTGGAAAAGAGGGAAAGCCACAGACCCTTGGCTTAATGGGTTGCGGATACTGATGCTGTTCTCGGTGAACGATGACTCATGCGAGATGACGGTCATGAGCATTCGGGCACCATAGAGAAGGAAACGTGACAGTAAAGCTACAACTGTGAAGTGTCGAGCCCAGACATTCGAAAGAGGAAAACATTTGTCTATTGCTCGGAGACGCAAGCAAGATAATTACTTGACTGGTCAAGGTAGAAAATATTTTGGCCTATCATGATCCAGTTCAGACTTCAATTTGCATAGCTTTCTCAAAATTTTCGCTGCCTTCCCATACACTACACACATCTTGACTGGCACTTGTCTATATACAGATTCTTTTACACTAATAAGACGCTTCGTGGTTGTTGCCACTACGATGTCAGTGCACAGCGACAGGGATCTGCGCGGTCTGCGATACTACAGTGAGTTGATAAGGCTTGGATAGAAATGCTTCTTAGGCACCACTGACCGATGCGTATACTACGACTTAACAACTGCCATTAAATGTGTCTTTGGCTGTGTGCATGCAAGTTCAATTTTTGTACATCCGATGGATCATATATACATGAGTGTGTGCGAAGGTGCGTTATTATAACCAAGTGATATCGTCCGAAACTATGTGGTCTAAATCTATTAGAGCTTCGAAGTGAACTGCGCCTCCGTAACACCGGCACCCATAGCAGAGGTTGATGAGACACCTCCAGTGACCGTCTTGATCAAGTTGTCTGCGTAATCAGCTCCGCTCCACTATGTTGTTCGTCAGTAACCATATCTCAAATCTCAGAACCAGAAATAAGTACCTTTTGGTGAGTGAGAACATCGGTACCAAGTTCTCTCTCCTTGCGTTGCACGATCTCAACGTACGCTTTCATGCCAGTCTTCGCAAAGTTCTGGGCGAATAGGTCGGATATGTACGCATTGGAGTGCAAGCCACCAAGCTATAAACGTTCAATGAGTCACATATCACAACACTGACCGTTAGACTTACCGTGATAAACTGCCAGACAAAGCCAAGTTTGCCCAACTGCCATACGAAAGACTCCATGTCCTTCTCACCCAGACCAGCAGCATCCCAGTTGAATGAAGGACTCAAGTTGTATGCCAACCAATGTCCTGGCCGGGCAGCGTGGACACCAGCAGCAAACTCTTGTGCTTGAGAGAGAATAGGCTTCTTGGTCTCCATCCACAACAGATCGGCGTAGGGAGCAAAAGCGATGGCGCGGTTAATGGCGCACTGGGTGCCGCCCTGGTACCGGTAGTAACCTTCACGCGTCCTTGGTGAGTCCCAGTCCCAATAAGGCACCGTCTTCAATCCAAATTGCTTCTGAGCAATTTCAACTGCTGATGGCCATGACGCATGGGCAACGGTCATAAGGAATTTGTTGACGTTCGCCTGGCTAACACCCTGCTTGCTCAAGGCATCACCAAGGGTCTTGCCGAACAATTGAAGGTTGGCGGAGGCTATCCACTGGTCCTCAATTGCTTGAAGCTGGTCGCCGTTCTTGCCTGCGCGCTCGGCCTCCACCATGACGGTGTTTAGGGGAGGAAGGGACGGGTTGGTGGAGCCGAGAATGAACGCGTGATCACGATCATCGATGTTTGAGGTGATGAGGGTGGCCGCTTCGGAGTCGGTTCTGGCGACAGCAAGGTTTTCGACTCCCATAATATCATATTGCAGACGGATGGCGACAAGTCGGTTGATATGTTCGGAGATGGGAACCAACACTTTACCAGCCATGTGCCCGCACTTCTTCGTTCCGGGGGCTTGGTCTTCAACGTGGATTCCTGCAGCACCCTTCTCGACGAACATCTTGGTGAGCTTCATGATAGCAGTCAAGCCTCCGTGACCGGTGTCGGCATCAGCAACAATGGGTCGGAGGTAGTCAATAGCAGGAGTTTTGGCAAGCTCAGCATCAGTCAAATTGGAGCGAGCTTCGTGCTGTTTGCGATCATGGAAGAGCTGGGCCATGAACAACTGCTCCACCTTGTTGGGCACCGTGTTTGAAGGATAATCTGTGTGTTTGCCGTTCCTTAGTCACGACGAGTCATAATTATGCCAGAAACATACCAGCAAGATCCGGGCCGGGCTCGTTGGTGCTCGACGCAGTACTCGACGATTGCCAGCCGGAAACATAGACAGTCTCAAGCCACTTGGCCATCTGCGTAACCTGGACAGTGTCAAGACTGTAGTGACAAAAGTTAGAGTGAAAATAACATGACAAGGGGAGACGACTTACGCTCCATAGGTGTGTGATGGTGTGCCCCTCTTGGCATGCGCGCTAAGGAGTGACCAGAGCTTCTTGCCCTGAACATTAGAGGGATATTCAATGGGTATCGTGCCACGCTTAGCAACGACCTGGGCGGCAGTGAAGGGGCGCGTTACTCGTGCAAAACGAGGGCTCTACGCGAGGGAGTACATTAATCTGGGGTAGAAACAGAGCCAAGCAGAGACAAGTTACCTTCCACCATTCCTCCACTTTCCTGACCTCCTCGGCGAACGCGGCTCTCTCGCTGGACATTTTATCGGATATGGTTGGTATGGGTGAGATGATGGAAGTAGGAGGACAAGATGTTTTTCGGGGCTTCCCCGCATTTCCAGTCTTAAGCCGATACCCCTTTCCGGTACAGGCGGAACATGTGATTCCGTCATTCCTGAATGATGGACACCGAATTATTCCGACGGGACTCCTAAGATTCACCCTCATTTGTTTCGGCAGGCGCATTGAGATTGAAGCGAATTTAAGCATTCACTTGACTCGATTTCTCAATGGAATGCGTTCTACACGAGTATTTACGATCTAATACCGTGTAAATACAATTTTATATAGATCGCTAGACGCGAAAGAATGCCCTTACACGCGACTGCAACATTCTGAACGGACGCCCGTACACTTCCGACCTCCCGCATCCCCGTTTCGCGTCGCTGTGGTGCAATCTTCTAAAGGTTATCTCGGAGTGGCGCTACCGTCTATCGCCATCATATACCAATCCCGCTAGTCCATACCGAACTACAAAACCTAAAATACTTCCGGCAACCTTGGAAAATACGGGAACATTAATGATCCATCCCAGTACAAGGACGGCTTTGACGTCACCTGAGAGCACATTAGAACCTTCACAAGGCTCTTCTCGTTCATCGGACCAAGATGGAGCAGGAAGAAGTTTAGGATCGTCAAATTCGTTGTTTCAAGTATTACCCCAGAGGTCGGGTGTATGGTAGTCTCCGTCAGCCTAAGCATCGACATAAGTCTGAGCACCACCGTCGCCAACTCGGACGGTGGACGTAGAAACACGGCTTTCGACGGATGGAGGAGGTTTGTTTCCGCATCAAACCTGATCGCTTGTCCATCAAAATAATACCCAGAAAGGCACGTTCTAGACTTACCTGGGGACCCTGTGCCGTGGACACGGCACCAAGCCGAACAATTGAGGGCATGAAAGCAGAAAGTTAAACACCTGCGGAATAAAGAAGAGCAGGAGTGTCTTGGAAAAATGCGCTTGGATGCCCACGACGGCAAAAGCCATTCCCGTGACATAGCACAGCGTATCTCCAGGAAACACTCTCGCAGGGTACCTGAATAATCATTAATATATTTTTCACATCTCACAGAAAAGAAATTACTACCAATTATGATATAAGAAGCCTGAACATACTGCCACCAGCGGCATCATGAAGTACAGGCTGAGCAGGTGTCTTTCTACAAGTACCTTGCTTCCATAGGCCATGCCAGCGCTCCAAACGCCGCCAAATTCAAGCTCGGTGTTGTTCCCCAGCAGGTGAAGTGGTAGACGGAATCCCATCCGCCATGGAAGATAGAGCAGGTCGTTCAAGATGACGGACGCCGCAATGATCAACGCTTGGCTGACCTCGGATCCATTAATTCCAGCAATGATGTTGATACTATTGGTCGCAAAAGTGGAGAGCAAAGACATATAAAGATAATATAGAGGCCCTACATCGCGAGATAAGGGACCAGGTGACGCTGAATGTATAGAACAAAATTACCGAGGTTCACCAAGGTTCCGAATGCCCATCGAAGTGGAAGAGGGACGACGACATGCGTGTTACCGCGCTCAGCAAAGTACACAATTAGAAGGGGTATGGATGCGATTATTGGCACGGGAAGCTTGTGACGCCATCGTATGTCAAAAACATCGTCTAAGAAACCGAGTAGAGTGGCAATGAGAAGGGAAAGAATGGATGAAAGGTACACCGACAGCTATTAACAACATTGGAAGTTAATCTATAACACCGAATTGGAACCGTACTTGATGGAGAGGGAACTCGGCAACAGATATACCCTCATGGGTTGTCGCCCTCTGAGACAGAGAGTCCGAGAATGCGAATGGCGTAAAGAGTAGCAGTGTGAGGATATAAATCGAAGCACAAACAAGTCCAAGGCTCTCTGGGCTGCAATGATTTGAGAACAAAACCAGGCCATGCAGAATAAAGTAGAGCGTACATTGGCGTGTGGTAGACCTTCAATAAGTCTTTCCCCTTCAAATTCGCCTTGACAAAGGTGGGCCCAAGTGCAGGAACAAGATACAGTGTTGCCAAGAATGCGAATATTGAGAACCCAAAGCAGGTGTAGAGGGCCGGAAGAGAAGGTACCGGGTCGAGTAATGGCCTAACGACGAACCAAGCTGCGATAGGTAGCAGTGCGAGTAACAGAATCGAGGGCAGCGGCCGGGGTGCAAGATCCACCATGGTCGTGTAGAGCAGACGTGTCAAGAACGTGTCGTGGTCACGCGTTTGGCGATGCTCTCTCCTTCGGCACCTGAGCACCTCAATAGCACAGGATGTCGCATACAGTACTCGCAAGCCAAAGGCCGCGGTATATACGGTAAAGCCATACGCCTTGTTACTTCTCTTTCTCATCTCTTTCTCAGCTTCTCGGTTCATTGCAAAGCGGACCCTCGTTGAAATTAGCCCTATCCTCTTTTTCTCAAAGGAAGAATACGAATCACACGGCAGACACACGGTTCTAGACCATTATACATTCAAGTGCAAGGATGGACGGATGGCTCTAGCCTTGGGACTCGGTGCGTTGTTCATCCTTCATCTGTTCATGCTAAGTAAAGTATTTCAAGAATAGGTTCTTTATTCAACCATTCTGATCCTCCCAATGTCACCTACGAAATCGACCTTGCGACAGATTCCATACGATATACAACCGTTCGCGATATCGAGCCTGGCGAAGAGCTATGCATCTTCTATGGTCACAATTTATGGTTTCAGCCCTTCGAATTAGACAACCATCGGGAGGATTCTGAGGCAGAAGAGCCCCTTCCTATGTCAGCTAATAACCAAAGTCACGACGACATCATCGCTGAAGACGACCTTCCCTTTATCAAAGTTAAGCCTCCTCCAGACGAAGAGGACCTAGCGAGCATTAGAACAAGTAAGTCATTTTCCTACCCTAGCTCTACAGACTAATTGACGATCCCGCATAGTTCAAGCCTGGGTTGTGGATATCCCGGACCCAAGATATACAACTGCGATGCTAAAGTAATGCTAGTGAACCTATCAATAACATCTATCACTCAATACGCTTTTGGTAGATGGCTCAAGCAAGCCGAGCTCGATACCGACGATCTAGGTCACCTAAAACGCGTTCAAAAGCAGGATGGCAGGACCCGACTTTTGCTGACGGCACAACCCACCTGCCCTTCTCCCCCAATGACTTCAATCTACCTGATCCCATCCAGATCCCGGTACCGACGTCTGCTGCTCTTACGCCCACCTCCCTTGCCCTCAAGTCAAGCTACTGGCCTACCATATATGCCCCACGTCGTAAAGGCGAAACTGAACCTTGGTCCCGAGGTAAAGTGGCCTGGGCACAAGATGCCATGAACCAAGCCGTCTCTGCAGCTCTGCAAGCACAAGAAAACGGAGAAGTTGTTCTTCCTTCTACGCTATAGTCCTTCAGCTCACCATCCTGCAGCTGCCCATCGCTGCCCATGTGCCTATTCCCTACGAGATTGATGACGAAGAAGCTATTCTGGTAACGGCTACAGCTTCAGATACGCGAACCTCGACGGGACACCCTCTGCGTCATTGCGTACCCAATCTCGTAAGGGGAATTGTGGATCGATACCACGAAGCGAGGAGAAGGTCCTCATCTCCCCCCGATAATGCAAAGAATGGAATGAATTATCTCCTTACGTCCCTCTCCCTGTTCATCACACACGAACCCTGTGTAATGTGCAGCATGGCATTATTGCACTCCCGTGTCAAAGAGGTGTTTTACCTCATACCAATGGAGAAGACAGGCGGGTGCGGCGGGGTAGCTTGCTTACCCACCTTGCCCGGAGTAAATCATAGATTCACCATCTGGAGATGGCGAGACGGGAATACCGACGTAGATTGTATAAGAATACATGAAAACAGCGATGCTTGACCACCCATATGAGAAGTATCACAAGGTCTCTGCTTAAATCTAATACAGAATAGTAGGAAGTGATAACGTATCGAAGCATGTACGGTAAGGTAATACAAGTATCGTAAAAGCCAGTCTATCGAATGAACACGGTATGTTGATATGATGATGATGCGGAGTCGCGAAAAGAACAAAAATACAGTGGGGATGATGGAAATAGAGATTAAGAAGGGATATTACCAGTTACTTGCGTGTGCCTCCCCTGCCGCTGCGAACCTTGCCCTTGGCCTGTCCCACCGTCGAGGGAGCAGGGGTCGTCTCAACTTCAACGATATCCACCTCACTATCAGACGACTCGATCGTCTGTATGTTGTCCTTCGCCTTCTCCTTTGCTTTCTCCTTGCTCTTCCATACACGCCACTCCTTCGACAGCCCTAACAGCTGATCATGAAGATTTTTCCTCATGCCGCCAATATCCTCAGCCTTCCACACCGCTTTGCGATCCTTTTGCATGTTATCGCTTCCCTTACGCTGCGAAATAGGTTAGTATTCTGGATATGCATAGAGAGATGGTGTAAGCAACACGGACAGCTGTGATGATACTGAAGTATCGCGCGGGATGGGACATGAAAGTTTGTGCAAAGTGTATGAGATAGATACCGCAGTCGCAAAAGTTGGGTTGTACAGGTACCTGCATCATTGTTAGCCGCAGTGTAAAGATAATTCATCTCACTCACCAACGCCTGCTTCCCAATCGGTTTGCTCGAGGCTTCGATCCCCTTCTTATCTATCGCTTCTAATCGAAGGTAATTCCCTAGCACAGTGATCACTCGGGGATGCCGAGAACCGAGAGAGTCCATCGTGAAGATATAGGTCCTGAAAAAAGTGAGCGCATGACGAGTAACTTTTTACTATTAGCCGTACGAAGGCCGGCCGTCAACCGCCACCACTTCATCATCGTCTTGTGTATCACCATCGTCCCCGGCATGGCACTTTCGCGAAGAGTAAGTCTTCAAATTCCGTTTCGGCGAGCTCTGCGCATTCTCAGCAACGACGACAGGATCGGACTCTGGTACCGCCTTCCGTTTGCCCTTTCTGTCGGATGCGTAGAATCGTGATGGCGGTATTCCCCCAGGGCAGGAGACAGAATCTTCGGTTTGGACGTCAACATTATGAGAGGTGTCGACATCGATTTCGTCTGACTGCTCTCCTTCGAACCGGGGTGACAGGGGTTGAGACTCACTCCAGAGGCTGTAACTTGTGCTTCGTCGGATCGAATGTTCCCATCTTCGGATACGAAACTACTGTACTGTTCCTGAGGACGATCGTCAGCTGTAAGCGAAAGAGATCGATGGCGAAAGTTTGGAGGTATTTCTTCGTCAATATCCATACTAGTATCTTCTTCTACGGGTTCGCGCATCTCCACATCATGTATTTCACTGGTAGACCGTTCTGCGGGACCTTCCTCAACGCTGCATGCTTGAGACAGACGCAGTAGTGCTTCCACGTCATGAGCCTCTTGTGCTTCGTTAGAAAAAGCATGGGGGGAGACAGGACTGTCGTTGAAAGTGGCTTCAGAAGGAACTGGAGTTACAATTGACCGCCGCGTTCGGCCACGCGTTGCTGGAGACGTTAATTGAAGAGGAGGTAAAAGAATGTGCTCGGGTTGATAGATGATCGCAAGGTACCAATGAAAGCTACGCGGCAAAATGGATCACTGTTTCCGTAAATAGAGGAGGAGCAACGTACTTCTCGTTAATGGGCACGATTATGTACTTCTTCGCGAAAATGTCAGTCTTGGAAGTCCAGCGACGTACAGCATTGTAACCCTCATCGGTGCTGAAGATATACTCAGTCATCAACCACGAGCGTCTGAAAGAAAGCTACTTCTTCACGCTCAGCTTCTTATAGAAGAAAGAACTAAACACATAGATTTCGTTCGCGAGTTCTGGATTTTCTCTCTCTAATCTCGAGTGCCACATCCTGGGAAAGAGATGAGAAACGGAAAGCGAAGAAGGGACGTATATACTTCAGTCCAAGTTCTATTAGGTTATCGTTCAGATATTCGCCTGGCTTCAAACGATTGAGATCACTCTTGCTGAGATTAACTCCTCCCGTCGTCCCCCACGGATACACCAGAATTCTTGATACAATTGGTCACTGTATGGCAAGCAGAAGAAAAGAAAATACAGACAGCTCATCGGACTCCTCTTCCGGAGATTTGGGTGGTGCACCGGAATTACGAGTGGAACGGCGAGGTACGGATATCCTAGGTCCACCTTGTGAATGAGTGAAGTTATGAAAACACAGGGTACTGACGATTCTGGAGTTGGTTCATTGGCTACAACGCCGCTGGGTTTGATTGTTCCATTCGCATGAAGTGCGGTAGTGTTTTGTTGGCCTGACTTTGATCTGTAGACAGCGTTCAATTGGCAGCCGAACAAAAAAAGAGAGAAAATAGACTTTTGCGACGTTGGTGCTGAAGAAACAGATTCCATGGGGGGCGGTGACCAGCTTTCTCGTGTAGCGTCGGGGTCAACTGAACCTGGATCAGGCGTACAAGCGGCATCCCATAAAGCAGTATCATGCCTGTATGCGGAAGATTCAATACTTCCCTGTTGAATAGAGAGATGCGCTGGATCATACCGCACAATAGTACTGTCTTCTATGTTTCTCTTAAACCACGTCAACGTATTATCAAATGAGGTCCCATGCCATTTGGGATGCCTCTTGTCGAACCGTACACAGAGTTGACCTCTTTGTCCCTTATCGCCTGAGGTTCTTGGTAAGGACCAACCACGATCGAAAGGAAAAGACAGACCAAGGACGAATGACGCCAATTTCTTTACGCTCGAGCTTCTATCATGTGTTAATCGCAGGGAGAATACAGGATGCTCCTTCTCCCGCTCCATACCCTGTCAATTGTGAGAATAGGTCTTACGAAGGTTGAAGATTACCTACCTGAAATTGATTGAAATCACGGTCAATTTGGAAAATCTTTGATTTTGCCGGCAGGTTCCCGTTTCTGAGCTCAAAAGTGCCCTTCTCCTCGTTAACGTGAATAGAGCATTGCCCTTCTATATGCTCCGTACCAAGCATATAGTCCTTAAGAGGCAGCATCCATTCGACCTCCTTAACCTTTGCTTTGGCCGGAAGTGTAGGAGTGAACGGGGTATTCGGTAGTCTTTGAGGTGCGATCCGCCCTGGGGTTTTATTATCCTGCAGAAACTAGTTGAACATAAGATTGATGGATATTAAAAACAGACGAGCCTTCGATTTCATCTTCAATTTTGCCCGTAGATCAATATGAGGGAAATTGTCCGGCTCAGTTTTCCTTTCATATTGGCTAACCATATTTTTTACTCTTCCTGTCTTTCGCACAGGAGAATCAAATGATTCAATAGGACTCGAAGATCGGCCGTGCTTGTTCTTTAGAAATGCTATTCCGGAAGCTGGCACAGGCTTATCTTCATCAGAAGCATACTTATCTGACTGCTTCACGCTTGTCGTCCGAGGTGTAATGTCCAGCTCCTCACTGGAAGGCCGGGCAATTGGTTGACCGAAGTCTTCAGGATCTTCCTCCAGTATGATAACTCCTTCATCGTCCTCCGGGGCTAGGAGAGGTAATCTTGACCTTGAATTGCTTGTACGGACTAGACTTTAATATGTATTAGTATCCTAATGATTAAAGAAAAGCATACAAGTCTTGGAATCAGTGATCTTCCGTCGTTTCACTGGTCGGCTGCTGCTGCTAGTCAACGTTATCCCTGTCCTTGCAGTGGATCGGATCGGTTGTTTATTGCTGCCATGAAGATTATCCTGCATCCGGCGAGCTGAAAAGGGATTGAGGCCATGCTTCAAGTCATCGTCAAAAGACTGTCATTAAAGCAGAAGTCTGGGGACGCACATGACCTGAAGCACTTGGAACAAGTATTGGAGTGGCTTTATCACTCGACCATGATTTACTGGACGGAATTCTTGAGAAAACTCCAGCTGCAAGATAACCACAATGAGACACACTTTGAGCCTGATATTGACGCGTTTCTGTGATTGGGAACCGAAGGCCGGATGCCGTGCAATTCTTCCAGGTCAGGCCTTGATCCAAGAGTCATCATTAGTGCATGCAGGGAGGGCCTACCCAAGAGAGCATACACGCTGACAATGGTGTGGTGAGTACAGAGTGAAGCTGTCACTACCCAAAAAGGTAAGGTAATTAACTCGCAAATTATTTTTAATTCCACAGGATTCAAAACAAGTAAAGTACACGATATTCATGAAGTCATTTCCTCTTGAAAAGCCGGTAAAAATCAGCCACAAGATACAGACTCCCAGCCAAAACTACCAGGCCACTGCCATTTGATTTGCGTGCCCACCGCAGCGCATTAAGAAGGTCGCATTGGTCCTCGCAAAGCTCCGCATCTGGAGAAAGGATCCGTACAGTGTCTTTCATCACCACGGTGTCCTCTACCTTTACCCAGGGCATGCCTTCTGGCGGTGAGAATGGCACAACAGCCACCCGAAAGGGAATACGAACACCGGCAATGTTGAACAAGGGTGCCAGAGTTTCTCGAGGTGTTTTGGGGGGGGAATGAGATAACGCCAATATATAAGTGACGGTAATTGGCTGCTCCGCGGACTTCAACGAAGACACGAGCTGTGTCAGGTACCTAGCCAGACTTTCGGAGGAAGCAGGATTATGCGCCCCATCCACCAGCACTGGTAGTTCTTGCTCATCAAGATTGACAGAGTGGAAAGAGAGTCTCCCTGGCCATTCTGTCTGTTTGATACCTCGGGAAATAACTGTAGGTGAAAGACGATCTTGGACAGTCGAATACCGGAAGATGAGAGTATCCACAATCCCCAGGGCCAATCCCAGATTTTGGAGTTGATGCTCGCCATGAAGAGGTAGACAAGCAAGAATGTCTTGCGATAGGGAAGGAAGATGAGCCTGAACGGGTAAGGGAGGAGGCGACTGCCACGCCGGCGAAATTGAAAATGAAGGTGGCTCTAGTCCATCTACAGACGGATTCCATGGACGAACAGACACTGAGAGTGCACCAAAGAAAATTCCACCGACAGACGTCACTGCCTCCCTAGCTACCTCTTCAACTTCATCATGTACCTGGTACCCCAAAACAAAAGGCTTCCCACTCCTGGCAATAGCCGCCTTCTCTTTGGCAATAGCAGCAATGGTCGTCCCCAGAAAAGCCTGATGGTCCAAATCAACGGTAGCCAAGGCCGATAGAAGTATACACTCGTCAGGGATGATATTTGTAGCATCCAGACGGCCTCCCATCCCCACTTCCACGACCACAAAATCAACCTTGGCTTGCTCAAAAATGACGAGTGCCGTTAAGGTGAGCTTTTCAAAGCTGCTGATGGGCAAGTCATGCTCCTCGGATGCGGTCTCTACCAGCTTGTTGGCATTTGAATATACCTCTGGGGTGACTGCCCTGTTATCGATGACGATAGAGTCATGCACAGAGAGTAAATGGGGACTATTGAAACGGCCAACGGATGAAGGGGGATCAGAAGCGCTCAAAATCGAGGAAACCAAGGCCACCACGCTACCCTTGCCGTTCGTTCCTGCGACGTGGACTGTAGGCCGAGTATAAGGCGGCAAATAGCGAGAAAGATCTCTTATTCGGTCAAGAGTCAAGTCAATAGACATAAAGTTGGGGAATGAAGCATTATGTTCAGAAAATCTTTCGTATCGGTAGCCGGACCGGTACTTATCTGATCTAGGAAGAAATTCCAAAAATATTGCAAAGCGGACCGGATCCTTCGCTAAACTTCATACATCAGAATAATCCTCAGCAAACGTGTAAACTCGAATGTAGGTAGAATAGATACGCCGCGTGAAATGAGAATCAGAAGATGCGGCGAAACCTAATGCCTGAGTCATTTTCAACGCAAAACGGAAGTACACAGCTGCGGACAAGGCCTTGCTGTGTTCGAAACTCACGGGTTGTCAGATATGATTCACGCCATCGCCTACACGGTTGCTGTAGGTAAACATCTTCAATCATAGCCGAGAGATGAAGCTGTGAACTCGACAGAGTACATCCTTCCCCGGCCCGGAGATTGAGGCTCATGCAAGGACCGCCCTCACATTAGGTTGTGTGACCTCCAGAGGAAGCAGTTAGTATGCCCTTCATCAACCACCAGTCAGGTACGCGATAGGATCAGTGCGGTGGCGGCTGTACAGGTAATTGTAACCCCATGAAATCCAGCGCTTGATGGATGACAAGTATTTTCAGTTGCCATACACACCCAGAGAGACTTAAATGGAACCACCTGACCATTCCTACTTGTGGAGCAGGAAGGGCTCGGACAGAACTTAGGCCGGCAACCCTGTTATAGGAGGCTTGGAAGTCTCGCCATCATAAAGCCCCGTTCATCCTTGGACGGAGGACTAGGCCACTGTCAAGTTCTAAGTATATGTCGACACACCGAGGAAGCCGGTTCACAGAGGTTTGCTGGGAACAGAAGGGACGAAGGGCGCCTCAAGTCCAGAATAGTTTAGACTATGGTGCCAACGGGCCTGACGCATTTAGGCGCATAGAAGAAACAGATACCCGTAGGATTCTTGTTCGGTCGTCTATAAGAGGGTAACAGTAACGCTTTTCGACGACAGACGGTTGCAAATACACGCTCCAAAGAGACTTTGTCCTCCGAACGATACGTATCAGCTGCGGCAACGCTGACAGCAATCAACTGGTGTTAACCGCAAGCACAAGCGTCCAACAGGGCAACTCGGCTAGATTTCATATGATCTAGTTGAAGGTTAAGCTCACAACCGCCCGACAGCCGATGCCGACCGAACTGCAAATAATCAACTTTTAACTCCAGGTCATGGGCAGGGGTTCAAGTCAACGTAAATGATGAGGAGCAGCCTAAGTTACGATATTGATATCTTGAATGCAGAATATAGACACGGACAAGAGGTTGATGACATACCTCGAGCGAGTCGAATCCCCACCACAAGAAAGTGTGTTTTCAAAGTCTATGATTTTGATGACCCGAGTACACCAGCAATGCTACGGCCTACGAATCAGACCTCGAAAATATCCAAAGGAGTGTATGTATAATGCCAAAGTGTCCGAAAGCTTATAACTTTACTAAGGATAATCAAACATGTGAAATAAATATATAGATAGGTCCTGAACCTGTGGTGCGTCAAGTGCAGCAGAGGCGTCATGAAGCCCAGCATCGCGTGGGTTGTCGGATCGTGGATAGCTATGTAGAATAACAGGTCATTATGCAAAGTTCGTCTTATGCTTCGGCCAGACGTCGCGGTATAGTTAGTTGGGATTAGAATGCTTATATGGTGATGAGAGCGTCGGATTTTTAACATCCATTATACTTGGAGTTCGCCGGGAAGGAGAATCCAGCCTCTGCCCATGTTGTGAAATTGGGATTTGTGTAGGCCTCGATATGGCTTCAAGAGATTCAGTATGGTTTTAGAGCTTTAAAAAAACACGTACTTGTTAATATAATCCTGTGTTGGTCGTGTTGAAGGGTTACATGTCACGGCACCCTTCGTCCCTGCACGCTGATACACCCGCACATAGTCGATGTACATCTTTGCCGGAAATTGCAAATTCTTGAAGTCTGCTGGCTGGAAATCTGGTGACATTCCCAAATTAAGAATCAAGTACTTGAAAAATGCGTCAGTCTCATTGGTGATGAGAAAACTATGAAACAAACACTCACCATCGGCTCCTCAGGGATGAGGCGCTGGCTAACTTCCATAGTTGAATCCGGCCCGATGGCAGGAGCAGTAATCTTCCACGACTCTGTGCCTCCACTATACCATTGGATGTACCCATCATTCCGGTTATCTGGATCTGACCACCATTCGAACGCATATGTTCCATACGCCGCATCGTTGTAATGTGTGGGGTCAATGAGGGTCAAAGCAGAAAGTGCCTGTTGGTACGTTCCACCTTTGTAGAGTTGAAGGTGGTAATGTCAGTATTAGTGACGATGGTATCCGGTGTAGTGTTCCCGAAACTATACTGATAGCTGAACGGTGCGATCTGGAAACTCTGTGATACTTCTCCTTGCGGTATGCTGGTCTCGATTTGATGTTCGAGGATATCGATTTCGGGAACCCCGCGGCCGGTACTAACTTTTGGACCTGGATGGTCGCCTCCGCTGCACGTGCAAGCAGATACTCGCTGGCCCGGAAGGAAGCTAATAGGTCCCCCCCAATTGGAGCCTGTAAGGGCAGCAGCCGGTTCGCCATCTGCAGTTGTTTGGTTCGGGAAAGTTCCCAGGTCGCATGAATCGTAGCTGTAAGGCCACATGCCCTCTGTCGTAGCGCCATAGCCTGCTCGGCCCTAGAATACATTGTCAACCTAAGTCATAAATTGTTAGTGTAGTCGAAGCCTTACCAAATTGCCCATGGTCCATGCACCTGGCCAGAAACCGGGAGTCTTCGAGTTTCCTGGCATACTGACGGAAACTTCGACGTAGCCCGTCATGAAGCAAAACTTATTCCAAGAGGTAATCATGCCTGAGAGATCATCAGTGATATGTTCAAATCCTCAGGTGCACAGGTGGACACTGACCACTTTTGAAGTTGAGATCGTGAACGTCCTCCATGGTGATCGTCAGTACAAGTTTGCCGTTTTCGGTAATGGCGCCCTACACGGATTACTATCAGTCTTCAAAAAAAAAAAAATTTGACGTTTAGAGAAACCTACACTGGGGTCGTACCATTCAAGGTCTCCCGTAGGCCAATAATGCAAGTCGGCTGCTTCCCAGTACGGATCATCACCGGGGTAAAATGTCCGTCCATCAGTATTAAACTCGTCACTGAAGACAAGATTGTACTTCTTGCCATCCTGGCCAGTGCGTGTGTATGCATCTGAAGGTGTGTCGCTGTCGATGAGAGAAGGAAGGCCGGGGAGGTCAGGGATCTGCCCAGACCCATTGATCCCACCAAGGTTGAACCCTGAGGTTGTCACCGTATCTCTGGTGTAAAAAACGATGACGGGGTATCCAGCGAAAAGCATCATCAGCCCAACCACAAGGATGAAAAGAGCACCAGCATTTAGCCACCCTCTTGCAGAGAAGACAGTAAATGAGCGGTCCATCTGGGCGTCACGGACAGGATCTGGATTATGGAGGGCATCATCAAGATCAGGATCCTTGTCCCAGAGATACTGAGGGACAGTGGATGAATTGGAAGAGAACAACTTTTCTCCATTGCTTCCCGTGAGTGACGAGACTTCAGAAGGCGCTGCACTAAACCGTGAACCGTTGTACAGTCCGGCATCGCGATTCAAGGGATTGAACTACAAAAGATGAGTGGTATACAGAAGATAAAACTTGGCACATACAGAATATGGTCCATAACCTGCGCCGATTGCGCCGCTAGCGACGCCTTGTGCGAAGGAACCCCTGCCTTGCTGTACGCTTGAGGTCGAGGCAGGCGGTCGGGGGGCCGGTGAAGAAGGTGAGGCAGTGGGCATGCCTGTGCGAGGGCTCTGGGGAACGGCAGCGTAGTCTTGAGGGCTCGTTGATGATGCTCGCCGGGCAGAATTCTGGGCCATGGCAGTGGATGACAGAAATTGGCGCTCATGGTTTTTTCTCACACTGCTCCTTTCACAGCCACTGCCGGTGACGCAAATAAATTAACAGGCCGAGCATAGGCCGCGCAGTCAAGCATCGTCTTGTTGCCTCGACGACATGATGAATCAAAATATTTTGATCAACTGTCTAATCTGTTATGGGTTCACTGCAAGGTATCCTCTGTTTCTTGCCAAGTGGCGTAACACGACGCCAGATGTACTGCTCTCCCTGTCATCTCCCCTGTGCTCGGCAATCAGTTTACACCAGATGCTCATGAACTTGCGTTTCCCCCTTCCATACAGACGCTCGAAGGATGCCGTCGCCCTTCTAGCCTAATGACGGTCCGATAAAAAAGGTGTACCTTCGAAAGCAAACTCTGTCATGGATGCAAAGCGGCGGATTTTGGGTGTTGTATGCAAAGCGTCCATGCGCCTCATGTCACTCGGCCCAAGGACTGTCATCTTAGCCCGGTGATAATATTTATACTCGTAATGTTTATGACACTTATGTATATCCAGCGCTCAACCCTTCGTCTAGCAACCAAAGGGAGACCATCGACATATTGATAACGAAAACGTCGCCTATTCGTTAACCTAACGGTTCCGCGTCCTTGTATTGTGGTCCGATCAGATTGTAAAACCACAGAGATATGAACCTAGCGTTGTACGTCACCGTCTTTTTTGCCTTGTACATATCACCAAGTACCACACATTTATTGACCAGAATATGTGGTTTTAATTACCCTCCTTCCGTTCTATGGCCTTCACTTCCAAGATGGCTTTGACAGTCACGTCCATTAGAAGTCTTCGACATGCTCGGTCAGTAATCGGTCGTTGAAGAGAACAAGTTCACGTGCGCGACTTCTTCGTCCTTGATGAACAACCTCCTCGAGTACATACGACACCCAGTGATGCTCCGTTTTCAGCAATCGTCTATCCAAGTCCTGTCCTACCATTAGTAACCGCAGCCAACCCGCTGCGTTTGTATAGATTCTTGAGAAAGACGACCCGATGCAACTTAAAGGTGCATGGTCCCCAGTATGCAGGCGGCCGCTTCATTGCATCAAAAGACCGATGATAGCGCGAAGATTGTGTGCTTTACTCATCTGACAGCCTTATCGCGTTGATATTATTTCATTAACGGACCTCCCCTCGATCAAAGTCCGATCAGATGACAGACAGTTCATTATACCACCCCACTAGGGGTTGTTGCTATTAGAGTTTAACGTTATGGTCCATTCGATACACGAGAATCCTATATCTAATATTCATGGTCAGTAACTCAGCGGAAGTAATGTGATAGAACAAAGCCCACAAATTAAGAATAGATAGGGTTGCGCCAACCGTTGTCGCAGTATATCTCTTCCAGACCCGTCGGTACGGTGTATAACCGACGAAATAGAGGAAGGGTAGCGTACGGTTTCTGTCGATAATTTGCATCACATAGATGCAGATGTTTAAGATTCGGCGTGTGAAATTTAGCTGCCAAGTGCGAGAGTTCAAGCGGAATATCTCCGCCGTCAACCCGTAGATGTAAAGACGCTAATGAAAGCAGAGGAATCCGGCGGCCATGGGAAGGACTGTACAATGCCGGCTGAATAAAGCGGTGTGCCTTCTTAGGAAAGAGAATGTGTAATTCCACGAGCCGAAATGAGACTCGTAACATGGATGTAATTTCCCTAACAGCTTGAGGCCCCGACGAGAAGCCATGGTGCGTGTAGTGAAGAGACGTGAGATTCTGAAACAATGAAGGAAGCCAAGTTAGACGGATACCATCGACTCTCACACGAAGAAGACGAGGTGCAACGCCGGAAAAGAGGGTAAACTCTTTGGTATCGTCGTTCATGGGATATACAAGTGTCAGCTCTTCCAGAGACATCGCCTGGGCCCCCCTGGCAGAGCAACACTCTGACAAAGCAGCATTCCACAAGAAAGGGGAATAATGGTCGAAGAACATGTTAAGAGTCCGCCACCGATGGACAAAAGGTAAAACCAGGTACATCCTCCATTGCACAGAGTCGGAATCCATGAACATGGCTCCCGTTGCGGGAACTAGACGCACTGTAACGTCTAGCGAACATGCTCTCGCTCTTCTCATCCTTTCCTGCCACATCGTTTGGCGAAAATCGATGTCGATACGTCTCCACATGCGAGGTGTGCGCAGAGCGATTAACCGCCATGCAGAGCACACATGCGATACCACCACCGGGAACATGGTGTCCGTCCGGGAGCCCAGGGTAAACATGTGAGCTAGAATCTCTGCGGGAAGGCGAGATATGGGGTGGTACATGGGAGTTGGCGAAGGCGGACACGACCGCCGCCTTGCCTGGATGCGAGAGGTTCTAGGTATGCTGTTCATCAGATATCCTAGAGCATATAGCTACCGAAACACTCACGACGATGAGAGAATTGATTTGACGGAATCGAATAACGACACAGAGTTCCGCTCCTTTGCACGCGCTCTAAATATTGGGAGGCCCATAACTGGATCAGGAGCGCGCGGTGGGAGAATTCAGGACAGGGTTGCGCTTTATGTAGTTCAGGAATATGAAACAGACATAATAACTTTCCTCGGCGAAGGTCTATTGCGGCAACAAGGAGAGAACCATGGTTTCATTTGGCCTGGACAGGAATCCCGGGATGTCGAAATACTGGACAGTACATTTCTGGAAGGTAGGGCTGAGCAGGGGTTCCACATGGCCTAGTATGACAGAATAAGGAGATAACGCGTCGACGAAAACGGGCTAACAATGAATTGGTGACGGTATTGCGCCGTACTAGCGATAGCGTCACTGGTCAGGCGCATGGTCAGGGTCGGTTGCACGAACAAAAGATATTTTGTCCTGTGAAAGAAATCGGCACTTCAAGAAGTGCCCATTCCAACATATAAATGCCTTCATGCAAATTGAGGAGGGGATTTACGAAATTCTGACAAAAGAGAGATGTATCGAAGTCGAAGATTGTGACAGTAGCAGATAAAGAGGAGCTCTTGGCCACGTGCTCGCTCATTGGCCCAACACCTTCTACTATGGATGAGGCGAAGACCTTGGAAGAACTTGCTAATGTCCTCAACGATATATCCGAAAAACCTTATGATTTTTCTCTTCATGTTCAGCACATCAATCTCGCTCGTTCTCTGCCCGGCATGGAATCTGAATTACCGTCAGCAATTGAGATGATGTCCAATTTCTACTCAGTCGGAGGCGACCTCTGGTTAGAACTTATCGACCACAGGAAGGCCTCTTTGGATTTAGGTAGCATGGATGGCGTAGCAGAGCTCTTAGCTCTGTATGAGCGTGCAGAATCTGACTATACATGTGAGCGTTGTTTAGCTTCTTCGATTCTTGTGATTCACCTTGTACAGCTATACCTCTCCTCAGAAGCCACATCGAATTCGTCTTGGAACAATATGCACGATACTCTGGCAGCGAGGCCACAGAATCGAAGCCTGATGCATTCGGTGAACTCTTCTCGGAAGACTGGAACCGCACAACATTGACCGACATCGTGAAGAAAGGGCAAGGCCACTTGACACAGGTACGCACTATGACGGGCTGAATAGTTGTATACGCTGCTCATACAGATGTCAGAGCCATGTACTTTGGGATATGCAGCGCGACTGGGAGCTTGAAGTACTGGAGGCCAAGTCAGGCTCGAACAGGTAATCGAGCCAGTCATATCCCCGCTTTGTAGCTGAATTATGCGAATAGAATTGAAGCTGCTGAGTTGGTGCAACGCTTCCTCCTTCAACGCCTACGGCAACCTCATTCAAGTGAGTCCGTGCTACCATTCTGTTAATGTATACCTGACCTTCGTCGGTAGATTCTGATGATACATTCCAAACGTACTCCTCGTTTACCACAAATCACAAGCCACCGCAGGAGTATGAGCCGCTTCTCATTGCTGCTACCAAAATTCGCTCACAAGCTGTCAAGTCCTTCCAACGACGAGAGGCCATGGAAGCTGCATTGGTATGTCTTTAAGAGAACATTCCGCCAATATCAAAGCTAACACGCTCCAGGCCCAGTCTCATTTCTCTCTGGAGAGCTATTCCAGCTATCTTACTTACGAAAACAGAGGAAGGTATCCAGACCTGCTGGTGATGGGTGGCCTTTATGAGCGCGCCATTGCAGAAGCTGCACAACGAAAATTTACCGGCGAGGCAGGTGCCGAGGAAGCTTTGAGGTCTTTTTGGGTTGGTTATTGTGACGCGGTGGTATGTATATATGTCGCATCACTGTGTTTCTTATCTAATCATTCACTAGAGAACACTCGGTGACGAATCAACCGAGTTAGAAGTATTGCGGAGAGCTATTAGAAGTGCACCGACCTCTGGAGACGTGTGGGCTCGATATATCCGGCACTTGGTCAGTAGTAGCATTCGACCATACTGTTGCCAGACACAGAACTCACAAACACACTTTCAGGAACGTACATCGGACTCACTAGATAGTTCAAGCACAGAGAATTCCGTGTCTGGTACGTTTTTGTTGTTGTTAATCCTTTAGCGAGAGTGTTCAATCGGGCATTAGAAATGTACAATTCGGCGCTAGGCACTACTCTGCTCCAGTCAGAAGTCGAACAAATTATTCCAGTCGTGTTGGCCCGGGCAGGCTTCGAAAAACGCAGGTTTGAAGCTGGCGATGGTGGTAAGTTATAACCTATTCATTTCATCTCTGATCTAATACTCTTTATAGACGACGAAACATTCGCCACCCTAATAGCAATCTTGGAGAATGGAATTGGAATGGTCCGGAAAGGTAAAACAAATTGCAGCTCTGTTCCGTCGCGTTTCTGATTAAGTTTACAGCCAACAGCAACGGAGACCAATGGTTGCGGCTCGAAAAATACCTTTCCGAGATTGTAGGAACTTATGTTCTCATATTTTTGATCGAATATTCACTATTCTCAGTATCGTGTCGCAGGATTGGTGGATAGCTTGATAAAACTATGGCAAACGACAGCGAAATACTATAAAGCCAGCTATATGGCGTGCACATTGTACACTGATGCACTGATGTGGGTTTGTCTCACGGATTGTTACCAATTTTCAATAGTAACATGTGTCTTGCCAGAAAAAATGACCGCGCGGATGACGCTCGCAAGGTGTTTCAGGAGGTGCATAGGAAACATTTTGACTGGCCGGAAGCCATATGGGATGCCTGGGTAACATTTGAACAATTTCATGGAACCGTGGAAGAGATCGATGCCGCAATGGATAGTATTGAAAAAGTCCGGCTTCAGGTAAACGCCCGGCGGGCCAAAGTCAGTCATTCTTGGCACATGTGTGTGTGTAATGCTGACCTCTGCCAAAGGAAGCTGAAAAAGCATCGCGGCAATATGCACAGATCGCCGCCGAGCAACTGGTGACTGAAGTCGAGGCCGTGCAGCAGCAGCAAGATAACACCGATGAGAATGCTATGGAAGTTGAGGCGGCACCACCGGCCAATACCGTTGAGAGGGGCACTAAGAGACGGTCAGAGGATGACGGTACAGATACGGTATCAAAGAGAGCGAAGACAGGTATTGTTACTGTTTCTGAGTCAAAGACAGAAAGAGCTTATGATTGTTCCAAGAGCAAAAGACAGCTCCACTGAAAAGGTAAGTGGACTAACCGATACTGACAGCGTGTTGCTAAAAGGCTCCTAGGGATAGGGAAAATTGCACCATTTTTGTTGCATGTCTCCCTCCAAGTGTAACGGAGGACGATTTGCGTGCGCTTTTTCAAGATGTGCATTAATTTTCATGATCGGCGATGTACAACTAACTGAAAATGTAGTGTGGGATTATCAAGGCCATCAAAGTCTCACCGATACCAGAAGGCCATGTCGCTACCGTCGAATTTGCCGAAAGGGTAAGAGACACTAACCCTTGCAGTTCAGCATGTTTGAACGTTTGATTTAGGATTCCATACCGGCAGCGTTGACCAAAGACAAGAAACGAATTCACGCACAGGAAATTGCTGTGCACCTTGCATGGCAGTCCACCTTGTATATCACCAACTTTCCCGAAAGTGCGGACGACGCGTACATTCGGAATCTTTTTGGCGAGGTGAGTAGGACGGCTTGACGTGAACCGCTAAATTCTAACGCCGTGCAGTTCGGGGTTATCTTCGACGTTCGTTGGCCGAGTAAAAAGTTCAAAAGTACCCGACGCTTCTGTTACGTTCAGTATACCTCACCGGTAGTTGTCCGTCGGCCCGTAGCCATTCTTGATGCGCTAACGCCTTTCTTAGACCGCCGCCCAGGCCGCCCTTTCGCTCCATGAAAAAGAGCTTGAACCGCATCAATCGCTCAGTGTACTAATTTCAAATCCTGAAAGAAAGAAAGAGAGGTCGGACCGTGACGCTGATAACAAGGAAATATATGTCGCGGGCCTGAACAAGATGACGTCTTCCGATGATCTTCGCAAACTGTTTGAACAGGCAAGTCTTCGTATTTTACTATGGTAACCTTTTTATTCACTAACCTGAGCCACACTATTTTCAAGCATGGTGAGGTGAAAGATGTCCGAATGGCCACGGACCAACATGGACAATGTAAAGGTTATGCTTTCATTGAATACAAATCTCCTGTAAGTCCATCGCACACGCTAATCTTTGAGGTTATTCCTTATATTGTTAAAGGAACACGCAGCGGCGGCATTGCAACTGAACAATTACGAACTCAAAAAGCGACACATAGCGGTCACGATGTCTGACCCCCGCGCCAAGGCTCGTCAACGGTAAATCTTTCATAATGATGGTCATCTACAACCATTTAAAATAGCTAACAATCTCGTATAGAAACAATCCTGACGCCGACACGGAATCGGGTTTAAATAGGCGCGCTGACGTACGAAGCCGTTCCGTACGCATCCACAACCTTCCGCAGAATACGGAAGAGCAAGAAGGGCTACTCCAACAAACAATTGAAAAGATCGTTGCGGTAGTTCGCGTTGAGATCCTTGGTGATACGCGAGAGGCTGTTGTCGAGCTCGCCACTGCTGCGGTGCCTAATCTCATTTTCTACGCCACTCGCTGATTCTGATGGTCCCTGTTTGCAAAACAGGACGCAGGGAAGCTTCTTTTGAGACCCGAGCCACTGAAATTCGGTGGAAATGTGTTGAAGATTACTGAAGATGCAGTAGGCAGGAAGTCTTCGGCGCGCACTGCCGCTTCTACACCGGGTGGGATGTTTGTGCCCCGGACGGCGACTTCGAGACCTAGAGCGGGTCTAGGGCACATTAAAAAGCAACCGGTCAAGGTGGCGTCGAGCTCTACTACAACAAAGCCACCTGCCGCACCCGCCACAGGCAAAGGGCAGGATGATTTCAGATCTATGCTCGGATAGCAATAGTCTCAGAATGAATGCAAACTTCCGGTTGATATCACGCTGAAAACAACAGAGTATATTTGAAAGAAAGGGGCCACTTGATTTGTAGATGGAAACGGAACAAAAATGTACGCTTACGCGGTACGAATCAAAGAGGCTTAACTTGCTTGAGTTGAGTTCTTGAGCCACGTACGCTACATAGCAGTACATACCTCAAATAGGCCTTCAGAATAATTCCACTGAATCGAAGACGACATTAGGGCTCAGGAAATCATCACCCGAACTACCACTGATGATAGTTATGTTGATAGTGTTGGATGATGCAGTCAGTGTTCCCGAAGGGATGGTATAGTCGTCTACACGAAGAACTAGCCATCAGCACGTTCGATATCGAATTCTAAGGAAATGCACGCACAAACTTGATTGAGACCGCGCCAGGTCCCACGAGTGACACTGCAAAAATTAAGTCGGCATCGCTTTAAGGAATTCTCGTCTTACCCTCTCGAGTCTACCGCTGTTGGAGCTACAAGAAATCGTCAACGCCACGCAATGAGCGTACACGGACTGAGAAACTTTACCTGAAGGAGCACTTGAAGTCCAACTATTCACCGTAATTTGTGGTCTTCCACCTGCGAAGGCTTCTGTGGTACGTATGCGCAAAGTTCGCTCCCCTAGTATGTACATGAGCTTCCAAAATCAATCAAAAGTAATAGATTCTCACCGATTTCGGATGACGACGCCGTCCACAGAATAGTGGTGGGATTGTTTACCTGTCAATGAGTTCTAATCAGCATCAAACAACGATGTCACCACGTTGCGTACGTCTTTGAACTGAGCCATTGGGAAATCAGAGTCCGAGCTCGAACCGATAGTAAACGTCACTGGACCCCAGTCGCTCATTCTCGAATCCGACCTAGAAAATTTGTGACCTGGGAATATAGGGTTTGCTGAAAGATGATCGGCCATATACTCACGGATGCATTGTTTCAATAAGGTCGGCGTTCAAGAACTAGATAAGCAGTTCAGATTTCTCCATACATAGACTAAAAAAAGGACACGAACACCGGAAGGAGTGCCATCAACAGTACCAATATTCCAAATGGTATCGGGGACATCAAGGGAGGATGTCAATTTCAAGGTAGTAGTCTTTCCTGCTGTCACAGTGACGCTTGCAGTTCCTGCGGCAAGTTCCCCTTGATAGAGAGTTGCTGTGTATGTTCCAGGCTTCATGGAGTCTCGTGAGAAAGATCCGCTGAAAATATCGTATTGATAAAAATGCAAAAGATTGTTTGAAGTGACAGTCAACGCACCTGGATGCTGATGTCCAGTATTGTGCATCGTCATTCTAGAGGTAGGATGTTTGGTCATAATTAGTAAATTGAGAGTCATTGATCCGTACACTGAATCCAATGGTCACGTCGACTCCAGACAATGTTCCCGAGTAGGTGCCAGACACGGTGCCACGGCCCGAGGATGCGACGTAGTCCTCAAGACCGAGATCCTCCATGAAGCTCATGTCTAGGTCGCTTGAAGGAGCTGACCCACTTGTAATTACAAGCGCATATCTGGCAAAACGAATTAGTGAATGCTAACACATCCGGAAGTGAAGTCCTACGGTCCGAAAAAGCCGGTACGATAGCTCTCCGTCTGTTCGTGATTGGAATTCATATAGAAATAAACTTCTTGTTGGGCAGTTCCCTGATTGTCGATATCTGAAGAACATTCAACGACAAAGACATCTTCCATGACAGAAGGAAAACAGACCTCGGAAGAACGGTCCACCAGACGAAGTTTCGTACCCTATGCCTGGAATAACCACATACGCCGCGACACTATCTCCGGTTACACCATGAACTTGATCCTCAATGAAGCGGACCTGCCACAACTATGACATGAAACGAATTTATTCATTCCAAGTAGACGTACGCTGGAATAAAACTTGGATCGAGTCTCTCCGTCCACCTCGAAAACGTCAGAACCCTCAATGGCCGTGCCCCCATTTACCTCAGACTGGGTGGGTCCATTCGGGAGCTCATCTTTCGCCAAACGGGCGATGAACCGTAGCTCACCAACGGAAGGCTCTGCTGATGCGTAGGTTCCAATATACAGGGTATTCTCACCTGACCGGACGACATAATAATGTTTCTGTGGGAACTGTAGCATAGAAAATTGGCACGGAATTATGGCGGCCTACGATGGTGTCAGTCTCGATTGTCACTACTGCGATGTCGTTGTCAACAGTCGAGGTGACAGTCGCGGACCCCAGGCCTGAGCTGAGTTGAGTAAACTTGGATGAATCTTGCAATTCCTTTCCGTTGTAGTCAAGGGAGATGATATCCCCGTTTGACGTATTAACTGTTAACAGGTGAATGCCGTTCAGAAGAAATAGGAACGATCTCTCACTCGTTGTAACTAGGCCTCCTCCCGAATCGACCAGCATCTTGGTGCCCGACGTCGTGACTCCGAATGATGCGAAAGCAGGTGCAAGGCATCCCAACAGAATGAACGCTGAGAGCTTCATTTTTTCCAATATAGTGTGGGGAACGTATGAAACAAGAGAATGACAACCTTATATATGTGAACTGCGACGGAATATATTGAGGACATAAATAAACGGAAAAAATTTGGTCGGACTATTCTCGCCGACGAAGTTCAAAACTGTTTCCGGAAAACCCGACAAAATGATGCTGGGGAGCGGGCATCAGTCGGCATACATACGTGTGCGGTACGTGCCCATTGGTTGCGATCGAGTCCCAAACGCTTGGGCCACTAGAAAGGTCGAAGAACAGGATGCCCAAGGTAGCAGCGGTCCGCCTGTTGCCACGTCATGCCAAGGATTGCCTGAAGTGAACTTTCGAAGACTTGTTGCACGCGATACAGCGATCACGATACCGTGTTTTCCAGCGTAATAAGAGTCCGATAATTAGGCGAATTAGCACTTGTTCCGAACGGACCGCTAAGCCCACAGGCCTTCTTTTTGTACTAGTCAGATGCCCTTGGAAAATGCACACACAACCCAAAGAAATTTAATTTAATCGACACTGGTGAGACTTCCGTTCATCTGCGTATCTGTGAAACGGTTTCCCTCATGGTAAGAATTCTCGTCTGCGCCCGATTCATATCCAGCTTCTGTGGACGACCTGTTAAGAATATTGCCCGTGTTTATCACTGGTAAAGGCGACCTTGAATTAGAAGCCAAAGGTTGAGGTATTACTCCCGAACCTTTTCTCGTAGATAATTCGAACTCTAAGGAAACATCATGATTTTGATGGTAAATCACCATTAATCAAGTCCCCCGAAGACGACCGTGACACTTCACGCCTTGCCTGGCTAGAAGAAGGCAGAACTTGTGTAGGCGGAGAAGACAGGGTTGGGGGTGAGTGCCGGTGTGGCATATCAGAAGGGAATTCGGGATTGGATTCCTCCAATATAGTCGGAATCGATTTAGGAATATGGTCTTGAGTCGGAAACAGATCCTGACGCCACTGAGCCTGCCGTGGCTCTACCCAGCCCATATGCTGATTGGACATATAAGTCGTATCCGACTGTATATCTGCAGGAACGAACAGACTTTGATCTTCGTAGTCTTCTTGGATTTCAGGAGGTGTGGTGGCCACATGGCCGGAAGAATGCGGTGGTATTCGATGCAGAAGGCCGTAACTAGAGGTATGTAAGTCTCCAAAAATGAAAAGCGATGCGGGCCGAAGCGAACTGACCCAAACACACAACCCAAGAGACCATCACCACCCCAATGACGGTTAGGAACAAGAACGACTTCCCTGAGAGCACTGGATTCACGTCAAATCGGAGTCGAAGAACAGCATGACGGCCACGTACTCAAAGTCGTGAGAGTATACATACACCCGTAAAGGCTTATCAACATGCTGCAGAGAAGGTAAAGCGTTTTTATACACAAAGAAGCAGAACGAAAGCTTACGGCCTCCACCAAATCATAAAAGTCATTTTCGGCACCAAGAACGCCTCCGGACCAGCCTGTAATATAATCGCCATACGGAACCAAGCCGGCACTCTCTGCGGGGCTGCCTTCCAGGACATCGAGGACGTGCCAGACGTTGTCAAGGGCAAATTCTGGTTCGCATATTCGCATACTGAGCCCGAGCAAAGAAGGTTGGATATGGGAGCCTTCCGGCTGGGACTGTGGCTGGGACCATGCACGAGACGGAATAATAGGAACCACTGCAAGCGCAAGATGAAGGATTAACTTGAATATCAGAAATCCAGTATACGACTTCACGTGCCTCGCGTCTCCTGACTTTTACTGTTCCAAACCAACAGGTTGAGTGTCCTGCCCTCGTGGCTTTCCACTATTCTCTCAAGTTCTGCAACATCGATATTCTGTGCCGACAACGAGTCGCCCTCAAAGCCAACGACAAAGTCGAAGAACGGCTCAATTGTCGTAAGCGAAGCTGGCGAAGACGGAGTGACGCGAAGAACGTGAAGAGCATGAGATGGGGCGTGGCTCTGAGAATTCGACTGTCCTGCCCCCATGTCGTTTCAGCCTCCCAATTAAGATCCAAAGACAAGGACAGCGAAGAAAGACGATATCGAGAGATTGTCCGAAATTAATGTACCGTCGTGGTCGTCCTTGATGTACATAAGCGTGACAGAAAGCACATGACGTCACGTCACATATCTCAAAAATTTCTACTGCTACACTTCAACTTCCCGGTGAACAAGTTGAGATTACTGGCATCGTTGAAGCAGGAATACCGTGCTATTTCGTGCCTTTGGTGCCTGCTTGACTGGGCTTGCGGCATGCAGTGAGTTGCTGTCTTATTTCTATGTAATGGGCCCACTGGAATTGTGTTAGGTGACTTATGTACCTGTGCCGTCGACAATTGAGCCGTGTCGTCTTTCGCCAACTTCTTTCGTATACAGGGCAGGCGACGTGCAGAAAATATGCTCAAAATGCAAGTGCTGCCGATGCACGGACGGTACCTCGCGTGCAATCTTCGCCTCTCACTCGTTCTCCATATTCCAAATATTCTTCCCGCCGCTCTCCCCAAAAGTCCCAACCGACGCGTCAAGCTCCCTACTTTACATTGGATGAATATTTTCGGACACGCTCCGAAAATCCCAACTCCGTTGCTTCTTTGCCTGCTGCAGTCTATCCAGATATCATCACGACTAGGACGTTGTCTCTGAGCCAGTACAGATCAATTGTTTCAGATGTCCTTCACTTTCGCAAATGTTCGGAAGCAGGTCATTTAGACGCCCTACGGTTGATCGTAAATTCAACCCATTTCTTACACATACCCTCTGAGGACGTCCTGGCGCTGGTGCAGAGGCTCGACAAGCTGTATAATGGCCTGAAAAATGCAGATCGTGGTCTCGTCGAGCGCATTCTAGCCAATGTGCACCCCAAACCCGCAGCTGCGCACCTAGAGCTGCTTGATACACTGCACCCCGTCGTGATGTACCACCTTGACCGGCATCCCCTGCCGCCCAAGAAGACGTCTGTGCTGCACAGCCCAAGTCAGATTATACGCAGAATGGGATACTATATTCGAGCTCTCGTGATTGCAGACAAACGTGACAAGGTTGTGGAGGTCTTCCAGGTATTGATGGAAAAGCAGTATATTCAGCCGATCCCAGAGCTCTCCGTGTCGCAAGAATTCGGGGTCATCATCCTTTTGACCCTGACGAAAGCATGGTTCCTTTGGAACTGGCGAAACATAGGTCTCCAGCTCCTGATCGACGGGGTCCGCCAACCGAATGCTTTTGATGCGGCGATTGCCTCTACTACACACCGTCTCATCGCAGATTGCACTTACGAATGTTTTCAGCATGCCAGGCACCAAGAACTAATCGATTGTGTGGAGCTCGTCTCTGTGCTCCATTCCATCTCTCCCCTTCCCGATAATATCATTCATGCATTATATATCGCCCTCAAAACAAAGGGATATTTTGACCTAGCCTTGAAGCTGTACGCGTTCGTCAGCAATCCCTCAGTCATCGAACGTCACGCATATCCGCCTCCGCCGAGTGAAGTTTTACTATGGCTACTCAAATCAATTGACAACCAACAATCAGGATCTCATCTGGCGCGATCTCTTGCTGGGGCGGTGGTACATGAAAAACTTCAACTTCCCGTAGAGGACCGCGCCCATTTTATTGCAATACTGGCGAAAAATGGTTTTGGAAATCTCGCAAAGACGCTGTGGCTCCGTTACTCCACCGGGCCAGACAAGGCTTATGTTACCGGCAACGCGACCTGTATGATTCGCATGGTTTCCATTTTCACACATCTCCGAAAACGGCTCAACTCCCCAGAAAGCCGTCCATCGACAAGAATTCCAGACCCTGCATTGTCTCGGGAGCGCGATGCTGAATTTGCGACTTTCGTAAACCATGTGTTGTCAGAGTGGTCCCTGGTTCATACGCCTCTGACAGCCGCCAGCCACGAAAATTTGACCTCGTTCGCACGAGCCAATTTCATAGCGGGACGGCAATCTGATGTGTTTAACGTCTATAACATACTTTTGGAGCGCAGAGAAATCCCAGATCTTCATGACGTGAATGTCGTTCTGGGGGCACTGGCGGAGCGACATCCTCGTGCCGCGGCGAGGATGATCGAGAGAATGGTCGAAAAAGGATTGCAGCCTGATGGAGTCACTTTCGCCACTGTGATGCACCATTCGCTCGTACACGAAGATCTACCGCTTTTCCAGGATCTTGTGCTCCGACTTGGCGAAATGGGAGTGGCGGTGACGGAGAAAGCGTTGGTGTCGTTTCTGCGCGCCAATGCGACACTGAATCTTACAATGGCGCCCGACGTTCAGCGAAAGAAATTTCTTGGCATTTTGTCGGTCGTCACAGCTATGAAACATACGGGGATCACGTCGTCGCCGCATCTAGGCAAGTTTCTCGCATATGCGGCGTTGAAAGCGGGATTGGCGGTATTTGCATACAGATTCTGGAAACTGCTGTTGTCGGAGTCAGCAGAATGGGATGATGAAGAACAAGGGCAGCTGCGAAGTTCGTTGATGTCGAACATCCGGTCTCGCTGGCGGAAAGGAGCCCTGTCGGAAGGGCGGGCTAGACTGATTCTGAGGCATCTCGCGGGTAGAAATCGTAATAGCAGATAATAGAAAAAAGTGGGTAACCAAGAAACGGGGGACCGACAAAATGGAGCACGTGGAATTAGGTACCAGCCGCAACTCGGATCGGAGGCAATGAACCTGTGGTGATCTGAGCAATGTTGAGCAAGTCTGAGGAATCCAAAACGGTGCATCGCCAAACTTCAATCTGGCCGGTTGCGAAAGATTAACCGGAGATTGGCCGGAGCAATGACCGCGGTCTATTGTGAGAACGGAGCAAGGACCCGTGATACAATATTTGCTCAATGATATTCTGGAAACCATATGTGTAAAAGTGCTCGATTCGGACGGGCGACATTGATTTTTAGGTTTCCATTGCCCTTACGAGCCTGATCCCAGTTTGATATATAACATTGAAAAGAAGAGCTAGAAAAAGAGCCCGAGTAGCAAACAAAGTGCTACACGCATGCTTCAAAACGGCCAGACATACTGTCCCATTTCTTCCAAGGCCCCATCTGCCCTCTCTGCTTGCTGTGACTTTCTTGCCGCCCATGCCTGTCGCCCGTCCAAAGAAGGAGTCCAGTTCGGCAACCCCGCCTTCCGACGACGGCCTCCTCAAGGACCCTCACGCCGAAATCAGCAAAAGCAAGAGAAAGTATGTTCGTTTCTGTCCATTTTCCCGACTTTTCTCCGTGCCCCACCCCCGCATTTCTTCCTGTCCCCCCTTGCTCTCTACTCTTCACTTCCATACGTCGTGTTCATGTTGTGGCTCTTGTTTTTTTCTTTGCTTATTCCCCTTGCTGACGTCTTCCTTTGTGTTGTTTAGGCGGCAGTCCCAGAGTACGTATCTGTCATCTTATTTGATTTGCCTTCATTGATGAGATATCGAAGGCTGTGATGCTTGCAGAGCGCGCAAGGTTCGATGCGCTCGAGAGAACCCCGACGATCAAAAGCAATCATGCAAACATTGCATATCGCTCGGAATTCCTTGTACTTATGAGTACCAGCCCAAAAAGAGAGGTCCTCCTAATCTGTGGGTGCCGTCATTCGCTCTTCGGTTCTGCCATACTTAGCAGTGGCACAGGTATCTTCGCAGGCTGCATGAAGCCCAAGCAGCAGCAGCGGCAGCTGACAACCAGGTCGATGCAGATAGCTCTGCATCACCGTCATCAACGACCATGACCAGCCCTCAGTCGCTGATGTCTCCGTCGTTTGGTCCTAAGAGTCCATCTTCATTCATGGATTCCCCGATACCAGCACTACCCACCGTTCCTTCCATCCCTATACCCCCTTCACGCTATCCTATCGCCGCAGATACCTATCATTCCCACTATTCAAGCTCATCTTATGCTGGTTCACACTCCGACGCATCTAATACCCAGGACGAAGCCAAGGGGTATTCTCCCCAGCCCGATGCGTTCAATACTTATCCTTTATATAATTGGTCCTATAAACAGCACCAGGTTATGCCAATGCAGCCACCAGCACAAATCCCTCCGCTTTCGTTTTATTATCGACCACATAGATTGGAGGAAATTGCTCCGAGAGACACGATATCTCTTATTATAGCGCTCTTCTTCGATTTTGTGTATCCGCTCACTCCTTGCGTTCACAAACCGTCCTTCATGGCTGACCTTCATGCTCACCGGGAGGAACGCGATCCGCTCTTTTTTGCCCTTGTTATGTCCACAGTGGCTTCAACGCTCGTTCAAGTTCCCCGTTCCTATCTCCCAATGGATCGTCCGGTCGTTCGGAAGCTCGCCCAGGTACGTGCATTACTCTCGGTCCTGGTTGCTCTCCAACTAAAAGGCAATCAGACCTGTCACGAAGCTAGCCGGCAGGTTTCTATAGCGTCCTACGACCCACCAACCTCTATGCATGTCATTATTCGATATTTGTCCGTACCTTTTCTCTTTTTATATCATCTCAGATATTCAGATCTTCTCACAGCGATTGCGTATATCACTTTTGCGAGGGTCATGACGCCACGCAGCATGCTGCATTTGGTGAAGCTGCGCATATCGCCGTTACTCTGCGTATGCACGAAGAAGCCTCGTATGAAGGCCTCGACCCAATCGAGAGCGAGATCAGACGGAGAACATTTTGGCTACTTTTCGGAGGTGAGCGCGTTGCTTTGTCAGAGTGTGAGAGCGCTCAACGTATTTGTAATTATAGCCGACAAGTCAATGTCGGTCCTTCTTGGTCGGCCGATCTGTCTTCGTGATGAAGATTGCACTGTTCATTTCCCTAAAGAACTAGACGACGAATAGTAAGTTTTTGAGTCTGCTTGGCGATCATAATCCACTCAACGTCCTTGGGACTTTTTTAGCATCACCCCTAGCGCTTACCTTCCTCAACCACATGGAAAGACTGCCATTGTCTCGGGTCTGAACTATACCTCCCGGATTTTTGCTCTTCTCGGAGAGATCCTGGTCCGTATCCGAGTCGACAAACGTTCTCCGCCTCAAGGGCAATTTGCCACTGCCAGGCTCGAAGAGGTTCAGTCACTTCACGGCCGCATCCTTGCGGCGTTAAGCCACGCGCCTGAACCCTTGCGTCTAAAGCAGACACATGCCCCTTCCCACATTCCTCCAGAATACGGAGGTGCAGGTTTCCGACAAGCAACGTTTGCCGAGGTGAAAGACTTCTTTGATAATCCTCATGCTTCGCGAGCGAATGCATTGAACCCGTTCCTTGTCATGCAAGCGAACTTGTACGTGACACAAGTAAGAGCCTGACCCTGTTCGCGTCGTATGCAATACTCATTTTTTTCCCAAGCAACTGGTTCGATTTGTGATTGAACAATACCGTGATGAGCTGGTCGTCTCGTTACAAGGAAATATTGACGATCACCAAGTTGCCGAGGATCGAGAGGCTGTTGCTAGTGTACTGCTGAGCATCCTTCACAGGCAAGTATTTTCCAATTGAAATGTCCTCTGTTACTTAACGTCATGGACGACACTTACAGCATCCCAATTCAGTCTATCGCCACAAATGGACCCAGTTTGGTAAGTTAGATTTTTTGGATCTTTGTGTTTTCAGGCTGTGAGCTTTTTTCCTCAGGTCCACAAAGTGCGATTTGTCGCATCTACGCTGCTGGATGCAGTAAGAAAAGCTGAAATAGCGCCGGCGTCAGCAGCGCGTGCACACGCCTACCTTTGTGAGTCACTGGTTGCCCATCAATCTTTTCAAAGATGTGTTGACCCTTGGGTATCTAGGGGATTTCCTTAGCATCTTATCTGAGATCGAGAGGAATTACTTGTAAGTCTAAAATCTCATGCTCGTCGCGACGCGGGTTTATTTAAGTGTACCTTGTAGACTTGACGACGACCGGGATGGCACCTCCAGTGGCGACGGAATGGTCATGATGAGCTAAAGGAACTCTGGCAGTCTTTCAGCAAAAACAATAACTAATGTATCTATCGTTTCGGCTTTCCCTTTGTGGTATACCCGCTCCCTTCGTATATTGCCCCAGCTGCATAGCAGCCATCTACTGTGTATTGCTAATTTACCTGTCGCATTGTTATCGAATAGTATCCAACATCTACTTACTTGTGTGTAGCCCAGCTGACCATACTACCCTTTAGTCAACGAAATAAAAGTTGGCTTGGTTACTACTTTTTTTGCTGCGCATTTTTGAATACAGTGGGATTGTATGGCCTTGGAAAGCAACGAAGCAACTCAAATTGCATTGGTGATCATCATCAATCGCATTTTGCCTTCGGGTTCGATGCCGAAGTGACCGGTGCCTGAACGTAAAAGGGAGTTATGTGACCACAGTTTGTGACAAACGCGACTCTGTTTTTCGTCCACTCAGCATCCATCATACCAAGGATCACTGTTGTACTTTCTCATTTTTTCCGCAGATATCTCAACTTAAATACAAGTATTTGATCAATAATGTCGGCTACAGACTTTACGGAAGAAGAACAAAGTCGCTACGACCGGCAGATCCGTCTCTGGGGAATCGAAGCCCAACAAAGGTGAATTTTTGTGATTTTATTTCTCCACTTGGACCTTCAGAGAGCTTCTTTTGAATGAGGACTGCGGCGTGACTTTCTGAGACTGATTGGCGCGATAGGATGCGTAATGCTACGATTCTCGTCGTACGATTGCAAGGCACTGCAACTGAAGTCATCAAGAACATAGTTTTGGCTGGCATAGGCAAGCTTGTGATGGTAGATGACGCAGACGTCACTGAGGAAGATCTCGGGGCTGGTTTCTTTTTCCGAGACGAAGATGTCGGTCAGAAGGTAAGCTTCGCAATTTCGTGTCTTTCCACGGAAATTTGATGGCAATTCTTCGGCGACTCTGGTGTAGAGAGTAATTGCTGCGAAATCAAGAGTTGAGAGCCTTAATCCCCTCGTGACGGTGGAGGCTATCACAACTTTGACCCTGCTTGATGAAGCAACACTTGAACAGACGCTTGGATCCGTAGACCTGGTGTGTGTGACAGATTGGAATAGAGATGGTCTTGTGAGTCATTGGCTTTGAGTACTCAACTTTGCTATTCTGAGGTGTGCCTCGTCAAGATCCGAGTAAACGACTTGTGTCGGCGGCTCCGCATCCCTTTTTATTGCGGTGGTACCTATGGCGTTGTGGGTTACATATTCTGCGATCTCCTCAATCACGAGTACTTTGCTCCGTGAGTGTCTCTTTTAGCTTGATCTCACCACCGGTAAGTTTACCCCTCTCGCCGGCACATTTACAGCGACCGTAATGCTCCCAACACTGCCCAGAAGAATATCAAGCTCACAGCCGCGTATTCCCCTCTTCGAGATGCCCTACGTCACAAGTGGTGCGCGTTGACGAAAAGGCAAACTAAAGAACTCAATCCTTCGGTCCTTTTCATGATTCTTGGTGGGTTTCTTGATCGTGACATCATGCAATATTCATGGAAAATACTCGGCTACAGCACTGTGGGAGTTCCAGTCAATACACCACGGCGTCCTTCCCGACAGTGTTACCCAAGTGGAAGAATTGGAAACCATAGCGAACACAATCATAACTGCGGCGGACGTAAACAAGCAGGTTTTGTCGGCAATTCCTAGAGTTCTTGCCGAGTAAGTCAACCTTTACCTTCCTCTGATTTCTTTTTCTCTGAAAGCGCTTTCAGGTCCATGTCGACCACTGCAGGTCATGAGTTTTCTCCAGTATGCGCGATCGTCGGTGGTATCCTAGCGCAGGATATCCTGAAGTCCCTAGCTGGCCGAGAACCCCCCATCGCAAATTTCCTGGCTTTCGATGGTAACACAGGAGGAGCCACCGTAGCCCGCATGAACATGGCTTGAGTGTTGATGCCATAACCAGTTGGGTCAATCATGCTTGTTCTTACTTTGTTAGGTGTCTCTTTCTCATCTGTAGTACAGATAGTTTCGCCGATGTTGGATGTCTTATATCTCCGATAAATATCAACGAGGTCATCAAACCTGCAGTATTAACTATCGAGATTGCGGATCCGGGGTAGTATATTGTGGCCCACCTTATTCTCCATGGCTAGGCCACTTCTATGTACCTGAACGATATATGGAGGGTTTCAGCGCCTTAGAGCAAACTATATCTGATTGTAGATGCATCATGCAAGCGCCTCAGCTGACCGTTCTCCATGCTCAAGTGGACCGGAAGGCGACACTGCTAGCCACCATCATGACAGTTTGCTGGCCGGTAAGGAATGTTATTCATAGCCGACCTTGCCAATTCATCAGGCTCACTAGCTATGGTGGATTCTAACTCTTGATATCTGCGATTGTGTGGCTCAGCAAATGAGGGAGCTGTTTGCATGAAGCTCATGCATGGGGACGGTCTTCTTGGTTTTCGGAACCTTTCACGAACGAGGCATGAGACAACGTGATATGCCGTCCGTTGGTTCTGATGTGCAATGTGCTTCCGACTCCTTCTTTTGCAAAATTGCACCTCCAACAACAGACGTACTCATGACATACTTTGATTGTATTATTGTTGGTTCCGGTCATGCGGGGAGTTGTGCCGCACTTTCATCGCTGGAAGCGGGGTGCCAGAAAGGTCAGGCCGATCAGATAGTTTGGATAAACATCTCATTTCGCTTGAAAGTTTTGATTGTCGACAAATGTCCTCCAGCTTGGGTTGGGGGAAATGGATACTTCACTGCTGGTGCTCATAGGACCGTGCACGGTGGATTGCAGGACCTGCTGCCTATCGTAAGCAACGTGTCTTCAGGTATAGTCGATCGAATCGACATGGAGCCGTATACTCGCGATCAATTCTTTGAGGACATCATGCGGCTTGGAAACGGTAAAGCTGACCCCGCACTAATTAGTGCAGTGGTTGACAATTCACGGGACGCGGTACAATGGCTTGCTCAATCTGTCAAAGTTCCATTTGTGTTTTCCTTCAATCGCCAAGCATACGAAGTTCACGGACGACAAAAGTTTTGGGGAGGAATGGTTCTCAGTGTAGAGGCAGGGGGAAAGGGACTTATAGCCGCTCATCAGGACACCTTACGAAAAGCAGGTGTCGAATTGTGGTTCGATACCCCTTGTGTGGAACTTCTGAGGGAAGGCGATGTCGTCTCAGGAGTTGTCGTTCGGAGGAACGGAGTAAATATTTCCTTGAAGACCTCTGCAGTGATCCTTGCCGCTGGGGGCTTTGAGGCAAGTTCTGAGCTAAGGACCAGGCACCTGGGGCCTGAGTGGGAAAGGGCAAAGGTCTGCCGTATGGCCCGTCCACTAATTCACGGCTATAACGACTTTTTTGGCCCTCTAGGTTCGGGGAACACCATATAACACAGGTGATGGATTCCAACTCGCCCGGGCCGTAGATGCTAAGTTCACGGGGGACTGGGCGGGGTGTCACAATACTGCGTGGGATGCCGATGCTCCAGATGATACTGGGACACGAGACTTGACTAACCAGTTCACAAAATCCGGTTACCCGCTAGGAGTTATGGTAAATTCCGACGGGGCAAGATTCGTCGACGAAGGTGAAGACTTCCGAAATTATACTTACGCAAAGTTTGGACGGGCGATATTATCACAGCCCGGAGGAATTGCTTTCCAAATATGGGACGCGAAAGTCATCGGTTCGTTGAGGAAGGAAGAATATGGCGACGGGGTTGTTGAAAAGACAATAGCGAATAGTATTGAAGAGCTGGCGCGCGGGCTCTCTTTCAAAGGTTTGAAAAACCAGGACGCGCTAATTCGAACACTGAGCGAGTTCAACGCGGCGATTGAACGGCGTCAGACAGACTTTTCCAACCAGGAGTGGGATCCCGCTATTAAGGATGGGCTCTCCACACAGTCGAGTAGCTGCCGACTTGACATCCCCAAATCAAACTGGGCTCTGCCGATCAATCAGCCTCCTTTGTAAGTGCCGGATACTATTTCGAGTCCTCTCTGTTAATAGAATTCGATAGTATGGCTGTCAAAGTTTGCTGTGGAATCACCTTCACATTCGGGGGCTTGGCCATCGATCCGGACACAGCTGGAGTTATCTCTGAGGAGTCTGGACAGCCAATTCCAGGCCTCTTTTGCACGGGGGAGATGGTCGGGGGTCTTTTTTACAATAATTACCCTGGTGGAAGTGGGCTGACTGCAGGTGCAGTATTCGGGCGCAAAGCTGGCACTAGTGCTGCCAAATTGTGTGACAATGGAGTGTAGGATACATACGTAGTTTGTTAAGGAAGCTAGATTGATATGACGTCACCATCAAAAGTTTCAATTTGGTCCAACGCCGTCCATTATCACATCACATCCATTGCCTTTCCTTCGCTTGTTCTGTTACCACAGCCACCTTTCTCTTCCCGCTTAGCGTCATATTATTCCACGATATATCGCCTTCGCAGATCGTTTCATCTGCACGCCTTGTAGGTATAAAGATATTGGTGCCCTGTCATGTCGCGTATTGCAGAGGTAGTCAGACAGACCATCGAAACCGACCGGCAACACGGGGCGCCCTCTGGAGAAGAAGATCATCCACGGTCCGCCCTTTCGAGTCCTTCACATGCAACGCCAAAAGTATCAGGCCAAGAACAACGTGTCACACATTTCCGGACCCCGCCTAGCACTCCGTCCATGAGAACTGGCCCACCACGGTCTCTGTCGTACAGCTATTCGACTCCAAACTCGCCTGCTACCTCTAGGAATAACTCGAGGCACGAAAACGGCGATTTAAGGCCTGAATCTGACTTAGAGCAGCAAGATTTCCCTTTCGTGTCCCCCAACACTGACTTTCGCGACGCGTTGGAGAATAGGAACGCTTCTGTCGATAAGAAAGGGAAGAAGAGAGAAAGTAAACTTCTTGACGAGAGTTGGAATCCTCTAAAATGGTTTCATGAATCTCCAAAGGAAGAGAAGAGCGGTTTTGATTTCGATGGTGTCAGTGAAGAAGACCAAATGAGGGAGCCGGTGACTGATGGCGAGGAAACTTCTAAGCTTCCTCCTTCTGGTCTACGGCGCACTTTGTCGGGACCACCTGCTCCTCCAGAACGGAAAACGGGGCCAAAATGGGGACGGCTGCGTTCTTTAATCCCCAACGTCGTTAATCAACCCTCCCATAGTCCCATAACGCCAGGACCATCAGCTGTCACGTCTAATGCCGTAAATATTACCGACGAGCTCATCACCGGAGGGCTCTCAACTCTCATGTTACGCTTGTGGTTTGAGCGTGACGAGAATAACTTGAGACGCGTCCCCATACTCTTCCACCGGCTTCGCATCCGCGTCAGCGACAGTCTGCATCCTTTACATGGTCATAAATCCGTGTTTAGAATCGAATGCGAATATGCAAATGGTGCGGCGCGCTGGGTAATATATCGTCAACTTCGCGACTTCATCTCTCTGCATTATCATTATAGTTTATCCAATGCCCTACAGCGAAACGTCGAAAAGCTACCCGAATTTCCTAAAACTAGTAGGCTGATGCTCTGTCTGTTCTCGAGTTCAGATACTAATGTACAAATAGGTATACCTTATTTTAAATTTTTACAGAAGGAAAGCCGAGAGAAAGGCGGCCAAGTTGGACACGCCGACTTTGCTCGTTTGCAGCGTGAAGCTTTGGAAAATTATCTCATAGATCTTATTCGTGCTGTTGTATGTTCTTTCTCCGGCTGTGAGGCAATGACCTAACGGTTTCTCAGATGTTCCATCCGGCAGCGAACCGACTGGCTAGCTTTCTTGAGATCAGCGCCCTTTCTATGTACCTTTCCCAGTCTGGAGGTGCCCAGTATAAAGCTGGCTATCTGCGCATAGAAGCTGAAGAAGGAGAATTTGGGCGCAAAGGTTCAAGCTGGAAAGCCAAGCGAGAGTCGAGGTGGTGCGCTGTCCGAGAAAGTTACTTGGTAGCACTTGTAGAGCCGGGAGAGGTACGGGTTTGCAACCTTCACATATGGGTTCTGACATTGTGTAGTTGACCGTCTGGGATGCCTTTCTACTGGATTCCGACTTCAAGATTGAGCGTCCTAAGCGATATTATCGACAGGGATTGAGCCTTCTTCATTCTGATACCCACAACGAGGATGAATCACATTTGAAAAGGAAGGAACGTAAGTCGGAAGCAAGTGCAGAAACTGAGCATACGTCCCTTATGGGATCTATAAGGGGTCGGTTTTCACGCGCTTTTCATCTCAATCACAGCGGGCATTTTCACCCCGGTCACGGTGAAGAGGAGGCCCAAGATGGCACCTCCTCATCTTCCTCTTCTGTGGCATCGCATGCTCCGAGTCCCATGCTTGATCCGTCTACCAATGCCAATCCTCTTTCGGGTGATGCAGCTCATCAGGACATGGTCAACGGCGAGCCTTGGCAAGCTGAGAAAAAGAAGAAGAAGAAGAATCAAACTGACGTATCAAAACATACGTTCTATATATCAAACTCTCAGGTGCGACTGAGGTTGTACGCTCGAAATGAGGTTTGTTAGGTTTTGGCTTGGAGTGAGTAGATATTAATGGTTTTTCTCCGTAAAGAGACAGATGCTCCAATGGATAACAGCCTTTGAGCGAGTGGCTGCGGCCTCGCATTATACGGGAACCAATAGGTTTGATAGTTTTGCCCCGATACGGCTTAACGTTGCGGCACAGTGGCTTGTTGATGGGGTGAGTTGCCTATGTCTCCTTTGTGTGGTGTCAGCACCCATTGAATCTGCAAGCGTGACTACTTCTGGAACTTATCCCGCGCAATCTTGCTTGCACGAGAGACAATCTACATCCACGATTGGTGGCTGTCCCCAGGTAAGAATTTTTGTGCGATTCAATGACACGATTTTTGACATCGTTTCAGAACTTCAGCTTCGTCGACCTAACAAAGAGCGTTATCGACTAGATCGTTTGTTAGAAAGGAAAGCCAAGGAAGGTGTCAAGATTTGTATTATCGTCTAGTAAGTTCGGAACTATGTCCGGATGATTAGATACCGATCAGATGCGCGAACAGTAAAGAGGTTTCGAGTCGGACAACGCCAACAGATAGCAAGTAGGACTCATTTTTTGTTCCCTATTGTCGTTCTTATCCAATTGGATCAGCTATACAAAGCAGCGTCTCGCGTCTCTGCATCCTAACATCATGGTTCAGCGCTCCCCGTCACATTTTCAGACAGGCACTTTCTATTGGGCACATGTACGTTCTGACATTCCTGCCTCTGTCGTTTAAATTGATGTCTTTGACGATAGCATGAAAAACTTTGCGTCATAGATCAAGCCATAGCATTCATGGGAGGGCTCGACGCCTGTTTTGGAAGGTAACGCTTGCCATGTTATAACCATGTTTTTCCATTGATATGCAGAACTCAGATGGGACACTCCCCAACATGTAGTTACCGATGACATTGAAGATGAGTCGTCTCAAATATGGTCCGGTAAGCAAGAAATAATTTTCCTTCGACCTTTTTACAACTACCTGGCATTTGGGTCAGGCAAGGATTATAGCAATGCTCGAATTTCGGATTTCCACACCCTCAACAAGCCGCAAGAGGACATGTACGATCGTACGAAGATACCCCGTATGCCCTGGTGAGCTATTGTCTCTGACGTTTTGCAGTCACTGAAGTCATTCACAGGCATGACGTTGGTATGCAGGTCGTTGGGCAACCCGCTAGGGATCTGGCTCGGCATTTCGTGCAGAGGTGTGGCATCGTCTGGTATATTCTTACTTGGCATTGATGCAGTTGTCTTTAGGTGGAATTATCTTCTGAGAATCAAGGTATGTATTTCAACACGTTGACTTGTATACGTCATAAGAGCTGTTTTAGAACCATTCCCGAGCCATGCCATTTCTCTTGCCGCCTCCGGAATTCAGGCCTGGCGAACTGACGCAAATGGGTTTGACAGGTACATGCGAGATGCAGATCTGCCGTTCAGCAGGTCCCTGGTCATTAGGAACCGCCAACCGTACTGAACATTCTATCCAGAACGCGTATCTCAAAGGTCTGTCGGATGCCATCGGAAATATTAGTTCTACTGAATTTTTTAAAAATTTAGCGATTCAGATGTCAGAACATTTTGTGTACATTGAGAATCAGTTCTTCGTCACTTCGTAAGTTGTTTTATCGGCCTTTTACCCTAAATTGACTCACGGTTACCAGTACCACCGTTAACGACGTTAGAATTGAAAACAAAATAGGCGACGCCTTGGTTCACAGGATCATCAAAGCGCATCGCGATGGAACTCGCTGGAAGTGCTGTGTAGTCATCCCTCTACTCCCAGGCTTTGCGTTCGCCCTAGATCATAGTGACGGCAGTGCTGTCAGATACAATATTCATCCTTATGTTCGCCCTTTCTGACATCTGTACCTCAGATCCGAATTATTCTCGAGTGTCAAAATCGGACTATATCCAGAGGCCCCAATTCAATATTCGGCAGGCTCAGGAAGGAAGGCATTGATGTGAGTGTTTCTGTCTCGATTACCCTTTTCACTACATCGATTTGTAGCCAGATGAGTATATTACTGTATTCTCCCTCCGTAATTGGGGCAAGCTTAGAGACGTGTTGACGACTGAGCAGGTCAGGAATTGCGTAATTCGGATGATATCGTACTCATTGCGCCCAGGTCTACATCCATGGGAAGGTTTGCATTGTAGACGACCGGCTCGCTATTATTGGAAGCGCAAATATCAATGAACGATCTCAAAGAGGGGATAGGGACTCTGAAATTGCAGCCGTCATTCGAGATACCGATATGATCGATTGGTTTGTGGGAAAGTTACTGTTGTCGAAGTGATTCTGACATTGACTTCAGTACCATGGCTGGGAAGCCTTACAAAGTTGGACGTTTTGCTCACACCCTACGAGTCCGGCTGATGAGGGAGCATATCGGTGTTGATGTTGACGCTTTGTATGAAGAAGACTTAATGGCTTCCGACCCTGGAAAATCTGACCAGGAACCAGTACCTGCAAATTCTAGTGGTGAAAAGCTCCACTGGCAGGAAAATGGTGTCGCTCAGTCCTCAGGGGCTGGCGATTCATATACAACTTCAGACAATGATAGACGAGGTATGTTCGACTTTCCATAGTTTCCAAGGCTAATTTTCTGTAGTACTGAAAAATGGTTCATCAGATGCCACAGTGCATTCTGAAACCCAGGCTTCGGCAGAAACTGACGATGGCCTGGACACGGCGTTTCCCAAAAACACCCGTACTGAAAGAGTCGTCCCGAGTATTACGCTCGAAGAGAAAGTCATTCAAGATCATCTTAACGGAGACAAGCCAACCGCCAATGGTTATGCCTCAAATAACAGTGCCCAGGACATAAAGCGGAGGTCCGAGGACAAGCCATCTCCAAACGGTGCTCCACATCAAGCTCTCACATCGAACGGAAATTTTCACGGGACACCCGTCGACGCCTCTAGATCTCCCGAAATAGATGATCAGTCCCCGCATCTTCGTGCGGGAATAGATAGTGGGTCTGACGAAGAACATACGGTACCGAGAGCACGTTCCACGCTTCGTAAAAATCTGGGTAGCAAGCTAGGTCAAAACAACAAGTGGACCGTCCCAATGCCCAGACCTCACGTTGATGCCAATGGTTTCGAGGATCCAGTATCAGACACATTCTGGAAGGATGTTTGGGTTGCATGTGCTGTCCATAATGTATGTGGGCAAAATATGTTCCTCCTTATGGTGACGCACTAAACTATTACCTCCATTAGACGGAGATATATCGGAAAGTATTTCATGCTGTTCCAGATGACCTCGTCACTACTTGGAAGCAGTACAAGGAGTTCGTATTGCATCACGAGCGCCTGAACAAACCAGTAAGAATAGCCCTCTCCCGGGAATTCAATTAAACATAACATTAACCATATCTAGGCGGCAGATTCGACTACGCCTGAACCAGTCGGAAGAGTCCCATCTGAGACTGGAGATGACACCATTGCTTCTGGTGAAGTTCCTGCTCCTGCCGAACATGCAGCAGAGCACTCTGTTGGGCATGTGCATCCAAACGAAGAGCCAGATCTGAACAGCTCTGCTGGCGTAGCGGACAAAGAGCCTGCCCGTGCTCGCTCCCGGTCCACTCGAAGCACGGAGCCTTTTACGAAGGCCGAGCGAGACGAGATGGAAAAGTTATTGGGCGAGCTGTGTGGGCATTTGGGTAAGCCCATCGTTCTGGTTGCTAATGTGGTACTAATTGCCGTCCACAGTGATATACCCCAACCGGTTTTTGGAGGGCGAAGACGTTGCGAATAATTTCTTATTCAATGCGGATCGGTACGAGTTACGCTGTTAGCTCCGTTTATAGACCTCTAATCTCTTGTCCAGGCTCTTGCCACTACCTATTTATGACTGATTAGTCTGTTATGTTGAATGGTGCCTAGTGCCCTTCAGTTTTACACGATACCACAGATGTTTCATTGCGTTATTGATCCTTTTAATTTAAGGAAGGGCCTTCACATGACAAAAAAGGCAATCACCGCTTTTGAACGATTTGGAACGATTTGCCCACCCTGTGGCAGTACTGGCAACTGTTTCTTATCTCATCCTTGGATTTAGAAAGCTTTCTAGCGTTGAATGAGTACGTCAAGCGGCCATTTACCCTTTCACCTGGGCCGATTTTCTAGCACAATCATTACGATACGGCGCTTTGAATCGCCTCGGACAGTCTTGGCGCGTGGTCAAAAGTTGACATATGGTCGACGGATGTTGTAGCCAAAAATAACATTGACTATGAATATCAAATGGAAGCAAAAACGCCGATCAAAATAACACGGTTCAGAAGGAGCAGGGTAGACGGCTTGGAGTGAGGACGGGCAACGTTGGCCTTGACCTTGTCAAAGTCCTGTGCAAACTTGTTTTGAAAATTTATTTTGAAACGTGATTGGTAAGCGGGAGGAGCCGAGCTCCTGAGGAAGCGCAGCAGTGGGAAAGAAGGTGGCGAAACACCCCCTGCTTCGTTTCGTAACTTTTTCTTCGCGCTCATTCGCTATGTTTTCACTGGCCTCCGCCCTGTCGCTCTTTCTTTTCCTTCCCCAAGTTTTTGCAGCATCCGCTGATCAGTGGAAGTCTCGTTCCATCTATCAGGTGAGTGGACTCTCCTGTACTCCGCAGTTAGTGACTTATGATTGCATCAGATTATTACCGACCGTTTTGCTCTCTCTAATGACTCCTCTGCGACTTGTAATACTGAAGACCGTATATATTGCGGTGGCTCCTGGAAGGGAATCGTCAACCATTTAGACTACATCCAGGATATGGGCTTTGATGCCGTCTGGATCTCGCCTGTTGTAAAAAATATCGAGGCAGAGACGGCATACGGGTATGCTTACCATGGGTGCGTTCTACGCGTTTTTTTTACCGATAGCAGACTCGATCAGGATGCAGCTACTGGACTCAGGACATCAATTCTCTGAACTCTCACTACGGTTCTGAGGATGACTTGAAGAGTCTTGCGACTGCACTGCATGCACGGGGCATGTACCTCATGGTCGACATTGTGGTCAATCAGTAAGTTAAATATGTCCCATCGGGACTGGTCTGGTCAACTTGTTATCAGTTTTGTACAGAATCCTTCGACCAATTCATCAACGCTCCCGCAAACCTTCGACTATTCTGGCCTGTCACCCTTCTCAGCCGAGACGGATTTCCACTCGGAATGTTTTATTAGCGACTACAGCAACCAGACGAATGTCGAGCAGTGTTGGTTGGGAGACTCAAAGTGTGTGCGCCATTCTGCTCGGCAGAAAACTTATCAATCAATCTCAACTTCTCTCAGCCTTCCACTCATGGATATTGACACAGAGAACAGCACAGTCGTCCAAGAATGGAACTCATGGGTCACCAATTTCGTCAACACGTACAGTATCGATGGTCTTCGGATTGACACGGTGAAGCACATCCGCCAAGACTTTTGGCCTGCTTTCGCCTCAGCAGCTGGTGTTTTTACTATTGGAGAAGTACGTAATAAAATTTCTAAATTTTGTCCTCTTATCGAAACTCTTACAGGTATTGACGGACAACATCACTTACACCAGTGGTTATACCCGTAAATTCTTCCTGTCTCTCGTCCAATCACATTCTTACGCACATCTTCAGAGGTTTTGGACAGCGTTCTTGACTACCCTACCTGGTACCCCCTAGTTGAAGCGTTCAACACCACATCTGGTAACCTTTCAGCCATTCAAAGTGCAGTCACCCAAGCGCAATCATCATACAAGAATGGCCTGTTCCGCACCGGTGCTTTCTTGGAGAACCATGACCAGCCGCGATTCCAGTCCCACACCACTGACACGGGCTTGGTTAAGAACGCCATCAGTTTCCCGTTCATTCACGACGGGATTCCCATCCTCTACCAGGGCCAGGAGCAGGGCTATACAGGTGCCGCCGACCCTTCTAATCGCGAGGCGTGGGTTCCGATTTCTTTGAACGCACGGCTGTAGTCATGCTAATTGATTTCTCATAGTCTCTGGTTCAGCGGATACCAAGAAGACAAGGACCTCGTCACACACATCAAAGCAATCAATACCGCTCGGCAACTAGCCGTCAATGCTAGCTCTAGCTTTTTGACCACAAAGGTAACGCGCCCCTCTGCGCTTCTTTCAATCTCTCATTTTTCTCTCAGATGTCCTTTGTATCCCAAAGCGATATCGGCGCAATTGCTATTTCCAAGCCACCCATGCTCGCTCTCCTGACGAACGTCGGTTCTTCCGGTTCTGCGTCCTGGAGTGTCTCCGGGGTCTACAATAAGGGAGAAACCGTGGTGGATGTGTTGACTTGTAAAACATATACCGTCGACTCGAGTAGTGGTACGCTGAGTGCTTCTGCTGACAGTGGTGCGCCAAGAGTAAGTCCTTCATGTGACATTGTATGTAGAAAAAGACTAATGGGATGATAGATCATCCTCCCGACTTCAGCGCTGAAGACCGGTGGCACTCTGTGCGCGAGCGTCGCGGGCACAAGCGGGGCAACATCTGTGAACATTGTTGGTTGGGGCGCGGTAGGTCTTTCATTGGTCGCTGGTTTGATGATGGCCTCTTTGTAAAAGAAATTTACTGTAACGCTACACTGGTACTAAGAACATTTTTTGAGACAGACTAGTGGACTGCTTAATATAGTATAGGCTTTTTGTATACCGAAACATTCGTCCTGTTGCGCGGCATTGGAGAAGGAACGATGCAAGTTGATATGAATGCTTCGCAGAAGTTGACGCTTGACTCATAACCAGTCTTTGTGCTGACTTCTTCATTCCATCCGCTAGTTCCAATGACTTCTCGTGCATCGCGAGGTATTCTTCACGGATATGTTTCGGATAACCAGGGTAGCAAGTAATAAGATTTGAATCAGCAAGATGAGCCAAAGTATAATCTTGGGTGTTGCAATTTTTTGCGTAAATTGTGACGCGCACATGAGGATGGTAGATGCCCTCCCTAATCTTGAGCGAAGACGAGGCTGAAAGCTTCATATGAGGTGTGGAGGTGGTCTGATATTCAAGCTTCTCGTGGCGAAGACGATCAGTCACTGTTTTGTTTTCACATAGATTCACTTACGTGTTTGCTTCTCCGGGGACTTCGTAGCTGGCCCCGTATCACGTTTGCCGCAGACGTAAATTGGGCCACTTGGAAGTTAGCACCTAACCTGAGTCTAAGCATGTCAATCCCGTAGGATATTGATAGCTCGGCTACTGGTGTTTATTATACCAGCTAGAGTACTTAGAGAATAGTGATGTTCGCTTTTCGCTTATAAACCTTTCAAAGGAGTAGAAAACAGACGTACTCATCTAGACTAACACCTGAGCTGTGCCAGGTCCCCGATTCTTTTCTTTGTAGTTCCTCTATATGCTGTCAATATGTTGTGTCCAACTTGGAATATGAGCAGCATGCTCGTCCAAGCAAATTCAGGATGAGCCTTGGTGATATTTGGAAAGGTAGTGGAAGAAACAGTTCGACATGTCCAAGTTCCGGCAGGTCTGTATGCCATCCTCCGAAGATACGTATTTCGAAGGGGGGGGTGCCAGTTCAGTCACAGAGGTACTAACTCTGAAGTTCGTGATTGCAGGAAAGTGACGGTAGAATCGCGACTTGACACTGGATGATCTTTGATTCCAACTCATCCCGGGCAAGTACGTTCATCTGGAGTTTACAGTATCTATCAAAATTCATTCATCTCTCAGATATCGATACAGAGACAGTCTACATACAAGATCATTTTCCCTCTTTCCACCCGACTACGGTGCCCGATGGACTTAGTTTTACCAACAATGAGTTTTTTCAAGTTGGCTCCGTCCGAAAGGACATATTTTGCCTCTTCGAACAATGAAGCAATCAGAAATCTGAATAGAACGAGAAAAGGTACTTAACAGAGCCAAGATATTTTTTAGGCCAAGCACTCGTGCGTGTCCTCCGGACAAGTGTAAGTCGTATAGTATCTACTCACCTAGAGTTTAAGTCTGAGGACATGTGTATACGTTGAATACGAGGTCCAAAGCGCGTTCCTTTCTTTTTCAGACGTTCCAACTTGAATATTTTGAACGATCATACAACATTAATATTGGAAAGGTCGGTATTGATTCAGGACGGGACTGGAACCACTGATACCACACAATCTATGAATGATAATATGTGCTTCAGTTGTTTTTTGAACAAATTTCATCTCTGCTTGATAGTACGAAGTTTCGCGAGTGCGGCGCGGGCAGAAGCAGCGTTGTCCATGCCATACAATCCCCGAAGAAACTCGAGTGCCCCGCGCGCAGTTACGCCCCTGCCTGTGTCCGGATCGATATCAGGCACCAGTGCCATTATTTCTGGAGTGAGTCGAGATTGGACGATGTATAATGCGATACCATCATGACGCCGCCAAATTTTGTAGGATTCGATCTCATCCGGTGACGAGTGTTGGTCGATATGAGGCAGATATGTTGGGATCTCTGTAGGGTCAACGAAACGCTGGTTCGGGTCTGGTACCTTGCATACATGGGCTTGAAGTCCAGTGAATACCGCTAACACCATAATCCCCTTGTACCAAATGTCCCATGTGGTGCGCCCGGTGAGTTCAGGAATATGAGTAGTTGTAGGTAAGGAATAACTATGAAAATCCGTGTCCGAGACGTTATAATGGTAATTGTAGGTGTGCGGAAGATTGTTATCATTTTGCGGTGGTATAAAAGGACGTTGTCTGTTTGTGAAAGCAAAAAATTGAGTATTATCATAATGATTATGATTGTGTGAGGGTGTTGTATAAAGAGGATGTTTGGAAGTATTAAAAGGCAAAACTGATGCGGAGGCGGTACTTAGGTGCGGTTGTTGATTCTGTTGATTCTGTTGTATCATCTTCGGTACAGTATTAGGATGCCAATAGAGCATTGAACCGTCACTGGGCGGCGGTACCATCATAGGGTTCGAGGCAAGGGGGAAGACAGTGTTCGGAGGCAAAGATGGTCCATGATAATATCGGTGGACATCATCTGGTGTACCTTGATCAATCGTCTGAAAGTTGGGTTGAGGAAAAAGACGACACGGAGCCGCCGGGCAGAGCGGCGTATGTTGAGATGGGATAACATGTGCAGAAGCCTCATCAGCGGTATATTCGACCTGTGATGCATGCTCGAACGAAGTAAACATCGGTATAAGCGTTTGGAAGTGGATATATGCGTCAGAAAGAAGGCAGAAAAGGCAAGCTGAACAGTGGAGAATTCTGAATGCCGGGAAAAAATGCGACAGAGCACAGTGTATGCGCGGGAAGGTTGCGGACGCGGGATTGGATCAAGGTTGGACGGTCGTGTAGGGCAATTTGAGTTGAATTGTCGCCTTCGTTTGTCATAAGAGGTAGGCCTTAGACAAAATTTCCATAGCCTGATAGACCAGTACTTGGTGAGAACTCGAGTCAGGATGTATCCTCAGTCGAGCAACAATTTCGGCAAGTCTGAGGAGAGCGAAGAGAAGCAAGATACGTAAAACTTTGAAAGGTCCACGGTCACGTGAGTGATCGTGACTTGCCGATAAGCTAGGTCTACCTACTGTCTACTTGCAACAAATATGTACTTGTTCTTCGAATATATCTTCTGACTATACTGACAATTTTTTCTTCGCAGTTTCTCCAGGGTGAGCCCACTATGAATGCCGAGCAATTAAAGCTAGGGATGCGCACTTTGGTGAAGTACCAGGACGTTACCCTAGTCATGAATGAGATCTCATGCGAGCATTAACTCTGAGGGTTGTCGAGACTATCTATTTGATATCTCGGGACTGGAACACAAACGAACAGATGGCCGATTGGAATACTCAATATTGACAGCGATCCAAAGTTACGACAGCACCGTTTTTTTCGATCCACATGGCTGCTTCTTTACAAACTCGAGTATAGATTGCGACAATCCTGTACACTTGTGATGTGAAAACCGATCGAGTTGTGTAGATAACAAATGGATAATCCGTCCTATGATTGACAAGTCTAACCCTCCCCTCAGCCCCTTCAACATGATGGGTGGTTCAAGCTGGCGATAATCTCTAGTCATCACCCTCGAGGGTACGAGAAGGAGCACGATGTCAGGGGAGGCATTGATTAAAGTCTAGCGGTATCATGGTGTTCATCTAATCTTATCGTACCAAGGATGGCGATATTAACGCCGTGATTTGCCGTGGGTTTACCGTATCGGCAGGGTGCGGCCCGGACTTAACTTTTACCTCTTAAACATCACGTCGTCGAGCCATGGCTTCGTTTCGCCTTCAAAAAGAGTTGATTAACCCTCGATTCGAAGGGTATAAACTGGATGCTATCCCCCAAGATGATGTTGTTACTCGATATAACCTGGAGCACAGAGCGACCCAGGTCACATCATCCAACAACTCCCTACTGACCTTCAAAGAAATGCAGAGCAGGATAACCCACAATCACCTTGCAACTTGTGGCAAATATGGCGTATATGTGGACTCGCAGTTCAATCTTATTGCTATCTTCCTGGCGCCGGTGAGCGCTCCTTGTATAGCAGTCACAGATTGAGAGTTTTATACAGAACAAGGGCACCGGGCAACCCAATTTTCGTGTCGTATTTGAGATACCACGATCCATCGAATCTGCTTCAATTGAGTCACATCGTAAGGAGTACCCTTCAGCGGTATTTCTGTCGTCTTCAGTCGTATTTCTTGCCGATGGCAGCGGTTCGTTGTATGTCTTACGAACAACAGAGACAGGCCCGTTCCAATTGATATCTTCGTATCAACTACCATCGTCTTCCGGCCTCCCTTTCCGCCTCCATTCCGTGGACTTTGTGTCTCCGAGCGTTGTTGTAGCAGTTCTCTCATCCCGGAACTACGCAGATGGCAATGGTGTTCCCATTCCAAAAAAACATACCAATGTTGATTTTGACATATGGGCAGTGAGCTTCGGAGCCCTCGATGTTGTGTCCTCTGATGTCCAGACGATGAATGTTGTCTGGCAGCGACGGGGCGAGGACGTTCCTACTTATGTCACTTACGTTCCGTCCCGACAATCCCACTTACTAATTGGTGGTTCGGAGTACCGAAAAATTGGAACTTCCCTCACTCAGACGTATACGCCGAATCCAGATGAAATTGCTCCAATACCTCGGGCCAACGAGAATCTTGATAGCCCGGAGAACACGAAACCTCCTCCTTACTCTTGGTACCAAACGTCCGATTCCCTTACAGTCGCTTTCCCCCTTCCGTACACCACGCCAAAATCCAATATCCACATCGAGTTCTCTGCCAACTCCTTAACCCTGCACATCCATGGCGAAGCCTTAGAAGCCATATCTTTCCCAGATTATCACAACGAGGCGTTCTGGGGTGAGATTGATTCATCCTCGTGCCTATGGACGTGGGACCGAGAGGCGGAGCACTCTTTTGGGCTGCTGACTCTTCACCTAGAGAAGCAACACGAGGGAACGAGATGGATGCAGGTCTTCAAAAGTGGTGTCGAGGTTTCCGAGACCCTTGATCCCTCAGAGCTATATAAAATCCGAGAAGCCTTGGAAAAATACACAGCCGCTCTAAGGGACGGAGAGGACCTGAGCGGGCTAGGATTAGGCAGAGGGGTACCCAGTTTTGCTGAGGGTGAGATTGACGAGGAAGTAGACGGCTCTGTGGGCCGACAGGCATACTTAACGTGGGTTGCAACCCATGGAAGTAGCCCTTCCTGGGCGCGAAAGTCCCATGAGATCCCGATCCGACTTCTGTCTACACCATTTCCTGGTAGCGCCACCCCGAATGTCTCTCTGATTACCAAGGAAAGTGTCGATGGACCGGTTTTCACCCTTGGATCTGAAGATGGATCAGAATGGGTCCATACGTCCACTTATTCAGCGCTCGCTTTTGTCCTCGCGTCGAAGCGCGACACTAGATTCATCTATCACACGAACGCCGCCGTGCTGGCCTTCGAAAGCGGTGCACAAAACAGGGGTGCTAACGTATACATCTACCGCGCAGTGTCCCCAACGGAACAATGGGCTAAACAAGCCATTCTGAAAGTCAACGACGGCGTAGGTGGGTCTCTTTTGGGAGTGGGAACCATTGAGACGCAAGGAGGAGAACAGATGATTGTATGCCTCGCAGAAAACGAATTGGTCACCATCAAAGACATATGAAAGAAGGAAAAAGGATTGAGATTTGGGTAATGTAAGTAAATACTGGCGCGGGAAACATGTCGGTATTGTATGATACTAAGCAGTGATCACAAATGTAGAAACTGTCGAGGCTATTAGTGAATGCGCAGTGCTACATCAGGATATCGGAAGACGGTGGTACAGAGCCAATAGATATATGAGGTAGAACAACCCAGTAGACGACACGGGAAATGAGAGAGAGAAAACTAACAGATACATCCAGCCATTAGGTACCCATCGCTATACTTTAAAGGGGTCTTCGCTCGTGTCCATCAAACCCTCCACCTTTACAGCAGGACTAGGTTCATCTCCTCCAGGTGCCGACTTCAGTTGCTCGACATGATGAACGTCACCATTCACCCGCAGATTTGGTGGAGGCGGCGTTTCCTGTTTCGAAGGCGATGAACTGGAGCCGATGGAATGGCTTACTAGCGTTGGATCTTCCATGCCGTCCATATCATCGGATGTTTCGAAATGGGTCGTGCTAGGAGCATTTATGTCATCATCCAAACCATCCTCCTCCTGTATGTCCCTCTCAAACTCAGCTAACTGAGCTTTGAGATTTTTCGTTGGTTCAAAATATGAAACAGCACCCGTGGCTGAATTCTCGTCGTCCTCTTCCTCTACCTCTTCCTCATCGCTGTCATCAGTCCCGAACATCAGCCCGCCATCAGTGATGATACCCGCCCCTGGATGATAGGATATCCCACCAGTGCTGCCTAAGACACGTGCGAAGGTTCCAAAGGCTGAAGAGGTGAGGTAGCCATTGGTTTGTGTGTCATCCATCTCCTGTCTCGCCCGTTCCCTTGCCTCCTGGGCCTCCCGTCTTGCCCGAAACGACATTAACCGGCTTTGTGCATATAGTTGCGGCAGTGTGTTAGGTGTCGTGTAGCCATAGTTCTTCTTAACACGATCCGTTATCCATGAATACCACTCTTCCTTTGTCCGTCCGTGAAGAATGGCGACAATGAGAACCGTCATATTGTCACAACCAATGCCGGCACCAGAAGATGTATCCGGAGCGAGACAATGATCACACATCATCTCTCCAATTTCCGACAGTTCCTTGCCTTCCGACACCTGATAGCGTATAAAGTTGACAACCTGTTGTGATGTCAAACAGTCCCATATACCTATTTGACATTAATAGCAAGACTATGAAAAATCGACCATACTCACCATCACAAGCTAGCACTAAAAATTCATCTTCTTCGGTTATTTCGTGACAAGTAACATCAGGATCGGCCGTTATTATTTGTCTCTCAGGTGAAAGACTGTAATTCTTTTTGAATTCAAAATCGCCCAGCGCCCTTGACAGTGCGAGGTTTCCTGATCAATTCAAACATCAGGATGTCACTCAAAAATGGGGAAACAAAAGCCACACCATTGACACGCCCGTACTCAATATAACCACCGGCGCCGGCAATCCGGGTCCTCTCGACTACGTGAGGAGGATTATTAGTTGAAGTTGACTGCAAGAGATGATGTCCATTTCATTACCTTCGTTTGTTGGTTTGTGGTCATAGCTGAGAGGTTTCACTTCTCCCTTGATACTTAGCACCGAACGTGAGTCACCAGCATTAGCCTGGATGAATAAGTCAGAAAATCGTGAGAGAACGGTGGAATATATGACGTACGACGTAAATTTTGTCGTCGGTGACCAGGGCTGCGACGGCGGTACACCCTGACGGATCTCTAGAATGCGCGGGGTCTTTGCAAATTGCAATGAGTAAGAAGAGGGCGGCAAGCACATGGCACACGCACTACCCAGCATATCTTCATCAGTACCCAAAAAGGCTCTCTTCAAAGATTCTTCGTAATTCTTTGCTTTGTATGATTCTTCATTTAACAATCGTTTGTGAACATTAAGGCCTGCGAATCGGGCAACAGTACTCCCTAAAGTTGTTGTGCAATTGAGACAAGCTGAAGAGACGATGATGAGAACTGATAACACACCGCCATGGCCGTCATATACAGCAAAGAATGTATTCGGTCCAGAATTCTCCTCAAGATCCAGCACAATCGCATGAGCATCCTCCATCGCTGTTGACATGAAGGTTAGAGGATTCACAGGCAGGACTTGATGGCCAACGGGCGCCACAATCAGAGGAACAGACTTACTTATTCTCCATCCTTGCATCTCCGTCACAGCATATGCAAACCGACCATTCTGGCCCGTTTCCGACGTTTTTGTCGTAGCTGGAAATAGCTGTTATCACAAAGAACGGTCTACGAGAGCCTTTCAAGCGTCGACGAACCTGGGGAAGATAGCGTTTGACCCTATGATACCGACGGTCAAATATTAGCTCAAGTATTGCAATAGAAAACAGAGAAAATTGACCATGGTTGAGCGAGTCTCCTGATATGAAAATTAACGGCGGTAAGACCGTGTAGATTCGATAACTTTCTTCGGGATTGCAGGGATGGGTTGTGTTATCTCTAATGCGGTATACAAGGAGATAAAGGGGGAAAAGGACGTGGAGGGCTTGAGGTCGTGTGGATGGTCGAGTTCAAGGGATGCCCTCACCAATAGGGGATTATGCAAAAATTTAGTAACAACTGCCATATTTAGGGAAATTGTGACTTAAATTTGATATCCATATTCCCTCGTAAACTAGCCTCTTTGCGGTCATGCACCCGCCCAGAACATTTATATTCTTGGTCGAGAATGACTTGTCGAAAATGGGTTCCCGAGAATGCATATCTTTTGAATTACCATTGAAAGAGGATTAACGAAAAACGAGCTCTGCTTTGAATTTGGGGTGGTTCCCCATGGACTAATGCGGAACCCGGGTCCGTCGGTCATTCCGACATATCATACCAGAGCAATACCGTCATGAAAATTCGAGACATTTACTGAACACACCCGATTTTCGTTTATTCATCTCAACTACTCGCTTGCTATATTTTCTTGAGTTGAGTCTAGGTGCACATATGTCAGCTTATAATTACACTTTCAAAAGCGGTGCCTTATTATTCAACCACCCCCAAAATTTTCTCCAGCTGAAGGTCTGTGGTTTAAAAATGCTGAAGAAAATATAACGCATTTAAAGGTATCTCGTATTGTGAAAATCAGAATGGCCGAACACCTACGATCAGAGGTTTTACAAATGATAGATATCAGAAATTCCCCACTCTTCCATTCTATCTTTTCCGAAAGCGCAACGGGCAGTCTGGAAGATAAAGGGTTTGGTACCGTTACATCAATACAATAGAAAAAGAATTACCCATGCTATTGATGGGCGTCCAACCCTGTGTACAAACATTCATGAACGCAGGACCTTTTGCTCGGGCTTCGTGACCTGAACCTCGGCAGGTTAACGTTAATATCACGTCGTTGCCCACTTCAGCAAGTATCTCAGCCACATTAACGTTCACTTATAAGAGAAAACCGCCATAAAGAAAGCTGTACCATGAACGTTAAGCCAGCTCGTCACTACTGTCGCAGAATAAAATTTAGTCAGGACATGGCAGCCTTCATCTCTTCCTATACTGTGAAGCCAACGTGTTCTACGAGAGGAAAATGACGAAATTAAACGCAGCTTCCGCACATATACAGGACAAAAGCAGATGACGAAGATTTACAGGGCAGCCTGTATCACCTATACGCTATGTCATTTCACCACTGAGATGTTTTCTGTCTTCCTGTTTTTGTCGTTCTTGCTCTCCAGATACCGCCCGAATATACAAAGGAAAATGCCATAGATAGTCAGATGTGTGATTGCCAGTAGAGTCCGTCATCCCAGATGCTGTTATCTATACTAGCTACAAATGAATAAATGACTGCTTGGCGTCCTCAAAACACGATCAACTCACAAATAACTTAGAGATCCGACGTATGCACCGCGCGACCTCACTGGGCTGATCTTAGCGAGGTACGGCTTGGTCGTACAAGCATTTACAGTAACAGCGCACAGCCATAGCAGAGACAAGTGCAATTGTGCATTTTACCGGCAAGCTTATCCACCAACCATCGGCCGACAGCAGCAGTTTCTTGTTATCGCGTTGGCAGACAAGTAAATGCTCAGGCTGTCTAGAGGCAGAAGCCGCCAAGCTGAACCTCACGATGGTCGCACATCAAATTTGCGTTTCCAATCCACATAGGAACCCGACGGCCATTTTTATCAGGCAGATACGCTATAAGTACTATCAGTCAATCGGAAGTTCTTCCATCGAGTGGGACTCTCACCTGCAGGGATAGTGTTGCTACAAAGAATTCTTCAACTCTTTTAAGGAAGAATCAGCACTCGAGACCTACGTGATTGAACCACTGCATATGGCATAGAAGTAGGTAAGGGAGAATGAAGTAGTGCCAAGGTCGTTCACATATATCGTGTAAATACCGAAAGCGATAGGTGTTCGGTGTCATCCATCATCCAGAAAAACAGCTGAAACCGACATACCACCCATGACCTAGGATTTGGGGTTAGCAAAAGATATACGGCATTGATCCACTTACGGTCCCATGGACGCCATTGTCCCCCGAACAAAAACATACCACCGATGCGATGAGATGGGGCTTCCCAGATTAAGCGTACCTTGTTTCAGCTATATCTCGATGAAACAACTTTGTTGAATTGCAGAGCAGCTGGCCCGCTCAACACTTGTTGTCCGAGTCTTTGTTTACGGTGCTCCAATCCGAGTTTGTCGAGGGAGGCAGAGCGCTGGCCACCGTCAACCATGTCGCAGAAAAGAGAAGAAGCCCGACATATCCCAGAGAAAAGCTGTATATCTGCTCGCTAGCGTGTATCGAAACTCGTGTCACCAAGACGCCGGAATTGAAGTCGGGGTAATGCCTTTCATGGCACCATAGCGAGATGCGGGGAAACACTGGTGTCAAAGGACTGTCCGAGGACCTCGAATTGCTGTCCTAATAAGCTAGGTTCAAACACGAGGTCTCTGTCAACTCTGTACAACGCCGTGCATGTATGGAGATAATATATATACGAAGGGGGGACTTCTTTCGTTCATGTACCGGAGCCATGTCATCAGAAGACACACAAATAAAAACACCGAAGATTGAAGTAGGATCCGGGCCGGTGAAAAACAACGCCTACCTCATAGTTTGAGTAGAGCGAAACATACAATTAGCTTGAGGTCCATAAAGGACGGATCGGAGATCTTTGGGTAGCGACTGCGCCGGCGTACAGTACAAAGACCCCCTCCCCTGTATGTACTAGATTGACATGATCTGTTAGGAACAAGGCAACAGTGATTGTTGTCGTACAGGAGATGGCCAAAATAAACAGAAGATGACCCCACCGCTGATAGTGAGCAGAGCTGAGAACTTGTGTGACGGCAAACTTGCACTCGTGACGAAAGGTTCCGGTGGTCCGCACAGGATTGGCACACGATTACAAGCGACTTCGAAGTCGGTGTCGATAAAACTGCCTATTTGTTCGCTCTGACATAAGAGTTGGAGATGGAAAGCATCGAGTAGGCAGGCAACGCATCGATGTCGCAGGAAGATGGCTGCAGATATCACCATGTGAAGGAGTACTAGGAGTACAGATGAGCTGATCACGTGGGAAGAATGGCAGGATCGGTGCTAAATACGGTCGTGAAATTTGCAGAATTTGAATTGTGTTTCCTGTCTTGGTTTCCGTCTTGGTCTCATCATTCAGCGATTCCTTCCCTTCATATAGAGTTGACAATTCTCGTTGTCCGGACACCTATTACGAGGATACTGCACCGTTCCCATTCTACGTAAGCGAACCCCCCACGAGGTACCTGGTGTCGCTGACGGTATTTAAAGGGATCCAGATAAAAGAGAGAGGATAAGTGTTCCTCGCAGCGTCTTAATGCCATCCCAGCCAACACCCCAACTAGCCATCGAGACGCTTTTGCGCATGAATGTTGAAGACCGTCAGGTGAGTATTTGACTGCTACTTCTAAACATACTTTCTCACCGGCCCGCTCAGCCATCTCGTAAACGCACAATATCTACCTTATCTCGCGCCTCAAAGGTCGCTGTGCATCCAAAAGTAGGACCGTCTGTTGCCGCCACAGTGCGAACAGGGACCCATGGTGCCTTCACTCCTACACCATCTGCTTCGTCTTCTCTTTACCAATTCGCCGCCCCGCCCAAGACGACTGGCTTCCTTCGTCGGCGCGTTCGACCCCCCCTTACGTGGCGGGACACATGGAGCGAACCGTCGTCCCCCATCTCACATTCTATCCCATCTATCAGCCGTACATCATCCTATGTTTCAGACAGTTCCTCCCAGGATAGCGCTTCTACCATTCATACGCCCTTGGAAACTAGTTCAGACCCACATGCACACGTCAGGATTCACTCAGAGTTGAACCCCATTCTTGCTTCGCTGGAGAGAAAGTCAAAGCTTTGCACCAACAAAGTGCGATGCGCGACCTGCGGGAAACTAGGATCCGACTATCCACGCTGTGGCAAGTGTGGCGAAATGTGGTGTTCCCGGGATTGTAGGTTGCAAGGCAGGAAAAGACATGTATGTTCCCGGACTACCTCATTTTGAATTCACGATGTTATGACACCTAAAAAATTCACATCTTACGCCTTCACACACACGTCCATAGACTTGCATACTGTGCCTCAAGGAATACATACATGTACTAGTTATATTATGAAAATATAATCTTTTTGCTTTGAACATCAGTCTTGATGGCCTGCTGCTTCGCCTGCAGTCGTCGCTTGGCTTCCCAAGACGGATGAAGGGTCTGCGGTGTCGCCACAGGACCCTCACGGGGCAAGGCCTTCCGTTGCCCCCAACCAGTATCTGGATGTTGACGGTGCTGCCCCTCTGTCCCTTTTCCGCGTTTGCCATCACCGTCAATCTTGACACTCCCGCGCGACGTGCGGCTATCAAGACGACGCTTCGAAACGCCCCCCTCAGAGTTATTATTCCATCGTTTGCCAGCTGCAGCAGCCTCCTGTTTTTTGTGATTAGCATTTTTTCCATACTTCTTCTCCCAAATTCTATACAAGTCGGAGTTAGATAACAGAAAATAGAATGATATGAGATAGCAACTTACGCCCGCCGAGCACGTTGACCCCTTCGATTCTTTTTCTGCTCAATATCTCCCGCTTTCGCATCACTGTCGCTCCAGTCTGAATCCTCGCTTCCTTTGACAAATCCGACAGATAACGATGGAAGAAACGTCGATGAGCCTGTAGACGTTTTGTTTGGGGCTTTGGTGATCGCGGAGGGTTTGCCACTCTCATTTTTGGGAGCATCATTGTCTCCTTCATCGAGGGAGCCGGACTCCCACCCGTCACCATTCTCCTTCTCATCATCGCCAACAGTCCCTGATTCCCAGCCCATCTCATCGCGAGCTTCCTCTTCCTCTTCGTCCCCGTCTTCGTCCATTCCTACCTCATCATCCGCTACCTCGACCTTTGTCATTTTCCTCGGTGGCTCGGCATCCTCATCAGCCTGCGGTAGGATGACCGCTCGTAGACCCTCGATAATGTTGGCAATCTCGACAGCGAGAACCTTGGAGCTGAGGATGCGGCTCTGGACTTTGGTGCTCCCGCCCAGGAGATTAGACTGAAGTTGGTCTGACACCGCAGCCTGTACGTGCTCATTTCCAGAGAGTATCCTGTCTTTGAGCAGTTTTGACCGTAGCGCGGTTCTTGCTATAGCTTCGTGATTCAGGCCCTGTTCGAGTGGCGATCATAAGCGCCGGCATGATACACGTTGTTAATAAGAATGACCTTGAGCTCATCTAACTCGGATTCACATTCTGTGATTTGCGATTGATCTTCATTTTTGTTTCTGGAGAGTTTAGAAGGATGAGCATGTGTACAAAAGGTAGACGGCAGAAACGAACCGTAGAGTCTTCAGTTTCTTTACAAGCTTCTGGGTCTCAAATGTTTTGGCTTTCTTTGCTGCTTTTCTAGCTTCCTTTAAATCGTGATGCTAGAGGTACTCAACATAAGTCCTGAGCGTGCACAGAAGGAAGACAGATAATCGCACTAGTTTTCCACCAATCTTTACACCTAAATCCTTCTATTCTAAGTATTAAATCATCTGCAAAGGTGTATGCTGCAGAACACACCTCCTTTAGAGCTTCATTTCTCTTGCGCTTCATCCCTCGTTTTTCAGCCATTGGGCGTGACCGTAGTAAGGCAAATAGAAGTTGTTAAAGGCAATATTCCTCGATCATAACAATAAGCCAAACACTCTTTACAGCCACTCGGTATCGGGTTCAGTGACTAAATAAATCTCACAAAAACGTAGAACTAAGATATAGATATGCTCTCTGAAGATCATTTGATCCCTCATTCTGCTTCCTAGTGACTCCTTGGGACGCCACAGTAGACTCAACTGCCGAAAGCCTTAATAAACGTATACTTTTGCCGTGGCTTGCTATTATTTCAGAGGTAGAAAAATGGTAGTTCTCTTGGAAACGTAATTATGACAGGACAGCAAAGGGATGTGTAGCTCCCCACAAGCAGACTATATGTTGTACACGTGATCGTAATATGTCAGCTATATGTATTTCTCTGGCTGGGTATTGGTATACTCGGACTGAAAGACCTAAAAAAACTATAGTTGAGCCAACGTTGGTGAGGTGCGGGGGTAATGAAGCTGACCCGGTGTGGTAACCAATGCCTGCGTCCCTCAACAGCCCAGCCAAGGGAGATTACCATATGCAGACGTCGCAACGACTTCTGCTAGCGCATCACCAATCCATTCTTCGCCTGAATTCCATGTCCACCCACGTACAACGGTGACGGCTCGCTCTATCTCAATTTCTTCATCTCCGTCATCGTCCATTTCTGAACCTTTCCCGTAGTCGCCGTCGTATAGATTATAGAGAGCAAGTTGAGCCAATTCGCTTAACAACGTCTTCCTCACCGGATCGCTTCGTTTGTACATAGCCGCGGTGCGTATGAGGGATGCGTAAGTAGCCGATACAGTGGGTACTTTGAGCGGGACGGAGGACCTATCAGGACCGAAGACAGGCTGATCGACGTATTCCAGCTCAGAAGAACTGAACGGACAAAACGATGTTGGATAGAGTAGAAGGAATCGTGCTGGGCCAAGATTAGTGGATTCAGTAATTCTGTGGAGGAGGGCCTTCGTAAACAAGTCTCCTCCTGTAGAAACATATAGTGGGTCGGGCACGGATAGTGGTAAGCCCATGGTGCTTAGGAATTCTGATGTCCGTTGCAACTGGTCATCGGGAACGATGTACGAGAAGTGCTAGAGAGTGTTAGACCGTACAAACAAAAATCGGAAAAGTGATACTCACACAAGGAACTAACGGCACATTCAGCCGTCTATACAGCAATGTCCGCCATTCCGTGAGTACTATCCCGGTACGCTGGTTCAGTAGTAACAGGGCAAGGTCCACCAAAGTTTCAGGAGACAGGGAAAATAGATAAGTGTGTTCCTTTTGGGCTTTAAGGGTAGCGGTCGGGGATATAATGGCGTTTGGTCGAAAAATGTGGGATGGTTGCAGAGACATCATGGTGGGTTGTGGTTAAGTTCCGAAACTGGGTCCCCCGCTGAACAAGGCACGCTTATGTAAAAAGAATTGAAAAAGGTCGGAGGTGGCTGTGCTATGACTTACGCAGCCGGTCACAAACCAATTTCTTGCGGAATTCCTGTGCTATGAAGTGATAAGTGTAAGAGCGTAAGAAAATCTATGTATTCTGCCCTTTGCGCATAAGTTGGTTTCAGATAATATTACAAAGTACATGTTGGTGAAATCCTCCCATAAGAGCCTCTCGGAGCCTCCCGGTAAACATTTAATCTAGCTATCTGACTCGACACTTCTTGCAGCTCGTCATCGACAATGTACAGGACATGCCGACGAGGAGTAATAGACGAGGAATCGGAAAATTGATACCCACAGGAAGAACTAATACCACATTCAATGGTGTATACTGTAACGCCCGTCATTCCGTCACGAAATTGTCGCAGATGCAGTCTCCCAAGGGAGGTAGATAGAATAGCTTGTTGTTTCCGAAGCTTTTGAGAAACAATGATGTTTACCATAGAGTCTTAGGATGTCTGCAGATACAGCATGGGTAGTTAAAACAACCTGAATGTCAATGGGCCACTGAACTTTCGGCACCGAAAGTGGCTGTGTTTTTTCTCACCAGAATCCCTTCGGACTCGATGCATGGTAGAACTGTATCCTATGACCGCTCACTGATTAAGAACTAGGCTATACCTCTCCCGTCGCGTCGTAGCGTACTTCCAGACCCAAGATCGATCCAGATCTCATTTTCTTTTGATTTCCTTTTCTTCTTCTATGGCTCCCCCGGAATTCAAGATAACTAATAGCCATAGCTCGCAAGAGCACGCAGCACGAGTTCTCTCCGAAAAATTGACCGAGCTCTCGATTCCTCATGCCTACATTGGTGGTTTTGCTTGGCGTCTGCTTGGGAGTGCAAGGCAAACAGAGATAAGTGAAATCATCTTTCGTCAAGTACTATCTGACATATCTTATTTCAGATACGACATAGATGTTTTGATCGAAATCCCTACAGACACCCTAAACCTTGAAGCTCTGAGAGAGAAAATGGCAGAGATTGACGAACGATTCACAGAGGCATATCTCAAATTTTATTTTGTTGAGGTAGCGCACTGACCTGGAATGTATACAATGGTTGATGGCTATTGACAGGACCTGGATGCGTTTTCCGAAGATCTGGAAGCCCAAAGTCCAGATGAGACCATTAATGAGTCTCGTCCAAAGAAGCGCACTGAAATTGAGCTTCTTTCCCGGAGCAAGAGCAACGTTCTGATAGAGACACTCTCTGCTGGGACCCTTGGTCTGCCTGACTCGGTAGACCTTGTTTTCAACGTACCATCCGCTACGTCCGCCGATCTGAGTACTAAGTGCTTCCTCTTTACCTTGGCTGTTTTCCTGAATATCGGTTCTTTAGCTTTACCCATCCTCCACCCTTCCATCTTAATCTTCAGCAAGCTCCAGCGCTGGTGCCTGAGCCTAGAATCTACCCGTCCCAAGACCTTGAGAAAAGCACTGACCGATTCGCAAGATATCGACTATCTCATCGGATGGCTAACTCGAAACAATATGCTCATTTCATTCGACAGCTATGAAGCAAAGAAGGTCCCCAGAGAAAAACTCGTACGTCATGTCAGGATGTATCGAGAGCATAAAGAGTCGGAAGAAGATGAAGCGACTGTGTCCCAACTTGCAGAAGTATTGAACGAGGCAGATAAATCAATGATTCTGGCCCGTTCAGACAAGGACACACAAATCATACAGTAGTAAACTTAGGCCATGTACGAATCTAATAGGATGACTTTCGTCTATATATATCCGTTAGACGATGGTCCATTAACAGTCGAAGATGTCAACATAGAGGTGAAAATCAGATTTAAAAGGTGACCTTCTTTTTGCCGTCGAAAGGCACGATACCACCGGACCTAGGATTAGGACCGCCTCTTCTACCGCGCCCGCCACGGTCCCCACCAAATCCACGTCCACCACCACGTCCTCCACGGTCACCACCACCAAATCCACGGCCACCACCACGGCCACCACGGTCACCAAATCCTCTGCCGCCGCCACGTCCACCGCGATCACCGAATCCACGACCCCCACCTCTTCCACCACCAGAAGAGTCACGCGGTTGTGAGTAGTCAAGCCGGACTGTCCTGCCAACAAGCTCTTGGCCTTGAGCAGCAGCAAAGGCTTTCTTCGCACCCTCAATATCCTCAAACTCGACGTATCCAAATCCTTTCATGCGTCCGGTTTCCCGATCCGTTGGAAGTCGAACGTTCTTCACACCGTACTCGTTGAAGAACTCCCACACATTGTCCTCGTTCGCATCAAAGCTGAGATTACCCACGAAGAGTGTGCTGCTCGGCTCGCTTGTCTCATCACCAAACTTCTTAGCTCGATTGGCCGTGCGATCTCCTGAGGGGGGTTGTGACTTGTCGACAAATATTGCGCGTCCGTCAATCTCACGACCAGACATCTCTAGTGCTTTCTCCACTGCGTCTGCTGAGGTGAAATGTACGTATCCAAACCCACGAGACTTGCCCGTGTTGCGGTCAAGCTGGACGTGTGCAGACGTGACCTCGCCGCATTCAGCAAACTCGGAAGCTAGTCGTTCATCGTCGACTCCCCACGAAAGCTTTCCAACGAAGATGGATTTTGTGACCTCTTCATCGTTGGTTGCGGGAGCAGAGGCACCATTGGCAAGTTTTATCTTTTTCGGAGGGGCGACATCATCGTTGTCAGCTTTGCGCTTGCCTAAGATAGATGAGAAAAATGAAAACATGCAGAGCGTTGAGGCGTACCATTCACAACTGGTTTAGCAGTGTCATCAGCCATCTCAACATCTGAATCCGAGTCGGACGATTCGTCCTCCTTTGTCTTCTTGGATGTTTCGTCATCATCATCGTCTGAAGAGTCGTCACTCGAAGACTCCGCCTGCTTTGCCTGCTTAGACGCAGTTACAGGTTTCTTCCCATCCTCCTCGTCACTTTCGCTGTCTGACGATTCCGAAGATGAAGAGACCTCTTTGGCGGGTGCAAGTTTCTTTTGCGGAGACACAGAGGACTTCGCCTTTTTATCGCTTTCGCTTTCACTTTCGCTTTCTGATGATTCTTCCGACGAAGATTCAGCCTTTTTTGTGGTGGCGACAAGCTTAGCGTCCGACTCAGAATCAGAATCGGAATCGGAATCAGAGTCAGAAGAGTCGGATTTAGCAGCGGCTGCGGGTGCTTTTGGTTTCTCGTCTTCTGAGCTGTCACTAGAGTCTGACTGAGCGGCGGCTTTCTTCGAGCTGATTTGGGTGGCCTTAGGTTTTTCATCTTCAGACTCGCTGCTCTCCTTGGATGACGATTCAGACGCCTTAGCCTACATTGTGGGTGAATGTCAGACTCAGATCCTACGTGGAGAAGGCTTCAAACATGCCTTGCCCTTGCCTTTGGGCTTTTCATCCTCAGATTCCGACGAAGACGACTCGGCCTTGGCCTTCTTCACGACTTTTTTGGACTTTTTAGACTTCTAACATCATTAAGGTTAACTCGTATCAGATAGTAAACCAAAACTTAGCATACTTTCTCATCTGCTACGACCTTGACTGGTGAAACGGGCTTCTATTATTGTTTTGAGCCTTGGTATCTCATTTTGCGAAGATTAACATACAGTTCCATTTGTGACAGCCTTTGTGGCCTTGTCTACCTTTTTGGTCTCCTTTTTCTTGTCAGCCTTTTTGTCGACTTTGGTAGATTTGGCCATGGCGATAGAGAAAAGGTATGGAAGTAGGTAGAGGGTAGGTGCCTAATCTGTGAAAAAAAATTTAATGAGGAATAGTCACGTGAACAGATTTAGCGTTCACACGGTACATTTCGGGAATCATGTCCCATCATCATCGACGCCTACCTCCATGAACTGAAGTTAAACGATAGCACGGTAATTTTCTGCCAGTTTCATCTATGGACGAGTCTGGAGAAGGAAGACTCTTTGCGACATTCGAGAAATATGGCGAATTCAAGGATGTACAGCGATCTCTTCTTGCACTGGACTTGACTGTCGTGCCTACAGCGAAAGAAAGTAAGGAAGAGACAGTCCAACTGCAGCAGCTCTCCAATATAGTGCGTATGTATTATGAAGAGCGAACTACTATTTCTCAAGGTCTGCTAGCTCGATGAATATCAAGAACAATCCTATCTCCTGGATCCATACCTCGAAGACCTTGTAGTTCCCGTGGTGGACAGTCTGAAGTCGCATGCAAATGTGTCAATGTCCCGTTCCTCAACATTATTCTCATCAGAACGGGTGCGGCGCGTCGCTTTGCTCTTGTATGGATACATCAAGTGCCGCGGATACAAGGCAATAAGTCAGCATTCACTCGCGTTGGAGTCAATTATATTTCTCCTAACAAAGTTTCAGCTAGATTTCTTCCACACGAGATCGCAGATCTAACTATCGCATTGAGTTACATGCAAAACGCGAACACTTTAGTGAAAGAACCAGACCAATGGGCTTTGCGTTACATCTTTCTACTTTGGCTGTCTCTTATCTGCATGCTTCCTTTTGATTTGGCGCAATTTGATGAAATCGACAGCGGAAACCAGACAGCCCTGGCCATCGAGCACATCGGGAAACAATTCCTGTCCAATGCTGGCTTAGAACGCGAGGGCGCGGCGATCATGTTGTCACGTCTGTATATGAGGTGTGTCTCACGATGGGTTCCCAAAATGTGTTGCTTATAGAATCAGAAAGGATACTCTCGCAATATTTCGTCTTTATCTGTCCTGGTGTGAAAATACCATCCGAGAGTCCAAGGATCCCTTCACGGTGAACAGTCTTACTGCATCAATATATTTCATGGACCTCTGAACGCGATGTCAGATCATTGGACTCCTACAGGTGCTATGTGAAGTCTTAAAGTCGGGATCTGTGGGTCAAGTTGAACAGGCTCTACCTGATGTTCTTGCAATTGCTGCTGCTCTTGAAGGAGAATCAACTCTCATTGTCAATACCGTTGTGAAGAAGTACAAAACGAAGCTTGTATCACGCGTAGCGTTACGAACATTACCGGCTAAATCGGCTAGAGGAACTGACAGCGAAGATAGCTTCGACGTTCCCGAGTCCATCGAAATCGTGCTGGAGCAGCTCTTTCAGAGCCTGCAAAATAAGGTATATTCATCTGAAATGCTTCGGTATAATGCATTAACGGATTACGCCTAGGACACTGTCGTCCGATGGTCAGCGGCTAAGGGAATCGCGAGAATTTCAGATCGCCTGCCAACAGACTTCGCAGATCAAGTAGTTGACACAATCATGGGGCTCTTTTCGATACATTCTGTGGCGGCAGCAAGCATATACGATCTTCCCGCTATTGCAGAATGTACTTGGCATGGTTCATCTCTTGCTTGTGCCGAAATGGCGCGTAGAGGCCTCATTAGCTCGGAGAAACTGCCCGAGTTACTTAATTGGCTTTCAAAGGTTAAAGAGCTAGATCTAAACTCTTCTATCTGGGCTTACACTTCTTCTAGGCGTTGTATTTCGATCTGAGAAAAGGGGCCCATTCCATAGGTTCCAACGTTCGTGATGCTGCTGCGTATGTAATATGGGCTCTTGCCAGGACTAAGAATCCCGGTGAATTGGCACCTCATGCTGAGAAACTCGCTCGTCAATTAGTCACAGTCTCGCTTTATGATCGTGAAATACACATCCGACGAGCTGCCAGTGCCGCCTTTCAGGAACACGTGGGAAGGACAGTGAGTCAGGTATTCCCTCGCATGCGGATAACTTATGAAATTTTTGTAGGGATTATTCCCTCATGGAATCGACGTTTTACGCAAGACCGATTTTTACGCTGTGGGCATTAGGCGGAATGCCTTTCTCGTTGCAGCTCCTCAAGTTGCTGAGTAGGCACCCCTCTTGTTTTCTAATTTGGTTAACTAAACCACTGCAGGCACTCGGAATACCGACGATATCTTTTTGACCACCTTTTGGATGTACCACTGAGGCATTGGGATACGAACATGCGACAGCTAGCATCTCAGTCTCTTCGTCTCATCTGCATTTTAGATCTGGCAGAGTTGGCTCCGCAAGTCTGCACCAGAGCTGTTTGTCAATTTATTTATGTACCGGAGCTGTCGACTCATGTCAGAAACAGGCGAAATTACTTGAATCCCCTGATAATACAGATATTCACGGAGGGCTTCTTGCATTGACCGAGCTATCTATTGCCTGCCGTGATCGGGCTTCGTCAGAATTCGAAAGGGAGCAACAAATGCGAGATGTATGTTACGCGCGCGTCGTACATTGTGTGATTATTGATGTTCTTTCTAGATTTTCAAATACCTTGCAATTGTACCTCACACTGTCTTGGTGGGATCTAGAAATGAGATCGTTACTGCAGCAGCATGCCAGTTGATCGCAAGTACGGTGACATTGGCGGAGATTCATATGGGGCCAAGCACGTCTGTTCCCAAGTGGAGACAAGTTGTAGACTTCGGTTTGAAACATCGGTGTGTCACAGTACAGGAAGCTGCGGCGACTGCTATGGCTTCCATCAGCAAATTGGTAGACTGCTTTGCTACTGTTTCCAGATGAGTCTTTTTCCCTGCTTCTCACATCGTTCATTCATTCTTACGACTTTGTCCCTAAACATTGATCCGGGAATTGAAATCTGGGTCCTTCTCCAGTCAGCAGAGCCTTGGCCGAGTATTGGGTGTGATCGATTACGATTCTTTCCCGAAGTGCTTGCCGGATAGCATTAGCTGTCTTCTAGAGTGTGCCAGGCCCTTGGTCAGCGCTCATCAGTTTTTCATATATCGCAACTTCCCGACCATATCTTTTTTTAGTCAAAGGCCTTTAGTGCGAATGTGAAGGCTCGACAAAACTGTTATTTGGCCATGCCTCAAATCATTCGAAATATCGTTCCGCATCTGAATGACCGTGTGTGACTCGTGTGGATTTTCACGATACATATCTAAATCCCTATACAGATATGTCTCCGGAAGTCTTTACTTCGTTGTTTGACGCGCTTTTGAGTGGATTAGAAGACTACACAATTGATGAACGAGGTGATGTTGGCTCATGGATCCGAATGACTTGTGTACGAGGCTTGACATCGGTCTCTGATATTCTCATCTCGAACGCCAGGACCATCATCCGTTTTGATGACTACTTAACCCCGTCGAAGTATCACCTCGCAGTTATCGGCATTCTCAAGCAGGGCGTTGAGAGATTGGATAATGTTAGACAGGACGCCGGAGAGTGTATTCTAAGACTTCTTCGGTTGCCTTTACCGTATGTGAAGGACGCCGAGCGCTGGCAGTTGCCGAGTAGTGGCTTACTCGTAGAGCTTTTTGCATCGTGAGTTCCAGCACATCTTTGTGCGCTGATTCTGAAACGTTATATATGTCAGCGGCACTGAAAATATGAGCTGGAGCGATGGGCACTGGTTGTTCCCCAGGGCTGTCCGTCTTCTAGAAATTGAAGAATATCGTCAATCGGTCCTGAAGGGTCTCATTATGAGTCTAGGCAGTAAGACGGATAGCATTGTATGTATTCCATCCGTCCATCAATCACTTACCCACTCTGTTGATACGATTACTTCTCAGCATCGACCCGTCTCAACAAGTTTGTCAGCATATGTGCGATCTTTACCTGCCAGTGGAATAACAGATGCTTACGACCTTGTCACATTTGCGAATGATCTGATCAAATATGCTCAAACAAATTTAAGTTCTAACAATATCATTATACCAGTCCTCCAGACGTTCAGTGTCCTGCTTGAGGCTGGGGCGCTCGAAAAACTTTCCTCCGATGTTAAGGGCATCAGAAGGTCTGTTTTTTTATATATATCATGACTTTTTCTGGCTGACTTCGCCCCAGTCTAGAAAGTTTGCATCTGTTGGCGTCTTGGCATGTCGATCGACTAAAAAGCGTCCAAAGAATCCATGAGTCCATGAAAATGTAAGTGCGACGTCAGATTATATTTATCGCGCTAAGGTCGTACTTCAAGCGTCATTCATCTCCTCGCATTTGACGCAATATTTGAGCGATGCATCAGTAGTCTGCCAAGTTTCCTCGCACATCGATTCCCCACTGTAGGTGTTGTTCTAATTGGAAAGGCATTGCGCCTTAAATCATTCGCGTAGATCCGCTCGGATACGGCTGAGCTTTTGTACCTCAAAATCCAGAGTATGGACCTCAACAGAGATACGGAGGAAGTAGAGGAACTATTACTGGAAGCCGAGTGGTGGGTAACGGAATAGCTAATTTCGAATAATCACTGATGTTCGAATTCCGTAGGACGTCAAGCGATATTGAGGCTGTTCGTCAACATGCGCAACATATTGTAGAACTATTTAAGAGTGATTCCACTGTCGGTGTTACAGAGCCTAGTAGCATCAGAACAGATTAGGTGTGGTTAAAAGGTGGCTGTGGCCAGATCGTGGGAAAATTGATCGAGTCGTCACTGCTAGTGCATAGACCTCTACCATTACCTCCTTCTTTCTGTATCGTTATCACAGCGACGTTAGAATTCGTGTAACTTTGGAAAATGGTCGTCGACCCCCGTATCAGTGATAAGGATCTGGCCGCCATCAACGCAGCGGCCGTGACAAGAGAATATCGGGTACAACCCCATCTCGGTCAGTTCGCCTGTATGGATTCCCAGATGATACTTATGCATCACAAATGCTACAGATTACCGCACTGTTTCTGCTATCAATGGGTAAGCACGGCACGACTTGAATGCAGTTTCTCAGCTTACCAAGTCCAGACCCCTCGTCGTGCTCGACAACGTCAAAGTTAGGATATCGGAGTAACTCTGGCTGACAGTATACTAACCGTTTGCACAGTTTCCCTCCTACAATGAAATTGTACAACTTACACTACCGGATGGAACAACGCGTGGTGGGCAGGTACTAGAAGTTCAGGGGAAGAAAGCCGTCGTCCAAGTCTTTGAGGGAACGTCCGGCGTTGACGTCAAAGCAACGCACGTCGAGTTCACCGGCAGTAGCATGAAGCTTCCGGTTGCAGAGGATATGCTGGGACGGATATTTAATGGTTCGGGGAACCCCATTGACCAAGGCCCCAAGGTGTTTGCAGAGGATTATCTGGATATCAACGGTGCGTCTAAGCGCTCTTCCCCCAGATTTGGCCCTCATATCTCCATTATGATTGCTGTCAGGCTCACCTATAAATCCTTATTCTCGAATCTATCCCGAAGAAATGATTCAAACTGGTATATCGACTATCGACACCATGAACTCGATTGCTCGTGGACAAAAGATTCCTATCTTCTCAGCTGCTGGTCTGCCACATAATGAAGTGAGAACTCATCGTATGTTATGGCGTTTTTGTTTTTGACCCGTTCGTAGATTGCCGCCCAAATTGTGCGACAGTCTGGCTTGGTAAAGCGGCCTACCAAAGACGTACATGACGGCCATGAAGACAATTTTTCAGTCGTTTTTGCTGCTATGGGTGTTAACATGGAGACTGCTCGGTTCTTCAAGGAAGACTTCGAGTCGAACGGCAGTTTGGACAGAGTTACGCTATTTTTGAACTTGGCAAATGATCCTACAATCGAGCGTATCATTACTCCTCGGTTGGCATTGACAACTGCTGAATACTATGCCTACCAACTCGAGAAACATGTGCTAGTTATCCTTACTGACATGTCATCATATGCGGACGCGCTACGTGAGGTGCGTAGACTATTCTTTGACTGTGTCGTGATTAATTGAAAAGGTTTTCACGCGTTCAAGGTATCAGCTGCCCGTGAGGAAGTTCCGGGCCGTCGTGGGTATCCCGGTTACATGTATACCGATTTGTCGACCATCTACGAACGGGCAGGGCGAGTGGAAGGGCGGAACGGATCCATCACTCAGATTCCCATTCTCACCATGCCTAACGATGGTAAGTTTTCCATGTCCTGAATGTGATGCCTAATTTGACCTACTTCGTTAGATATTACACATCCTATTCCCGATTTGACGGGCTATATCACAGAGGGCCAGATCTTTGTTGACCGCCAGCTCCACAATCGTCAGATTTATCCTCCTATCAATGTGCTGCCTTCATTGTCTCGCCTCATGAAGAGTGCTATTGGTGAGAAGCTCACCAGAAAGGATCATGGTGATGTGTCGAATCAGCTGGTGAGAACGATTAAGGTAAATGTACAGACGTGAGACTGAATACTCTTCCAGTATGCTAAATACGCTATCGGGCGTGATGCCGCTTCCATGAAGGCTGTTGTGGGAGAAGAGGCTCTATCGTCCGAGGACAAACTTGCTCTAGAGTTCCTTGACAAATTTGAACATCAGTTTGTTGGACAAGGTCTGTATTTCGTTAACGGGTCTACGTTGTCTCACTTTGCCCTGGAATTCGTATCTAGGATCATATGAGTCGCGAACCATCTTTGAGTCCCTCGATTTGGCATGGTCCCTTCTCCGCATTTTCCCTAAAGAGCAACTCAATCGGATCAATCCTAAGATCATTGCAGAGTTCTACGGGCGCAAACCGACAAAGAAGACCACAACCGTGCAACCTGAGGAAGTCAAACTGGAAGAAAAATTAATTGATGCATAGAAAGTGGTGCGGCGTCAATCACGATTATGAGCTGCCTCAAGGACTCTTTTACCTCCATACCCTAGTACTACACTCAACTATCGCGATAATTCTTTCCCTAGTAGTCCTTTCCCCGAAACAGGAGTCAATGGGGTCATTGTATACTCTACTAAGGCCATTTCCCAATGAAGGACTCTAGGGCATTACATTTTCCGCCCCACTTTATGACACAATCCACCTCCCGGCATAAAAGGAGAACGCAAAAGGACACACGATCCCAGTACGGTGGACATCCTACTATGTCATATGGAAGCGACAAGCCAAGGAAACTTTCAATAGTTCGGAGTATTTGTGATCGTTCATTGAGCAAGTGCGATAAGTAGATGTAAAACAGCACGCCAAATCAGAGCGCTATGACGAGAAACTTATCTAGAACATTCTCTGCGCCATTTTGAGTTATGTACTCATAACTGGTTCTCACTTGCCGAGTACGAGTGACACGGGATAATGGTGATGGGTTCCTTCTGTACAACAGCTCAGAGCGTGCATTCCGTGGCGGACGGCAAGAAAACTCATACGTTTTATATTCTAGTGGCAGAACTATCAAGACCGGCGGACGCACGATTCCATCTGTAGCCTAGGGAGTAAATCTGGAAACAATCCACATTTGAATGAGTTTGAACCTCGGTACCATTACATTACACGGCAGAGGGGGAAAGAAAGGTACCGGAGCGCGGCAATGTCCCGTCGTAAGTGAGAATCTGAATGGCTCTGAAGGAGCGATTCTTGATGATGATGGAAAGATAAATGTATGGTTTAGAACAGCTGTGAGAGGGTTTTATATCAAACTCATTGTGCGCACGCGGTCACAGTGGAGATTGGTACATCAGGATCGGGGTATCGCGTATTGCCTGTAGGAGAAGGGGGATCTTGGCAAGGGACAGGTGTACGAGGCCGGTGGCCAAAGATTTTGGGGAGATTCGCTCTGTTTGTAGTCGTCCATAACAGATGATATATATCATGATCGATATACACTGTGGCGCAACCCGGGAAAGTGACAGAATTTGAGCAGACCCTCGGGTATATTTATTGTCGCGACGAGCGGCGGAAGGAAGACTCATTGGGATTACCCGGCGGTACGGAGAACAACTGTAGTCAGATGTGGTCAGATGTTACAAGTCCCCCCTTTAGAGCGCTTCCCTTTGTGCCGGAAGTACTAGGGCGGCCAGTGATGTGATGCAACCGACGGTGGGGAATTGAGATCGATCCAACATTTATTTAAATGAATGTTGATCAAGGATAGGCATTTATATAACAAGGGAACAAGCCATTGACAGGGACCGAGAATACTGCCTGGCGACACCGGCGAAGCGACGAGCAAAGTAAACAAAGGAGAAATCGGGATTTCGCCCGAAGTATCTGCAGAAATGCAGTCTGGATTGATGGTCCCAACAGCCACAGGCGATGGCGCCACGAACATCCCGTGGACAGCAGGTGCCGTGGAGGTGATAAGTATGGCCCTAGAGAAGAGGTATGCATTAAAAGGAAATTGCTCAGCACGGAACAGAACGAACTGGATGGAACAAACGATCAAGTACTGATTGGAACGGAATTGGAACGCAAGCGGTAAGACAATTCGGTGATCCATTGATTTCCTGACCCCTGCCGTACCAGTGCCATATCCTTGGGAACACGAGACATGGAAAAAAGACATACATGGTAAGTTGAAATAATCAAGGTTTTAACTTTGTTAAATACAGGAATAGGCACGAGGCGTGATATCCGTAGTCTACCTGTTTCCGGGTGATATATGGTGTTAGGAAGGTATGATAAGGGCCAGGGTCCTACATGGAGAAGAGTAGAACGGGAAGAAGAGATCCAGACAGTGGCATGAGTGGCAGCAAGATAAAAATGTAGAAGAGTATGTAATAGGGAATAACGTGGTTCGCTCAACTGGGCAAATGCGGACTTGGTAAAAATTTATGCAAACGCTTGTCGCCACCTGCAGCCATGTGTTCAGATATAAGGCGGTAATACTAAGGGGTGCCTTCATTCCTAATATATATTCTTCCTCGTTCTCTCCCTTCCTTTCTCTCTTCTCCCCACTTCATGGACGATCCCCATGGCTTTCCTTACAACCGCAAGCGCAAGGCCGACAGCGACGACCAGGATCCTTCGTCGACCGATGCTGTAGTTGACACCATGCTCGTCGACCAGCCCCCCTCAGGAGTATCCTGTAATGCCCCACGACAGTCCTGGCTGCGCACAGGTGCCATCTGGGCTACGGGAGACTCACAGCTTGCCAGCCCAGCGAAACGCCCGCGCCATGAGACAGCTAAGATGCCTCCGAGGGCAATGCCGTCCAGGCGTCTCGCTCTCGCTCGCAAATTCCCAGTCAAAATACCCCCTGCAAAGCCACCACCTATTGACAGATATGGCAGCGACGTTGAGGACCTTGGCATAGTATGCGGTGCAGATCCTGGGCCGTCAACGGGTTCGCTCCTTCACCTAAGAGACACCCCTGTGGTCGCGAAATGTGTCTCGCGGCTGCCACAGCTCACTGATGCAGCCCAGCCCATTCATATAGAACCAAATCCAGCGCATATACCACCCCAACTACCCCTTGTCAACAGGCAGAGTCTGAAGGAGTTGGATCTCGACGTTATTCTTCGCAGCCCACAACTTCGTGTGTAATTACATCTTTAGTACTATATGCCTTCTCAACGAGTTGATTTCACAGGCCACGACTTGCTGTTTGATTCCGGTCTTCATTTCCGACCAACAGGCAGCAGACGGAAACGCGAGCTTTCAGAAAAGTACTGGAGTGCAATCACTCAAGAACTTGAGTCCGGTTGCACATGCATATCCTTCGACGTGCATGGTCAGCCTCATTTACCCGTCGTTTGTGCTTGCCAGCATTCTTCGCCTTCCGATGTCCCCGTCTCCGTCCTTTCACCTTCTCTTCGTGTTGTAACGCTGCGAATGCCGTCCCGCATTCGGCCACTCCTTTCAGAATTTCTAGAGGTCCTTCTTCTCGTTCTACAACCCCTCTCAAGTATATCTGGCATGTACGTAAATCCTGGATCCTTCAAATCCCAGATCCAGGAACATACGGCCCAGGCCAGCCACATTCGCTCTATATTCGATCCGTCACTCATCGAGCAAGAGCTTAAGCATCGAGTTTTCGACCCTTCGGGATTGTTCCGCGCTATTGGTTCCACGCTCAAAGCCCACTGCGCTCCCATAAGGGACCAGGCAGTAGATGGCATGATCGAGGCGGCTGAGGCATGCAAACCTGGCAGCCAGATCGGCAAGGCGGATCCTATCAAGGCTATTCGGCTTTGTATGGACATCTTAGAACTCATGAAATTGGTTAGCCGCCGCATTATTTTTCCAATTCATATTCTAACACCACTTTCTTGTAAGGACATCGCAAATCATCAGCTGCAAACCTTGCGTCCCTATCTCAAGCGGACGTCAGGTCATTGGGAACTCAAGGCCTTTAAAGGTCTCAAGCTGTACACTTCCTTAACTGTGACACGGGAGTGGATATGGCGATCACACTCATCTATGCTTTCCCGAACAGCTGTTCTTTCCCACCCATCATATTCAGATGGCCTCAAATACCCTCATCTAAAACGAAATCAACAAATTTACATCGCTGCCCTCAAAGGTCTTACTGATCTTATTTTTAATCCCCCGACACATGTTTCCCCGTCATCATTGCCTAGTCCTTCTTCGACACCTCCGACATCGCCTACCGCTCCTCTTCCGGGCTTCCCAGAGACATGCTATCTCGATAACAACCGCCTAGTGTTGCTTAGCGCAGATGTTGCTGATTTGACAGCAATGTTCATGTTTCTGCTTCTTTACCGACAGTTGCTGTGCTCAGTGAAGGGCGTTGTAACTCCGCACTCGCATCAACAAACTCCCAAGGTAGACGAGGCGTTTTTAGTGAAGCTCAAAAATGAAATTCGGGATATCGGATCCTCTCGCATCGGTTACTGTTTTCTCGAGTCCTCTAGTGACAAAGAAGAAAGATGGCTGCGCGTAAAACAGGATGTTGTCCTGCAGATTGCTATGCGAGCCAAAGAAAGTCAAAACAAAACATATTTATCATCCGTCTTCTCACCCACTACATTATTATCATCAGCAATATCATCACCCTCATCTCCATTGTCACCAGCGCCACCACCATCTCCATCACCTTCGCCATCGCCTTCATCTCACCTGCCACCTACATGTCTCATTGGGCCCTCTCCAGACGAGGGCATCCTCAGTATTGCTCAAAAATGGGCAGATCTCAATATTCAACCCAATTCTCACCTCACAATACTGCTTCGCAACCGCCTTCGAGATGTTGTATTTAACGCCGTTGTCGCTCTCTGCTATCCCGGCAGGGACTCTTCGACTGGACAGCTGTCGTCTGTTGATTTCTTCTCGATGATTTCCTCCACTACACGTTCGACCGTGAATATCGGAACAGCCACTGGTATGGAACCTCTTGCCGAGGAGATTCGAACCCTCGCGGAAAAGATATCCCGGCTGGCGCTCATCCACCTCAACGCATATCTGCCTTTATACGAGCATCCCAAATTTTTGTCATTGATGGCGTGAAATACGCACTGTTCGCCCTTCACCTTGTAATACTCTTTAGTTACATCATTTATCAGCATCTTCGACCTCGGACGATTTCGTGATACCTCTTCATCAAGTTCATAATTATTACCACGCATTATCCTTTTGGCATCTACATATCTTTTTACATCCCTGTTTATGGTTTGACATGCTACTCATGTCGGTGTACGAGACTAATTTTGGCAGCTGAAAACGAAGTAATACATAGCATTGACTACATACATTGTGTACATTGCACAAATCAATTAATAAAAAAAACGCAAATACCGCCCTATACCTAATCGGACCTTTTGGAACATGGAAGATCTTCTATTACTCTCATACAACAGGTATTCCGGCAGATCAAAACATGGCTGAAACGATTTGGAAAAAAACGAACAACGGAAACCCAGATTTGATTGAAAAGAAGGACCGTGGCTGCCATGATTGCTCCGCCGCTTAAGGTCAACGGAACTAAAAGAAATGGCGCGAAAAGGAAATGCCACACCATTGTTTGGGTGGTCTTTCGCCTTTAGGTATTCCATTGACTACGGGGCACGAGGACGTGTAGGCAAATCAGTGGATTGATCAGGTACGTATGCACATTCTTGCCGCGACTCTTTCTGTCAGTCACCGAAAGGTTACGTGGCGCTGCGAGCCTTCGGCACTTCATTGGAGGAATTGAGGGTACCGTAAATGTGAAGATGAAAGGGAATGTGTGTAGGACCAGTGCTCCAGCGTCCGACGCTCTCCGAATTCCATGAGATTTCCGGTAATGAAGCGGACCAGGGAAGACAGCACCCGGGTCAGCTGATAGAGATTTACAGCACCAGATATATCTGAACTTGAGTGAAAACCTCCGAGACAGAGAATGGACTGCATGGTGTGTTTATCGGTATGCTAAGATAGATTTATAGTGTCAAACCGTTGTGGTATTCAGAACAGAATGGTCCATCTTTCATATAAGGTGGGTAAGCCTTGCTCTCGCTTCGGCTTCCTTGCTGAAATGCTAGCAGAAGGCCCAGTGAAAGAATAACAGTCGCGGCGCATTTGCGTTACCACGCCCAGAAGGCATGTCATTGACATGTGAGGTTCTCGGACACACACGCTAAGGTCTACGAGTCCCTGCATCCTGAAGGAGTAACATTGATGACTAGAAACTGCCTAGTTGACCAGAGCTCCATCTAGGCAAGATGGGAACATACAAACCAATCCGATAACCGGTTTTCAATAGTCACTCCATATTAGCAAAGTTCAGCCACTGTCCATAGAAATAACGTACTTTGAAAGTCGAATTAAACCATATTTTCCTATTTGTTCCGTCACATTGTTGCAGCTTCTACAAGAAAACCACCTCGGTTCCGGGTGTTCTTCGGTCACGTAGAACACCATCGCCCCGTGCACAGTTTACGAGTCCTATAAGGACCTATGTTACCGCCGAAGTCTCCGCAGATAACATTTCGCACCTGACACACGCGAGGTGCGAGTTGATGACACGAGATATGATGTAAAATCGGAAAGACGAGAGTCGAGCTTCAACGTGTCTTCCTTCACGTCACCGGAAACCGCGTTGAACCAAGACCCAAAGTAGTCTCGGGAAGCAGGGCAATGAGTGCCATACACCGGCCGTGACGGCGACGATGTCTGGAATCTAGATAACACACAGATTAGTATGTTTGGATGTGTGATTGGAATGGCTTCACGAACAGCATGGCGCCGAAATGACGGTCAACTCCGGTCGACGAAGCAGAGGAAAGTTACAGGATGATTATTGTGACAAGGACAATCAGGACAGACACGTACTGAGATGAAATGGGGGGGGGGGTCTTTCTGCTTTCCGTTCATCAGTCTCATCGGAGAGAAGGTATACAAGACCAGATGTTCTTCATTTTCAGATCGCCATCTTACACATCATACCAAATGAATCCTAGAGTGCTCGCTATCATGTTACATACACCGAAGGAGAACCATGACAGAAATCGTAGTGAAAAAATGATGCGAACCTAAAGCAGTGGATATGAATAGCCTTCGTCTCAGGGTTATTTGAGGTCGTGAGAGGGTTCGGCTTTCAGTGATATCGGGGAAGAATGGACTTTGTAGCCTGACCTTGCAAGCATGAGCAGAACTTTCAAGACTTCATAAGAGGATGTGTTAGCATCAGGACCATGGAAGAAATTCCATGGAGTAGAAAGAGTGTAGGCCGCTGATTTGGGTTGGTCGTCCACATCAGTCTCACTATGATCCACTGGCCATGCTGGTCAGTACTCACCTTCTAGAAGAACGCCTGAGAAAAATCGCCAGATTGTGCGATTAATGTCCCACAATCGTTAGTAAAAGGTATGCAACGCGATGGGCGTCCAGGGTATCACCATGTACGGCAATATGACAGGCAAAAATATTTTGCGTGTTGCTCAGGCGAGTTCACGTCACTCTGCGCACATGCATATAAGGGACTAAGACCCAAGGAGTAAGTGATAATCATTAGTGATATAGTGTGCATGGCATACGGGAATCATGCAAGATAATAAGTTGCTGTTTGCCGAGTCTTCAATATTCAATAAACTAGCAGCTAGTCATCAGTTGTGACCCTATAGAGCTGCTCCAAAGCGCGTGGGAGTACCGATCTGACGGAAATACCCTAACATCTGAACCGTACGGGGTGCGGGAGGGTGGGAAGTTGCCACAAGAGGCGATGTCAACTAAAACACACTCTAATAGAAGATACACTTTCAAAATTAGCGCAGTGACATTGTCAAATGAATACAACATACCTGGAAACTGGGTAATTAATGTTCAAGTTTAAGGCCACTGCGCATTGCATGGGGGTTCGCGCATGGGGGTTCAAGATGACTGGCGGGCATATAGATACGTCAGAATGGAACATACTAGCATCGTGGAAGTCTTAAAATGAGGAAGCAGGCGGCCCTAGACAGCCTCCTTAAGCAAGACGGTAATTTCCGAGAAAATTTGGGTGGGCGGTACCTCTTGAATGATTATATATCATTAAATACATCAGTTATATGCCGTATTAGTATGGCACTAGGCGTTTAGCAGTGGAAACCCGTTAATACCTTGAAAAGGCTGGTACCTCGTCCAGAAGACAGAAGACGAGTACAAATTCGGACAAGTAAGCAGTCACAAAGAGGAACAGATCCGAAAATGTAGGAACTTATTCGTAGCTTGACGTGGAGCGAGCCCTTGTGCATTTACCCATAGCATTTCACAGAAATGTTGGTGTCGAAGAAGCTTAGACAGTGGCAGTGCATTCGACGGTCACGCTAACTGCCAAAACAAGTCAACCAAGAATCACGTCCTTCTTTAACTGCTACCACGACTGCACAACCGACTGGCCCTTGTACTTCATTTTGCTGCATTGCAGCCATTGTATATCCACGCTCTTACCATGGGAACTACGCGTCGGGTCCATTCGGCCCGAAGTTTTTTAGGGATTTAACAGTCTTCAGGTTCCTTATGTCTTCTTTTGAGGAATCATGGGCCAATGAAAAACCCATCCATCTTGGTGATGCCACGCGAAGCCTGATCCTTGTCTGGTTGTTATTCTTTAATACTACGTTTCGACACCTGACGCGGACTTAGCAAAAGAATTTCAAAACCAAGTGGTTCCTCAATACCTATTGTCCATATTGGTCCAGAATTGGCGACGACGAACCGGCAATCGGGTTGACGACGTGCTTCAAGGAATACTTTGTGGTTCTAGAGCATTGGCACTACTTAACCCTGATCTGTCGATACCGAAAAGCAAATTGCCTCTCCTTTGTTTAACGCGTCTGTACGTCTTCTTTGCATGTGCTCATCTTCTCCTGTGACGTCTTCGTAGGAAACCATCTGTTCTTGAAACTTACGAGAGAAATGGACGTATATCAGGATGAATACGTCCTGTGTGGAATTAAAGATATATCTTACTTCCAGATAGACGCGTAAATCATCTACAGAAGCGAGGGTGCCGCTGGTCATTACCGCCTCCTTTTAAATCTTCTTATACAGAGTACCTGCTTGTCTCCTGGCTGAGGTAGACTGCTCCAGTGTTCTTTGACCTACTGTTGCCTTCGCCAAGACAAGGAGGTTTACGGGCGACGGTCTCATCTGAACAAATGGGTTTTGGCGCATCTCCATCATCAGAACCCGTCCCTCTCAATGCAGCTTATCTATGAATGCGAAACGCGCTCCGGCTTCAGAACCAGTATCTCATCTTCTAACTCCTCCTGATACCCATACCACAAAAGCACCCATTTATCGACGTCTTTACCTCGATACGTATCCAGAAGTGTGACCAAACGGCGATTTTCTCCTTTGTGACAACGCATTATCTATTCAGGTCGGCTTTTTCCTCCGCGTCATGCCATAAATACTATGACCGACACTACCATACGGAACGCTCCACGCACCTTGGCGGTGCACCCTCGAACGCAGGAAATTCTTAGCGAAGGAAGGCGACAGCTCGGCGAACCTCAAGAAAATATAATCCCGCAGGAAAAATGGCTCGGGAGCTGCTGCTGGCACCCTCTCTTCCCGTATTGCTCGGGCTCAAATCGCCATATACTCGTCGTCTATAACACGGAAACCAATGTAGGTTCAGGAAAAGGCAACCGATATTCCACGATGAACCTCCGAGGTTATTCAGAGAGATATCCACTAGCCCACTGAGGGTGGTACAGAAGCGATAGCCTCACTCGAATGTGTCCGCAGTCGACTTTTCGGACCGAGCTGCCGATACCTCGTTTGGGTCCACGTGTGTTTGTTCAATGATTTTTCTGATATCAAACGCATATTTTTCCCATCGTTCTCAACTTTCGGAGCTTATGGTGGAGGTGTGCAAGCATAAATCTAAGATTCACTGGTGAGCGAAGAGATTTCGACTTAATACGGGTGTTTATCTTTAAGTTCGTTTCCGTGTGCAAGAGTCTAGCCGATAATATTCTCGCCAATGACGCAACAATTCAAACACTGTTTTGCCTTAGAAATGGGATTCTATGGTGCTTGTTCTACAGCTCATTTCCCGCTCATCAGGTTACCATGACGTCTAGGAAACCCTAGAGATTTATATCCTCGTCGAGGATATGAATGCATTGTCGTCTCCAAATGGGCTGAACCAGGCTTTGGAACTCCTCTTAACGTGACAGACGGCAAAACAATGTTGGCAGAAGGAGCGCCGATTGTCGGTAAGATATCAGTACCTCCGTACAACTTATCCTGGCTTCGGTTAAGTCTAGAAGCTGGATCAGCAACTTTCCTGAATTAATGTCTTCGCCACACCTATGCTGGCATGATCTCATTTGGCTGCAGCAATTTTCGTGGTTAGTTGGCACACATTTAGCGGTACCCAAAACAGCTTATATACGTCCAGCCTCACTTTGGCTGGTTATAGGATCAGAAATCCGTTACTTCTGCGCATTGAATAAGCACGTCGACTTAGTCGGTGCCCCGCTAAAGTATCCTTGCCATGTAACTTTTGACGGTTGCTATAGGTCCGACGCCCACATAGGCACAGTAACCTGGTTCGCAACGAAGATGAACCTATATTGTACCTAAGTGGACATGACATTTGCGTTCCTCGCTCGCTCTTTTGTCACCAAGTACATAAACTCTCTAAAAGGGTTCATGAGTAAGGGTACGCTTTGTGTCACTTCGAATGGGGATTGTCTCGGTCCCACTCTGCCTCCCACAACCAGGAATAAGAAAGATGGGCGGCGCACTACATCTTCTCCCTATATGGAGTCTCTTGTTCGAACTTTCCATTCCACATCGCGTCTGGTGGCGCTGTGAGCATCTGATGCATCTTCAGTGTCGACGATCCCTGGGTCTGGTACCTGACTCTTGTTTGGGAGACACTAAGAGGTCACGAAATTCAGTCGTTTCTGGCACTGACGTTGTGAGTGTGCTACTTTTGTGTGACGGCTTATGACACTCTGTTGGCCAGAACCCGTAATACGTGTTTGTTCACCAATGTGCGCGCGATACTATGAATTCTCATACAGGTTCCGAAGCATGGATTTGAATTGATTGCTGATTTGGGGTACCTTCTATTGACGAGTATTGCATCCCTTAAGAGCTAGTTTCGGTGTGTCAGTTGTGATCTCCTGCAACTAGATATTTTCAGCTATCGTCAACCCCTAATGCTACCCTCAGACTCAATGCAAACGTCTTACTGAAGTTCAATCTATGTAAGTCGTGCAATTGGATGCTCTTGGAACCTTTCTCAGGACATGCGTTACCGCACTGCCTAGCAATTCAGGGCATCCCGGCTGAGATCATCATACCCTGCCATCGAAACGCTGCCCAACGATTATGATGCATTAAGCATCAAAAAGGCAAGAGATGATCTGTTCAGCGAGACAGTCATTGCTACAGCGTATTACAGTGGACGGTGCGACGATACACTCATCGACCCGTACTAGTGGCGGCGATGTCGGTTTCAATATCCGAATGAGTGTTGGACGGCAATAATCTCTCGATCACAATCCTTTGCAAACTGTAGGAGATTTCCCCAACTTTGATTCATCGTAGGTTTAATCGGCAACAGCGGTTGTCAATGAGCGGCGTCGGTTTCTGATCAACATCCATACGCTGTACAGGGCATGCGATCTCCTCCGTCCTAGCTTTCGTTTTTACTTACTTTTCAACTTCACAACAAATCTAGTCAGTGCAGTGCTTCAGAACCAACGGCCCCGACAAGCAAGTTTTTTGGGTTTTGATATTCATCTTGCGTACGTTCCGTGGGGAATTCGGTGTATCATCGACCCCATCACGCACTCCCTGATGGACGCCCACGTTCACATGGATAAAAAGATTAATTAGCTTTCGTCCCTTTCCTCGTTTCTTGTCCCTTGTTCTTCTCTTTCTCTTCACTCCTCCGCTGGTCGATTCTCAAAAAGGTTTCAATTCTCAATGGTTGCCTATAACCCTGTCCTTCGTGGCAAGTGGACGTTGAAGAAGTTTAATGCCACCGTAATCAACGACATTTGGCCGGAGGTGTTGTTCTTCACCGCCGTGGCAACCAGTAATTCTATCCGTGCACCGCTTCTTCCTCATTCTAACGCATATATTTGCCCAGTGGTGACATTCGTATCCATCAAAACACCACATTCTTTGGCGGTGAACCCGCAATTGTTGACTGTACTGGGTACTGTCCTCGGTTTGGTAATTTCATTCAGGACAACATCTGCGTACGAGAGGTCCGTTGTCAACCGTCTCTGCTTCAGTTCGCCATCTAACAGATACCGTTAGATATCAAGATGGAAGAAAGATGTGGGCAAATATATCGATCATTTCTAGGAACCTTACTCAAATGGTACATCATATCCTCAAAAACAAGCCTTGCCTTAGGACTAACGTCACGTCAGATTTGGATCCATATACCTAATGATAGGCCGCCGAGGCAGGATGGATCAAAGCCGACCGCCCTCGAGAGTATCATCGAGAAGAAGACGATGGTTAACTTGATTCAAGCATTTTCCGTTTCTGTCAAGGTACATACTCACTTAAATCTTTGTCTCACTACTATCCTCTAATTACTGTCACTCTTGGATAGCACTATCTACGGGGAGAGACTGGGGTATATTATGAAGACCTCTATCCTCTCATTTCTTTTTTGCCCAAGTTTACTTCCGAGACGGCGACGGATTACACCGATATGCTCCCTCTCTGGCAGGCATCTGAAGAAGATGAATTCCCCTACAACCACAAAATCCATGGTACATGGAGACCCGAGTCGGCTCCTCCCAGTGTTTCCGCCTCTCCTGCCCCATCGTCCTTAGGCTGGTATTCATTTGGGAAACGGACTCCCAAACCCAAGACATTCGACCCGGAGAAAGCTCTTCCTAATGTCTTTAGTCATCGACCCCTCAAACCTGCGCGCAACCCTCCAAAGACCAGCGTCTACGATTACGTCCCCTTCCTTCTGATCTTTAAATGGCTCTTGAAACCCTTCAGCCGACAGAAGAAGAGTGTAATTGAAGGCGCCTCGCGGAATGCTCTCGGAAGAAAAATTAGGCCAAAAATCGAAGAAAGCAATGCGCCATTTCAGATTTCAACCTATCTGTCTGATTATGCAAATTGTCCGTATCGTTTTCTTTCCAGATCTGGCGGTTTAATAATCCACTTAACAGATATCATGCGTTCTGGCGTGCTTCAACCATGCATTGCAGCCGGTATTGTCAGCAACATCGGCGCACTTCAAGATACGTTGACACACCTTGGACGAATCGCAAACACACCGCTTCCGTTTGCGTACCAAATGCACCTGCGAATGTCCCTCTGGATATACCTGTTCCTGCTTCCCGTTCGTTGTCTCTTCTTTATTCTTCCCTACTCTAACATTATTCCGGGCAGTTCCAAATCTTCGACAACTTCAAATACTTGACGATCCCCGGAACGGCGTTTTCATCCTTCCTACTCCTCGGTTTTCTCGAGATTGGCCAGGAAATGTACGTAACACCACTGCTACAGAAGAATGGGCGCTCATCACTCCGTCAGTGAGAATCCGTTCAACTATGATCTCAACGACCTAGACCTAGATGGATTCTGTTTGTCTATACAAAGAGAACTTCATGAAATCACCGCCCACCCACTTCCAGACCCGCCTTCCTTCATCTTCTCTGCCTGGAATCAACCTTTCGCGCCTGGAGATCGGCGTACCGCAGCTGAACTTGTCAAAGGTCAAACAGAATATGGACACGCTGAGGATGAACACGGTGGGTTGGTCAGCGTCAAGCAGACGCTTCTGCGCAGCTGGAGAGACACGGACGACTTGACTAAAGAGAAGAAATGAAAAGTATTATTCTTCAACCGACTTATTGGATATGAAAAGGTCGGCTAGTTCGACCATTCTGGAGCAACTATTTATCGCCAGTGGTGCTCTGTTGTCGCATAGTGGTTACAATTACAATATTAGGCAAATTGACACTTCATGAACTTTGAATCAACGTTTTCTTGAACCACTCTACGGTCTGCTGCAATGCACTCTCATACGCCTCCTTAACCTCAGGATAGTCAGTATTTGGGCGTGCTGCAAAACCGTGGGTTGTCCCTTCACCAGATGGTCAATAGGAATGTTCCCGTGATATGAAAAAACTGACCCTTATAGTCTCTGAACTCATACGCAATTCCGTCCTTCCTTTCAGCCAAGGCGGCCTCTGCCTTCAGCCGCAAGTCATGACTGATGATCATGTCATCTAAAGGAATATTAAAATTGTATGCACTCCGCTACATGAGTTGACGCACCCTCGGCACAAACCCAGGAAGAGGGGACCTAGATAAATCTAGTTAAATGGAAACAAATGTTGCCAGGCGGATGACCTTGATAGCTTTCAGCTCATCCATACTGAATTTTGCGGGATGACAGATGACAAGGGTATCGAACAACCCAGTGCCACCGAACCTAATGGCAGTACCTCCACCAAAGCAGTACCTGAATCGAGAGAAAGTCTGTAAGTATTGGGGACTGGATCATCCGGAACTTTAGATACCCCACGGCCCCAATTTTATCATACTTCTTCGTCGATTTGAGTTCATCCATGAACTAAAAGAAGACATGAGCATCAGAAAGTCCGCCTACTATTTCCAGAGACACGGACACGTCGAACTCTCTGGTCGGTAATTGAAGCCCTGTTGCGGTATATAGCCGGAAGAGTGGGTAACGCGATCCATATAATCTTTATCCACCCCCATATGGAGGGTCTGTCGCCTGCGCGTTCAGGCATGATCATCTGTTCAGGTCTGACGGGTGGATGCCCTGAAGAAGTTACATCCAGGGTCAGCAACGGAGAGAAAAATCTCACCATCGAAAAAGTCGGGGACCCACACGTCGCAACCTAGCTGTTCTGAGAAAAAGTCTGCTTGAAGCTTGGGATTGGGAAGGTCGAGACCAAAGATATCGGTCAGTAGCACCACAGCGTGGGACGAACCAGTCGGACTACTAGCTAAGTATGCTCCATTAAGGTCCGAGAGTGTTCCTTGGGGCTCTCCAGATAGAGCCGCGCCTTTATAGCAGTCCGGACAACTCATTGAGATTGTGGGTAATGGTAAGCGAAGAAGAAGGCGGGAAATAATAATTTCTTTTGAAGGATAGGAGAGAGTCCAGACTAAATAAGTAACGATCACGTGTTGATGGCCACGCTTGGGCCACTGACATTATCGCGACAAATTTTTCATCAATTCGATCTCAGTAAATATGAGAGTTATCTAGTAGACCAAAAACAAACTGCGAAGCCAAATAACAAACTCGGCTGATCGATTATATCAGGTCAACATATTCGAAAGGACAAGAAGTACATAGCATCCACAAAAGTAGCATGGTATACGCAGTACGTGGGTTTGCAATTAACGATACTATCATCCAAGTAGTGTCTTCTTGAACCAAGCAACAGTCTGTTGCAAAGCAGCCTCAAAACCGGCCTTAACTTCCGGGTACGCCAGGTTTGGACGAGCTGCAAATCCATGGGTGGTCCCTAGAAAGACACGGGTTTGATTTGGAGAGTTACGATGTGGCCTTAAGACATACCTTTGTAATCAATGAACTCGTATTCTACAAAATTCTCTTTTCCTTGTCTTCCTGCGAATTCTGCCTCGGCAGCAGTGCGTGCAGCTGGTGTGAAGCTCATATCCTCTGAAAGCACAAGTCAGACCACACTTAGACGCGCGCATCAAGACCAGGAGAACCTTCAGCACAAGCCCACGACGAAGGTATCTGAGACCATATCAGTCTTGCTTAACACAAAGGTCTGGATACAAATACCTTAAGAGCTTTAAGCTGTTCAGAGGATAGTTTGCCTGGATGACAGACGACGATGGTATCGACGAGGCCCATACCTCCGGTCCTCACAGCAATGTTTCCTCCGAAGCAATATCTGGAGACAGTAGAGTTGACTTCCATGGGTATAAATTCAGGAGGAAACTTACCCAACGGCACCTAATTTTTCGTACTTTTTCTCAGCCTTCAACATTTCTATGAACTGAAATAGGGTGTCGGAAATAATCATTATCAAACTCTTAGTTACACACCGTAGTAACCCTGCGATCCACTACACTCGGCCGACTGCGAATGAATAAGGGAAGACGTCTCAAGGCGAGCCATATAAATGAGAGATATCCAAAGAATCCTAATTTCTCTCCGACACGTTCTGGAAATTTCATCTCGTGCACCTCGAGAGGAGGCTTCCCTGTGGAGAGAAATTGTAAGTGAACATGGATGACCCAGTAGTAATAGTTGAACGAAGCTCACCGTCGAAAAGATCCGGGACCCATACATCACATTTCAGCTGTTCAGCAAAAAAGTCTGCGAGGATTTTGCTATTTTTGAGTGGAAGACCAAAGATATCGGTGAACAATAGCACAGCACGCGTCGACGGTTCAGAACTTGGCGCATAGTAGGCTCCTTGGATGTTGGATATCGTTCCAGTTGGTTCTCCAGCCAAGATCTCTCCTTTGAAGCAGCTTGGGCAGCTCATCGTACACAAGAACAGAGGGAAAGAAGCCTTTCAGAAGGATAATTACATGCTGGGAAATAGCGCACTTTATGTGTGAACGGATGATTGACGGATGAGCGGCTGGGAAAAGCCCAGTAATCGTACTTACGTCAGGCATATCAACTACGATTTGCTCCAATACCCTAATGTTCAGCTCTACGTCCTGCTTTGTTGGCCTTCTCACTCATGTTGTCTCAAAGGTGCAGTTTATGCTGGCGATGGATTCAAAAATTGTGGAGAATATCCGCTGAAGGTGCAGAGACAGAGGCAACCGTTGATCAAGTGGGCATCCCCCAGAGTACCCTTATTATCAACAACGTTCGACTTGCGCATGAAGACGATACCTTGGCTGAGCAACTGTGGACTGTGGAGTGCAAAGGAGGGAAAGTGGGGCGAGTGTCGCTATCGGACGGGAATAATCTTGTGCCTCTGCCGAACGTACACGCAAGGAGTCAATTTGATGCCAAAGGATGCTTGTTATTACCTTCGTGAGTAGTGTCATTTTCCGAATAACGTCGGACGATAACTCGGACAGCCTATGCCATTCTCACATTCATATTGACAAGTGTTTCATTCTGGACCGCTGTAAATGTGAATTCGGGTATGCTTGCTGACCTTTAGACCTAGCGCTGATATCTAACATGCTACAATCACTTGCAGTGATTTTCCTGAGGCCATGAAGGTCACAGCGTGCGCCAAGCAGGAATTTCCTTATGATGTAGACGACCTTATTCAGCGCGGAAGACGACTTATACGCGAAAGCATCGAATGCGGCGTTACTTCAATGCGAGCTCATGTTGAGGTCGATTCTATCGTTGGGCACTCCTGTCTCACAGCGGCGCTCCAATTGAGAAACGAATTCAAAGCAGTATGTAATGTACAGGTCGCTGGTAAGGTTTTGCGCCTTTCGTTGTTGTGACAGTTGTTCATTTTAGTAGTCTTCGCACAAGAACCGTTGTTTGATTTGCCCACGGATACGTCACCCGGTTCTAATTATCACTTCCTGGAGCAGGCTCTCGAGAATCCTGAGGTAGAAACAGTTGGATCGGCCCCTTACGTTGAGCCAAATGCTACCCAAGCGAAGAAAAATATAACTCTGATCTTGGAACTAGCATCTCGAACGGGTCTGCATGTTGATTTCCATCTCGACTATAACATAGATCCGGATACCGAGCCACTCATTTGGACAGTCATCCGTGAGGCCAAGAGAATTGGCGGTTGGATATCCGCTGATGGTGAATCCCATCGTACCATAACCATCGGACATGCGACTCGTCTACAGCTGTTCACTCCGGATCAATGGCGAGAACTCAAGGAATCTATTGGAGAGCTCCCCGTTGTGCTCGTTGGCCTACCAAACTCTGATATGTACATGCAAGGCCGTGAGGATACGGATAAACCTCTTGGTCCTCCGAGAAGCACACTCCGCATACCTTACATCGCTCGCAAATATGACATGCAGATCGCCATGAGCGTAAACAATATCGAAAACTCGTTTACACCTCAAGGATCTGTGGATCCTCTCGCCTTGTGTACTCTCGGCGTTGCGCTCTTCCAGTCTGCCACTCCAAGAGATATCAGGACCCTGATAGTCAGTAACTTCTTACTATATGGCTTATTATGTTCACGTCATTGTACATAGCGCTCCGTAACGCTAACTTCTAAATGTGCTCTTGGAATGGCGCCAAGCAGTCTACCCCAAGACTTGTTCCCTCAAAAAGGCGACCCTGCAGACTTTGTGATCGTGCACGAAACCCAGACCTTGAACCAGGCCGTTCTCAATCCTAGCCACGATAGAACGACAATTCGTGGTGGTGTGGTTGTGGCCCAAAGAGTAACCAAGAGATGGATTACGTGCGGCCCGTCGCAAGCTGCTGCACCCAAATTGGTTTTTCCTTGGTACAAACGTGTTCAATGGCCATATATGCTATTCCTACCCTTGCTCTTGTACAATATTTTCGTCGGCTGAGGTGCGCACATCTTCATATTTCACCTGGCACCGACTCTTCAGCGATGCGACGACCCGGCATTGGCCTCGCGAAACCGATGCGAGGCCTCCAACTTCGAAAGCAGAAGCCACGACGCTCTGTCATCCAGCTCTTATGATTCTTCCTGTCCTTAGACGATGCCATCCTCCATTTTTTGACGTCCATCCCCATGCGTATCTCGATTCTAGGGGTATAGCCAACGCCTACCGATGGGCATGAAGTATTGTCTTGTCAGGCATGTCCTTCGCCTACAAAGAGAACATATATTATCTTTTGAGGATTGGTGAAACCATAAATTCATATTTGCACCGAGCGCAAGAGGATGAAGGACACAATAGTATGTAAAATTTCCGCTTGGGGATATTTCTTTCTCGACACACAAAAATTGAACATTGCAACAATGAAACAGAAGCAGAAAAAGACGATCAAAGACGACATTAACAGATTTTTACTTCTGGGGGACATTTGCTGGCTCGGCATCAAGCTGCAAAATATATCAGCCAGGAATATCAATATAATGTTGAAATTACCTTCAAACCCATCTTCACAAGGACATCTTTCGCCATGGCAGGTAGGTCTTTAGGGTTCTGTGTCTCTCTACCGTCCCCGTTGTCAGCCGGCGTAACTGATGGCACCACCATTGTACCCGTCGTAGAACGACTCAACGACGCGCCAATGATCAAGTAATCCTCGCTCATAATCTCCACTTCGCGCTCGCTCTTTAGGACATCATCGCCATCCGGAGATCCAACAGCGAGCTCCTGCTCCGAGGTAGCCAAGACGAAGAACATCGAGTCTCTGAACCGATATTTCTTCTGATAGAACGTCAACGTCGAACCCGCCGGGACACTCAACGAAATCGTCTTAGTGACGCTCTCCGTCGTCTCGGCATCGGAGAATACTTTCGTTTCGGTATCCATGGTCATCGTCAGACCGCTGTATGAAGCTCCGGTTCCAATAGATTTTGGCAGGTCGGGGGATTCAGTGTCTTTGGGACCTGTCGCATACTCGAGGGTGTAGGTTTGAGCAGAGTCGGTGGTATTCTGGTAGGACATCTTATAAACCCAAGCGGTGTCGACAAAATAAGTGTCCTTGCAGGCATAGAAGGTCGTCTGATCGGCGGGACGCTCGTAAATGGTGGTCCGACCAGACTTGACCAGAGCGTCACCACCGCTGGCCTTGTAAATCAGGTAATCTGCAAATCTTTGACTCTGGCTCCATTTCAACACGTTTGAATGAAATGTGAGTCAATGAAGTACTCACCATGGTAATGAGAACGGCTTCGTCGTCTTCAAGTTCGACGAAAGATAGTGGGAGAATGGATGACTGATCCAGAGGAGATGCAATTATTATTTGGGTGGGTTATCTTCGCTTATTGAGTAGTCGTTTTATACGACTTATGCATTCATCCTGTCAGATCGATTGTATAGACAAAGTCTGTCACAGTACATGACTGGAATATGCACCAGTTCATGGAAGTTCAGCTGAGAAAGTATCGGTTTCGTTCGAACGCCCGTTCTACTTCCTCAATGACGCTTCTCGTAAAAGTGTGGTGGGAGACACAATCATGTCGCTCAGTCCTCCTGACTCCGTATGTCGTAGGTTCTCAGTAACGATTTCTTGTCATTCAATGTCGCTTTCTGTGTCCGCTCTTCGGTCTATCAAGGGATTACAGGAATGCTCTTCGACTGCCGCCTTTGCATTGATTCTGGTGTGACTGTGGCGTAAAAATTGAGAAGAACATGAGATCTGTACTGCGAACGTTGGCTTACTGGGTCATGCTCCCTTCTTACGTGGGCCAAGCTTTGGCCAGGCCTTGTCCGACCATGCCGACCTCGAGAGTAACATTGCAATACGGGTACGAATCCAGATACAAACAGGTTATTGGCACCATACTGGCCATCCTAGTATACTTTTGCTGCAAGATCCAGTGGTAAACGCTGGCCGTCGCGTAACAGAACACAGCGAGAACGATCATTTTTAGTTCTCCGATTTTGGACACATGATTTTTATGAGCAGCTCCGTTGAGAATCGATACCGTTAAGTGACGGCAATGCAATGGCTTTGGTTCTGATAAACAGTGGTTGTACGAACAGCTTTGAATTGAGCGAGGTAATAGGAAGTTGGCCCAGTGTCTCGACGCTCGTCTTTTGACAGTGAGAAGAGATCGGAGTGTAGTGAATTTAATACGACGGGTTGCGTGATCTGTGTGGCCTATTCAGTAGTGTTCCAGAAGGGAGTAACCTGAGGCAGTAGTTAAAGGTCAGAAGTTTGTAACCGGACAATGCATCCTGTCGTAGACGCATATGTAGCTGCAAGGGCTGCAGGGTGGCAGAAACAGTGTACAAACAAACAGTGATTGCATCCGAGCCTGAACCTCCAATCAGCAAACTTCGGTACCTGTTCAATATGCTATTGGCTTGCATTCATCTCCGATATCAAGATGTTTGTGGACTCAGCTTGGTATTCGATTTGATAGTGGACATCCACGACGCACGTTCTTCCGTTTTCTATTACTCGATGCCATGATAGTTTGTCGTACCCTTACACGATCAGAATATGTACGACGATTCGTCTCTGCATCAATCTCTGGTCGAATCTGTGACAATGACCATTCCATTGACGTCCTGGATTCTCAATTATGACTTGCGCAATGGCCTATTGCTTCTTCATGACCGAGGAGACGCGTGCTATTACACCTTCAGGTGATTCGTAATCACAATGGCTGGATGTAGGGTGTCGTAGAGTGGGAAGAGCGATGTATGTCAATATTTTCTTTGTTGTTCTGCTGCTCTTAATCGTGACCGGGTTACAGAAGCGAGGTTAAAGTCAACTAATCAAGTCAGGACCAACATAGCCAATACAACAGCTTTCGTCTAGGATCTTTGCCCAGACGATCCTCAGTAATTTCCTTCTGGAAAACTTCACTGAATAGGTCACAGGTCACGCAAACCGTCGTATTAAATTCACTACACTCCGATTTCTTCTCACTGTCAAATGACGAACGTCGAGACACTGGGCCAACTTCTTATTACCTCGCTCAATTCAAAGCTGTTCGTACGACCCCTGTTTATCAGAACCAAAGCCATTGCATTACCGTCACTTCACGATGTCAATTCTCAATGGAGCTGCTCATAAAAATCATGTGTCCAAAATCGGAGGCTAAAAGTGATTGTTCCCGCTATGCTCCGTTACGTGACAGCGAGTGTTTACCACTTGATCTTGCAGTAAACATTTAGGATGGCTAGCCTGGTGCCAATAGCTCGTTTTTATCTGGATTCGTATCCGTATTGCAATGTTACTTTCGAGGTCGGCATGGTTAAGACAAGACTTGGTCAAAGGTTGGGCCACGTAAGAAGGGAGCATGATCTAGTGGGTCAACGTTCGCAGTATAGATCTCATGTTCTTCTCAATCTTTGCGCCACAGTCATATCAAAAGACCGGAGTCGAAGAACGTTCCTGTAATCCCTCGATGGACCGAAGAGCGGATACAGAAAGCGACATTGAATGACAAGAAACCGTTACTGAGAACTTTCTAAGACTACGACATACCAGTCAGGAGGACTGAGCGATATGATTGTGTCTCCCACCACATTTTTACGAGAAGCGTCATTGAGGAAGTAGAACGGGCGTTAGAACGAAACCAATACTTTCTCAGCTGAACTTCTATGAACTGGTGCATATTCTCCAGTCATGTATTGTGGCCGACTCCGCCTATACAATCGATCTGACAGGACGAATGCTTGAGACTCATTAAAACAACGAGCTCAACAGGAAGGACAGACCACCCAGCTGTTGGTGCACCTCTCATCCAGTTCGCCGCTCTCCAAATTTGCAAGCCCTTCTTCTCTTATCACCATGGTCTGTCAATGACTATCTCGTATTGTGTTCAACAGTGCTGAATGGATACTCTAGAGCGGGTTCTCCGACCACGTCGTTTACAAGCCGGCAAATGGCAATGCGCTGGTCAAGTCTGACCGAAGCACCATCTACTATTCTGGAGGGGATCAAGCGTTTTACGCGGCCAGAGACAAGTATCTAATCGACACCACTTGGATATACAAGATGTCCTGGGAGAACAACACCGACGCGACGCAATCATACTCCCTCAAGTATACGACGGGGCTGAAAGTCACTGTAGGCTCCGAGGTTTCCGCCTCTGTTGGAATGGGAGCTGCTTACGAAGGATTGTCGATATCGATGGATGTTTCGACGAAGGTGTTCTCGAGCACCGAGACGACGTCGGGTGTCGAGAAAACGATAACCTTGAACGTCCCTCCCAAGTCGAGGTTGACGTTCTATCAGAGGAAATACCGGTTCAGAGACACGATGTTCTTCGTCTTGGACGCGTGGAATGCGGAGTGGAATGCTGGTTCGTGGGGGGGATATAATATCACGAGGAAAGAGTGCGAAGTGGAGATTATGAGCGAGGACTATTTGACTACCGATATCGTCTTGGATTCTTCCACAGTGGGCACAATGACTGTGCCGACGGTTCCCAGGTCCGACCCTTCCAACCTCGAGGCTCGCAGGGCGACGCGCAAGCGCGAGAATCTTACTGAGTGGGCAAAGGACGAGCTTTCCAGGATGGGGTTGTAAAGGTAAATTCGCTTATCCTATTTATAATTACTACAGCTGAGACGTTGAATATTTTTCAGGTCGATGACCTTGCTGAAGTGGATATCTTTTACTTGTTTCTTTTTTCTATATCTTCTTTTTCTCAATTTGATCCTATGTTTTCACTAGCAGCCTTTGCGCGCCAGTATCATTGATGTTCTACAGAAAACGACAAAACAAGAAAACAAAGTCTACATAGCACTGTTATCTCCTACTCTGTACATCTTTATTGTCTGTACTGAATTACTACTGTTTTTGACCAAATCCTGTGCCACGACTACTTCAAGATGTCGAAACCACTCTGGTCTAGTAACATCTCGTGATCTAGGATTATCCTTGAGTGAATTTGTCCTCACACATTGCTTTTGCACCGATCCATTGCTCGTAACAACCTGAGGTTCTCCACATTTTTGTAGGCTTCTCGTTGCTCTGCGGTAATCCCAAATTGCTCGGCGATCATCCTTACATATTTCCTTGAGCTCGCACATATGTACTGAATTTGGGGGCTGCAACCAAGCCTTCGTTCGAAGCTATCAGACTCAACGCCTTTGAGCAGCATCGACAGGCCCGCTTCAAGCTTCAACTAGTTTGTGGATATGGTATTGCTCCGAGTCATCGTACGTACGCTTACGCGCTACCAACCCGAATAACCACTTTTCCAACATGCTTTTGGCTCTCAAGGTAAGCATACGCATCAATCGTTTCCTCAAACGCAAACACCTTGTCGACCACCGGACGAGTCTCCTTAGGGCGAGCACGTAGGAGTCGGTTCATTGCCTCGAATCTACGAATGATCTAGGTGACAGTGAATGAATAATCGGTAAGTAACTCACTGCGCAACGGAACCAATCAGAATTCCTCGCAGGATGACGCCTTTCGCAATGCAAGGTCCAATGAGACCACCAAGCTCAGCAGTGTTTTGTGCCACAAATCCAATGAGGTGGATGTATCCTGCGTAGCGTACAGCAGTGAGCGACTTCCCCAGAGTACCCGGTCCTCCAACCTTTCCCACCCAAGTCAGACAAATACTCGAAGAGAGACGGTGCCTCCTACCTCCAAGATATGGTCAACGCCTCTTCCTTCAGTGATCCTAAGTACTTCCTTATCCCAGTCCGGCATAGTGTTGTAATTTATAATGTGCGCAGCACCGAGGTTCTTCGCAATTGCGAGTTTGGCATCCGAGGATGAAGTTGCGATGACAGTAGCTCCAGAAGCAACGGCGAGTTGTAGTCCAAAACTACATTATAATAAATTAAGACGATTATACCAAAGAAGAGGAACAAACGCACATGGATACTCCCCCAGTTCCCAGAACAAGAACGGTATCACCCGCTTTGACTGGCTTTGGACCTAGGAGAGCATTGTATGCGGTCAGAGCAGCACACGGCAAAGTCGAGGCCTCCTCATAAGACAAGTGTTCAGGAATTTTGACCAAACTCTGGGAAATAAGGCTCCAAGTGAGCACGACATAAAGCACAATACCAGGAAAAACTCCCACATGGTCCGGGAAAGCCCTGTATTCTGTCAATACACCATCCTGTCCACCTCCGAGGGATGATTCAAAGATCTCCGCAGTCATGTCGCCGTCTAGGTGGTCCGTTGCGAAGTTGGCACACACTCTGTCTCCGACTTTCCAGCGCGTTACCTCAGAACCCGTCACGACCACCTCTCCCGCCATATCGGAGCATGGCACAAGGCTGTCCTGTGCGTTGCTCGGTTGGCGCCATTGACCAGAAGCAATGAGGAGGTCGCGGTATTGTAAAGATACAGCATGCACTTTGACGAGGACATCTGTGGACCGGAGAGCTGGAAGGGGTGTAGTCCGCAGAACAAGATTTCTGTAGGACCCCTCCGCGGGGAGGACGTACGAGCGCGTAGCGGTCGGTATGCGGGCAGCCATTGTGGATGTTAGCAGTACGGTTGGAGGTTGATGATTATTACGTCCTGAGACTGGGAGGAGTGACGAACACGGAAGGAGACTGGCGGCTGAGGCAGTTGCCTGTGCGTCTTAGTACTGGGGCTGCATGTAGCATGTTAATATACTGATTCAAAAAAAAGAGGTCGATGATTAATCCGCTTGCTGTTTATAATCAAAAGTTTGGGTGACACGATAATGATTGTGTCAACCGACTAGAAAGCCCGAGAAAGTAAGTAAAGCTGATAAACCATGCGAAAAAACTATACCGCAGTTTTCGATGGTCGAATCGAGGATCATTCTTCAGGGTATTGCAATTCGTCCATAGAATTCTTACAACGTGGATCCAGTACCAACACGAATGACAATCTTCCCATATGTTTCTGACTCTCCAGATACACATCGATGGCTTCTTCGAACGCACTGTGACGACCAGTGTCGATTTGTAATGAGCATGCATCAAACGATTAAGTGAATTCAAACTTACCTGTGCGAGATTCCGCAAGATGAGAACATTATCACCAGTGTCGATTCGTAATGAGCACGCAATAAATGATCAGACGTACCTGTGCGAGGTTCGCGAGATGAGAACCGCTTTGGAATTTATACTTGACTGGTCTGCCTCTCGCCCACGCTTCACCAACGGAGCTTCCGATTAATAACCCTAAACGTCTCGTCGGAAACGAACCCCTCCTGTACCATACCATCCAACAACTCCCTCAACCAAACTCAACACCCAGTCCTCTTCAAGCTCCCACCGAATTTTACCTTCTTCGCCGGCTCTAGGGTTACATCTCTCTCCAATCGACTGAACCTGCCTAAGAAGGACGTATCCGGGCGCTATAAGGGTCGATGAAGGTGTGCTGCGGGGGACATGAAGGTGTACTGCCCTGTTACCCCGACGAGCTCAAATACTTGTGCGACGCAAGACTGGTTCAAGGAAAGAGGTACTCTCCAAGAAAGGAATAGAATGTGGTTCCCACATTCGGCATAATACTTATGCTGGGCATGCCTACATTCAAAACTCAATGGGGCCGAAGATAACCAAGCAAAGAAAGGCTCTACAGAATTGTTATGGCTAATTTGGTTCAACTGATATGGAGCTTACGTTGTGAGCGAGATATAGACAAGCACAATGAGCCAGTACGCTCAGAACGGATTCGTAGTAAATGGATACAGACAGCTATCTCGAGATGGACGATCTGCGGACGAAGCCAGAAATAGGGGAAAGAGCCCTCAAGTCAACCATCATCAGGAGAACATGGCGAGGGTCATTGAAAGATGAAGAACAACTCCCATGGCATTGGAATGGAGTTGCCGCCTGGGATTTAGTGGATATACAGCCATAATGCAAGGTAAGTTGGAGGGGACCACGCAGGAGAGGAAGAAACGGAATTCGGAGTTTCACATCTTGAGTGCATAACGCATTTCCCCGGGGTAAGGAAGGAAGGAGAGCAATAGTGCAGAAAAAATAGCCTACATTTTAATGGGGTAGACTGGAGCACGACCATGCCTCTAAAGAGACACCTACGCTACCAACAAAAAATGCTGCATGCCTACGTTCAAAACTCAATCAAGCCGAAGATAACCAGGCAAAGAAAGGCTCTACAGAATTGTTATGACTGATCCAGTTCAATCGATATGGAACTTACGTTGTGAGCGAGTCATAGACAAGCAGGATGAGCCGATACACCCAGAACGGATTCGTAGGAAATGGATCTCTTGAGAAGGATGGTCTGCAGACAAAGCCAAAAATAGGGAACAGAACCCTCAAGCCAATCATTGTTGAGAGAATATGGCGAGGACATTGAAAGATGAAGAGTTGCCAGGGACGGTGTAGAGGAGGGAACGGTATTCGGAGTCCCACACTTTGAGTGCGTAACGCAATTCTCAGGGGTGAAGGAGTAACGGAGACTAATAGCCTGCATTTTAATGGGGTAGACTGGAGCATGGCCATGTTGGGCAATCGGGCTGCGGTGTAAAGAGACATCTATACAACCAAAAAAAGACTGATTCAAGGCACTGTTGTCGTACAGTCAGGACGTGATGCTCAACGCCATTGTAGGACGATCCAATAGCTTCAGTGAATGCTTAGAAAAACTTTGTACAAAGTTTCGAGCGCGTCCCATAAGAACGAGATTGAGATGGAGCTGAGTAATTGTAGAGTCATTGTTTTGATATGTTTACTTACACCTTTCGGTTAGTTTCCCCATCTCTCTGCCCTAGCTGCAAGCAGGCTAATTTGAACACGTTTCCATGCACAACGAGTCAAGTCCCTTCGGGGAGAGAGGAGGTAATTTTGTATCTCGTCACACTCGATACCATATAGTACGGTTACACCCACTCTTAATGTGCTGACCACATCGTCATATACGAGGCATGGTATCTGTATAAATGGCTGACGAATTTGGGGGCAATCAAGCCTTCGCGCGAAACCATCAGGCTCAGACCAAGCTCAGACTTTGAGCAGCACCTACGCGGCATATCTAAGGCTTCCTCAGAAATCTTGCTGCCCATCCTAAGACTTAGCTATGACACTTTGTTACCTAGCCTTTATGATAACAGGATATCTCATCATAGACATTCAATTCCTTATAACATCAAACATTTAAGGACTTGGACCTGCCTTCGAATTTCAACTAGTTTGTATATATGGCATTGCTCCGGGTAATCCCACGTACGCTTACGCACTACCAACCTTGATAACCACTTTTCCAACATGCTTTTGGCTCTCAAGGTAAGCATACGCATCAATTGTTTCCTCAAACGCAAACACCTTGTCGACTACCGGACGAGTCTCCTCAGGGCGAGCACATAGGAGTCGGTTCATTGCCTCGAATCTACGAATGATCTTTAGGTGACAGTGAATGGGCAATCGGTAAGTAACTCACTGTGCAACGGAACCACACAGGATTCCTCGCAGGATGACGCCTTTCCAAAGGCAAGGTCCGATGATACTCCCAAGCGCAGCAGTGTTTTGTGCCATTAATCCGATGAGGTGGATGTATCCTGCGTATCGTACGGCTGCGAGCGACTTCTCCATAGTACCTAGTCCTCCAAGCTTTCCCACCCAAATCAGACAAGTACTTGAAGAGAGACGGAGCCTCCTACCTCCAAGATATGGTCAACGCCTCTTCCTTCGGTGATCCTAAGTACTTCCTTATCCCAGTCCGGCGTAGTGTTGTAATTTATGATGTGCGCAGCACCGAGGTTCTTCGCAATTGCGAGTTTGGCATCCGAGGATGAAGTTACAATGACAGTAGCTCCAGATGCAACGGCGAGTTGTAGTCCAAAACTACATTATAATAAAGTAAGACAATTATACCAAAGAAGAGGAACAAACGCACATGGATACTCCCCCAGTTCCCAGAACAAGAACGGTATCACCCGCTTTGACTGGCTTTGGACCTAAGAGAGCATTGTATGCGGTCAGAGCAGCACACGGCAAAGTCGAGGCTTCCTCGTAAGACAAATGTTCTGGAATTTTGACCAAACTCTGGAAAATAAGGCTCCAGGTGAGCACGACATAAAGCACAATAGCAGGAAAAACCTACATGGTCCGGGAAAGCCCTATATTCTGTCAATACACCATCCTGTCCACCTCCGAGGGATGATTCAAAGATCTCTGCAGTCACGTCGCCGTCTAGGTGGTCCGTTGCGAAGTTGGCACACACTCTGTCTCCGACTTTCCAGCGCGTTACCTCAGACCCGGTCGCGATCACCTCTCCCGCCATATCGGAGCATGGCACAAGGCTGCCCTGTGCGTTGCCCCGATAGCTGTATTGACCAGAAGCAATGTAGAGGTCACGGTGCTGTAAAGATACAGCATGCACTTTGACGAGGACAAATGTGGACCGGAGAGCGGGAAGGGGCATAGTTCGCAGAACAAGGTTTTTGTAGGACTCCCGAGTGGGGAGGATGTACGAGCGCGTAGTAGTCGGTATGTGGGCAGCCATTGTGGATGTTAGCAGTATAGTTGGAAGTCAAGGATTATTGCGTCCCGAGACTGGGAGGAGTGATGAATACAGAAGAAGGAGACCGGCGACTGAGGCAGTTGTCTGTGTGTCTTAGCACTGGGGCTGCTTGTAGCACGTTAATATACTGATTCAAAAAGAAGGTCGATGATTAATCCGCTTGCTGTTTATAATCAGAAGTGCGGGTGACACGATAATGATTGTGTCAACCAACTGGAAAGGCCGGGAAAGTAAGTAAAGCTGATAAACCATGCGAAAAAACTATACCGCAGTTTTCGATAGTCGAATCGAGGATCGTTCTTCAGGGTATTGCAATTCGTCCATAGAATTCTTACAACATGGGTCCGACACCAGAATGAATGACGATCTTCCCTTATGTTTCTGACTCTCCAGATACGCATCGATAGCCCCTTCCACTGTAATAACCAGTATCTACTGGTAATAAGCATACAATGAATGATTGAACGAATTCAGACTTACCTGTGCGAGATTCCACAAGTTCTCACGATAAGAACATTATCACCGCTTGGAATTTATGCTTGACTAGTCTGCCTCTGGGCCACGCTCCATCAACGGAGCCTCCGATAAATAACCTTAAACGTCTCGTCGGAAACGAACCCCTCCTGTACCATACCATCCAACAACTCCCTCAGCCAGACTCAACACCCAGCCCTCTTCAAGCTCCCATAAAATTTTACCTCCTTCGCCGGCTCTAGGGTTACATCTCTCTCCAATCGACTGAATCTGCCGAAGAAGGACGTATCCGGGCGCTGCATGGGTCGTTCGAGACGTGCTGTGGGGGACATGAAGGCGTACTGCCCTGTCATCCCGAAAGCTCAGCTACTTGTACAGTGCAAGACTGGTTCAAGGAAAGAGATGCTCTCCAAGAAGGGTGGCCGCCCACACTCGGCATGCCTACGTCCAAAACTCGACCAAGCCGGAGATAACCAGGTAAAGGAAAACTCTACAGAATTGTCATAGCTAAATTCAGTTCAACAGATATGGAGCTTACGTTGTGGCCGAGTTATAGACGAGTAGAACGAGCCAATACACCCGGAACGGATTCGTAGGAAACGGATACAGACCTTGAGAAGGACAATCTGCAGGCAAAGCCAAAAATAGGGGAAAGAGCCCTCAAGCTAGTCGTTACTGAGAGAACATGGCGAGGGACATTGAAAGATGACGAGTTGACAGAGACGGCGCAGAGGAAGGAAACAGTGTTCGATGTCCCACACTTCAAGTTTGAGTGCGTAACAAATTTCTGCGGGGCGAAGGAATAACACAGACTAATAGCCTGCATTTTAATGTGGCAGACTGGAGTACGACCATGTTGTGCAACCGGGCTGTATGCCTCTAAAGAGACACCTATGCAACCCAAAAAAACTTGTTCAAGGCACTGTTGTCCAATACGTGATGCTGAACGCTATTGTTGTAGGACGATCTAGCAGCTTCAGTGAAAAGCGGTTTGTTGGATTCATCATCAAGAAAAACTTTTGTACAAGGTTTCGATGAGAACGAGCTTGAGATGACGGTATTCACGCAGAAATTCTGAGTGATTATTTTGACATGTTTACTTACACCTTTCGGTTAGCTACACTTTCAAGCTTAAGTTTGGCTTCAGTTTCTCCCCATCTTTGGCGCACTGAGGAGGTACTTATGTATCTCGTTACACTCGATATCATACAGTACGGTTACACCCACTCGTAGTGTACTGACCACTTCGTCGTACGCTAGGCTCGGTATCTGTAGAAATGCAGCTGAAAACATCCTAACAGATTATGAACGAACTTATGAACTTGGGCCATCTAGTCTGGGCATCCACTGCAATCAAACGACAAAGTAGTACATTACTCGATTAAACATGAGTGCAAGGGTATGTACATGCTAGTACAGAGGAAGATAATAAGTATACGGATAACTTGAAAGCAATTACAGATGTAAAACAAAACAATGAAGGAAAGCAGTTAATGTGAGTACTAAATCGAGAAACGAGCAAATGAGAGGGTGGGTGGGCTAACTTGACAGCTACACATACAAAGAGGAGAATGAATGAATGAATGAGTGAACATGCGATTGACTACGAACTTAAAAAAAAAAGGAAAAAAGAAAGAAAAGGAGTGTCTATAAACTGCGCCCTCGCGACCAGCGCACCAAAAAAGAAACTTTACGAAAACTCCGGGACGGCCAAGAGACTCCCAACGATCAGCCAACTAACAAAAAACGCAATCGCAAAAGATCGGATCACAATCTCCCACTGGCCTCGTACGACCACAGGGCTCAGCACACGCGTCAGCGGCGAAGCAAAGGCCGGAACAGCCTTCACCTTCTTATACTGCTTCCTAATGAGGGACTCGTCCGTCTTTTTCGCCCGCCTTTCCACCTTGGGTTGAACCGCGGTGTCGTGCTTCTCGTTTAGCGAAGAAGGTGCCGGATCGTCCTGCGGCGTGCCGCCAGTGATAACCATCCATTTGTTGATGCTGCACCTGGACTGGATGCGCCGGATGAGGGCTTTGGGAGACTTGCCGAGCTCGGGGGCTGGCGTCTCGGGTTCAATGTAGAGTACATCCGGAGCGGGAGGTGGGGGCGCGCTCTCAGAACGCGCATGTTTGGTAGGCTTGGGGAGGGTGTCAAAGTTGAATTCTGATATCCGCTGGAGCTCTTCTGGAAGAGGCTTGTTCGGACTAGGGAATTCGTAATCGCTGATGTCCTCTGTAGAGCCGTCGAATGGGTGGATGAATAGAGCGGTGGAGCCGTAGGTCTCATCGCCGCTACTATATTCCTCGTCGGAAAAGCCTGAGCCGGGTTTGTACATTGATACAGGGGACGTTGCGGGTCCCTCAATGGGATCTGCATCGTAATAAGCTGGGGAGATACGAATCATATCTGAGCCTTCAGACGACAGGTCCGTCGTCGACTGAGAATAGTCATAGCGTATCGACGAGCTGATGGTTAGCATAGAATCTGGACGCATGTGAGCCATGGGTGGGGGTGTCAGAGGGGGTGGAGGCGGAGTAGCCATGGAGATTGGGGAGCCCACGATCGGGCGACGACGTGAGCTGTACAGAAACTGAGGCTTCGAGATAGGCGGTCTGGCAAGCTCGAACCGTTTGAGCTGTCTCAGGTCACCAAACACGTATATGGCAAGACAGACGCCATTCAAACTCGTGAGCAACAGGGCAAGGCCAAGCCAGAGCCCTGGAAACGCGGTAAGTCGCAACCACCGCGAATGCCCTTTGGCAATGTTGTATACCATGGGAAACACGGCGCCTACTAAACAGCAGAAGATTCCCGCGATCAAACCACACAAAACACGTCTGTTGCCGACATTGTTAAATTGTGCGGCGACAAAGCGCTCGAGGCTTTCTTTGAGCATCTTCTGGACTTGGACTGCTACCTGATTGAATATGGCAGGATCGGGATGTGGTAAACCATTTGAGGTATGGAAAGGAGCGAGGATATCCGAGGGGAGGTTGAGTTCGTGGTTGGCGTTTGGGGTTAGGAAGGTCTGCTTGGCCCGGGCGTAGAACATGGCGAGCTGCGACGAATTGTGTCTTGGCCAGACACCTAGGTAGGCTGGAGTTTCGCTCCGTCGTAGTTTCGATGCAACTTCCCACTGCCTATATTTGATGGTGTATTCCCTGAGCCAGAGGATGAAGTAACTGGGCGGGTCTTCCTTGAGTACGCATGTATGCGCATATAGCCAAAAGAACATACAGATTTTCGGGGGCAAGTTCAACGTATAGCAACCATTCCTAAGCACATTTCTTAGCGCGCCGACCTACGATTAGACGAGAGCATTTACCTCGAAATCCTTGAGCCCTTTGGGGTTCATCAGTCAGGAGACGAGAACGCTGAGCCAAGCACGCACCAAGAGGAGGTAAATGTTTCCTGTCCAATACATCTTCAAGTCGTACGTTGAAAGCGGGTGTTACTGTGACCCTGGTCAGTTGTTGCTGCATGATAGACGATAAGGGACGCACCACCACACGACCTAACCTTTCCCACAGCCGGCGGTGGGTTACACAGACGAAACTGGGTATCGGGCGCATCAGAACGAAGCATGAATAGAGGTTATAGCTTACTGGCAAGGTCAGCAAGGCGCGCCAAGACAGCTTGTATGTCTTGGGTCGCGTCAGGGTAACCTGTTTCTGAGGAGCCATCATCACAGGTATAGGGACGAAAAGATGGAAGTAAGGAGAGAATGGATGTGAATAAAAAGGTAAAAAGCCAGCCCTGCATGAGCTCAACTGAGCACAGAAGCAGCCGACCAAGAGGAGCTTCTCCTCCCAAAATACGTGCAAACCGCAATTTGGCTTTCATTTACGGCTACCTGCCTGTCAAACGTGCCCCATTCGGAAACCATAACGTCTTGCCGTCTTTTTTTGCTGTGTCTCTGGGTTTCAGTGGAAAGGGTTTTTGGGCTAGAAGGCTCGGTTGTGATGTGCGCTAACTTTGAGATTCCAAGTGATAGTCGCGACCCTGCAACTGCTTGTCGTACAGCAATATCACATTGTCATGATGCCGAGACGATCAATTCATGCGGCTGTCAACGGACGGATGATTGTTTCTTAATGAAAGAAGCCGGAGGAACCGCGGCGTGAGCTTCGTCGTTCCTTGGCACCTTGGGGAAGACGAGGGGAAGATCCTTGCAGAATTACACAGGACAGTGTGCCCATGATCTTCAAAATATTTTTTATTAGAGTCAGCAGGACAAATGTTGGGATCAACGGAGCGATCGCAAGGCCGAGCATACGTTCAATTCATTCCTACTTGATGGGTCTGCCCCTCAGAGGAGGCTAAATCTGGTGATGAACACCCAAAATGTTATTCAACTGTGCGTCCGAAAGTTTGTGATCCGGCTCGAGAATCGTTGGTAAAATGTGTGAGCAATGCAAAGCAGACAATTATACCATGATGCACGCACGGAGACTTGAATTCTTCGCTGACAGCTCTGATTGCTTCAGAATATGATCCAGACCACCGATGACCGCTCCTCACTGCGTGGGATAGAGTGGAGATTCTCGTTCTCAATGTATACGGCAAATCCCGCTATCTTCTCTGCTCAATGATATCGTTCTCGTGATATTTATGCAGACACCCACCAGTTAATTCCATACGATCTTGCACGGATAAAATTGTGGGAGGTTTCAATACAATGTTCTTGCGTTTCACAAATTCTACGTGATGTTTCTAAAGATACAAGATGCTCAATAGTCTACTATGAAAACCGCTTACTCAACTCGTCATAAATCACAAATATAATCGCACTGCTCGGTATACTCCTAGCAATCGTGATCCCACAGCCAGCATACAAGCCCCGTATACCCTGAGCAGCGTACATCTCCCTGAACGTCCTCACAAAGCTCGCCTTAACCCCCGACGGGCCCCTCAGCTCATCAGCCGTCTGCATTGTGCTCTTCACCGAGTCCGCCGGGAACAGCGCCAAGTTGAATGCCGCCCCCGCACACGCACCGGACACCGCCGACTCCCACGACGCCAGCGTCGGAGTGCCGCCCTCCACATGTCGCGCCAGTAAACACGACGCTACAAACTCCTTCGTCCCGAACCACGCCGCCGTCCCACCCGTCTCTCGGATGAACGTCCCCGTATGGCCTAACCACAGACCTCGCACACCCGTCGTTCGGATGACTGAGGTAAGGACCTTTATTGGACCAGGCAACGGAGCAGGGTGCGACCCGTTCTGGGGAAGCAACATCTGGACCTGCATTTTGCACTTGACGAGCTCAATTGGCGTGAGGAGGAAAGAGGTCACCGCACCAGCACCTGCTGCTGCGAGACAGAGGTAGCGGAGAGGTAGAGTCGGCTGCTCGTCAACGGGGAGATGGATGGTAGTTCGTATCAGGGATTGGAATGAGGAATACGTAAGGAAGAGCGAAGCATTTTCCGCCATTGCACCTACTATCGGGGCTGGCAGGCCCTACGAAAAGCATAAGGTACTAAACGGGGCCAGAAAACACAGCACACGCACCCTGTACAGTCCCCTCACGCCTTCTTTGGTGTACGTCTGAGTCAGGCAGTCAATAGGCCCAGAGAAGCGTGCAGAGGCATCCAGCACCTGGGACTGAAGCCGCACTTTTGTCAGGTCGAACGGATGCTCGAAGACTTTGGAGACCATCCCTGCTGCCTGTACAGCGTTAATTTCCCTCAGTCAGCTTTTTTTGCCTGATGAACTTACAGAACCAAATGCGATGTCCTTGATGGCTTGTACAGCCGGGGAGGGAGTCGAAGGAAAGTTTTCTATGGGGACGTCCATTGCGAGTGTGAAGGAAAGTTGGAAGAGAAGGTATTCAAGTGCTGTCAACTGTTTTCATCGCTGGCGCTATGTGTGAGGATCAAGCGCCAATGGGCGATGAAGACAACGTCGATGGTCGGACCGGACCAAAGTAGGTGCAAGTCCGACATAATCCGAGCCGGAGATGTTTGGCTTTCTCACGCTCTTGCAGAAAAACAAGTAGAATCGAATGGAGACGACGCTGGTTTTGAGCTATTCTCCCAACAAGAATAGTATAACATTCATCTCTGCACTCTTCTATTTCAAGCAAAAGAGCTAGAATAGCACACGCTACTGTGATACTCTGGAATCCAGTTTTCCTTTCGACATAGCGAGCGTCCGCCCGGATCTAAGCCTCTATCGAATATGAGTTGGTCATGACGATGACAGAGCAAGTTACCAGCGCCCACATAAAGCTAAGAACGGCCCGACGACAAAGTTGGTCTCACGACGAGAGTGGACGGTTTCCTATATCATCCTGGCCCAGGAGAAAATGACTTGACCTACAACGGCTCCGTCCGTAGTTACGAAAGTGTTGGTACCTTAAGCCACAAGTCTCAGATCTCCTCAAGATTTTCCAAGTATCCGCTTGACATTCCCCAGGGTTCCCCGCCTGTCCCCGTCCCAATTTCAAAGCAACTCCATCGCTCCTATCTGGTATCAAAAAGTGCCATTGGTCATTAAAAGTCGTCAATAATGTGGTATACATGGAATAATTAATGAGGGGGAATCATAATATGCTATATGGTACTAAATGCACACACAAACAACATTGAATAAGTTTAATACAGAAACCCGTGTACGAAAGCAGAAAATGCTAGTCCTTCGCTGACTTAAACCCCTACACGCACTGAAGTAATCCGGCGGAGGGATTCGACGCGATGACATCTAGTACTCTCCTTTGTCTTGAGCGTCTTCTGTTCTCGACTCGCCCGAGGGAGATACGTGTATATAGTATGGATAGCAGTCTTCACGCCATCCTCCTGCAAGTAATCCAACGTGAACGACAATTTCACATCCAAAAATCGGATAAATACTGACCGAGCGAATCTTCTCCCCGACACCCGCCGCCTTTTCCTTCATGATCCGGCTCGTGGTAGCTTTCGTGAGCGCGTCCGCAAGATCATTTACCCTCAGACTCGGCACTCTCAATCCAGCTCCGAGCTTTTGCACGCGGGACGCCCAAAAGAATTGGTCCCCAAACCATGGTTTAATCAACGTGGGTATACCGGCTCGGAGACTAGCTCCAGTTGTTCCCGCTCCACCGTGGTGCATCGCTACATCAATCTTTGGGAATAACCAGTCATGCGGTATCTTGTCAAGCTGGTAGCACTCAGGAGGAATTTCCGGCTCGGGGGAGTCATCTCCATGGCTCATCCGTGCTGACCAGCCTTTCGATATGATGGCCCGGACGTCACCTAAATTTACATGAGTAAGCGCAATGGGAAGAACGCACTATAAGCCACTTACTTTTTAGGACGGCTTTGATGATGCGCGTAGTAACGCGATTCGGATGCGGAACCGTTATGCTGCCAAAGCCGATGTAGACGATGGGTTTTCCATCGGCCCTAGCCTTGTCCATCCAGGTCAGAAGATCTGCAGGAGGTTCCCAGTTGAGATCTGGGTTGTCAAGGAACCAACTAGAAATGATCGAGATGTCAGATTGGCCGAGACGCGCAAGTGAGAACAATACGCACTAGCCCGATACGCATATGGTGTCACTCCAATCGAGAGGTTTGGGCACAACAGCCTAGCAAAGAGTCAGCACAAATTACGTCAGACGCCACCAGGCCCGCTTACAGTTGAGAAGTTGTAGATAAACGGAATCTTGGATTGGGCAAGGTGACCCATGTCGGTGTTACCGAGCTTCAGCGTATGACGCCGCCACTTGTTAATCTGCCTTGAAGTGGCAGTCCACATCACATTGCTGACACGCTCGTTAGTAAACACCAAGGGACGGATGGACGTAGTGCGTTACCTGAAGAGGACGTATCTGCAGGTGAATGATGTGAGTTGATAGAAATCGACGATGACAGATAGGACATACGACGCGCTGTTAAAGGTGGAATATTCCACCGGAGGCGATAGGAAAGCATGAGGGAATTCGGCAGTTCTAAAAAAGACGGTTATCAAGAGAGTTCTTTAACTTGTGGAAAGGACTGCGCACTTCGTCCACGGCATCGTGAATGTTCGGAAGTACGGAATGTCTAAAGAGGTTTTCCCTTCAGTCGGAGAAATATCAAGATAAGGGAGTGTGACTTACTGAGTGCTTCGGCGATATGAACTCCAGCCATCGCAGAAGGGCTCTCAAGCAATACATCGGCACCTTGACATGATTCCCAGGAGTCCAGAAGCACTGGATGAAGCATTAGGGCAAACGGGTAAGACGTCAAAGAATTCAAACTGACATTGGTCGAGCCAAGGGCGGAACTGCAAGGTCCTGCTATTAGAATCGAAAAAAACTGATGGTAATTAAAGACCCACGTGTGCTAGACTCTCTTTGAAGAACTCGGGAGAGAACATCTATCGACGCATCATCAATACACGAGACAAGCAGACAGAAACACCATACTCACCTTGTTTTCGACGCTCAGCTTCATCAACGCACCTGGGTCACCACCAGCTTGTCGGTGCTCGATCCCGAAGCCCTCGATCCACTCTTTGTATTCCTCATGGGTAACAATTGTGACCCGATGTCCCTCCTTCATCAACCCGAGACCGAGGGCAATGTATGGCTGGACATCTCCCCGACTTCCAATCGTGAGGCACATAAAGTGTAAACTCGGTCGCGCATTTACAATCTCCCTATCCAAATTGATAACCTTGGGCATCTGTGCTCGTAGCTCGAAGGGAATCTCGGCAGCTTTGGCCACAGCTACCGTGCGGGCGGGCGGCGAGAAGACGCTGATCATACTGGGCTTTCCAGGCGACGGAGGGGTACGCAGATGTTCTGTCCGCGTGGCCACGAGGGCGTTAATACGCTTCATCGCTTCATCACGAAGTTCCACGGTTTTGAACTGGAACTTGAGATCAGGCTGGCCATTGAGCTCAAGGGTCAAACCAAAGAGCCGGACAGGGAATGTGCGGAATGTTTTGGCATTCTTTATTTTTGATATGGGTAAGCGATAGCGAATGTCACCGCTTGCGAGCTGTTTGCTCCAGAAGGAGACATAGTTTGAGGAGATCGTGAAGTAGCCGGATGATGAGATGCTTCTGAAAATACGCGCGCGAATGACTGGAGAAAAGACGTTAAAACGAGTAAGAGGGGTGGTTAATGCGTGCACTTACTCCATAACTCTGGTTCACCATCCAGACCCAACGCAGTCCGTATGGTTCGCTCCTTGTGGTCTGCCGACACATGCGGAGCCTCAGCTTCCATCATAGACAATGGGCCAAAATCAGCGACAATAGCGGCATTAGACACTTTAGCATCTGGATGCCGCGCCTTGGCTGCAGCTATTAAGTCATCCATTTGCTTCCAAGCCGGAATGTGCATAATAGGGGCAAGATGGAACGCGTGGTCGTCGACAGTGAGGCCGCACGTTTCGTTGCACTGGACATGGATAGTGGAAAAATGGAAACCGGGTGAATTCATTTGGCGAGAGACGAATTTTGTGATACGATCAAGAGGACAGCTAAGCCTGATGCCCGAGTCGGTGGTCGTCACGTCCATGACTTCGCGTCGCCGGTGGCGGAAGAGGAAGATGGCGCCTATATGCGTCTGTTATTAGTCGTGACAGTTGAACATGGGGATTGAGCTCACCTAAGATCTCCCGTCTCCAATCTTGGGCGGCCTCTGTCGTATCGAACTCTGCATAGTCGTAGGAATCATCACTCAAATGATCAAAAATGATGTGAACTGAACAAGGATCATCTGGATCATGGGGCAGAACGTCCTTGATGTTGGACACTAGACGGGGTGAGTAAGAAAATGTGATAACAGAAAACAAATCACGTACATAGCACGGTACGCAGAGGGCGAATTCGGTCCTCCTCGCTGCTGGAGGCACATGTAGTCATCATATCGGCAGAAAGCTCGATCCAGAGACGGCGTTTGGCGCGCCATCCCTTGCGATGTATCGTGACAGAGCCAGCCTTGATGACCTTTTGTCCAGAATGGGCAACGTCGTCGTTGGGCAAAAGGGAGGCATGGAAGGCGAGTCGATGCGTCGTCACGTGTAGCACGCCCTGGGAGTGAAATGAGCTCAAAAAGTAAATTATTTAATTAATACACGTACAACGATGACGACACCGTTGAACATACACCCATCTGCCTCGAAGATGAGTTTTTCTGGCTTTTCGCCTTCCGCAGCAAGAGGCCCGAATTCGTCGACTAGGAGACGAACAATTTCGGCAGGCTCGAGTTTCCAGGTGTCGGTATCGGTTGTGGCGGTGCGATGAAAGGCGGGGATAGGCGAACGCTCGAGATCAATCGCTGTTCTCTCCGACGCGGAATCATCGGAATACGTCTCTGGCTCCTCTGTGAGCTCACCGCCTGGGGTCCACGTCGTGCCTGACACGGACAGCTTTCTTGCATTGTCGACATCGGCCTGTTCGTCTGGAGTGAGGTCGTTGGCCACTAGATGGGTGTAACCAGAGAGAGGCTCTTCAACTACATCGGGATCTGAACTTGTCGTGTCAACGGTGTACTGGTGGCTGGCGAGGACTTTCTCGTAGGCGTCGGCATGGTTGTAGATGGCGGCAATGGATGGTGGGGATGGGTTGTCCTCTGAGGTGATGGAGTCGTCGTCGATGCTGGACGAACGGGACGACGAACGACGGATAAAAGAGAACGGCATGGAGGAGGATTTCGGTTGATAGGCGCACCAGGACATGGTTAAATAGCAATAATGGAATGGCTGGTTTGAATGGCCTAAATTGTCATTATCTCGATCATCAGGAAAGGGTCTCACCTCCGGTGAAATTATAATAACCAGCTTGTAATGGGCTCCGTAATCGCACTCGTCTCCGAGAACGTTTCACTGGCGTCCCCTTTCGGCTGGGTGACTAAAATGTTCGGACAAAGCATCCACTGCTGGCCGATATCGAGGGAAAGATGGAAGCAAGAGGGCAGCACCGGCCTATATACCATTGTCTTGACTATATTGTCTGTGCACGAACCAGAGTAACAGCGGCACTAGCACACAGCGCAATCAGCCAACCCCCGTCTCGGAATGGTGTTCGTGTGAAAATCTAGGGCCACTCTCCGCCTGTTGCCCCGTTTCGCTCCGCGTCGGGATTCCACAAAGCACTCAAAAGATTTAACCTTCATTAATTGCACACTCATTTCGTGGGTCCATTTCCAAATAATTAGTATACATTTTCGGGACTGCAGCGATCATTTGCCTCGGCGGTCCATTTTAATCGCATTTACCCTGGGCCTCATGCTGCCTGCTGTTGCACAAGCAGCCTTCGACCCCTGACCCCTTCACGAAGACGGTCGAGAACGGGGACTGTCGTTTCCCAGGATATACAGGCGTCAGTCACTGATTGCCCGTATTTCAAACCAGCAGGCCCCGCAGGCGGGATGTCTTGCCGTCCTTCGACAAGATTCGACTCTATCATGACTCCCATTATCAGGCAGGACGTGTCCTGTGATTCCAGCTGTCGAGCCTGAACCGGCAATCAGAAGATCATCATTCCGTTCGTGTAGGAGCACGTACAATATCATCGGCTACCTCCACCTGCTTCTGGTGCTGTTTGGAGCTATTGCCGTGGCTGCAATCAACCTGTAATACAGAATTAGACGCAAGCCTCATCAACACCGGGTGGCAGTACCATGATTTTCTGAACCACCCCCGCTTTTGATAGCTTGCTACCAGCATCTCGGATAAAGTCCGCTCCATAGTTTGGTCCATGCGTACCGCCACGGAGGATAATATGCACGTCAGGATTTCCCTAGCAACAATGTGAGTCTGCGTTCGTTGAACGCTTTGTCCATGCTCGCCTCAGTCTCAATGATACTGCTCAATCCTTCTTTGCCCGTAGACAGGAAAACATGTCCACTCCGAGCAGCTCGGCATGCATCGATTGCAATCCCCACACTTCCATCTGTGGAATTTTTGAAACCCGTAGGCATAGACAGCGCCGAAGTCAGCTCTCTGTGCACTTGGGACTCTGTCGTTCGAGCGCCAATCGCTCCCCACGACACCAGGTCAGCCGTGTACTGCGGCGTGATAGTATCCAGGAATTCACAACCAGCGGGTAGCCCCAGCTTTGCGATATCCAGTAGCAGTGTCCGTGCAATACGAAGACCCTTGTTAATTTGGAAGCTTCCGTTCAAGTCAGGGTCATTGATGAGACCTTTCCAGCCGACTGTCGTCCGCGGTTTCTCAAAGTAGACGCGCATAACAATTAGCAGGTCTTCTTCAGCTTGGTCAGCATAAGTTTTGAGACGGCGAGCGTACTCTCTAGCAGCATCAGCATTGTTTACTGAACAAGGACTAGCGCAACCATCAGAATGGATCACAAGGAACGTGCGTTCTGACGTACCCCACGACTACTAAAAGTCGGTCATCGTCTCCCTTGAGAATACTGGTGACAGCCATACGGCCTTGGAGCACGGTTTGTGCTGCCAGCAGAGTTCTAGTTGTGTACATGTAAGGAACGACAGCAAACTAGGAGTGGTATGCGTACAAAGGCAAGTCTTCCTGCAAGATTTGAGGTGGAATCAGAGGTCGGGTAGCCTTGACACGGCTGTTTTCCAGCTTTGCAAGGGCATCCTTGAACGGAATTGCCATGTTTAAGTCAACCACTGTAGAAAAAAAACAATAGACCATTATATATGCGTGTGGGCGTCAAGAATCATGAACACGGACTTTTCGGAGAGCTTTGTCAGAAATCAGCGCTTGTAGTTCCGGGTTTCTCGCACTAGTGATGTGCTTTGAATGGGGCCGTATTTTCCCAGCGGGTGTCTGCAACAGAAAAAGTTTTTTGGAGACAGGTGATCGATTTACGATCGGACTTGACTCGAATTTTTACGCACGTGATCTCGCGCACGACCCTTTGATTCTACCAATCAGTTCGTTTTTGTTTTCGTCACTTCGGCATGGATTTCTCTTCCCTCAGCAGTGCCGAGCAGGTGCACATGAACAAGGTCATAGAAAAAAAGCAGGTTAGTCAGGCTCGTTGTACTGAAAGAATATCACGATAACCGATACCGGGAAGATGCAAGACTTTCTGCGAATGTACGCCAATATCGTAGAGCGATGTTTCAACACATGCTGCAACGACTTTACCAGCAAGGCGTTGTCGTCGAAAGAGGTCCCTATTGTCTTTTTGTGACCGTGTCCAACTTTATCATGCCAAACATTGCAGGACCAATGTGTGATGAATTGTACGGAAAAGTTCCTCAAGCATGCCGAGAGGGTGGGAACGCGTTTTGCGGAGCTAAACGCCGGTGCGTCGTTATGCTGTCTTCTTTGTTGTACACTATACTCAGGACAACTCGTTCCAGAGGCAATGAATGCAGGGCAAAATCAAAACTCGTCATAATATCTTATATACTACGTAATTTCTGCCTGTATCGTTGTCTGCAATTGACCTTCCCTTCCGTCGTCTTTGCACCCTCAATCCGTCAAGAAGTCTGCCTGAAACAAAATTTCGCCATTACAATAGCTTTTGACATTTTCTGCCACAAATCTTCAAAGTCTCACCACTTGTCAAGACTTCTGTTAGTAGGTCAAACCCCATTTCCGCCCATTATGCCACTCTTGACTCTAGTAATTGCTTCTTAGGCCCACCTTCTGCATGCAACCTGTCAAGATCAAATGAAGCACACCACAGTGGCTCGCTCTAATAAAAACTCTCACGATCGATGCCCAGTGGTGTTTCCGTCATACGGAACTCTCTGCATTAATACTTATCAAGACGTTTCTAGTATCTTAATACCGACCCCGACCCCGACGATTGACCGATAGAATACAAGAACGGTACCGAGCGCGTTGACGGCGCGACGCGTGCTCTAATTCGCCGCTAACAAAAGCCCTTGTCAAAATTCCCTTGGCCAGATCTTTCAGATGCTTCGGTCTGCGGCAATCCCTGCTCTCTTTCCCAAGGTTAAACCGCGTCTGTGGACGTGATCGTCAGCCGCCCGTTCCTGATATACTTCATTACAACCTGACTTCATTCTCAACCGTTCCGGATTCCGACTGCTGTTATAATTGACTATCTACGTATACGATGTTCACTACCGGAGTGGGCTCTTCACCGCTCAAATACCCTCGTGACAAGACCCCTTGGCATGTTAGGCGCCATGTTCACCACGTTATGGGGTTCTTCCTGTGCATGCAAGGTACCAGGGCTGCAACAGTTCACCCCAGCTCCTCGTCCTCATGCATTTGGAATTCTTTTCGGTGTTATGTCGGATAGCTCGCCGTCGTTCACGCGCGCTGTCCTCTCGCCTTGGGACTCCTCCGTCAAATCACTTCTCTCGTGTGTATCTGGGAATAAACAAGGAAGTAGCAACTGCTAGTTCGAAGCTTCTTTAAGAACCTTTCGGACTCTGATAAACCCGGCATCAAATAGATCAAGCCCGGGACCCTGATCTCGAATTTCTCTCCGTTAAGTAGCTATCGGTTTATCCTTGTCTGTTGTCACCTACGGATTTAGATATACATGTTCAACCGGACACAAATTGGGGACCAGACCGCAGAAAGCAGAATCGAAGCCATCGAACCTTCTTTGAACTAACCATAACCGCATTGCGTCTAGTTTGTGTTCGCATCGCTTTCCCACTCGGAAGAACATAAATATATAAGTACATATATATGACGGGACAGCACAGGAATAAATCCCTCGTCGTTTCGACGTGTTCCTTCCGTCCATCTTCCTCGCCATGGCACATCAGGCTCTCATTGGGCAACCCGCACCACACTTGACGCTCCCGAACTACACAGGCGAGCCGTACTCCCTCAATCCTGGAGAAAACGGCCTGACCACGGCCATATTCTTCTACCCAAGATCTGGGACATGGGGGTGCATAAAACAGGCGTGCCAATTCAGAGACGCGATAGCAGGCGAGACCGGTTCCCCCTTTCTCTTTGTGAAGCGAGACATCTAATTAACCTTCCCTCCCCCTTGCCGTAGAACGACCAGAGTTCCAGTCTGACAAGGTGCAGGTCATCGGCATCAGCCCAGATCCAGTGTCGAAGCAGAAGCTTTTTGTCGAGAAACATAATCTGACGGTGAGTGAAGAAGATGTCCGGGTTGGCGTTGATGACACGAACCCTTTTTAGTACCCCGTTCTCAGTGATGAAAAGGGAGAAGCACGTCGGGCATATCATGTAGGCCGAGGGTTATGGGGCATGGCTGACCTACGGGTCACTTTTGTGATAGACAGCAAGGGAATTGTACGGTATGGATTTCCTGGCATGTTTTACCTTTTCTCGACGATGATCGGGCCGGCAAATAGAGACGCTCTCGACACGACCTCGATAAACTTCGCCTCGCACTGCAAATTCGTCTCAATGGTGTTGGAGACGCTGAGAAAAGAGGGTGACAAAACAGCGCAGATCTCGGAGCCTGTACGAGACGAAGGGGCCAGCTACGCAGGGACGAAGGGAAGCACACAGTAGCGGTCCAGGCTTACACACAGAGATCCAATTCCTGTACATATCTCACATCTGAAGGACAGTTCGACTATATTATCATGCCCTATAACTTGGCTCGTATAACCGCGGCATTTAAGCCCCCAATGATCCCCTCTGCCTCCGTTGCCATCCTGTCGAGAAGAGCTTTGCAGGTGGGAATGTCGTCAATAAGTCCTACAGTGACACCCGCACTCCATATACCATAATCTGGATCCCCATTCTCATATACCATCTTACCCCTCTGTCCAGAAACCAGATCTCTAATGTCTTCGAACTTCGCGCCTCCAGGACGCCGCTCTAGAGCCACCACTTCCATTGAGATCTTGTTCTTAAAGACCCTGGCAGTGTTGCGTAGCGTACGGAAAATATGAACGGTGTCCGTCTCCTTTGAGGCGACGATCTTGTCCTTGATACTGGGGTGGATCGGACTGTAAACCGGGAGTTATTCGCCATGTTCTTGGGAATGAGTTTTAGGAATATTACAGACCTTTCAACGGTGCACATGAAGCGTGTGCCCATGTTAACGCCCTGGAATCTTCCGATGAATTATTTCTCTTATTTGATGAGGACGTAAATGACTTGCCGAAGCACCGAGAGCCAGGGCTGCTGCGAGACCTCGCCCGTCAGCAATGCCACCGGATGCGATATATGGGATTGTTAGCTCCTTTGCGGCCTTCGCGAGCTGGGCGGGGTCAGAGACTCGTGAGAACAAGGGCTAAGACAACCTGAAATTGTATCTGACCAATACCAGGCCGCCAATGTCCTCTTCCCCCGGATGGCCAGCGCCTGGAAATAGTTTTCAATCTCAGACAATCATTCATCACAAGGAAACATACATTCGAACCCGTCAATACTTAGTATATCAACACCCATCTTTTGCGCACTCTGCCGTTTTGCATGTCCATCAACGGGTTTGACAGTGGGTTGCGTAGGATCACGAACCTTGGCATGCCGTATGGTCGTACACTTGTGAAGAACGACACAATTCTCAGATTTGAAGAATTTGATCAAGGGTCCGGCTAAGTAAGGGAGAAATTAACCTAATTTACAAAGTGATACTCGCTGGGGAAACAATCACGTACGGTTATTTCCCGCTGTTTCAAAGATGCGAACGCCTTCGGACACTGCGGCTCTTGCGTAGCCTTCGTAGTCCGGTGGGTTTATGCTTGGTAACAGTGTGATGTTCACGCCGAATGGCTTAGATGTGAGTTTACGCGTTTGCTTGATGGCGGCGCGTAGAGCATCAGGATTGGGTTGAGTTAAAGCTGTGAGAATACCTAAGTAAGGAGATACTAAGCAAGTATTCAATAATATGAACCTGACTAAACTCACCAAGCCCCCCTGCTTCTGATACAGCTGCGGCCAACTGAGGAACTCCCACCCTGAAAGCATGTTATATCAGGTTCTGGAACCAGATACATCTGGTGTAGTTTATTCACCACTGCATACCACCTTGCACTATAGGGCTGTCATGTTGACATTAGCCGGTGATACAGCTACTGACAAAGGCTCCGACATACACGTTGATTCCTAAGATCTTTGTTACAGCTGTGGCAATCATGTTCAAGGCAACGAAGCGCAAGCAGGGAGGACGGCGAACAAGGTATAATGAAAGTAGACTGGGATGACGGGTAAGGGCCGGACGCGGGGAACGATATAAATACATCCGGTTACACAAGAGCGTGATAAATTGCTATTGTAACTTAACCGGTACCCTCAACGTGCACACTAGCTCATTACTCATTTCATTTCCGGTATACTTTCAATGCATTTCCATAAGCAAAAAAAAGGTTGCCGACAGTATTACAATGGTCCCCAATAGCTGTGTCATCCCGCCATGACATAAAAGACTAAAACAATCCAACAAGATCATCAAAAGGATCTTTTCCCTGATTGCTTGGCTGTTGTTGCGGCGGTAGTTGCTGATGAGATTGTGACGGCTGCTGGGATTGCTGTGGCTGATACGGGGAGCTTTGGAATGCCCGCATGCTACCTTGCATTGGAGTAAACGACTGTTGTGGTGGGCTGAATGACTGCTGTGGTGGGGTAAAGGTCGACTGCTGCGAGCCAAACATCTGTTGAGGCGCGGGATGCGAAATTCCAAGGCCCTGTCCCAACACCACCCCTGGCGAACCATTCCTATTGTAGCTCGGGAACGACGGCGAACCTGCTCCAGGCGTCGAAGGTAGCATGATGGAAGCAGGCGGTGTAGTAGAAGGTACGGGAGGTGACATTGATATGGGCCTTAAAAGCGGGTTGAAGGCGCCGGCACTACTGACTCCCATGGGTGATGGAGCGTGTGTCACTGTCGTGTTGAGATTCGCACTAAATTGCTGTGCGAAAGGTTGAGGTTGAGGTTGAGATTGGATTGAGCCGAAGAGCCCAGCCAGGTCGTCTGTACCGGACGTCGTTGGGGCACTACTATTTGATGGTGTAGAGTCATCGAAGTCAATGAGAGACAGATCGTTACGGGCAGAAGACAGTTCGGTGGGTATGGGATTCGCAGCAGCGGCGTAGTCACCTCTTTTGTAGGCTTCATAGCGGTCCAATGCAGTATTTATTTGGTCGTTTATTTGTAGGAATGTATCTAAAGGCGGTGGTTAGTTGGGTCACGGAAGATTGTAAGGTTAACGAACCCAAGGATTCAGGATCATGGGTCTCTGCGTCCGATATCCATTTCTGTATTTTTGGTCTAGCAGCGCTTATTATCGAAGCCACTTGCTGCGTTCTCATGTCAAAAGAGATCGGTAGAGAAAAAGAATGTAAACTATACCTCATACACATCGCCAGAGACGATCCTTTCTCCCCTCGCCGTGTCCACATTATCCAGCATCTCATTTAGTAAAATGACCTTTGACTCAAGTTTATTGAGATCAGACAAAGCCTGCGTCTTGTAATCCGGCTTAGCGTCGGGATTTGCCCCTGCGAGGGACTTCATGAGCTCCTGGGCAGCAGCAAGATCTCTAGGCGTTCCTCTACGGATCAGTTCCTGCAACTTCGCCGACTGCGCCTCTCTATCCTCCTCCTCGAGCTCCTCGGCGGTTTTGAGATTCTAAGATAGCATCAACAATGGTAGAGTGGTAGAGATCACGGAGACGTACCGCTGCCGTAGCCAAAGAAGGCGCCTGCTGAGGCAGGTCTCGAAAACGATAGCCTTTGAACGTCAAGAGTCTATGCATATCCCGGATGTTTCCTAGGTCGTCCTTCCACCTCGATTCAACACAGAGACCCTCTTTCCATGAGTGCAGGAGCTCAAGAATCCGAGACATAACTGGGCCAGGGAATGGAGGTGGTCGCTCAGGAAATCGACGTACAAGTTCATTTAAGAACTCCTTGGTGGATATTTGGAGGTGAAAAGGGTACCCGCATGATTGCACGAGGGTATCTAGCAAGGCGAGAGCGAGAATGGCAACATGTGGATTACGGTTGTTTGCGAGGCGCGCTGTGAGCATCGCTGCTTCCCGAGGCCTTCACGAAACAAATTAGACATCCGCCAAAATTATTATCCATAAACGATACGCACGTATTGGCCTTCTTGGTATTGATATGATTGGCGACCTCGAGATGGAGAGCATAATTTGGTTCATGTAATGAGGGATCGCAGGAGCGTGTTATCAGGATCTCGAGAGGCGACGTCCGAAGCCAGTTTGAGGTTGTCGGACTTCCCAGCATTGAGGAAAAGGATAGAGGCGTTTTGGCAGATCAGAAGATGGACGGAAATGGCGGACGTGGTCATCCGAAGCCAGTACCAAGCCAGTGCAAATGGACCGCACAGCATTTGATTGACGGACAAGTTCCTTTTGACTTCGGCTCGGACAACTCGGATCGTAAATTTTTTTGGTTTTTCCAGTTTTATACTGGAAAGATGACATTGCGCCAGTGTTGTGGGTACTGTTTCGACACAGACCCGGTGGTAAATGACGGGTAAAAGTTCTAAATGAACGCAAACTGACGGCCGTGAATGTCTGGCAAACGATACCTGCCACCGCAAATGACTCGGAAGTCGGAGGAAAGGAACGATAGAATGTAATAGAAAATAGATGCCTTCGGAAACTGCAGGTGTCAATCTTTTTCTATAGATTGAACAACATGGGAGTGGGCTGTCTCGAGATCACCAAGTTCACAGGTTCGCGTTTTGCGATGGTATCAAACCATCGTTAGTCGAGGCATCATGCATAAATCACCACGGAAACTTGTATGAGTCGCTCATTTTTTTCGTCACACAAGATATTCAAGCAAGATCACCCTATCATTGCATCAGGGACAATTCCGGTAGTTATTGCTGGCGCTCAGGTGCAACCAACATGAATCATACCCAGAGAGCAAACAGTATTACTAATGGCCTTGAGCTCTACCTAAAATCTGACTACGACCAGACATCCTCTTTGAACTATTTTCGATGACGACTTTGACCTGAACTGGACACCATTTCTGTGATTCCAGATTTACTGCAACTGGTATGTTTACATTGATCGTCCTCCTGAATATATACACTATTACAAGATACACATTACATTCTGAGGATTGTATTGAAGAAAAGAACAGTCTATTCACCCAGATCAAAATCCTCCTCCACCTGCGCATCTCTCTCTAACCCATAAACCAAACCGAGCGCAATCCTGGCCGCAGCCTTCCGCCTCTCGCTTTCCTCCTCTATATCCGCAATCTCAGCTTTCATTCCCTGGAGGGCATGTATAACTTGACCGATGTCGAACGGAGCAAGCTCGAAATCGCCAGGAGTCGATGTTCCTCCTGGGGCACCAAAGATCCGTTGTGCGCTCTCCTTGATTTCGTCTTTGGAGGGCAAGCTCTCATCTTCATCCTCGTCTTCGCCTTCGTCTTCATCGCTCTCCGGTGTGTCCGGGTGGGAAGTTCCCGACTCTTCGGGGTCACCCAAGTCAGACCCACTACCCAACGCATGATATGTCATTCCTATTGGTGACGGACCAAGTCTGTCAAAATCGAAAGGCAAATCAAAAGATGTGTCAAAAGACACTTTGTTGGTAGTCTCAATCGTGTACTGTTGTCGGGTTTCTGCCTCCGCGGGAGCAGACACGAAGACAGAGAAGTCATCATCAAATGCGTCCACAGCACCCGTCTCAGCAGAAGATTTTTTTCTAGACCCCCACACTTCCTCATCGTCGAGTTCTGTTGGAGATACGATGGAGCCTGTAACTTTCCAAGGGTCATCTTTCACGTCATCTTCACCTTCCTGAAGCCACCTTGCAAGCTCGTTCATCTCCTTGTGTAGCCTCGCCCGATGATCATTTTGCTGACCAGAATTGGGATGCACCAAGTTTTCTTCGTCAAGGGAGTTATCAAACGACAGTTGCGCCCAGTCAAGGAATGCATCATTGCCCACCCGCCCTCCAGTGGTGGTACGCGTAGACTTTTGAGACGTTTGCATAGAAGGCCACATAATGGTGCTCAAAGCATCAAGAACGCGAGGAAGAGAAGGTATACCTGCATGATTAAGTTGGATACGTTTACCAGATAAAACAGAGTACAGACCATTTGAGATGCCTTCAAGTTCCTCCTGAGCCTGTTCTTCACCAGAGGCATCAACGAACTCGAAGCCATGGGACGAGAGAAATTCATCCACGGCATTAGCGTCTTCTAATGTTTCGACTTCGTCTTCCTTATCTTCTTCGGAAGGTGTTGTAGAAGCCGAAACACGTACAGCCAAAGACACCTCCGGTTCTGAGCCGCCGAGGTCTTTGGAGAGCCGTTGAATGTGGTGTTTGTAAGTCTAACGATATACTGAGTCGAAAAGCAACAATCGGAGCCAAAAATCACGATACGAACCTCTCCCTTTTCCCAGACAAATATCAATGCAGGAATACCTTGCAGATGATAGGGTGCAAGGCCCTTGATCTGCCGAGCCAGGAAATGGACCTCAGCAGAGTAATATTTATTGGAAATTGTCCATGGCAGACGTTTTTCGGTGTCGTTGGTCACATTCAAGGACGTGAAACTATCAGATAGTGACGGTGGTTGAGACAATCGTTGAATCTCTGAGATAGTGGTTGTGTTAGCGGTTCAGTGTTCAATCATGCTGTTCACTGACGTTGTACAAGGTTCACCGACACGTCCAGCGACGGTGACACGGTTAGAATGCGACAAGACGGTGTATCACTCATTGTCTGAGTGTTCGCAGGAGGTGGAACAGAAGAACGGTGGACTTTCCTTGGCGTGTCCAGTAATGAACATCAATAGGTGGCTGTGCTGAACGTGTTCCATTAATTTGCCGAAAGATGCCGTCGGTTTCCCGTTAAGTATCTTAAAGGATTTGTTCAGAAATTGGGAATTACATTGTAATGGTATCCAAAAACCTCTGTCTCTTGTAACTACGACCCCTCGTTGTCTGCTTCCCACTTGTTTCCTGGAACTCGGCGCGTCCACGCTCAGCACTGGCTCACTTTGTAATAGTATCTGAGAATCCAGCGTACATTATGCCTCGAGAAAGGAACGTTCTACGTAACGTTGTCTTCCATTGAAACAAGGTCAAGTGTCACAAACACGATAAACTCGCCGAGGTCGAGAACGCGCGCCTCGGTACGAGCACCTGGCTGAGCGATGAATTCTGTAATTTTCTTGGAGGCGTACGAATAGATAGCTTTCTCGGGCATGCAGGAAAGTCGCTGTTCGTGACGATCCGTTCCGAATGGTCAGGACAAGACTCGACGAGTGCCACAATGATGTTGTTCATCATCCTGTCGTAAAATTATTCTCAGGTTTGTTGACGAGGGCACATGTTGGATGCGACGAAATCCTGTCAATATCCGAAATCGGAGCTGTATGGGCGTTTCTCGGAGGTCCAGCTTGAATGTCTGTCCGATTTGGGTCTCCCATTGTGTGGATACGCATGTTCTTCGTCTTTCATTGAGCAAGGTTCTGCTTCCACCCGGCTAACCAAAGACGGGTTAGGTCAGTGCTTCCGAGATGATGTAAATCGGTAACCAAGAACAGGACACCTATAGGCTGTGAGGAGAATACGCTTCCACAACCTGCGTTTGACAGCCACATTGAGAATCTTGGAAACAGCATGAGCTACGCTTAGGATCGTTGCGAAGTGATGTTCTACGGCAAATACCGTCTATCAAGTTACCGAAGGTGTAATGGTTGGAGGCAGGCGAATGATGACAAATTGCATTTCCCTTTTAACGATGGACCATTCTCGTGCCCAATCTCCCTCCCAGTTCCCCTCCTCACGCTCCAAATATTATCGTCCTTACTTTACCTCTGATGAAATCCAAATCCTTTCAGAAAAACAAAAAGGCAAGCTCAGTGTCACCCAAGAAGACAAAGTAAGACAGACCGCTTGCGGGTTTCTGGAAGCCTTGGGCGCACGGATGGGCTTGTATGTTCTCAAGAAAACTGTTCAGCCTTCGTGTCACTTATGTATTCGTCTCTAGTCCCAGGAGGACAGTCGCGACCGCGCAGAATCTTTACCACCGGTTTCACCTCTTCTTTCCTCGAAAAGACTTCAATTATCATGCAAGACATTTCCTTGGGAGACAATACTTAAATGACACGCTGCTCATATTTTTCTCGCAGGACGTCTGCTTGGCCGCACTCTATGTCTCAACTAAGATGCACGACACCTTGAAGAAACCCCGAGAATTGCTAGCTGTCTCATACGCTCTTCGTTTCCCGGAGCAGGTCGCCAAATCGAAGAACCCTGCTGGAGAGGTGGACCTTGACACAATGGACCCAGCGGTGAGCCTTTTACCCCATTCTCACGTCGCCTCTTCTTCATAAAAGGACAAGATCGTGGAACATGACCGACAGCGGCTGCTCGCAATTGAACGGCTTATGTTAGAAACCATCTGCTTCAACTTTACGTCCAAAATGCCGTTTCCCTATGTCATCAAGATAGGAAAGGCTCTCGGAGGTTGTAATCGACTTCCTGGATGTGCATATGCATATTGACTCCATATGAACAGCCAAGAAACAGATAATAAAGCTGGCTTGGCGCTTAGCCGTCGACAGGTGCCCTTTCACACTCATTTTCTTGTTGAACCTACCATCTCAAGTTCTCTACAGTCACAGAACACTTGTTCCTATCCAATATACACCAGTCACAGTAGCTCTTTCGAGCATCTACCTTGCTTCCCTCTTACTATCCTGGGAGCAGCCCGAATCCCCTCGCCCGGAACCAGATTCATCAACCGCACATGATTTACGAGACCAACTCCATCAGCATGGAGACTGGGAACGTCGATTTCAGACACACGTTGAAGACTTGGATGGTCAGTTTGCTCTGCCGTGATTCAGCCTGCTCAGCTGATACCCTCTCAGTCATCGCCCACGAGATGTTGGACCTTCTCATCCAAGCCGCCCAAAGCCCCTCTGCCAACACGTCTCCCCGTACTCCTTCCTCTCCATCACCTCATCCGTCACCTCGAAATCAGCACTCATCCTCAACTGCCCCAGCTGTAGAGCCGCTACCCTACAACGCTGATCAGCTGCTACGGTTGAAAATTCATCTGAGGGAGTCAGAGCACCACCCTCGGTATCGTTGCAGTCTTGACCCCAATGGCATCGACGATGCACCAGAGGCCCTAGGAAAGAATGAAGGAACTGTTAGGTTTTTATTTGGACCACCAGGTATTGTTGGACAGGGGATTTAAATTGGACACTCTTTTCACCTTGTGACACTTGACATCAGCAATGTGTATCTCCTTTCATATGGCCAAATGATGAGGATGCTTATCGCGGTCACCTGATCTGGTTTTGGGAAATTGAAGAATATTCAAGACGTGAAATTCTGCTAGCAGCCAGACACGTGTGGGTGTGTAAGTGATTTATGATGTCGCGAGCTTGAAGTTTCAAGGATATATAACACCTTCGAATTTTAACACATCCTCTTCAGCCGCATACTCAAGAAAAGCAACGGATATATTACTGATTTAAATATAAGGTACCTATGCATGATGGGGGTGGACAGCAAGTAGATAATGTAAAGAACAGTAGCAGTGAAAACACCAATAAGTAAGAAACAAAAGCCCGATAGATGCGTCACAACCCACAATACGCGACACCTTGCTATCCGTCCAGTCTTGCCCTTTTCCTCGGCCCGTCCGGGATGTTGCCTTGCATGAACGCTGGATTGATGTGACCGACGGCACGAGGGCCTCCCCCACGTTGGTGGTTATTCATCATTCCCATACCTGATACAACAAAAACAAAAGCACAAAGCAGGAAAGTAAGCACGACAAAGAGCGATACATAATCTAAGGGAAAGCTAGAAACTCGTACCCATACCGCCCATCATCCCTCGCATCATCCCTCCACCGTGAGGCATCATGTTACCTCCACGGCCGCCAAATCCACCTCCCATATAGCCACCTCCCATGCCCATGTTCATGTTCGTCATCCCCATATTCGCCATGCCCATGTTGGGCATTCCACCGCGCATCATACCGCCTGCCATGCCACCACGCATGGCACCGCCGTTCATCATGCCTCCACGGAAGTTCGCGTTCCCACCACGGCCGGCGCCAACACCAACAACCCCGGGAGTCTGTTGTTGTGGAACGCGATTGTCACGAGGAGGAGGCTCTGCAAGGGCCCAGTCAATTAACAGTGTCAAGGAGAACTGTGTGCTTTACCTTTGGGCAGTGTACGATAGGGATTGCCATTACTCGACGATCCTAAGGTGGCAGTGACCCGACGGTTTTGGAAATCGCTGCCTTGGTAGTCAGATCCATGGGCCTAGCATAGACAGTAACTGTACCCGCACTTGTTGTCAAACCAGTTCTTAATAACAGCGGCACTTTCGAATTTTCCACATTCCACATAAGCAAGTCTAGTGAATGTATGCGCTCAAATTCCGGCAGCACGGCCAAAGAGAAGACATAGCGCACCCTTTGCTCTTCCCATTAACTTTATGTTCAGAAAAGGTGATATCCTTGTGATCCAGAGAGACTCCAACATTCAATGCAATTTGCCGAAGATCTTCATCAGTAGTCCACTGTAAAGGGCTTCAGTATGCTGTAGACATAACGCAATTACACAGGCGCACCCATTGCAAGTCGCTAAGATACAGCGCGTCGTTCACACCATTGCCTCCACCTCCAGTCACGATATTACCATTCTGGGCGTTGGGTCGCGATGCCGGAGGTTGGCTCTGGTGTTCTTCGAAGGAGTCATCCTCCCTCTGTCGTTTTTCACCCGTCTTCGGGTCGGGCGAGGACACCAACGGTTTGGCGCCTTGATTCTTCAGGAAGCCAATTCGCGTTTAGCATATATACAGAAATTAGTGACGACATACCACTTTCTCAGCACCCCGTTCTTCCTCGCCGTAGATGTCGAAGTCGTCCTCGGCCATGCTTAGGAATCTTGTAGACTCAAACAACGAATTCTTGCGGTGCGATACAAATTTAACGAGTCTTAAGCGCTAGTCAAGGAGAATTATGATTTCAATGAAGACAACAGACGCGGATACAAGGGTCTACAACATGAAAATTGTGGCGCTTACATGCTATAAGGATACAGGATGCTTGGTACAGGTGTGAAATCCTTCACAGATAGATACAGTTTGTGCAATGGACAATAAAAACGAAAAACAGTGTGGTGAGCAGAGGAGATGAAGTGAGAGGCGGAGGCAGGTGGTCGTAAAAGAACAAGTTGCGGAAGAGTCGTCGTCGACGGTTTATATCCTTTGCATATGTTTGTTCCCGTGGCCGTATTGCCATTTTGGGCCCTATATTCGACCGATTTGGATATGGTCGGAGGTCACTGACTCATTTGGGGGACTTGGGACTTAAAAAATAGCATTGATATACGCAGGTTCAGGACAATGGTAAAATACATATGAGCAAATATACTTCTCCTTTCCACTCAAAATCTAATCAGCGAACTAAGCAGTCGCGGGAACATTTTTCCCAGTCTCGTCCCTAATACTTCCCCCATCTGCGAAGTTTAGGATACCTGCAATGTCCAACTGCTGGACAATGGTCTCTGCTTGAGGAATGTCTAGATCTCCGAGTACCTTGTTGACACTATCCAAAGAGTTCTCCTTCAGCGCATCTTGTAAATTCTTCGGGAACGACTCAAAAACGTCCCATCGAAGCTGCAGGGCCTTCCGAACCTCTTCGATGTCAACTGACTCGGCATCAGGTCCTTCGTACACGAGTTCCTCAGGAGGAGGCCCGTCAGGAACATTGAATGAGATAGTTTGATCGCCACTCTCGGGAACAAGCTGTATTTGTTCCCTTCCACCGGCATTGGCTTCCTCTTCGTTGCTGACTTTGACTCTCTGCTTGAGAAGGGCATATGTCTTTTCGACATCCTCAACGAAAACCTTCTCAGCCCGTTTGTCTCCAGAAATCATTCTAAGACGAGATTAGTGTCGATATAGAGTGATAAGATATATTGATATACTTCTTGAAAAATACGCGAACTCCATCCTTTCCAAGCTTCTCGCAATATTGCAGAAGAAGACTTTGATGCACGCATTGCTTGGCGTAAGTAGGGTTATCATTCTGGCTCCTGAAGGCCGCGACGAGGAGCGCGTCAGAGGCTCCTTCCACAATAACGTCCGGGTGGTCTTGGATGAACCTGAAGGAGGGCTCATAAGCGAAAAGAGGCAGCTTGGAAAATTCCTCGAGGGAAGGTGTCAGGTCCGGTACGGATTCTCCCTCCTCTTCAGCGTCTTCGGGATTGTCAGCAGGTGAGATCGGGGCAGAACTCGATGCCTGAGGGTTCAGGGTTTCAAATTCTGTTGTTGTCGTTGTCTTCTTTGGATTCCCGATCTTTGTGGTGGGAACGGATGTTGGGGCAGGCTTCGGGGGAACGTACTTTGAAGGCCATCAGCTTCATCCATAAGGTAGACAAGTGAAATATCGTACATGGGTGTCGAAGCCGTCATGGAGGTCATCCATGGTGATGTGCTTCTTCTGTTCATGTAATTCTGTCTCGAGCTCCTTCTCCTCCTTCCGGATCGCTTCCTTCAGCCCTGTGACATGACGAAGGACGCCTTTGGACAGCTCCTTGACTAGCTTCTCCTCCTTCTCGCTCTCCACAATACTTGAGTCTTTCAAGGCCTTTTTGGCTTCATCTGCGACTTGATTCAATAAAGACAGGATCATGCCGTCGTAGGTCATCTCCTTCTTCGAGGTATCGGCTCCTGGAGGGCCCTCATTCGATGGATTCTTTTCAAGCTGTTCGACCAGTGCATTGAAGTACGCAGAAGGAGATGATGTCGATGACGATGTGAGTTTGGCATGAATTTCTTCGACACGAGGAAGAAGAACTTTGTTCATAGCAATTTGGCTCTGAAGGTAGGCGATCTGGTGTTTTCTTTTCTCTCGTTTCTCGTGGATATCCCGCTGCTTCCAACTAACATTGCGCCACTCAGATGAGAAACGACGCGCCATTCCATAAAACGCACCGTATCAGAGACTTTTTATCTACATTAGGGTGTCCCTCGATATCGGAATCATCAGAAAGCTGGGAAAGAGAGGGATAAGTAGCTTTATTGGAATTCACAGCGGGATGTCCTACCTCGAGCTGATCCCACTTGGAGTAATTGAGAGGCATAACTGTCGTCAATTGGTGCGGTGGTAAAAGCAGAGATAGGAATAGATGGTAGTGGATGGAAAGGAACACAGCAAAGAAAAACTGCAGACGCCGCCACTGCTTTTGCAGAAGCGCTATATCCAAAAATGGCAGTGGTCACCTATGGCAGCTCAATAGAACATTGGCGAAGGTTCGACAGCCATACTCGATTACAAGGGTTGAAGCGCGCTGTGTACGCTATTTTATTGATGGATGAATACGTGAAGAAGGAATAGTGTAAAATATCCAAGATATGTACTGAACACGTGTTGCAATTCCCTTACCTGCAACCACCATCTTGCTTGCTTACCACTGAGCGCTGAGCTTGCACCATGACTACCACCTGGCAGACCCATTTCGAGAGCGGCGTAGCACACTTCAAAAAGTCGAAATACCAACGTGCTGTGCATTCATTTACGGAGGTACGTATACAGTTGCAGAACGACTAACGCGTTCAAACCTCATCCTAGGCCATCAACACCGGCGGTGACCAGCAATTTCTTATTTTCGACTCCAGAGCTGCTGCATATGACAAGCTCAATAGTCCAATTGCTGCTCTCCGTGACGCTAAAAAGGTCATCGACCTCGCACCTACGCGGTGGCAAGGTTATCTACGCGCTGCCCATGTATTCCGCGACATGGGTAAGCTTGATCAGTCAATCAGCATGGCAGACATGGCTCTTGCACGTATCAAACCAGAAGACACGAAACGGCGCGCTCAGGTCGCTTCTCTGAAGGACGATGCTCTAAAAAGCAGGCGACGCGTCGCGTATCACCTTGGCAAGATGCCCCTCGAGCTCATGGTCGACATTTTCGACCTTGTCGTATCCTACGATACGACTCTTGTCCTCACCATCGCGGCGGTGTGCAGAGCCTGGCGCGATGTAGCTCGCGGTGCCCCCTCCCTGTGGCGCACCCTTGTGCTGACGCACCGAAATCCGGTTCGCAAGACCAAAATATGGCTTGAACGCTCCAAGGGTAGGATACGAGAGCTTCGTCTTCTCAGGCAGCTGTTTAATGCTCCAGGTTGGAAAATGGAGAACCTACGAGATGGCATGCAATGGGACTGTCTGAGAGTATGCAGATTTGAGGGTTTCGACCTAGCATCGCAGCTGGAAATCTGGGGTCTAGGCCATGTAGTACATCAATGGGAGGATGTGGAATTTTGTGGGCCATGTGAAGTTCCATACTCGGTCCTTTGCCCAAAGTCGAACCTGAAGCGCCTTGTGGTCGAGGACGTAAAGTTTCGCATCGCACAAATAACCTCACCGCCAACCCAACTTTCCATTCTAGTCATTCGTTCACTTCTGCTTCCTCGCGTAGGCGACGATCCTATATTTTTTCTCAGCCAAAATCCGAACTTGGAGACACTGGAGCTTGATCTTATCTTCCGCGACAGAGTCGAAGATGATATACCTCCAATTCGTCTGGAACGCCTTACCAGACTCTCGATCCACTGCTCCCCGGCCACGCTGAATATTTTTCATCATTTCGTCTTTCCTTCCTTACAGGATCTTACTTTAAAGTCATCAAGTCGGTTAATTGACCCTGTTCTGACGACGCTCTGTGGTCGCATCACCCGCCTTCACATTGACTCATGTGTCCTCACGCCGACGCCGTTGATAGCACTCCTGAAATCATCCACAGGCCTCGAGACACTCGTGCTCCAGCGGCTTGACAAAATCGCAGATGCTGTTCTTGATGTTCTGGAGACGTCATGTCCGTCTCTTCAATACGTTGACTTGTCGCAGTGCCCTGATGTGCGCGCTGGACCTCTGTCACGTATTGTGAAATCACGCAGCTCACCCAGTGAAGGGGCCACGGATGGAGATACTGCATTCGCCCAGATTCACACCCTCATAGTTGATGGATGCCCTCTGATCGACGCGGAGTACCTACCATGGTTTAGGCAACGCGTGAAAAACTTCAGCTGTATCTATATGACGAAGAAGGCTGCTGGCTGGAAGCGTTGAATATATATCAATAATGGAAATATGTGTTTGTCTATTAAGTTGCTCAGCTAGGACATCTACTTGCTCCTTAAGTTCGTTAATCGATTACACGTCCTCAAGGCAGAACTGTTTCGGTTATCGGCGTAGTCAGAGTTTCGATAGGTTCAGGTCGATCTGAAAATAGTACGCCTAGACACCGTTTTTTCCTGATCGCAGATTCAAAGGATATTGTTGAGCATGTTCAAATGTTTCCCAGGTCAAATGAATTTTAATGTGATAGAACATACTTTCGCCTCTACACGCTTCATGATGACGAGAACCAACGTTATTTTGCTACCCTCAATCTGAATGCTACCGAAGGCGCTTACGGTCTTAAGCCCACGAAAAAGAAGTGCTATCAGAAAAGACTTACCGTGTGAGCACCAGAGTGAGATGTCAAAACTGATGGCCGCAACTATCTTGTACGTGAGCCGGAGAAGCATTAGAAACTGTCTGATTGAAGTTCCTACAAAGTTCTTGAATGACGAGCGAAGTGATGGTGAGAATACAAAGTAATGGTTGGAGCCTAAGAACAACGAACGGGTCAATAATAGCATTACGTTCCATCTCCCCTTCTTAGTCGGTTGAATTTGGGCAGCATCTCTCTCAGATATTCTGCATGTTTTCGCCTCAAATCAATTTCTTGCACTTTGCCTCTTCCGCTCCACTTTCTCCGATCGGCTGCTGGGCCATAAACGACGGTATAATCTTCTAGGACTTCATCTTCGATGGGCACGAGGAGACAGCCTGCACCAATAGCACAAAATGAGGAAATTCGGATAGTGTGATGTACTCTGGAACGTGTTGAGATGGTGTTAAAGTCACCTATTGATGGGCACTCGATGCCTGGATGGCATCTGAATGGTCTGATTCTGGGCAAAGTGGCGACACACGTACGGCAGCCAATCTCAAAGAGGTTGTCGTCCCCGATGCGCATGACTTCTTTTCTTCTACGTAGTCACTAAACGTGATGAAAAAAAAAAGATGCGAAGAAACACGACCTACCGGTTCACTATGATAGCACTTTCTTCAATGATACAACCTGAGCCAATGACAATAGGCCCAGCGATAGCGAATATGGTGGCCTTCGGATGCACGATAGTTCCTATTGCCATGAGAATTGGTGAGAAATACTACTTTGTTGCAGAACACAGACCCACCGGACCCAATTGTGATGTCTCCTCTGAGCTCAACGTCCTGACAAACAACAGCCTTTGAGTGTATTGTGAACTTGTCCCGTCTGTACGCATATATCCAATTAATATCCACCTGAGTGCTCGTGAGACAATACTGACATCGGTGCCATGGAAAGAAAAGACAGACAAGGTCGTGAAGGAGTGATGTTGTATTCACGTGACAAGCCTTGTCGCGTCACGGACATTTTAGAAAATTTAGGCGCTCGAATTACGTTTCATCAGACCAGTCTCCGATAATGATTTTGGTCCCCTTTATCCAAGACGGGACATTCTGATATGTGGCCAAATTGAAGGGGGAAATCCTGGGCAGTTACTAGTAGATCATCTGGTACAGACCGTGTGATACCACAAGGAAATCGGCGACGCAACCATACTCATTCAGTCTCTTTGATCGGACTTCCAAATTTCTATCATACAAGATTGGTCGAAGATAACAACTTCAAGCTCCGCGTACAACATTCCGTCCTTCAAATCTCTTTTAGAAATTTGACGTGACCATAGCCCACAAGGTCAACGACGCTGAACATGATAGCCCCTTGAGCCTTGTAATTTTCGTCGGCTATAGCAGCGTTATGGGCCTATCGCCGAATCGGACGTTAACGTTAGAAAAGTTACAACATGTGCCAGACTTTACCTCAACGGAATCCCATCCGACTGTCAGGATATAGTTGCCTTCGTTCTCAATACTCGGACCCAGTGCCTCCGCATGGTAGCCCCCCATGGACTTTATGGTTGGCTGAAAGACTTCTGAATAAAGTTTGAATACGGCATCGTTTGTTTTTCCTTCCTTCCGTTTGAAGATCGCGATCTCAGTGGCTGGGGCAGATACAACACCCACGAGAAGGTCGCTGTAAGTGATATGCTGGATATCAATTGCTGCGCCAGGAGCAAGAACGTGTGTTCCGAGTAAGGAGATAACCTCCTTGTACGATTCGGCTTCCATCATAGCCTTATGTTTGTCAACTGATTCCCAGCCTAACGAGTGACATGTAAAGTCATTGCGATAACAAGAACAAAAAGACCTTTTACCAAGGAATAAGTAACCGAGTTTGTCATCCTCAACTTGGAGACCGTGATGGAAACTGGTATTGTTGAAGGGGGAAATAAATTCATGAAGTTCGTCAAGATCAAGGTATGTACGATACTCGCCTGAGCAAACCCTCTACAGTCTTGATCCATTGCACTACCGGCTTTATGGACTCGGCCGGATTAGCCTTATAAGCATCGGAAGCGGAGAAGATAATGAGTTCAAAGTCTGGCATAGCGGACTACAACAGATGATGGTGGTACAATATTGACGAAGGACCGCATCGTAGATCACGGGAGAAGCTGACCGGAGTGGAAAGTGACTTCACATCCACTATTTTTGACTCGGATGGCGAACATCCTGTGAATCGATTGGAGAACACGCGAGGGGAAATATTCGGGCTCAGAATGAAAGGACCAGGCCCAAAACAAAGATCTCCTTATAGAACCTCGAATATGGAGAAAACAGATCACTGCTCCGATCTCTCACATGAACTGGCTAGAGCTGTCCATGAGGGCGAGCATCTGAGTATTGTGACACTTAATTAGCTATACGTAAGATATGTTATCTTGCAGCGAGAGAGGTTGACATGTATGCCGACTGACTCAGGGAGACACGAGGAAGAGAAAAAGAATAACATTTGCATAGGATATCCAGCCAAAAGATTTATCGTAACATTGCACCGGGTCAACAATTCCTGCCTAGTGACTCGGAATGTAGACCGAGTACCTTGTCAATCTTACATGCCTAGTGTGCACGGAACCCAGTTCCTCTAACACTCTGTAATGCTCCTGATACGCCGGTGTATACATCGAATCCTGATGCGCCTAGTTACAAGGAAATCAGAATACTTTCAGCGCCAGCGCAAACGTCTTACCCGAACGCCATCCCATCCAATCATGACGATGAATTCTGTCTCATCTTCGGACATGATGTTTGTTTGGAACCAGTGGTCTCTGTATCCGGGGCATCTACGAACTTTGCTGGACCACGAAGCGGTGCTGTCAATGAACATGTCGGAATCGCCCCTTCGGTGCTTTGCGAGGGAGAAAGAAACGGCCGGCGCGGATAGGACGCCCCAGAGATAGGTATCTGCCTCCATCCAGTATTCGACCAAAGTGGTGTTAAGCCTGACAGCCATCCTAAGGAGACTGTTGTAGTAGTCGTGACGCAAAGCAGATTCAGGTTCAGGCCAGGCTACCATGGCGTTACTTGTCAATGAAAATATCAAGCCCAAGGACGGGAAGGGGACGCACCGATCATAAGAAACCCACGGTTGGGGTTCTCAATTTCTCTACCATAGTGAAGACTATGCAAGAGCTCTCAGAGAGACACGGGCAGTAAGGAATGTCTAACTTACACGTCGAGCCAGGCGCCGTTGGCTCTTAAAGCAGTCATAAGTGGTCTAAGCGCAGCCTTCGGATCGGCCAAGTATTCGTTGGAAGCGTCGAAGGAAGCGATCTGAAAATAGATGCGAATTTCTCTGTTGTATATCTGTGTTGAATCGGGATCGTCTAGGTCTTCATTACTAGCTGGGTGGGCATGAAAGGACGCCTGCCCCGGAGAATTGTGTACTGGCTGGTAGTTTGTCTGCTGTTGTTGGGAAGACCTTGGTGCAGAAGAGCGGGCTCCGTTAGAACGTCGTCGAGACATGTCTGCCTTTGTGGGTCTGGTGATGACGGAGAACTTGAAGGACCGCGCTTTATACCCAAAAATACGAGTCCACGGTCACTTTGGGATACTGACGTCCTGTGATTTCCGAAAGAACATCATAGCACAGCAAAGGCCTGTTGATGGTCACCTGCAGCAACTGTATTGTGGAGTTGAGCTGTTCACAATGAGATCAGAGGGGATCTCCAGGGCTTGAAGCTCGGATATTAAGAGCGAATTGATGGCAGCATGGCATTGTACTTCCGAACAAGAGAGACTGCCTGGTATTGGAAACCTGATACCTTGTTATTGGAAGCATTTCTCACATCTTTCACAGCTTTATTCTTGTCAAGTGATGTTGCAGCGATGAGCGGAGGTAGTCCTGAGAAAACATGAGAATGGAAGACATGCAGGTGTGTATTCCTGTGTGGTAGTCACCGCGATTCTGAGAATATGTTGTAAAGTGGGCGCTTGTTAGGCCACACGTGCCGAACGTGCGGAGCGCCGTGTGATTAGATTCACTGTAATAGTGGCGTACCTTCTTGCTCATAGTAACCGGTCCACGAGTCGCCACTGAGGTGACAACTTCGTGACCAACTGGCGGCTGGTGCACGCGTCACACCACCTCGGAGAGAGATCCTCCATAGATGTGTGACCTATCGGTAGTGAAGTAGAAGAAAAAACAAACAAACAAGCCAATTTCAAAGCCAGATGATTTTCCCGAAAAGTTTTTGTCTGAATTGCAATTTGTGCCCAACAATGACATCACCGACACGCGCTAAAAATAATTCGCCATAAGTGTAAGCCCGCCCCATAACATAATATGACGCGTTCTTACTTACTTATCTGTACTCTGACGTAGTTAGTATCATTATAAATAGATACAGTAGAGTAGTATAAGAAGGACACTAGAGTACAGAATCAGTCTTCCTTCCTTTCCTTCTCATCTTCCACTAGACATCTATATTTCTTGAATAACCGCCCTTCACAGTAGTTTCTCAGTGAGTCTCGTTTATAGTGTTTCCCGTCCTAGACGGGTTTCCAATAAGCCGCTTGTGCCCGTGATGTCTCCATACAAATACCAGTAAACCGAGTGGATATGACTCCTCTGTCTCTTATCTTTCGACCACAATGGCACAGGTCAAATCTCTAGGGCTACCCCAATTTTCATCCAGTGACTACACTTCCTTCTTTTTTGCAGGCGCTTTGTGTTGCACGTGAGTGGAAATTGCCTTATCGTTCTCCAGAAAGCACTGACCGAGGAAAAATAAAAAAGGTTAAGTCATGGCGCAATGACCCGCAAGTCTATTAGACTACTGTATCTACCTTGCACTAATTATTGGACCAAGCTATCGACGTCGTGAAGACTCGCATCCAGATCGACCCGTCTTACAAAGGCTTGGGCTTCGTGACCGGAACGCGCTATGCCATTGCAAAAGAAGGGGCATCTACCCTTCTCACTGGATTCGGTCCAACGGCCGTTGGTTACCTCGCCCAGGGCGGGGCCAAATTTGCCGGGTACGAATACTGGAAACTCACCTTGGTCAAGTTTTCCGGAGATCAAGAGACGGCCATAAAATATCGGACTGCGATATATTTGGGTGCTGCAGGTGTCGCCGAGTAAATTTCTTTGCTTCTTTTCCGTGCCGTTTTTTTTTTCATGAATTTGTAGATTTTTCGCCGACATACTTCTGACACCCCTGGAGGCAACTCGAATTCGTATGGTATCGGAACGAGGGTACGCCACTGGTCTTGTAAGCGGTTTTACACGTCTGGCTCGTGAGGGTGGCCTGTCCGAGCTCTATGCTGGTTTCCTTCCCATTATCTGCAAGTGGGCACGCGACTATCAACAATCTCACTCTGCGATATTGACTCTAGAGACAGACAAATCCCATACGCTATCGGCCAGTTCGCCGTAAATGAATTTTGCCACGAGCTCGCATACCGGAATATGTCTGAAGAGACAAAGCGTTCCTTGTCCGATACCTACAAATTCCAAATTTCCCTTGGTAGCGGGATCATTGCTGGGTTTGCCGCCGCCATTCTTAGCCATGCAAGTTCTCCGCTCCCTACTACAAATATGAATGACGAATGAGACAATGTAGCCTGCCGATACTCTCCTGAGCCAAATCAACAAGGGGCACGGTCCGACTGGCTCAATGCCACATCGTTTGGCAGTCCTAGCTCGAGAAGCTGGGTTCAAAGGCCTGTTTGCAGGTTTGGGTCCCAGGATGATCATGACTGCGGGATTAGTTTCTTCACAGTTCCTCATGTACGGAGGAATCAAGAATGGTAAGTCTCCTTTAATCTTTCAAATTTGTCAGATGCTAACGACTCACTCTTTCTGTAGCATTAGATGCACCCGCTGGCGTAGAAATTCACAGGGCATGATATGTTCCCCCCGTTTCCTGCCATCAGTTAGATCCCATCCGGTATTGCAAGTATTATTCAGTAGAAGTATAGAGTACGTTACTATTTATTAATCTTCGTCCGTTGACCCAAGTATTTCTGCCAACCGTAATTTGACATTACCATGTTCGTTCTCAAGATCCCAAGCAAGAAATCGGCGACAGACTGCCTCGGCGTCTTCGAGGTCTTTACGTTCTTCCGCTGTCATCTCTTCGTCAAGTAGTCTACCTATGTCATGGTTCGATATCAGTTCGCTGAAATGGTTGTTAACGCAGACGCTACATCTACAAATAGGACAATAAATACCTCACGTACTGCGCCCTGTCAACAACACGACTAGGAAGTCCGAAAATCTCAGCGCACTTGGCAGCATGGGATACCAACGAAAGCCCTTCCGCCACTCTAGTAAAATCAGCCTCAAGTTTATAAATGCAAGTGGACATTACCTATAGAGGTATGTGATCTTCTCCCCGTGGTTGACTGACGGTGTTGAGCCCCGTGATTCGAGAATAGTTCCAGTGCTTGACGCGAAGAGCACTTGCATATGAAGAAAAGTGATGGGTAACGAATACGGATCCAGGAGTTCTTCTCTGAATACATCATGGAAATGGGTTGCCACGAGAACTTTCGGACAGTCGGCTCCGCGGTCCATGAGGTGCTTGAGTACGCCGCATAGAAGCCCGGCGCCGTCTAGTTACCGTTAAATCAGTGAGTCCACCAGTCAGACACCATAGAGCAAGAGTCGGGTGGGCGAGAAACAGAAGTACGAGCCTGTAGAAAGTGTGCCCTTTCCAAATTCATCCAAGATAATCAGTGATCGAGCGGTAGAGTTTCTCAGAGCCAGAGAAACTTGATTCAAGTCAATCATAAAGGCCGATTGCACCTAGGAACCATGGGCATAGATGATATACGTCCACGACGAAGCAGAGGTTATAGCTACTTTGGACACCGATTCCCTGGTCGATATTCGAGTAAAGACTGTTCCATATGAGGTGTCAACAATTTGATAAGATAGAACAACACATTACTCTTGTCAACGACTCCAAGTGTGGCGGACTCCGCAGGAACGAAGCTGTCCCACGTATGAGCTTCGAGAAGTATGCAGGGTTCGTAGAAGTTACCATCCTATCTAGTGAGAAAGTTCTCCGTCAGCCACTAGCCATGATGCATCTTCAAGGTAGAACTAGACCTGGGCCATGAACTGAATCATCGCAATCTGTTTATACATGGTTTGAACGAAGTACTCTCCGAACTACAACTGGGGGACGAACCTGTTTCAAGAATACGCTCTAGAAACAGAGTTCAAGTATGTACGTCCGAGAAGCGGATCCATACCTTCCCACAGGCATTGGCGCCTGTACAAAGTACAACACTATTCCACGTCTTATTGCTGGAACGTGTACTTTCCGAAAGGAGTTCAGAAGGGTCATACAAACCCCCAGTTAAATGCGCGTCATTGGGAACATAGGTGTCAACAACTTGTTCTTGCAAGGGGTGTCTTATTACGTCGCTTTGAGCCTCTTCGTCAGAAAGAAGCAACTGACTTACCTCCCCTGCTTAATGTCAATGATATTCTGATCGACCATGGTCGGTCTCCGGTAACCATATAATCTAGAAGCCTCCGCGAAGGCAAGCAAGCAATCAAGCTCAGCGCAAATGTCACATGCATGTGTCATGAGATCATAATGGACCAAGATCTCCTCGAGGAGGGACTGTATAATTTCAATTTCCCGATCCACAATGAGCGAGTGGAGATCTCCTATGTGCGCATCCATATCTGGAGAAACGCGTGTTAACAGAGGCGGCATTTTCCCCAGCGGCTCTTACCGTGCATCTCTTGAGATTTGAAATACACATGGGACCTGAGTTGAAACGAGGAAAGGGTTGATAGGTGAATATTTCGCCAACAATTAAACGCACTCGGAAGAGAACTAAAAACGGGAATCCAGAGTAGGTCGTGCGATGGGTCAAAGAAGTTGCGACGAATGGTACGTACCTGGAACGTCCATCCATCGATAACGGTGATTCCAGCCTCCGTCTGCCATTCTTTTAGCATAGGTATACATACGAGGAAACCTGAAAGAAGAATATCAGGACGAGCCTATAATTGAATTGACGGTTCAAATACCAAGTTGGGGAAAATAAACTATATTCAAGGACGGTGCATAATCAGCTGGTACTAGCTGGCTCATTTGTTGCGCTACTTTTGACTATCATCGGACAATGCTCAGTAGGATATGCGTGACTGGAATAGCAACCTACCAGCACAGAGTCGATTCCGTAATACACAAGTTTTCGGTTATCCAATTCTTCATCAATCAGGGGTCTGACGCAAACGCGACCGGCCTGTGTTGACTCTTCCCAATCGACCTTAGGAAAGATATTTTAGCAGCTTATTCTTGCAAATTTGACAGCATCTCCCATACGGTCTCATTGATCCTGTTTCCCACATCACGAAAACAGGCAATATCCAAGACGCCTAGAAGCTTAACGGGAGAAAACGTCACTAGTGTAAATTGACTGTCACAAGAAATGGTCACCTTTTTAACGACATCGACATGACTAGCCGTGTGTAACTCGGTCAGGGCGTCTCTGAGCATTGCGCAATGAAACGTAAACTATACACCAAAATTTCGGACAAATGGACACTAGCATTAACGACCCTCGTACCTTGACAAGACCCTGCCAGTCGGAAATTTTACCGCGACCGTCTTTCAAAATCCCCAGCATACGTGGTACGTTTTTGATACCTTTCAAATGGCTGTTCAAGGAGCTGGTTGTCCCCATGTTTTCGACCCGCATAAAGCATTCCACAGCATCGTGGCGTGATCCGATGACGGAGAGCGAGAGCGAAGGCCTAAGCAGCCAAGTACGGAGAAGTGCTCGTCCTAGCGTTGTCTTGGTTGTATCAAGAATAGCTAATCGAAAATTTAGCCAGGAACAGTGGAATGAGGATTCGGAGTACGCGCCGAAAAGGGAGAGGCCTTCCTTCGTCTTGTCGGATTGAGTGCAAGCATGACTTTCATTTTCAAAGATTTGAAGCGAGCTTGGTAGACATGTCAAGTTTTGAATTGGAGATACGCGTGAAGTTACTTGCTGTAAAGCATCAGCATTAATCTGCATGACTTCATCACTACCACGGTGGCTTAGTAAATTGGAAGCGATGAGAGAAGAATACGAACAGGGCCAAGATCTCGATTTCTCGGATGTCTAGACCGTGTATACCCTCTCCCTCAAGATCATTAAGAGCTCGTTCTCGAACAAGATGGTCGAGCAACGCCCCAATAGATGCTAACTGATTGCAAATTGAACGTTTCGCATACGATACGACACGATTTCACCTACACAAAGAGGAGAAGAATCAACAGACGCGAAATTGGACGATCTGATTGCGGCGTTCCAGCGTTTCATAGTCGGATCGCCTTCCTGATCCCTGCGCCTTGACATGAATTCGTAGGCGTCCCTGGTACGCGAGGCTTCGGAACCTATATCCGATGAATTCGCGTCTCCTGAAGGTAGTTCTGACAGCAGCTTGAGAGAAAAGAGCCGGTCACGTCCTTTAGAAGGAATGAAATCCTTGTAAGGGCGAATTTGAAAGACGCTCCCGGATCGGTCAACTGTCATTTTGGTCAATGTATGCGCGCATAGAGCGAGTTTTAGCTGACCGAATCTGCGCAGGGCATCGATAAACAGGTCATCTGCTTTGGAACTTGTTAAAACAATATCAGGTTTTGCTTGGTCCAGAACTGGGATGCAGGTAAGATAAGGGCCATCGCAGGGGCAGAGTACTCCGTTATCACCCACTTATTTGAGTGAGGTCAAAATGCTGAGATTCTTGAGTATCCTCAAGGACGTATACCGTACATTTCACAGGGTCATAGTAAGCCACTCCTACGCGACCACTAGACGACAAAATCAACATTAGAGGTCCATAATTCAAAAAAAACTCACTGCTGGCACCATGCCGTGAGGGATATCTACTCACAATAAGATGAATTAGCACCGTCGAGCCAGTAGGGAAAACGTCTGATTTGACCTTTTCTGGTACCGACTCATCAGCATTATCGTCTGATCCAGTAATTCCGGTCTCCTTCTCTGTTACGCTCTCCTTTCCTTCCCAGCGCACTTTCTTCCTGTCAGATGGTGAGACTCCAGAAGCTTCAGAACCACCAGAGTCGTAGCCAAAGTCCTGACTCGGACTTCTCGTGTTAGATTCAGGAACCATAACTCTTCGTCGTTTGTGATTTGGCGAGCTCCGAGGCATCGTAGGATAAAGTTCTGGTTGTTGTTGTCGTCCAGGTGTGCAAGGGTCGAATGAGGATGTATTCCCTGTGGCGGCGGTGGATCAAGACGCGTTTATCACATGTTCCATACAGATCGCCGTCAGTTAAAGCCGGAGTCCGGACTCAACCTGACTCAACCTAGCACTGTAATTACACTTGATGTACAACGCTAAGGCTGAGTAGCCGGGGAGCCATAATATTGACAGTAGAACTAGAAGCCGTGTCAGTGACACCAATACTTAAGCTTCGACGTAATACAGCCGTTGCCATTTAGTTGTTTTTTCTTCGGTCGTTACTCGCTGTCTGCCAGCCACTCCCCGTCATCAAGCTCAGCGAAGTATCCTGAGGTCTTCCGTCTGCAACGGATATAGATCTTATTTATCAGCGTTCGTTCCGGAAGCAGCGGCGCGCTCATTTCGTCGGCTGACTGACTGCCATCATGACTTGAGGAAACGTTTTTCATTTCGGGGTGCTTCCACGATTTAAAAAAAAGAGCTCTCGAACAATTCGAACAGAAGAACGGGCCTCAGATGCAGCGTGGCAATGTCGAAGCACTCAGCCTAGACTTCAGACAATATAAATGTGTCTTGTATCTCGTTCAAATCGCGCAATTCGCGCAATAGAGGGAGGAGTTTTTGATGCATTGAAGACCACGTATGAGAATAGAAATAATTCTTACTTCTTTGGTGACAACAGGTCCCTCATGTCCTCAGTCACTTCAAATTCAATTTGAGTACGACAATAACGCAGACACGAAAGAACCGTACCATTGAGCATGAGTGACTTGGAATCTAAGAGCACTCTGTTTCCAGATGACGCTAAAAGTTCTGCAATGCTCCGTGCTGCATCCAACCGACGAAGCTCGAGGAAACCCTTATTCTGTCGCATAGCTTCCCCAAGGAGCTCGGCACTCTTAGCCTCTCCGCTTGCTCGAACAATAATGGACTGGGTACTCATCAACCAAAGAATATGAGCATAAGTCATTCCGCTTACTTCTTTTTCTTGGACGGCTTGATCCACCTGGAAAGCGGCTTTCAATGCAGTTTGTTGTGCGATCTATGGACCATTGGTATCACGGTCAAAGGCAGGAGTAAAGGCCATCTTACCTGCTTTGCCTCCACGGCATGCGTGAACTCAGGAGAGAATGCTACATGTGTAATGGAAACGTCATCTAGGATAAGATTGAACTTGGTGGCCCGCTCTGTCAAATGTTCTCGAACAAGTCGAGAAACCTAATCGGTATTGACCAGGTGAACAAGAATATGCAAGGCAGTACGCACATTTTCCCGCTGAGTAATTATCTGACTAGCATTGAACTGGGCGACAACACTCTTCAAAACTTCATTGACGATGGACGGTAATACCCTCTCATCGTAATCGTTGCCAAGTTGTCGATAGATTTGGGGCAAATCTTGTATTGAGGGACGTGAGAGAACACGACAAGTGATGTTGACCATTTGCAAGTCTTGGCAAAGGTTTAGAAGATCTGCGAGCAGTGTCAAAGAACGATTAAAGACCTTTTGTACCCGTCAAACTGGGGATACTTCGCGGCTTTGCACGGATGTCAAAGAGAATGGGTTTTTCAAACCAAGGAATCTGCAAAATTTCAGAGGGTTGAATTCAAGAATAGGCTCTTTGAATACCATTAGATGGGTCCCTTCCGGGTAGATTTCTTGTTTAATGCCATGTAACCTGGGAGCGGTCAGAATAGCGCACTGGACACGCGTAAGGTTACTTGCCGAGAATATTTAATCGCTCTGTGACCACCGTCGACTGTTCTCTGCGTATTAGTCTGGGGTCAAAAAGATACAAAGAACGCGCACCGTTGAACAAACTGGCATTCAGTGCGAAACCACCCGCGACGAGGGCCACCAGGAGGCCAGACCCAGCAAAAAATCCTGCAGGCGGTCGAGAACCTCCAGAGGCTGTCTTTCTGATTTGATTCGCGAATCTTCGCAGTGTCTCGTCGTCCATTTCGTGGTAAGCCGCTGAGCAATGAAACCAGACGAGGACAGCGACCGTCGGCACCGGGAGATGCCGAACCCTGGCAGGTGACGCATTTTCGGCATTTCTGCCGGTCAATCTTCCGTTTCCTGCTCACGATGAACTTGGAGACAAACGAAGCGATAAGCAGTATCGTACGTCCTATTCTCTCCTTTACGGCGTCAAGGATACTAATTTCTATCGTGTGACAGTTGGGCTGGACTTCTATCGCATGCTGGTGAGTTTTTAGTGAATTGCCGGCCCGTGCTGTGGTATTGATTCATCGAATCAGGATCGTAGTCTATTCGCCTCAGCTGTATGAGAACTATGCTTTGCAGTCCGGGGAAGGACTGAGCATTCTGTTCATACTCGTCTGGCTGGTCGGGGACCTATGCAATCTTGTTGGCGCATCTTTAGCCGGCTTATTGCCGACAGTCATCATTCTTGCAGTTTATGTGAGCAGCCACCACCATATATTCCGCAAAGTATTATATTGATTTTGGTTGTAGTACTCAGTATGCGATCTCGCACTGCTGTGCCAGGTCTATTACTACCGCTGGAAAGATGGTCGCCCTATCTTCACTTCTCGATATGAAGGTACCCGCGAAGAAACTACCCCTCTACTACCCGGAGATGCCCGAATCGAGGTTGGCCTTCCCATGAGGGTCCTAGTTCTTCGTTACGCGGGAGCTGTCGTGTTCGTATTTGCCACTGGTATATTGGCCTGGTGGATAAGTGGGGGAGCTGAAGAAGAGGATGAGTCCCGTGATATACCTACCCGCATTAAATGGACCGTACAGATTCTTGGTTGGACTAGTGCGGTGCTATACGTCAGTCCGCATTCTTCTTCATGGGGCGTCGTCTAATCTCCGAGTACAGCTGGGTGCACGTATACCACAAATAGGTTCGTACCGTTGGCATGATGCAATTGCCTGAATTTCAATGACACTGACGCCTGTCATAGTAAAAAATTTCCAGACCCGGTGTGCAGGACTTTCGCCTGCACTATTCTTCTTCTCCATCTTTGGTAATGTTACCTATGCGTTGTCGATATGCGCAAAGAGTATGGACAAGGACTACCTGGTGACGAATGCTAGTTGGTTAGCAGGTAAGGCCCGAACGCTCGGCAAAGGTCTCTTCATTTGAAAATAATCCCACTGATACCTGGGAGCAGGAAGCGGCCTTACCGTGTTCCTCGACATCATCGTGAGTCGGCATCTGGAGACATCCACAGCAGCTGACGAGCTCCCAGATACTGTGCCAGATATTCTCTTTCCAGTATCTTCCCGCCTTACGGAAGGCCCACGTTGCTCCCGAGAGCTGATCGACGGAAAAACATAGAGCAAATATTGTATACATATGTAGACATACGAGTGAGAAAAAGCTTATCGGCCGTCGGATCGTGTGTCAAGACGGCAAGGCCCAGAAAAAGTGGGGCGGGGAAGAACTCGAGTGGAAGAGGAACATGAGGATTTGATGAACATTGTATCAATGTACTAAGAAAGTAAGTATGATAATTTGTATCGATCAAAGTGAGCCTGGTCCTGGGCCTCGTTTTTGCCCTCGTGTCAACTCGTGTCAGAGATGTTCATTCGAGCGTTGTTCCACGGCCCACGATGCAGGTCAGCCATCATGCTTTTCTGGTCCTCTTTTCGATGCGACAGCGGCAGTTCAGATGAGACATCGGCATGCTTGCTGCCTCGTGTGCAGAAACGGAACAGAAAAGCCAGGTGGGCAGCCAAGGTGGAGGTTCAACTTTATCTTTGCAATCGTAATCCATCGCTAATTCCTTTATAACCAACCCTTTGTAACTAGCTTCTCCTGGCGTTACCTTCTGTCCCGTCATTAATACTCCCCCGAGCCTAAAGGCTGTTCAAGGTGCGTGTTTCCTTTCTCCGTACTGTTCGTGTCCTGACTGTCCTTTACAGATTCTATAAAGGGAGCGGTCAGAGTCCCTTTCTCCCGTCTTCCTGGCCGCTGCTGAATGTCGACCTATCCTCGCCGGGTTCCGCCGTCAGCGTTTGCTGCTCATCGCAACCGACCCCCCCTTCCTCCCTCCCATGCCTCTCGTCCGTCTGGCCAGACCCGGGGCGGGATGCAGCACATCTCCATTCCGGATTTGCGTGAGGCTATCCATTCCCTGGATTCCAAGATGGCGAGCCTCATGAGCCAGCGACACGAACTCGAGTCTCATCTCGAGAAGGCGGTCCGTCTCCAGTCTCCTATTCATCGCCTACCGAGTGAGCTTTTGGCGTCAATCTTCGTCATCGGGGTGTTGGGTATAGACGAGAACCCAGTCTTGGTCTCGACTCTCATGCTTGTGTGGTAAGTCTCATCGTCTATGTTCTCTTGTTAGTGCTGAACGCTTCTGTAGCCGATACTGGGCAGATGTCGTGCTCGACACACCCGTGCTATGGTCCAAGATCAGCGTCGGCCCCCACGACTCCCTCGAGAAGGCCAGACGTAAACTCAATCGCTCAAAGTCGTGTCCTCTCGACATCATCATCAACTTTGGGACGCGTACAGAGTACACGAACAGTGTCACGGAGCAGGTCGTTCATGCCATGGATCTTTTCCGTCCGGCTCTATGGCGAACTAGGTCCTTCAGTCTCAGCGTGCCGAATCGCCCGCAAGCCCACGCTGCACTTCTTCGATGCCAGGAGGATGCTCCGCTCCTTGAAACGCTATCCATACGGATTTATCGGTCTATGCAGGACGACCGGTACTCCAGCCCCCCTCTTCCCCTCTTCAATGGTCATACTCCGCGTTTGCGTTCGTGTTCCCTGACGTCGTTCAATTTCGGATGGGATCATCGACTTGTATCACGGCTTTGTGTCCTCAAGCTCGACGGTTACTTTAATGGTTTTACCCCATCAGCATTCGTGCTACTCGGAATCCTCCGTCAGTGTCCAGAATTGGAGGAACTGGATTTGCGCAACATGTCCGATGTTGACTCGGATCCATGTTATTCCTCAGAGGAATATGCGACTCCACAGACTGCCGGCAAATTCGTCCCTCTTCCTCGCCTCAGGAAAATAACGTTCTACTATGCGGGGATCGCGTTAGCACGCCAGATTATGAGCCAGATTACTTTTCCACTCTTGCAAAGTTTCGAGGTGTCCTATCTTGAGAACATTACTCCCATCCTACAGCTGTTGTACACACAAGCGTTGACACGGCTACCCTTACGTTGTCTGCGCATAGAGTCCTGCTTGTTCAACGAGATTAAATTCGTCAATCTCCTACGTCGTTTACCCTCGCTGATTATTTTGGAATTGGTGGATGTGGAAGACGCATCGTCAAATTTCCTCAAGGTGAGCCCATTTCTTGACCCGTTTCTTCCGACCTAATGGCGAGTACATGCAGGGTCTTTCATCCTCGCAGCCCTGGGTGTGCCCTAAGCTCGAGTCGCTTTCGCTTGATGGCTGCACCTCCCTCGACTGGGATTCTCTTCGCACCTTTGTCGAATCTCGCCTTCCGACCAACTCTTACCCTCGTTTCCAAGACGCTCAAGCGTTCCGTGCCTCATGTCCGACATTTACATCCGCCTCAAGCGCTTCCCGTCCTCGCATCCGCCCGCAAAATCGGGGATCTTCTTCAGTCTTAGGCCCGCAGCGTCTTAAAACAATAGATGTAACACGATGCCATCAAATGAGCAAGGAGATGGTCCAGTGGCTGCGGATGTATGTTCCCGATGTCAAATGCGAACCAGCAAAAGGCGTTTGGGGGGAACCTATGATACCTTGATCCGATAGAGAGACGGTCATCAGCACTGAAACGTTTTTTTATCATCCCTCGGAGTTTTGATTTCGGCCAACCTTTCTTGCATACATATTGATATCCTGCACTTATCCGCATTACACAATTGTTTATTTGAGGCTGTAACCTTATCTGTATTTTTAGAATGGCATTTTTTCTCTTTAGCGATTGATATCCTGCAGGTCGAACGGGTGCATCGGACTCCGTGAGATAAACATGATATGCACTCATGCATTCATATAGGCCAACAGATCTTTCCTGCTTGTTTCCTCTTTCTTCCGCTCTCTAGCAAATCCTCGATGTCCCCGCCCAAACAGTTTTTGCCGTTCCTTCAAAGCCTCACTCGCTCGGGTATGTGCAGCCAAGGCGGCTGCACTATGTGTAACTCGCTTCTGTGAGGCCTTGTATGGACCAACAGTCTTGGCCTTCAACCCTATGCCCAAGCGATCGGATTTCAGGATGGTAGGAATGGGGGTGAGAAGCGCTTTACGTTCAGAGGTCGACGGCGGCGCAGATGATGGCGAATCTTTAAATGTCTGCGTTTCTTCGTCTCCGGTTTCCTCCTTTACCAAAGAACCCGCAGTAGTAGTATCAGAGTCCGTATCTGAGTCCTCATCAGAGTCCAGAGTCAAGTCCACGACTTGCACCTTTCGAAACTCTTTGACTTCACCATCTCCATATCCAATTTGAACCTCTATCACTTCTTCCTTAGCAACAGACTCCGCATGACGTCGCGTAGGTTTTCTCGAAGGCTGAATAGCATGTTCTGGTCGTCTACGCCTGACCACATCGGCTCCGAGAGCCTCTCCCTCATTCCAGCCACGTTTCTCCAGCATTGAGAAGCCCTTATTAGACGGTCCGATAGCGAGCCAAACTGGAGGGTTGTATTTTGTTTCAGAGGGGAGCGGAGGAGGGTCTCGAGCCAGCATGTCAGCCAGGGAAGAGGTGGAAGAGGAGGAAGAAGTTTCCGACCTGAGAGCATTCTGAATGAACCAGTTGTTCTTATTCCTTTTTTCCCGCCTTTCGAGGGGTGCTGCTGCTGCCCTGTTTACAGCTGATGGCAACAGTGAAGGCGTGGAAGACGTCGATATTCGTGACAAAGACCGATACCAATCTGCGACTGAAGAATCTCCCCCTTCTTCAGCTGATTCTACCGTAATATCTCGACGCCAATGGCCCCATTCGTCACTCTGCAAGGTAGCGGGAACAAAATGGGGAGCAGGCGCCATTTCAGCCTTGTAGATGCTTGCCGCCTCTGCATCCCAGAGCTGAGCATTGTCTTCTGAAGACGAGGGTATTTGTCCAGTCTCGCGCAGCAAGGCTTCGCGATCCTCTGGGCTGTAATGTGAATAGATAGTATAGCTGGAGGTAGCCATTATGACTAGCCCAGTGGTGAGTAACGACAAACAAAGAGGGCTCGGGCCGAGATGGCTGTAGTCACAAATCGTGCGATTGTCATCGTCACGTCGTCTCTTTGTTAGTGGTTGGACTTCAAATTTCAACATCCTTGTATTGGAGGTCAGGCTGTAGTAAGGTGCATGAGTACCTTTGACCACGCAAGGTCGAACATATGATAACCGTTCCTCATGCCTGAGGACGTCAGTAGCATGCTAATTATTAATTGAAAACAGAATTTGCTGACCGTGTATAACAGTACCATTACTGCTTTTGCGAATGCCAGGAAGCTGTTTGTGTTGACAACGCTGATTCAGTTTTTGAAGCTTGGACCGATACGAAGAGCCATAATATAGACCATATTCTTACCGGTCCTCAGCTACTTCTTTGTGATGATAAATTCCCTTGCTTTCCCAAAATCCACGGTCGCTAAGGTTCTCTCAGCTTACTCAAATTTTCACAGACGTTCTGGGTCACAATATTACTTAAAGAATGTCTGTTGGAGAGCTGAAGGATAGGCACATTGCCTTTGAACTTTCAGAGGAATTGGCCACCATGATTTTCTTGATTAACGAGTTGTATGCCTCGGGCCTTTGAAGGAAGAATTCTTGGGACGTCAAGAGGAGCCACACGGCGAGGAAATGACAAAAAATGACTTCTCAGGCTCTGTCAACAGTCGCATGAATGAATAGCAATAAATTGTACAAAATGACTGTCGCGTAGTGCCTTCTTGCTCAGGATAGTCGGACCGGTGATCGTATTTTTTACGCGTCTAATTTACCCACGTTCCACATTTCATCTTCTTACCATCTAAAGGGCTAAATACCAATGGCTATTGCAGGCGACGACGACTCGGCTTCGGATAGCACTGTAGAAGCACTCACTCTCTTAGGAGAACATCTCATCAACACAATCCTGGAAGGTGGCTCTCTGGAAACCATCAAGGAAATCATTGACCAAGGTGCACCGTTATGGTACCAAAACGATAGCGAAGGCCTCTCGCCCCTGCATGCAGCGGCGTACATGCAAAATCAACAACTCGTCAGAATTTTTCTAGAGGAAGGAGCCGTGTGGAACGCAGGTCTGTACGTGATTGATGCTCGTCTTGTTTGCTGTTTGTTGATTAACAATGTAGTGGATCACCTAAACAATACGGCAGGAGATATCGCACTTTCTTTTAATAACCAGGAACTATACACGATAATACGAGATGCGGGCATCCGTTCCGGTGCGCAAAGATCCTTTTTCCAATACATTTCAAGAAACTCAGCCATGCAATAGAAATGGTCCTAGCTCTTTTGGCTTCTCAGACAACATCAGAACCATTCTCCAAGCTAGTCCTTAGGAATACAGATAACTCAGCTGCCGCTTCTACGGACACGTTTCTTGCTTCGAATCTGTCATTCAAAGCCGATGAAACCGGCCAGGAAATTTGCGTCGTAAAATTGGACAATGACGAAGAGGTTGGCGTGATGATGGGTTGGGAGAGGCCAATTATGGAAAAGACGGTTGGTTTTCTCTGCCCAGATGGTGGACGGCAGGGATTGAAGGTGCTCAACGTGGGATTCGGGCTGGGAATCGTAAATGATATTTGTTCTTGACTCTGGCTTCTTACCCTCTTATGAATTCCTAGATCGATTCACTTTTCCAATCTCTCCCGATCCCTCCTTCTGACCATGTCATAATCGAGCCCCACCCTGATGTTCTGCGGCACATGGAGGAACACGGTTGGTTGAATCGACCGGGAGTTAGAGTGCTGCAGGGCAAATGGCAAGACTGGATCAATTCGGACGAATTGGTGGCATACGGGGGATTTGATGTGGTATACACGGGTGTGTACCCCAGTCAGCGATAGTGTAATGTACCTTTTGCTCATGGGGACTATCAGATACATTTGCAGAAGACTATTCTGATCTTCGCCGCTTTTTTGAGCACCTCCCGGATCTATTGTCAGGTCCCGACGCCCGGTTCGGGTTCTTCAATGGCCTTGGCGCTACTAGTGAGTTCCCCGTCTACATGTATGCATGATTCATGATGACTGAGACTTGGTAACAGATCCCCTCTTCTATGATGTATATACCCATGTATCCGAGTTGCATTTAGCTGATGTAGGTATTGATGTGGAGTGGAAGGATGTTGACGTTACTGGTGATAATGATCGATGGGGAAAGACTCGCCAGTACTTCAATCTACCTCTTTATCGTTTGCCAGTGGGCAGAATGGGAATACTGTCATAGGCTATGCCAATATATAATATAACATCCACCCAAATACCCAGTTAATGATTAAAATCGAATGAGTGTGTATAGTTAGTAATAAATATACGTAGAACGAAGGGAGCGACGAAGTGCGAGGAATGGTACTATGTGACAATACGGTACAATGATGTACAGGGAATATTATATAGACCGATAGATGAATCGAGAGCAGAGCATGGGAGCAGGTCAACGAGGTATATGTTGGTATATGATAATCTAAAATAAGCAAACGAGCGTGTGTCAGACCGGGCTGAGAGGCATGTTAGTGCCGTTGTAAGAGAAACCTAAGCTGATCAGTGAAGCCATGTATGACACAGGCAAGAGGACACACCTGAGAACCGGTCTTGGACGGTCTGACTTAGGTTGGAGTCTTCCACAACGCTGTCTACAGGAGCTTCCGTTGTGAAAACCGTATCGAAATTGGAAACATCCACTGGACTGGCGACGCTAGGCTTGTACGGAGGATGAATCTTCTTCTCGGCTAATTTCTTGAAATCGATGTGGTTGTAGAAAAACGGATGCTTCTTGATTTCATCCGCACCATTTACACCGAGTCGCTGAGTAGGGTCACGGTTCAGGAGACCAGTTAGGATACTCTCAGCCTCGCCACCAATTTCTGGGCCGAACAAAAGGGGGTCTCGGAGAATTTTCTCGTACATCTTATCCGTTACCTCTGTCTTGATTATCAGCGATAAATCTGGATATGATGCCGCACACGCCTACCGTCATAGAAAGGAGGAAGACCGGACATCATCTCATAGAGTAAGACCCCCAGTGTCCACCAATCAATCGTCTTGTCTGTGACTCGGTGTCAGTCTGACGTCACAGAAGCATGCAAACACTCACTGTACCCATGACCGTTCAAGATTTCTGGCGCAAGATATTCTGGAGTTCCACAAAACGTGTTGGTCTTGTCGTTAGCTTTCATATTGAGTTTACAAAGCCCGAAATCACACAGCGCAATATGTCCTGTGAAATCCAGAAGAATATTTTCCGGTTTGAGGTCCCTGACCCCGTTCGTAAGCCATTAATATGGATGAATGTGGTAGCATGAGCCAACATACCTGTACACTACGTCTAATTCATGAAGATGTTCCAAGGCAAGCAAAAGTTCGGCACTGTAGAATCTGAAAATGGAGTGTAATTAGAGAGTATGGTTCTCGTGTAGGATTTCCGCTCACCGAGAACGTTCTTCGTTGAAACGCTGTTCCCTCTGAAGATGATGGAAGAGTTCTCCGCCATTAACGAATGCAAGGACCAAGTAAAGCTTTTGTTCGGATTGGAAGCTGAACTTTAGAGGCACGATGAATGGGCTGTTCACTTGAGCGAGAACAAGTCGTTCGGCAAGAGTGTGCGTTATCTCATTTCGGTGAACAATGTGTGCCTTCCGTATGGTCTTGAGGGCATAGATGCGCGACGTATCCCGCTTTCGGACTTGCATCACCTGGAAAAAATTTGTCATAAGATCACATCAAATACTGCACATGAACTCACTTTACCAAAGCTGCCTTTGCCAATGACGGTAATGAGTTCAAAATCATCGACCGTCAAAGATCCCCCGTAAGTTGGTTGATAAGCAACCCCAATTTGGACCTTGCCCGCGCCCCCGACGACATCATACCATTGATCCTGAGTGCCCATGTTCTCGAAGTCAGGGACGAATTTAATTCCTCCCATAAAGATATCGTTTCCAAGGTCATCCGCTATGCCATCTACGCCACATTTGGGCTCATCGGTTCTGAGATAGCATTGCAAGGATATTTCGGCGTTTCGAGATACATCACTGTGATACGGTGGGTGTCAAGGAGCGCCATGATGATAATAGTTCAGGACGTACAAATGAGCTTGATACATGTAAACTGGCTTCTCGAGGTCGCCACCAAGGGGTGTGATTAGAACTTGGTTTACTTCATACTCCATTACGAGGTAAGGAAGCCACCAACATTGAGTTCTCTGGATGCTATCCCTGTTGATGGCATTAAAGCAAGTTGGACACCAAGGTGCGGCACGTACCGATTCCCTCGGGTCTTGGCGAGTCTCGATTGCTGTACGCTGGACGGGGAAACGGATGAAGCCACTTGTGCCTGCTGGGAAGACAATGCCTGTTGGACCGCCGCGGGAGTAGCAAAGCCAGCAGGCAATGCAAGACCTTCCGCCCATAGAACGCGAATAGCCAGGAGACCGGACCTCGGACTGGGATTTCCATCGGGATTTCCGGGGGTTGGGGTGACAGAGCGAGGATTTACGATTTCTTCAGCCAACAGATTGGAGACTGAAGACTTCTTGCTCCTACCAAGTTTCCAGGACATGATGATATTAAAGAGAGTGTGAGAAAGCCCGCTTTCTTAAAAATGAGAGACCGTTGTGAGTGTTAGTGGCTGAGTAGAAAATGAGACTCGGACGTTTTCTGTCAGAGTGTTGTCATGATCGACATTTTCATTATTTGCACGTGACTAGATATTGAAGCGCCGCATTAAATTCGAGAGCAAGGAAATTCCCTGTCGCTTCAATGTCGCTTGGCTGTCTAATGTAACAACGTCGATGTTCGAGTTTTCTCCATTCATCGTTATATAAGAAAGTGCTGCTACATGCTGCGTTTTGCTATAAATTGTCGAGTTCCTTGAGCTGCGCAACGGGTATATATGTACAGCCAATGCTACTAGCCTCAGAAGTTTAGGTACGCAGCAAGCGCTTTGTGTAGCTGTCATTTGAACGCGTAACGGTGTCTGAATCAAGCGTAAATGTTCCAGCTTTAACGTTTATATCAATGGTAGAAAAGTCTAGAAGGTTTGGTTTGGTTTTCAAAACGAAAGCAGTGGCCCTGATTTACTTCCACTTTAAGTCTAGGATCAAGGCACCTGTACGGCCGGAAAACATTACGTCGCTATTCATGAGTCATCGTTGTTTTTCCGGTTAACCGGCCGGATTTTAAAAGTTCGCGCTAGTGTGGGACGATGGTCTGTTTTGACAGTTTGGAACTATTTCATTAGATATACTGCTCACATTATTCGACTAGGACAAGGATTTGGCTTTCCTTTTTCCCCAGAAGAGGATGGAGATTAAAATAGATGCCGTCAGTCGCGAATCAGATCGTCCGGTAACAGGAGTCTGAGAAGTTCCGGCAAATCTGCGTATGTGTCCGGCACACTGAAAACTGCATGAAAAGCGAGGACAGGCAGAGAGGCCACGCAGTTTTGATCCTTGTCATAGATACGGTAAAGCCATTTGTCCATTATTCCGGCTCAATTCCCCACTAAATTTCAGCTCCAAACATTGCACGCGGCACCGCCTGTCAAAAACTCAGTTCGAATCAGACTGACTATTCTTGGCTGCCGACCACATCACGCACACCTTCGTTTATTTCATTCTATAAAAGGGCTTATAGGCCTGTTCCCTTGCCTTCGCCCTTCGTCACGATGTCCGACTCGCGACCTAGTACTGCCAACGAAAATCTCACCATTGCTGGCCCAGACAAAAAGGCGGGCTGGTTCAGCCGTAGCAAACCATCCAAGTCTTTCGATACCGACGAAAAGGACGAAAAGGACGAGAAGGGCTCAGACGTCGCTGTCGTCCCCCCCGAACCAGAAGTTCCCCCAGTGTCCTTCACACAGCTTTTCAGGTGTGTACATCTACTCTGATCCCCAATCTCAGCTGAGACCCTTGTAGATTCTCCACGAAATATGAGCTTTTCATCGACGGACTTGCTTTGATTGCAGCAACAGCAGCAGGCGCAGCTCAGGTGAGTGTTTATGTCCGCATACACGCCCACTCATTCATAATATGACCTCAGCCGTTAATGACACTGCTGTTCGGCAACATAACTAATCAATTCGTTATATTCCAATCTATTGTCAATAAAGTGAATCAAGGAGACCAACAGGCTGCTAACGATTTACCTGCGGCGGCGGCTGCGTTCCGCCATGTAGCGTCCAAAGACGCGCTCTATCTGGTCATTATAGGTGTGTTTTCAGCTAACATCTGCTCCTTCATTTAATCAAGCTTTCAAGGTATCGGCATGTTCCTCTGCACCTATTTATACATGTATGTATGGGTTTATACCGCCGAGGTCAATGCAAAGCGTATTCGGGAACGATACTTGCGGGCGGTTTTGCGCCAGGATATCCCTTTCTTTGACAAAGTTGGGGCAGGAGAGGTCGCTACTCGGATCCAAACTGATACCCGTGAGCTTCCACGCGCTCTCGTTCCCTCTAATTTTTCGCTGAGAGCTTGCCAGATTTGGTGCAGCAGGGAATGTCGGAGAAGGTTGCACTCGTGGTGTCCTTCCTGTCAGCCTTCGCTACTGGTTTCATACTAGCCTACATCCGGAGTTGGCGTCTCGCTCTTGCTTTGACGTCTTTGCTACCTTGTATCGGTATCACGGGGGCAGTCATGAACAAGGCCATATCCAAATATATGCAGTACGTCCAACAGTATTATATCGCGTCATCTCACAGACGTTAATTTTCTACCAGGCTTTCCCTGAAGCACATTGCCGACGCTGGCAGTATCGCCGAAGAAGTCATCTCCACCGTTCGAACTGCGCAGGCCTTTGGCACGCAGCAAATTCTGTCGAGCTTGTACGATCAACACGTTGAGAAGTCGAAGGTAGTTGATGTCAAGTCCGCAATATGGCTTGGCAGCAGTCTTTCGGTCTTCTTTTTCTGCATCTACTCGTCGTATGCCTTGGGTGCGTAAGAAAGCAGGTCTCGTTACCGTTTTCGCTGAACTCTATTAGCCTTTTCGTTCGGGACGACCCTCATTTTGCGAGGAGATGGTACGTCTGCAACAAGAAAAACCTGAATCAAGTCATTAATGCTCTGACTATAGCCAACGCCGGTATTGTTATCAACGTCTTCATGGCGATTTTAATTGGTTCCTTTTCGTTGGCATTATTAGCACCTGAAATGCAAGGTACGCATTACGCTTCGATTGTGGATGCATGTACTAACTTCCTCCTAGCCATTACTCATGGCCGAGGTGCGGCCGCCAAACTCTATGCTACAATCGACCGTGTGCCAGCCATTGATTCTGCCGATCCTAGCGGTGACAAGCCAGAAACCGTTTCCGGTGAAGTCACGCTCGAGAACGTCCACTTTAACTATCCTTCACGTCCCGACATCCCGGTCGTGAAAGGGATCAGTCTTACCTTCCGAGCTGGTAAAACCGCCGCTCTGGTCGGTGCCTCAGGTTCCGGCAAATCGACAGTGATTTCTCTGATAGAACGATTCTACGATCCTTTATCTGGTGTCGTGAAATTGGACGGACGGGAACTGAAATCTCTCAATGTCAGATGGCTTCGTTCGCAGATCGGACTAGTGTCGCAGGAGCCAACGCTATTTGCGACCACGATCAGAGGCAACGTTGAACATGGGCTTATTGGAACTAAGTATGAAAATGCCTCCGAGGAGGAGAAGTTCGCGCTGATCAAGGAAGCATGTGTCAAGGCTAATGCTGATGGCTTCATAACCAAACTACCTCTGGGCTACGATACCATGGTTGGCGAGCGAGGATTCCTCCTTAGCGGCGGTCAGAAACAACGTGTTGCTATTGCCAGGGCCATAGTATCGGATCCTCGCATTCTTCTTCTCGATGAGGCAACTAGTGCTTTGGACACTCAAAGTGAAGGGATTGTGCAGGATGCTCTGGACAAAGCCGCAGCTGGTAAGTCAAATAGAATTTTTTGTTCGATCGGAAATGAATTGTTTTCAGGACGTACAACTATAACCATCGCTCACCGGCTTTCAACAATCAAAGATGCCGACGTCATATTCGTCATGGGAGATGGACTGGTCGTCGAACAGGGAACCCACCAGGAGCTGCTTCACAAAGAAGGTGGAGCCTATGCACGCCTCGTCCATGCCCAGAAGCTTCGTGAGAGCGACGAAGCCACCGCTGTCACTGCTGGTGACGATGTCGATGATGAAGATGATGCTCCCCAGGATATGGAAAAAGCTGCACGCGAGGAGGTTCCTCTTGGTAGACGGAATACCGGTCAGTCACTTGCCAGCCAGATTCTGGAGCAGAAGAAGAAAGAACAAAAGGACGTCAAAGAGCCAGTTCATAGCATGTACTATCTCTTCAAACGAATGGGCAAAATTAACAGGTCGCAATGGAAGAAGTACCTCCTTGGTAGTATCTTTGCTACTATGACTGGAATGGTGTATCCCGCTTTCGGTGTCGTCTATGGTGCGCGATTGTCTTTTCCATCTCTATGGACTGTCCTAAATAACGATACGTTTTAGCGAAGGGTATCGATGGCTTCTCATTCACAGGCTCAGAGCTAAGACATTCTGGTGATAGGAACGCCCTTTGGTCAGTGTTCCATTTTCATGGTGATAAACATCTCTGACTTTGAATCTAGGTTCTTCATCATCGCCATCGTCTCTACAATAAGTATCGGCATGCAAAACTACCTCTTTTCATCTTCCGCTGCAGCCTTGATGGCGAAACTGAGGTCCCTGAGTTTCAAAGCTATCCTGAGACAAGACAGTAAGTTTCTTGTTTTATTTGAAAAGCTCTGTTACCTCACAATTTGAGCAGTTGAGTATTTCGACAAGGACGAACACAGCGTAAGTTCATCTATTACAAAGCGTCTGGATTCGCATCTTGACCTTCTTATAGACCGGCGGCTTGGTGTCGAACCTTAGTGAGAATCCACAAAAGGTGTTTGGTTTGGCTGGTGCTACCCTCGCAGCGTCAGTGCTTTCTCTTAGACAAAGCGTATTCATCTGACTCCTGCTTAGAATCGTACAGAGTATTTCTACTCTCATTGTAGGTTCCATCCTTGGTTTAATCTTCATCTGGAAAGTCGGCCTCGTCGGTATTGGTATGTGCCGTAGACATCTTTTGGAGTGTACACTCATTGTGACTTAGCGGTTACACCTCTTCTTGTCTCTATGGGGTATATTCGCTTGGTAGGTCTGCTTACTTGGAGTGAGCCCGCCGTTAACACCTGGTCCCATAGCGTGTTGTCGTCCTCAAAGATCAGAAGAACAAGAAAGCACACGAAGCCTCTGCCCAACTTGCCTGCGAAGCCGCCGGTGCCATTCGAACTGTTGCATCCCTTACTCGGGAAGAGGACTGCTGCAACCAATATGCCAACAGCCTGGAAGAGCCACTTCGTAAATCCAACAGGACAGCCATCTGGAGCAATCTGTTATACGCATTCTCTCAGTCCACAATTTTCTTCTGTATTGCTCTTGTTTTCTGGTACGGAGCAGACTTGGTGTCCAGACAGGAATTTTCCACGTTCGACTTCTTCGTTGGTCTTATGGTACGCTTCCCTGTTCTGTTGCTATCATCTGTGGCTAACACATTGCGTAGTCCACCATGTTCGGTGCTATTCAAGCAGGAAATGTCTTTTCATTCGTACCTGATGTTTCCTCTGCGAGAGGTGCAGGCAGTGATATCATTCGATTACTCGATTCCATTCCGGAAATTGATGCCGAATCGACTGAAGGCAAGAAGATCGATCCTGCCAAGGCCCGAGGACATATTCGTTTGGAGAACGTCCATTTCCGTTATCCTACTCGACCTGGCATTCGTGTCCTGCGGGAACTGTCACTTCAAGTGGAACCCGGCACGTATATCGCACTCGTGGGTGCCTCTGGAAGTGGAAAGAGCACTGTGTACGTCCAACTTGCCTTGATTTCGTGATTTGTCGTGTTGATCCATGTGTTCTAGCATTCAGTTGATTGAACGATTTTACGAGCCATTGGCAGGCCAGGTCCTTGTTAGTAGCACTATTATGTCTATGTTCGAACATGTGCTTACTTGACGTTCTAGATGGATGGAGTACCGATCGAGCAGTACAACGTGCAGGAGTACCGTAAACAAATCGCTCTGGTCTCTCAAGAGCCAACTCTCTATTCGGGGACGATACGTTTCAATATTCTTCTTGGAGCCATCAAACCTCACGATGAGGTAACACAAGAAGAAATTGAGGCCGCATGTCGGGACGCCAATATCTTAGACTTTATTCAAGGACTTCCTGAGTGGGTTTGCGCCGCTGATTCTTGTAAAAGTAGAATACTCATTTATGGTTGCAGTGGATTTGACACGGAAGTCGGCGGAAAAGGATCTCAGCTTTCGGGTGGCCAAAAGCGTGAGTGGTATGTCTCTATCGAACAATTTTAGTTGACTGATTCTTTCCTCAGAGCGTATCGCAATCGCCCGTGCTTTGCTGCGTAACCCCAAAGTCCTGCTCCTGGACGAAGCTACATCAGCTCTAGACTCTAATTCTGAAAAAGTTGTGCAAGCCGCCCTTGACCAAGCGGCGAAAGGCAGGACAACAGTTGCTATTGCACATCGACTATCGACAATCCAGAATGCTGACCGCATGTAAGTGTAGATACAGTTCTTGAGGCTCACGTCTAATGATCTTTTGATTAGATATTTCATCAAGGAAGGGCGTGTCAGTGAATCTGGAACGCATGATCAGCTCATTAACCGGAAAGGCGACTACTATGAATACGTTCAGTTACAGGCGTTGAGCAAGAGAGATTAAAGTGATGGTCATTGTATTTATAGGATCATATCGGAACATTTATACCCATTACGACCTTAATCCCTTCGATTTAGTAATAGTAATACTTGGTACACTGCAGTACACGATTTTTGATGATAGATTACAGATGCTCTCTCCGCACAGATACTCGTAGAAGATTGAACCACACTCATTTAGACATGGACTCAACATACAAAGGAGGATGTTACGCATATTTGACCTCAATGTCAAGTGTGTGAGCAGTCGCCTAGAGCGATGAATAATTCTCGTCCTCTTTTGTAAATATCGTAGCAGGAATCAAGATGTATACAACCGCAGATCCAATTAATTTCTATACTGTCATAGAGTCATGCCCTCTCAGGCTATAAAATATTAAGGTGACCCAGACTGGCATTGATCCGCGGTCTGTGTAGTCTGTGACACTTGCTTACTTGCGAATCGTCGGCTTGATTCAGCGCTCAGGTTCCATTGGCCTCGACCCACCGCTGTTCTGGGAGAAAAGATAGCAACGTAAGTGAGATCGGTGAAGTCTCCTCCGGTGCCATTGTTGATCGGATTTCGCTCTGCAAGGGAGTGAGGATAGTAAACATGACACTGTTGAATCCTTGAGGCTGAAAAAGACGTAAGTGCGCTGGCTCGTGATACCTGAAACGTTCGTACACTCATGAGCAATTACACAGATGATAAATACAAGTTGGTTCTGACTCCAATCCGCAATGGTGGAAAATGACACTTCCAAGTCACTTCACCTATTGTACACAAGCAAAACATGGGCCGGAAGTACGGTCCGTATGCATAGGTGCGGGTATTTCCGGATTTCAATGTCCTCCCTACTTTCAAAGCGTTCACCAGGTCCATGGATCGCCCGTTCCCTCGTCTTCGCGATTTACCAAGTTGGATCATTAGAATAAACCAAGCAACAAAGCACTAGCGGTATAGGTTGCTCACGATCCTCCTTGGGCTCTTCGCTCTGGTCTACAGCATACCAGACGGTGCGTGGGCTTGAGAACTGTGCTACCTGTCCTCATATAAGACGACTCTTTTGAATAGTCGCTTCCTAGAAAAAACTAAATTTAATATAATTGAAGTACCAGCATCTAATTCTATCAGATTCTACCTCTGGGTCGTTGTAAATCTAACACAAATGTCCACCGTACTAAATCAATTTTTTGCGCCATTCATCTAGTTCAACGTGAATGTCTTGACCCATCTCCTGGTCATGCCACTATAATTATCTTTACTTTCTATGTAGTCCCCATTCGATTCGAGGTAGGTGTAAAAGGTATATAGGAATGTTTTGGAACTTCCTGGTGCAAAAGAGCTATGGCGATAAACAGATAAATCCTGCATGTGTCAGGACGAGCCCGGAAGGGCCTTGTTGATTTGTTTTCAAGATTGTGTCACTTCTGCCTCGTTACCAACTCGTTACTTGCTCGGAGGCAGCCACCGGCCCGGTGTGTCAAGACTTCGTCTGACCGTCACCTGCTCCCTCCAGGAATATTTAAGAATGCCAGCGAAGAGACTTCTAATCCAACGCCATGTTGCCCATTTTCCGCTTGGAGTTATCATTTGGAGCGCTCGTATTCTTGCCAGTACTTTGGGCAGCTTCCGATTCATGGCATGCTAAAGTTTGACTGGGATGCTATCAAATACGTATATGCGTTTGGGGACTCGTACTCATTTGTTCAGGGGACGGCAGGCCATGCCAATTTTAGGTGAAGTGCTAGTTACCCGGGAATATTTCTACTGAACCGTAGGCACGCATAGCTTCATCGGAGATGCTGCAAATTATTCCTTTTCTTCTGGGAAGCTTCTTTCGGATGAGATAGTCTCCAAGAACGTATGTTCTATCTTTCCATTCTGTAGTGCTGTTAATTGATACAAAACGTCCACAGACTAGTTCTGAAGGCTCAAATTGGGTGATTATCCTACAATGCCAACATTGAATCTAGCCACTCATGACAACCTTTACAAGCTCGAGTTTCTGACGGGGTGTTTTAGCGGATTGCCTGCGGCATGTGATAAACAACTCTGGGATTTCGCATTTGCAGGAGCGGACATTGATGCAAATTTGTTAGTTCCCATGCTGGCCAACGAGCACAGTTACTTATTTTGAGCCAGGCTCCCTCGCCATCATGATTTCACAGTTCCCCTTGTTGATCAAGTAAAGCAATGGGTTTTATATGCCTCTGAGGCTATTCCACATCTTCCACGTGAGACACTGACAGCCTGGTGGATAGGAATCAATGATACTGGGGATACAGTGGACAATCATACGGTGAGTTATTTCATTCTCTCCCTTGAGTTATTTTTTAGTCTATTTCTTCTGGTGCTCAGATTACGGATATAAATGCGTTCTGGGAAACAGAAATGCTTTCCTATTTCCGGGCGGTGGCAAGTGATTGTTTCGCTTTTCGTGTAAATGTGGTAACGTTTTGATTATAGCAATCGGCGTATGACAACGGCTTAACACAACACCTTTTCATTAACCTTCCTCCCGGCGAACGAGCTCCTCTCGCCAATACAAATGCCACGAAGGCGGAGATTCTCAAAAATCACGTCGACGGTTTCAATGACGCCCTATGGAAACATGTACAGCTCTTCTCACACCGAAACCAAGGTATGACGCTTACAGGATAATCAAAACACCTCTTCTAAAGCAAGCGTAGGCGCAGTCACTCTGACGTTCGACGCGAATGCCTGGTTTAACGCAGTCTTGGACCAACCTGCTAGCTATGGGTTTGATGATGTGACTGGGTGAGAACCTTTCAAAGACCAGGTTGTCTTATAAATGACGATGTTTTTAGCTACTGCACTTGCGCTGATCCTGCTGGATACTTCTGGTACAGTGCGTCTCGTCTGTTCGTATGATTTACCTATTTTCATTCATTGTGTCTACCGTGACAGACACTGGTCACCCCACCGAAAGAGTGCATCGTTTACTCGCAGAGACTATTGATAAAACCTTCCGCACTACACGATAACAGAATACACATTTTCGAACTGACGACTGCGACTCGACAGCTATACTGCACCTCAGTATGTCGAACTCATTTCTTCGTATAGATTACAATAAACCAATCTCTCCCGTTACGTTTTGCCACTTGACCCATCAAACAGCTCAATTGGAGCCTATATTTACAAGAAACAACAAATCTCACCCTTCACCTATAGTAGTCAAAGACTTTATTACTGACCTGTTGCGAGACAATGGATCCAACAGCACAGTAAGCCAATAGTACCTATAGATATAGCAGACATACGCACCTCAGTCTTAGCACGTAGTGGCAAAATACTGAGGAGTAATGGAAGACATCCCAATTACGAGTAAAAATAGTAATTCAATGATCACGATCTAAACGAGGAGTATGGCTGAATCCCCGACGTATCCGAGGACACCAAGTACAGGGCTTTTCTATTGCTGAACGGACTTGCACTGAAACTGGGGAGTAATATCTCCTGTCACCTTGCTTAGTCTGTTGATTTCCACAGACCCTGTGAAAAGCTAACTCAACTCATATGATACTCTCACCGTATATCCATCACAACAACCTCCATAGATCTCGAGTTCCGTAATTTTACTCTTGCGTAGTTGGCGTCGGGTTATCGATGCACTATAGCAACTTCAGATACACAGTTGAGGATACATTGAAAACCAGCGCGTAGATTAGTGAAACATAATTGTCAGAACCTGAGGCAAGTAGGTCTCGTTTGCTCAGGAAACAAAAATTGGGTCTCGAAGATATTCCGGAGGTCGTTTCGGGGAGCAACATCACGAGCTTGTACTCCCTATCTTAGCGTACCTGCTAAAGATTGTCATCAATACAGAACAGTACGTGAACCTACAGCGGCATACCACAGAACTTATACCAACAATATGAGCGCAATTGAAGACAACACATCTGCCGCTGCAATATTTTGCGTATCTGATGATATTTACAAAATCATATTTATGAGAGCAAGCGTCGCTGCTCTGTTCGTCTGACATTCAGGTCGGCAATGCTAAGATAGTGCGCGCAGATGGAACTGGGCAGGAGAAGATTCGAAAATCCACGCGGACGCCTACACAGGCCCGTCTCCGTATGTGCCCTAGAATACCCTTGGGATGCTTAGAAACGTTACGATATCGAAGCGTTACTTCCATCTCAGGGTGTCTTATATAAATTGAGATTTGGCTTCGTACATGCCCTTGCTGTGGGGTGCTGAATTATTATCGATTCATGGTAGAACCGATAGGGTTGTCCACTAAAGTGCATATTCATCATGTCGAAGAGGCGCCAACGGCATAGAACATACTTTAAGAAAAGTCTATGTGTTGCTAAAACAAATCACCAATACACCTGACTAAATGACGATGGTTGACGGAGACATTCAGTGTCCTATTTCAGGCCCAACACTTTCCCAGAACCTAGAAAATGTAAGAAAGAAGTCAGGGAACGCAGCACGTGCACTCACGAGCATCGATCGAACAGATCTTCCGGCGTGGTGAAGGGGAACACCGCAGGGTCGCCACTTTCTGTTCTGTTAAACCGCATTTCGACTTGTTGACCTTGTTGGAACGAGTAAGGCTTCCAGTACGGCATAATAGTCGGTTCGAAGGTGTGGTTTGGATCAAGATATACGACAAAGGCTAGGAAAGAATCAGCGAATGCTTTATCGAAGTCGGCGTTCTTGTATGCGGGAACGGTACTTGAATTCGCACTAGAAACAAATGAGAATTCAGAAAAAACATGTTATGACACAGAACGTACGCGAAATAAAATGCAGAGTCCATCCCATGGGTGGCAGGTGGGATTGCGAATTGACCCTGTTTGAATTGGACGTTCATGTCTTCAGAGTGTTGTTAAACTCTCAACTTGCCTTGAATGTCGTTTTCCCTCGGAAAGCGCGAAGCAAAAAGTAAGTAGGGCAAATGAATATGGCTGCGAAAACGGGAATGAAAAACAGAGCTAATTATCAGGGTACCACATACACTCTCCCATTATGAGGTTGACCTGATCGATTGGTGCTCCCAGACCAGAGTACTTGGAGACAGCGATATCACGATTCTGAGCGCTTAAGCTCGGGAATAGCTGTATTAGATATTCTGGAATTTGAACGGTGGGTGCTGTACTTGCGTTGACGAATGGTGACCCTTCATCTGTGTTTGTAATAGACAGGAGAGCCTCCTTAAAAGGAGTTAGTCGTCTCTGAGTGGAAGAACAGTGACTTGCTTACGCCGTTGACTTTTCCTTCGAGGAGAGCTAGTGCCGGTCTTTGCTTTATGAAATCACCGTCAACAACTGGAACAAATACGTATGTGCCAAAGAATCCGCTGCTGCTAAGGTCAACATTGATTTGTGCGAGAAGATCTATATCAGCGTTTCTCAAGCATGCTAGCGTATTGGCCGCTGAGGTACAGCTTGGCTGATGTTTAGACATCGGTGTGACAGCCGGTAGATGAGAGCACTCACTTCGTCCTTGACACTACGGAGTTATACAGAAACTAGAAAGTACATGTGAGCACCCCACACAACTCTTAGTTGACAAAGACATGAAACCTCCGGAACCACATCATTGAACACATACTGCGAAGGCAAGAAGGTGGAGCTTGTTATCGCAGCCCTGAACAAAGGCGGGAATGTCTTCCCGTCGTTGGCGATAGCTTGCTGAAGAACCGAGCCCGCACCTGAACATACAATTGAATTGAGATGTAGAAATACCGGTAGAATTCATACCAGCTGATTGGCCCCAGATAGTGACTCGGCCAGGATCTCCGCCAAACTTGACGATCTTTGAACGATTAGTAGCTGAGTAAACACGAGCACGAAACGAGGGCAGGAATTGGGACAGCTCACGTGTTCCTGGACCCATTGGAGTGCAAATTGCTGATCGACTGTCTCATAAATCAGAATCCAGTACGAATGTAACCATGTAGAAAGACGACACACGGAGGCCAGCATTCAGTCTGCCGTTCCTTTTCACTGTTTCACCAGCTAGGAATCCAAACAAGCCAAGACGATACTGTATCATCACAACAACGACCTCATTGCCGGATTCTCGGAGTAGGTCGTTACCATCGAAAGGGCTCACACTACCGCTGGCATAACTGCAGTCACCGTCAGATGGAATCTTAAGCAGCAGAAAGAGTATCGTACCCTCCTCCGTGTATCCACACCACAACAGGTAGGCGTTTCCCTGGGCCGCGAGAGTTCAACTGCCCAGGAGTATATACGCTGAGAAATGATCAGGAACCGTAATGGAGCCAGAATACAACGAAACCCACTTTAAGAAGAGACAGTCCTCAGCATTCGACACAGCAAGGCTGTCCCTTTTATTGGCAGGAAAAGAGTTACTCGGAGCCGCGCCTTTTCCAGCCTGAAGACATCTGGGGGGTCCTGTAGTAGCGTTCTGTATGCCAGCTACAAAGCCTGGTGTTTTAGGCGCTTGCCACCTTAGAGACCCTATAGAGAGGTAGATTGGAACCAGCCCTACGTCAGAAGAACACTTAGATGACCGCACCAGTAGGAGGTGCCGCGTATCGTATCCCAAGGAACTGGGTGTTGTTGGAACCAGCAAGGTTGTATGTACCACTATATCTTGCGTATCCAAGATCAACAACGGGAATCGACTGTGCCGCACAGTATTCGAGCACCGAGGTCAGAATGATGAAGAGGGTTGGAAGGAGCATTGTGGTGGCGATTGGGGCGAAGACGAGACGTTTTATGCTACGACTTTGACCATATATGCAGAACACTTTTCAGAGGTATTGATCATTCCGTCTGTCTGCTAACAAGGGATGTCGAAGGTTCGCTAGTATTCGTTCTCTGGCCATCATCCGTCCGAGGTGTTCCACGGCTTTTCATTTTATCCTTTGGCTAGATATACTAGTCAAAGGAATGGCCGTGCGCTGATTCACAGGCGCAGTAGTGACAGCCAGGGCGGGCGCTTGACGCCGAACCAGGCTGATAGCAGAGCTGTGGCTCCAGAGTAATAAACAAAGGTTCAAGTCCTCTTGCGGGCCGGGCCGCGACTAACAATTCCAATGCGTGACGCGTCAATGGCTTCCCGACTTTCTCGAACAGATTCTCGTCGTATTTATTGCGTCCGTAGTGCTATTACTGAATGATCTTCGACTAAAATCGATGCGGCCTTTCCCCCCTTCCTTGACCGACAGATTGAACAGTACCCTAGAAGCACTAGCGGGCTATCCAAAAATTACTCCCATCCGACTCGAACATATCAGGCAGTTTTCTACAACTACCTATAACCCACATTCCCTTTTCTGAATTGTGATAATTCCTCGATGTTGAAAGGCGCGTAGGCTATCCATTTTACTGGCCAGACTGGGGCTGTTTGGCCGGGAAACTCTCCTAGGAAAGGATAAACCAGATGAGCCTTTGTTACTGGCAAAGATTCGTTCACAATGCCGTAGCTCAAGATCTGCAGTTAGTTATCATATAGAAGAATCTCCATTCCCGGTTTGGCTAAAAAAGAAAATCACGGTGTCAATTGGGCCTCGGTGGGATTAAAGGTGTCGTTGGATCCATAGATGTCGCAGAGGCGAGGTAATAAACTTGGTACCGAAAATGTTGTAACGAAGACGATGGACGAGACTCCGTTCCAATTCGTCCTGGAAAAACAATGAGATGCTAGATGCGCCAGGAGGATCCTTGGACGTAGAAAAGTAAAGGAAGCCGAGATAGCGTTCTCGTTCAAGATGCCGGGTGACAGCTTGTTCATCAAGTTAGGAAAAGATCGGCGAGAGAATCCTAGCGTCCATACCTGTACAACCATAATGTCCATCGTAGGCTCTCTCATCAATAGTCCAGAATAGGAACGTCAGAAACATTGTCAATCATATAGATTGACGGAATCGACTGTCAACTAATCCATCTGTGAAAAAAGCTTGATGAATATTCTTGACGTGCGACTGATGGCGTTCCAACCGGATGTCCTCCATTCACAGAGTCGTGCTGAATTGACCAGGGTGGTGCTATCATGCAGCCGATCGAATGATTTCTAGAGCATATTATTATTCTACTACAACAAGCATACACAAACGGTACTTAATCAATAATACAGAATGCAAGAAAACACCGTCCCGTTCATAAATGCAAAGAAAAATTATTAGCACACTACAAAAATCCGCTCTCCTGAAGTAACCGGGCCATCTTTTCATCTTCTCTCTCCCTAGGCTCCCGTTCCAAGCTGAGATCCCAGAACCTGTCGCTGGTTGCCTTGGTCGTATCATTGAACTGAGATAATGATTCCTCAATGTACTGCTGAATAGCGGGTATCGGTTGAAAATTGAATGATTGGGCCTGCCAACGTTGGATATCACTGATGACTTCTGACGCTTTCTGGCGCTTTTTGAAATTAACCAGACCGCCCGGGAGGTTATCAGGATTCCCATCCTGAATGAACTGCAACGTTGATAGAAATACGCCTAGGGAGAAGGTTACATACAGAAGGCGTGACAGAAACAGGTACTAACCGATGAAAGGAACACAGGGCGGAGTAACAGTCGCCATCAATGAACGGTACTTGTTGAAATTCTTATTGCTATCAATAGTCATTTCACAGGCCCCAAACTGAGCCAAGTATCGTTGGCTGACTTGCTCCCATGTTCGTTTTAGCCGTCGAATAGGAGGCGTGTTCAATCCAGATGTGATTGCGATCATGGTAGAAAAATTGTTCAACGTGCGACACCGCTGTAAGAATCTGCTTAGGTGGTGCAGGAATATACCGAGACAAGACGTACATCAGCCACACTAATCAAATGTTTGACTGTCGCAGCGCGACGTCGGGAATCATCCTTGGTAAGGATAGAATCTGCGACCCAGTCTGCGATCTTCATACAAGAGTGAGTCCGAAAGTTCGAACAGCAAATGCAAAATGTGGCCTACTCGATTGCTTGCGTGAATTACAGTAGTGATATTATCCGCGTTTTCTGTCTTTTGTTCTCGTGCTCGTTGCAAACATTCCATAGGCTTGATACGCTGGAATAGATTGCTCTCCATTATAGTGAGCTGTCGGGCCAATTCCAAAGGTTCGATATCCGCCAGTTTTAGCTTCTTATTCTGTTTGGGAAGTATGGGAGGCGGCGCCTGTGTAAGATTAACCGGGACAATTTTGATGTGATTGTCGCCCTTTTGCTGCAAAAGAAGGGCTTGAGCATTAAGTAGAAATCTGTTGCTGGAGACGCTGACCGCTCTATCAATGTGCTGCAATAATGAATTCGCCGCAGCAAAGGTTTTAACCTCACTTGATGTGACAAATTCTTTCATACGCGCTAAAATGTGCATATCTTCCTTGTCGAGAATATCGTCATCTGAAACCAGCGATTTAAATGTGTTCAGAACCCTATTTAGAAGCATTGAGCCGACAAAATCGATGAGATACACAATTGAGTACCTCATCTGAATGACGCGCTGCTTCAATGTCGACCAATGTTCTAGCTCCTTAGGAGTTAGTTCTGGTGGAGGCTGTATCCTGAAGCGTTGAACAAGTAAGTCGAATAGTTCGTTCACTGTTGTGAAGGACTTGAAGGTCATCATAAAGGCTTTGATGAAAGCACGATCTAATGTGCAAATGTTAGTATGATAACTTCAAATATATAATCTGACATACCAGCTTGTTCATGAGCCGTTAACCGCTCTACTAAAGCAGGTACAGTCCCCCCACGAACAGAGTTATCCTTATCAATCAGAATTTCCACTGGATCGTATTTAGGAAGTAGATACCACGGCTCAGGCTCGGGCGTTTCTTTGTACTCGGCACCAAGAAGACCTTTAAGGTCTTTCTTTCGTTGAGTCTTAGGTGGTTGTGCTGAGGATAAGAATTTAGATGAAGACACGCTACTGAGATATCAAAGGAGTGTCTCACTTTCATCATAGAACAGACCAGGCTCATGTAGATCGTCGTCATCTTCATCTCCAACCGTGGTCTCTCCTGGTGTCAGGGTATTACCATTCAGAGAAACCGTCATGGATGTATTCGGTGTATGATGGGACTTTGGATAGCTGGTGCGGTCTGCAGCTGATGCTCTGCCAAATGCATATCCCATGTCGACGACATCGTCACTAGGTGTCTCAAATTCGGAGGGCAGAAGAGACACGGGACGTCCAGAACCTCCAGAACCTCCAAGCTGGGCATCAATAACGCTTAAATGTGACATGCGCCATTCAATTGATCCATTGTAGTCGCCCTGGCCAGTTTTTGCTTGATCGTGACCAATCAACAAAAGGTCATCGAGTGATTGTTGGACGACGGCTAAATTGGCCTGAATCGACGCGGTGACTATGTCTGCATCTGCAAGGATTGTGTGAGTGTCTTCTTCTCGCCATAATTGAGATGCCAAAAATAGGGCCGCGGTGTCATCATATAGTGCTTGCACAGCACATTCTAACGTCCGAGCGAGCAGACGAGCGTTGACAACGCTTTGAACATACAGATCGTTTGGAACGTGACTTGACTCTTGGCGTATTCCGTCGATATCGACATGACGCGCAATATGGATATTTGTGACAAAAGAGAGAAATGACGACACTTGCGCGATCAGGTCTTTCGTCTCTGATCGGACTGACAAAACGCGGGATCAGTACGAGTGTCTTTTCAGATCACTGAACATACCTGCACCGAAGTCCAGTGATTTTAGGGTGGTGCCGAGTTGTACAAACTGGTAATTCAGTTGATCCACATGGGATCCCACTTCATTTGCAACTTCGGTGCTTAAAACTTTCTGCGGATTCTGTTCGTCAGCGTCAAGCGACACCCAGCCGAAACCTTTCCAGGTTCCTGCTGCGCCGGCCCCCATGAGGCCCAAACCGATGTTAGCCGTGGAGAAGACTCCGTGTAATCGCTTGTCCGGCTTCGTTTCTGACGCAGTCGATGAACGATTACTTTGCACCTCCGATACAAACGAACTGACGGCATGTTCGAGCTCCTCCGCATCAACTTCAATGCGATTCAGCGTATCTGATAGCGATGTGCCTGAGTCGTATTGCATCGCACGTGCCGACAGCACGAGGCGAGACAACGTTGCCGTCACTTTTCGTTGAGCAGGTTTCAATGGAGAAGGAGGACTCGACTGCGTGGCTTTAACCTCACGTTCATGGGCACTCCGTGGAAGTACGTGGCTTGGTATTTGACCAGTAGGAATAGCAGATACATAGAGGAGATTCCGAACCGCCAAAACGACGGCGTGGATCATCTCGTCCATTTTCCGATCATCTTCTGTTCTGCGCACGATGCCAATTAGCTCGATGTTGTCCACGACTGCTTCAATAGCATTCTTGGCGGCCGTGGATAAATCCGTCAAGACTTCGGGAGGTGGAGGTGCCAATGCTTTCTGAAGTAGCTGGGCTATTCGTTCGGCATCCGTAAATTCCGTGACAAGAGAGTCGACGTAAGCTGGCTGCTGCAATGGCTTAGAATGTCCATTCACAGCTGGCCGGAAATTGGACGCATGATCGAAGGGTTGAATGTCGGAGCTATCAGAGTATACACTAAATCTGTTTGCATCCCCTGGCTGAAGCGGTGCGGTGGAAGGCGTGTTATGTGATGGCTGAGTCGGTGTTTTGGAAGAATGGATTCGTAGTGCCTCTGGTCGCGTCCACTGCACGCTACCATCAACCTTGTTATAGTAGAAGTAGGACATTCCATCGTCTGCTAGTTTCTTGGTCCATGGTTCCGGTGTACCTGTGCGACGAGGCAGTCCAAACCCAGGCATATTGCCAGCAGTATCCGAGTCGCTTGCGGCAGGTTCGAACGTATTGTTCGAGCCGAATGCCAGCCTGGCGCTGGTACCGGAACGCGAACTGGACTGCGACGTGAGTGCAGCTAGATCGGTGTCCGACGTTTCGTCTTCCGTCTCCTGCGGAAGGTCGCGAGACTGCTGGCCAGTTTTCGTGTTAACGTAGAATATCTAATCGTGCTTAACATCTATTACGATAGTAAGGAAGCGGTGTACTCTTACCTGCCCATTAGGATCGACTTGAGGCATCCAGAAGTCACTGGAAGAACCGGCTGTCTCCCACATTGAACTTGCCAAGTCGTCTGCCCCGCTCCCAGCGCCGCTCAGTTCATTGTCCAACCACTCTTCGTTGTCCGACTGCGACCCCCTCATCATGGCGTGTGATATGTCGACAATGGAATGGCGCTGGTTGCTAATCCCCGATGCGTCCGTATTTGAGAAATCAGAACCGTTAAGCGCCAGCTCTGTGTCCTCCTCGGACATAATGGCTACATAATTGGACGGAAACCATCCTCTCTCATCCCTGAGTAAGCCGTCCCACCATCCTGAAGGTTGTTGTGTCAAGACCTCGATGACATCGTCTCTTCGAAACGACAATGCTGAAGCATCCTGGGCCTCGTAGTCATAAAGAGCGCGACAGAGAATAACAGGGTAGTCGTCGAACAGATCCTGGTCTTGCATCTGAGTGGACTGGGACTGGGAGGAGGTACCGACAGCCGCCGAAGAGGATTGGGTCGAGTTGGGCAGAAAAGAACCGTGATGGCCTCCGAATATAGGGGCCGCGACCGTCGCCATTCAGCGCTGGTACCACTTCCAGAGCTGAGCAGCAGACGATGAGATTACTAGGCGTAAAAGAGACAAATAAGGAACTGCTAGCACGGACGTGAGACTGAATATCGAGACCACATCAACCACCGATTAGGCCATTAGGTAAGCTCCCCCTGACGGAATGAAAATTTGCTTTTTCCTTGGATTGTCGCATTCTAGCCTCCAGAAGGTACAGGAGTACCAAGGGCCGGATTTCATTATATGTAAACTGTGTATATGTATTTCCACATATATACTACTCGATAATGACATCTATTTCTTCCAAAATCCAACGATTTTCCGATCCGAGGGGCATCCATTCTATACGATGTTTTTGGAACTAGTCATATTCTGTAGTCAGGACCCAGAAAGGGTCGTGGTCTGATATTTCATATCTGGATTCGCGCTAGAAAAGGAATCCAGTTCAACTGCTTTCCTTACTCATCCGCTCAATATATATGAACTGAGGGTTTGCCGCCTCGAATATTGTTCGTTGTCACTGCCAGTGAATAATGATCGTATATCCATCAACAGGTCAAAGGATCAATTACCATTTCTCCATCCGCTAGGCAAAAAACCAGGAAATCCCAAGGATAGTTGACAGGGGTACCTTACTTACCCGCTCCCCATCGACTACACACTGTAGCATTACAGGAGACGAGTTGCATGGCATTGAAAGCAAGGGTTCAGCGAGTATTGATCCTTGTTATTCAGTCACTGTCGATTTAACCCGAGTCCTCACAACCAATCCTTAAGGGCAATTGTCAGTAAAATTGTCCAGGAAGCTCAAGAGGATTCAATAAATGCTGTCGGTCCTCTTTTACTAATTGACACAATCATCTATACGTCTGCGGGAGAAGACATGATTCTATCTGATCGCCAACTGACTTTGAAAAAGTAAGGAAACATGCACCGAGTCGCGCTAGATACCATCACTACGATCACCTCAACAACAAACGCGTCATGAGAAATGATGATGATTCAAGTATACTCAACGACGGGGAAGGCTAACCGAGCATCTAACGCTTCAACGTTCTCTGTTTCTCTGCGAATTCGACGATCTTCCGATCCACGAACAGACCTTTGCGATCTCGAACAGCATCCATGTAAACCTTGGCTATATTCACGCGATCCGCTTTTTCGCCCAAATCTTCCAGTTCCTCCTCCGTAGTCGGGACCCAAAATGGGTCTTGGTCCAACATTTCATACCTGAATGTATGTCAAGAAAAAGGCAAGCTCGGCTGAACCAGTTTCTAAACTTACCCGCTAAATATGAGCTGAGGACTAGCCGCCCCAGACGTTCGTTTTCGTATATCTATCAGTTCAGCAATTAATTTCTATAAGCGCACTAGAGTCATCATTCTCACCGTCCGCGAAACCAAAGCTCTCTACTACAGGAAGCAATGCCGAGACTGTGAAGAAAGATGTACCTTCTCGCATCTCTTCTGCCACTATCCGTCCCCGGCGTTTGGCAACAACGCCATAGACTTTACCTAAAACATCGGCTGTGAGAAAATAAATATGAGCCTGTCAGGTCACATATAAATTGAATGATCATTACTTACTGGATGCTTGTATGTCACAAGTATACATAGCCAGCATCAGCCGGGGAGACCAATCGAGAAGACCATTCCTGCATGCATCTCTGACAGATGTTATCATTGAGCCCGTTACCTGTGCCAATCGGTTTTGTTCTGCGTCTCCTTCTTTAGTACCACACAGGTATTATGTATTCGGGCCAACATACCGATCTCTTTATTGAGCCCTTCCCTGTCAATGGTCAGGTCCTCCAAGTAAAAGGCCATCCCTTCGACTGGTTCCGAACAGAGAGGACCCTGAAAAGTCGCCAGTTGAAACCCAGTTTCGATACAGTCGTCAAAGTCGTAGAGTGTCTTGTCATCATTTAAATCAGTTGTGTTTGTTGTCGATCTCTCGAGACGTTGTTTGAGTCTGTACAAACTAATCGTGAAACCTAGTCACCATCAACGCGGGAGGTGAACGCACGATCGCACCGGTCCCGTCTTCCTCGCATCAATCAGTATGCAGGCGCCTGCTCGCTGAGGTCCGAACGACCATATCCGATCCAAGGCATCCACCCACTCCCCGCCAACCTTCTTAAATAGGTCGTTCAAGGTTGGCCAAAATTGCTCTGCATTTACAGTAGGTTTCCTGAAGATCTCTCCATTCACGTCTACTGAATTCTGGTCGAACTCTTCTGAAGTCGAAGCAGAATCCCCGGACCGACGATCTCGTTCCAATATCTTCAAGATGAGAAGGTTATCCAGAATAAACTCCAGGATCGCCTTGGGAAGAGGGCACGTGCGAATGGAAAATGTTGCGATACCTTGTGAACTGGCCCCTTTCATTGTACCGCGTGGCCTACCGGGAGTTTTTGGCGGAGGCATATCTTGTAAACATGTAGTCAAAACAGATTTGGCAATCGTGACATTCACCTACCTTGTCCTTTGACTGCTGTCTCACGAAAAGGAACGATGGGTTTGGACGCCTGAATTTCTACCTTGGCAAATCGTTCACGCAGGTCCTTTAAACATCTCTGCGTGATCCATGTGTCAAGTACGCCATAACACTGAGTTCGTGCTCTCTCACCTCTAAATGCAACTCACCCGCTCCAACAATAACATGCTCGCCCGTCTGTTGCTGGAATGACTCCACAGACGGGTCCGATTGCACCAGCAACTTTAAACCGCTAATAACCTTCGGCATATCTGCAGGGAGCAACGATTCTACTGCGACACGAACAATAGGTGGTACCTGGTGTTCCTATCAGTACGCGCGAGTCGAAAACTTTTTCATACTCACAGAATGATCAACGCGCCCAAGATTGATCAACAAATTTTCCAGCGCCGCCGGATTCCCGAGGCCATTCTCACCGGGCGCACAGAGAGTTGCACTTCTCCACACAATCCCCTCGAGACCTCTGATAGCAAACGTGTTTCCTGCCCTAACAGAGGTCACAGTAGTCAATTCCTTGCCCATCATCACATAGAGGCCCTCTACGGTCGCCGTCTTAAGATATCTAATGTTATGTGGGTGTATAGGAGGCAACGAAGCATTATACTTCGGAAGTGCGCAGTAGACCGCGGCACCGGTCTTGATAGTACCGGAATAGAGACGCGCGAAACCCAGTATGATCTCTGAATCTCGTTTTGGCTCATTGGTGTTAACATCTACACTCCTAGGAGAAAGGTCAACGCCGGACGGCGCCACTTCAACATCGCCTTCTGCCTGTCGAGCTTCCCGAGCCTCGCGGGCTTTGATCCTCATCTCCTCGGCAGTCAAGGCTTTCTTTTGGTTCTCGGGCAAATCCTTCTCGGATACCGCAAACATCTTGCTGACGAATGCACAGACGTACGCATCCGGACTGTGGTTGGCTGTAAACAAATTCTCTTCAAGCTTATTCTTTGGCTGAAGAGGCGGCTCGGGAAGATCTGGATAGAGCATTTTCGGTATTCGAGTAGCTTGAGCGATTGGGGGGGCAGGGACAACATCAATGACCGTCTGTATAATGCATGTAGACAAAGAGAGCCATTGAGAGAAGATGAGCGATAGAAGATGTCGAGAATCTTTCGACTTCATATCGCGAGGAGGAATCTTTAAATTGAGGGCAGAAGTGATCTTCGTAACCTTTTCCATATTCCTGTATGACTCGATCAGTGCATCGTATCGTTCTCTGTCAAATATACGTACGGGTTGACAACGACAGCGTCATATACTGCCCATATATTTTCCAATACGAACTGCACGAATAAAGGCTTTAGAGCTCGCCCACGGAGATGCTTGTAAGTGATGACTTTCTTCGTCCTCGGATCCAGAAAATAATCTCCCCACAGTACCCTGCGAAGATTGGCCTCCTTCATACCGAGCTTGATCGCGTACAACTGAGCAAATTTCCCGACGCGAAAGCCCCATCCATCGATCGCAGACGCGAAGACAACGTTCCCCTTCTCGGGAGCAAAATAAATGTCCTCATCATCTTTCTCCTGGAATTCGTTGTCGTCGTTCATAGTGGCTTCAGTGACATCAATATGCGCCTCCTTTTTCTCTGCCAACCTACGCTCTCGCTCCTCTCGCCAACGAAGATCGTCCGCCATCCTATCTCCGGCGAAAAAGTCACCCATAACAGCATTAACCTGTTCAATTAGTCGGGCCAGATGGTGATAGGCCTCCACCGGTGCTAGCTGGAGCTCTGTGATCAAACGGTCAAGCTTGTTGATAATCAATACAGGCTTAAGTCCGTCCTTGTATGCTTGCCTGAGCACTGAAATGGTCTGCCTGGCGTTAGTTTATGGACCTGATATAGGTGAAGAAATCATATACTTGTGTGCACACGCCCTCTACGACGTCAACCAAGATGAGCGCGCCGTCACAAAGGCGGGAAGCAGTGGACACCTCGCCAGAAAAATCGACGTGACCAGGAGTATCAACCATATTTATGACATAGGATCGTGGTGTTCTTTCTGAGCACGTCTGTCATACATTTCGCGAATAAACCGAGATAAAGGCGTACCTCCGCTTTCATTTCGCTCCATGACCTGGAATTTAAGGGAAACAGCGCTGCTCTCCATCGTGATTCCTCGTTCTTGCTCATCCTCCCGGCTGTCCAAGTACCGCATCTTTCCGGCCATTCGTGAAGAAATAATGTTGTTTGCCGCCAAAAGATAATCCATGAGAGTCGTCTTCCCATGGTCGACATGTCCCAATGTCGTGATAATACGAACATTTTGAGGGTCCGGAGCCTCCATGACGGAAGGAAGAAAGTTTTGAATGACTCGGATGTGGCTGTGCTTTAATGCATCACAAATGTGTTGTACAAGTTCGTCAATTTACGATGGCTTCTAGGCTCTTTCTAACGACGGAATCCAATCCTTTACCAATAAAGACAAGCTTCCCTTGCTCTGGAATTCCAACGACTTCTTCCTCAACCCGTGACATATCGTACATGCTTCGGACACCCTGCAGCACATACTGATCCCCAGTATCAGTAGTGACGAGTCCTTTACAACGCAAAATTTGTAGCTCCGAAGACTGAGTTCCTTCTGGGAGTTGATTTTCCCACAGTACCGAGCGAATCCAGGCATCCAACTTGTCCAATTTCTCCTGACTGAGCGTGAGGCAAGTCACCTGCACACTCGAAATCCCTCGGAGTTCGTAGTGGTTTTGCACGGGATGATGGTCATGGTCGGCACTGTGGTCGTGGTGATGTACGGGAAATTTGGGACGAGTAGAATATGCTTCGATGTTTATGATGCTCCCGACATCAATTTGACTTCGAACAGTGTTATACAAAGGTGCCACTGGATTGATTCGGCGTACAGTGGATTCGACACGTGCAACTTCCGTAGGCTCGACCAAATCAATTTTATTGAGAAGAATGACATCGGATCCTGCAATTTGCCTGTGAAATATTAAGGGAAAAGGTACCCCAGATAACTCGGTCGACGCACCGTATGCTTTCCCCAACTTGGTCATCAGATGTATCTTCCTCTATTTGCTACGATCATGATGAGATTTGGGTCGTAAGGGTGTCAGGGAGACTCACCTTCTGGCCAAAGCAAGCATCCACCACGCATACAACACCATCAAGCACAATATCCTTGCCCACTCCCATAGCAAATTCCTCGTTTTGCCAGAACATAGACGCAATCGGACCAGGATCGGCTAGCCCAGTGGTTTCTAGTAATATGTAGTCAAAGGCGCCTTTACGCTGCATCAGCTTCTCGATGGCTGCGATGCCTACGTCTTTGATGCTACAACAGAGGCAACCGTTTGCCAGCTCGAGGAACTCTTCGGAGGCTTCGGCAGTAGGGTCATCGGGGGAGGATACATTGATAGTTTTTGCTAAAAGATAGCTGAGCGTAACGCAGTTGTGTTTTCATGTATCCCGACCTTCAATATCCTATTCCTCAGTTCAAGTCGAAAGACGAACAGCCAACACGATGCGACTTACAGCAGTGTCTCCGAATTCATTCATGATGACAGCGATACGGTATCCATGTCTTTCGGTCAAGATTCGCCTGTCCGTCTGTCAGGTCGGCAGACAATTGAGGATTAATTTCGGGTACTTACTTGAGCAACGTCGACTTTCCGGCGCCAAGAAACCCACAGATAATGGTCAGCGGCACCTTGTCGTTGGTGTGCTCAACGAGCGTCCTAGTAACAAATATCAAGATAGGCTGGGCCGCAGAAAGATGGATGGTCATACGGTATCTCGTCGTCGAGGTCCATGGTGGACGTCAGAACAAAGAAGGTCTTGTGTTTGTAATAAAAGTCACAACGCGTCCCCGAGTGGGTCAGGGTCCTTCCTCGCTTACCGCCAAGCTCTCTCCCACCCTTCCCTGCGGACATGGACTACTCGAACCGACCTCTGTCAGAAGAACAGCTTCGCAATGTTATACAAGGCCCTGCTGATGTCGAGTGGAGGTACGCCCTTTCACCGCAGCACCAGCCTCATTAACCGTCCTTTCCCAGATATGAGATGCGCCGTGAATGCCAGGAAATTCTTCCAGGACTCTTGCTGGGCCCTTTTGTCGTTTCTAAATCCTTTGAAACTCTCAAGGCGCTGCAAATAACACACATGTAATGTGCTTGTCATGGCCTAGCGTCTCTACAGATGATTAGCTGATGAACCGTACTTTCACCTCCAAGTGTGTGCATACGCGACGTAAAGGAATCGTTCTCTGTCAAGCCGCGTTTTCCGGATCACTTTCAATACATTGTGCTGGACGTCGAAGACAGCGAGGAGCAGAATCTGATCCGCCTCTTTCCCCGGTATGTTCATTCATTATTCGCCTCAACATTCCCTCTTATTTTTTTAGAGCTAAGCAGTTCATCGATGATGCGATTGCCAGAGGGGGAAAGGTGCTGGTCCATTGCAATGGTGTGCATTCTGCCAGGAGTTCATTATTGGTCTAATCTATATTATAGGCGGCATTAGCATTTCCCCTGCTTTCGTAGTAATGTTTGTGATGCAACATTATCAACTTTCATGGGAAGATGCCCTTCACATGGTACAGAATCGACGCTATTGTATCTCTCCAAACGGTGGTTTCCTGACCCAGCTCAAGGTATGCAACTTCTATTGTGTGAGTTAGTTATCGATTTTATATTATGCAGGAATACGAGGCGATCTACCGAGCAAACCAGGCTGTATCCTCATACCCCGCTCGGAATAATGTAGTATCACGAAGGAAGAGGGAGGACGATGATGACGGCGATGAAGGAGGGTAAACGATTCTTCCGATATCAATATACACCTGAACAAACTGACCCAATTATGATAGGGACGAAGACCGGATGGACCGCAAACGAACATTAGTCGACAACAATGGTAGTATCGGTGCCGCCCATGGCAGCTATGACCCAAACGCAATGGAGATATCGTAGCCGTCGCACCCTCACCATCCTTCTGTCGCCACCCTTCTCCCTCTGTATTTTCCGAGTCCAATTTGCTCCTCTATTTTTAGCATATTTCTACAGAGTTTTAATTCTGGGCTTTTCTTTCTCTTCAATCACTCGTTTAGCATGAATATCTGTTTGCAGTTTAGTAAGTCAAGTTAATATTCAACAAGTACAATACACACCTTTACGTTTGACAAACGCTTCCACAGAGATTCCGGCGAAAACTATGGCAGCACCAAGCCACTGTCCGGGTGTGAGACTGTGCTTATACACCACAACGGATAAAAGCATTGTGAAAAGTTTTCGAGTTAATGTAATGGTTCTTTCATGTAAATGAGTATCAAGCTGGCCCAAATGATTGAAGAAAAACTTACACCAAAGTGAGAGACCCAAAATGTTGAAGTGTTTCAAAAATGAATAATTGGCCTAGAGCACCAGTAAGGGCGAACTGAACCAAAGGAGTTATCATTGAGGGGTGTGCTCGAATAAAGACCAATGCTTCCATTAGCTCGCTCTGGCCTCCAGCCGATGGATGAATCACTGGGATATGAGGAAGTGGGAGCAAAGACAAGCACGTCGTGATCAAGGTGCAGAAAACGTTGATCCAAAACATCATCTGCTGGCCTGTAACCTTGTGTCGTGCAAAAATTTCATCCTGGGTAGAGTTGACTGCACCATCCAAAGCGAGATTGATGAGCAAATATGTGATTCCAATGATATTGGCATACGGCGAGGTGTCCTCCTGCGTAGTCGATTTGTGTTTGCCTTTACCTTGATCTTTTCCCATGCTCATGAAAACAGTGATTCCAGCCGTGACCATAAAAACGACAAGATACTTGTGAGGTGCGAAGCGACGGCGATATAACATGACGTTCATGATCATGACGGGAACCAATTTGCACGATTTCCCCAGCACCATTGCGGGGTAAGAGATGTAGGAAAGAGCAGCGAAGCCGAACGGTGCTGCAGCGGTGATGAACGCAGAGCATTGAAGATACCGAAGGAGAAGTGCCTTCCGAGAGAATCGCGTTGATTCTTTGTGATGAATGCTTCCGTTACGGTGAACATTATTGATGTGATTGGCATCACCATTGGAAACTGCTTTGCCATTTGTCGATGGTTTACTTTGTGGTTCTAGCCCGAGGCTCTGTGACAGAGTCTGCGAAGGGTTCCGGCGAAGGAGAATGTAAAACAATGCAGATATAGAACTCAACGCGCTTTGACACGTCCCGATGATGATTGCCGACTGAAATTTTGCGGACGACTCGTCTATTGTTGATTTAAACGGAACAGATACTGGGTCGTAGTGAGAACGATTTGTTCGGAAAAAGTCGACAACGAGACCTACATCGCTCTTGGGCAATGGCCCAAAGCTAGAAGGGTGTCAGAACAAGAACGAGAACCAAAGCAGTAAGACTCACCAGGAACATGGAGTAAACCCCGACAACACACAGTGCTAGTCTAAGGGCCCATAAGATACATTCAAGTGCACCATTCCGGTACATACCTCACGAACGACATGGTATGGGAAACTACGACACGGGTATCACTATACCGGCGGAAGAAAGGAGAGGTTGTCTTGGGGAAGGAAACCGGCGAAGGTCGAGGTGACTTAGCGGTCCTGACGATGGTTAAATATAGATTTCATGGCTGTTCCAGCAACGACGTGTCCAGGACGTGTAACCTTAACCCTAAGTGTTTCATCAAGGTAAAATCCGGCCGGCACCAAAACGGCAGTGACCTTTTTTTTTTTTATCTCTGGAGATTAATGTGTTACAAGTAAACCTCGTACTAAGACACACGGGTGACCCAAAGTGACCTTTTTTTTTGCGTAACAAGCGATCTCGGTGCTAAGACACACAAGCGACCCTCCTCGAGCCGCCAGTCCTCCTTAGCCTTGGTCTCCTCCTCCTCCCTCCTTAGGGCCGTGTTTTGAGCTGTGTGTAGCGCGGTGTGCAGATGGTGGGTGATGAATGGGCGTGTATGGGGGCGGGAGAGGTTGCCCGCCGCACCGGTAAACGGCAATGACCTTAGCATGAACAGCTTTCCGTTCATCGTCTAGGGAAAGCAATACTGTTGCAACCTAGTACTCTGAGTGTTTCAAGTAGAATATTGTTGTCAGGCATTACATTATATGTAAAAAAAGTAGGAAAGTTCTATCAGTATTACCCCAGATACATTCAAGTTGTTTGCAAATACTATCATGTCTAAGGAACTTTCTAAGCTACATGGTCAAACACACTAGACTTAACCTCATCCACTCCAATAACGACCAAATTCTCGTCTTTCTTGGATGCAATATCTGAAACAACGCTGCCTGTTGCATGAGGAACAATGCCAAGTTTTAGTGCTTCCGCCAGCGTGAATGTCTCAAAGAAATCTGCTTCATCGACCTCTCCCAAGTTTCCTGGAGGGAAGATCGTGTTGACAATATAGAAGAGAATAAATGAGATACCAAACCCTTTATGATAGCGTCAATGAGACGATTATAGTGGGAACACCACACCGTGTACCGTACTTACCAATGAAGAATGAGCAGTAATACATTTCGTACAACGCTCTGGGACCACTTTCATTCCCACTCGCAACGTAACTCAGTCCACCAACAGTTGGAGCCCAACCAGCCATCCATATAGGGATGGTCCTGATATTGAAACCCCATGTATAATAGTACGAACCATGGAGCTCATAAAGGTCGCTGCATATCCAAGATTAGTACTATGGTGGTGGCAGTTCATATAAGCCAAATGCACCTCAGCTTGATCCTCATTCTCCTGAGCACGTAGTAGTCGCAACACACTTGAAATAAACATGTTACGACAATCATATCAGCGTTTACTTAAACGTACTCACTGATTCCCATTGTTGGTGCAAGGAAAACTGAGAAGGATGAGAGGACACTGAGAAACCTGTCGGCGCGGTTGATAAGCTGCCATGGTTGGCAAATCCACGCAGCAACAAAGGTAATCAATGCTCCTCGTCGGATATTGATATAGCGAGGAAACACTCCTGAGAGATCCACGCCTCCAGCGACGGCGTTACCACAGATGTTCTCAAATCCAGACTGATTGGCATCAAATAATTACCAGTTAAAGAACGAACCGTTCTCATCATGGTGTAAGACTTACCGTCAGAGCGAAGCCGAGTGCGAGGAAGAACACGCCAGCCCTTGCTTTGCTGCTTCCTTGTCCAGAGTCCATCATTCGCATGAGGAGATCAGGCGGATTCCAGTAAATCTCGCCATAGATCTGCTGGCATGCAGATGTAACTATGAGACCAACAAAACTGACCAGAATGGCAGTTAAGAATATACTGGAGTTCGAGCCCAGTACATAGCCCCTGCTCGACTTGCTGTAACGCGAGAAGTCGGAGCCGTTGGTCATACCTGCAGCTGTGCTACCCACGCCGGAGTTGATGCAGCTCATAATGATCCATGAGATAGACCATGAAGAAGAAGTAGTGGATTGGGAAGAGTAGAACAAAGGTCCCACACCTTTGGCCACTGACAACGACCATATCACTAATTATATGCATCAGCTTCCGGTCACCATAGAACAAAATTTTCCTATTTACGTACGCATACACATCATCCCAATTGCACAATATACGCAGGTAATTTGGAAGGGTCTGCGAAATCTCTCTGGAGGTAGATACAAGAACGGCAACGAGCAGAGCCAGAAGACAAAAAATCCAGCCATTTCGGGCGCCGTGGCTGGGAAGCTAACCGGAAGGTCTACAAACGTAGCGTCATAAATCAAACCGGATTGATCAGAGATGAAATGCAGCATACGATTCGGCAAGTTGGCGAACTTTGGTATAATCGCGGTAATGCAGACGTTTACTAACTTACCGCCGTTCCAGCATTGGATGGCGTTCCAAATGAAGTTAAGCAAAACTCGTTGCAAAAGCGGCACATAACTTCCTCGCATACCCCACGAGTAGCTTGTCACAGTGGAATCAGATGCTACATGAATACAATCTAAATCTAGAATGCCGTACCGATTCTGAATCGTGAACCCAATATGCCAGCGAAGTCCACACCAAGCAATGGCGGTGGAAAAAAATCCGATGATGAAACGGCAAATCAGAATAACACCCATTGATTGGCCCACTGATAGTCCTGCCGTGAGATAAGTGTTGGGGGTTTGCCATGATGAGACCTAGTCACAGCAGTGAAACGTTAATTGACGTGAATGCAGGAGCAAGAAAACAGCACACGTTCAGAGAAGTCAGTGACCAGTAGCCATAGTACTCGAGAAGCCCCCAAGTACGCCGACTAGGCGGCATGGGCACCAAGTCTCGATTGCACCAAGCATCAGTCTTTTCGTGCTTCTCTTCGTCGCCATGGAGCTTGACTGCATCATTCAGTCGGTGGAGTAACCGCGGTAGCATGTTGTGAGCGAATCTGGGAGGTTCGTCGAACTTCTCCAGTCCGATATATATTCCAAGAATAGGTGCAGGGACAGATTCAAAGGTTTAAATCAGCGACGCATGCAAAAAAAAACTCCAGAGTGATGATAAGAACCAGTGGGCCTACTTATTTCCGATCCATAGGACTAAATGGACCGAGTTCTTATCACAAGTTCGACCAGTCCGTAGCACGCATTTCGGCAGGCAGAAGTAGCTTGCTTATCATAATCAGAGCAGAAAAAGATAATGACGCTATGGAGGGCCTGAGGTAATTCTGAGTCGAGACGGAAAGCATACTTAGCACTGAAGTTTGATAATTCGGAGTGGGCGTACGAATTGCTCAAGCCCGAGTTTTCGTCTCGTAACCTTAGGAACAACCAGAAAGAAACGTTGAAGAAAGTGCAAAGAATTATGCATACATTATGTTTTGCGACGTTTACTTGATCGACCCTCTTCCAGGTCTGCCTGTCTTTTAGATTTTTGACCGGCCACCCGCATGTGATCCTTTCGCTTCTCTTTCTCCTTTTCATTCTTCCTGGCTTCTTCCTTCTCAATTTTCTTCTGGCGAACAGCCTTCTTTTCGGCCTTCTTCTCATTTCTCCTCGACACCTGGTCCTTTCGCAGAGCCCGCATCTGCTGTAACAGAGCCACAGCTTTTCGTTCCTCCGGTTCCATGACAACCGCTCGTTTTTGCAGATACGTTTGCTTCCGCTGACTGCTCATTTGCTTGGGTTTAGAAGCATAAGGAAGTGCCGCCTGCAATTTCTTTGGAACGATAAGAGGATTGAACCGCCTAGCCGGCCTCTCGATTTTTCGGTATTTTGAGTTAGGATTTAGAGGTGTCTGAAGACCTTCATCCCGACGTATTTGACCTGTGAGGCGCATGCCGGACCAGTGTGCTTTGTCTGAGAGCAGTAATGATGTGACGGGATTATAATATTTCCTAGGCTGTATTGAATACCATGCTCGTAAGAAGACAATATCTAAAGTAAAGGTTCAGCAGGGTTTTTTGGTGACACAGGTTCCCACGTACCACTTTTGAGAATTTTATCTTCAAATGTAGCTCTGAACGTGCCTTCGGGTTTGGAGAGAGCCTTCTTTACTTGCCCTCGAATGCCAGAAACTGTCCTGATATTGGCCCCTTCGAATTTGGCCACTTCGAGAGCGGAATTGAACATGTCTTTGATGAAGGCCGTATTTTTATAGATCTTTAACGGGACACCAGTCAATTTGATCTTTTTGACGATCTTGACCGAACGGTCGATGTCGAGAACAACGCCTGTGGCTGATACTCTGAATCCTGGAGTTTCCCCGGCCAATGAGTTGAATGCGCAAAAACCGGTGTTGGGGAGAGATACAGGGCCGTAGAATGTCGCATAACAATGCATATGCTCTGGAGTATACTTGAGCATACGCATTCGAATAGAATGGTCGTCAAGAGAGTATATGGGGATAGATTGGAAACGACGCCAACCGATAGAGAAAACGAGAGGATCGTTGGTCTTGAGGGTCTTGACGAACCATCGATGACGTTTAAGTCTGACTTGAACGAATCCAAACCTCTCCTCAGCCGGTAGAAGGCCACCGACAACTATGGGATACGATGGATCGAAGTATTCAATCATCTCACACGGCACGTCCATCAACTCGATGCGAACATAAGCGCCAGGCCGATAACCCTCAACCAGTACCCGTGACTCTGCGCTAACTCCTTCAAACTCAGCTTTATTGAGCTGGAGTTGCCTGGCTATCTCCTCCTTCTTCTCGTCGTAAAAATCAAGTTTCGATGCTTCCGGGTCGTCGTACTGCTCGTCAAATTTGCGCTTCAGAGCTTCTTTCTTGGCAGCAAGCGCGGCTGCACGCGACGACTCCGCTTTCGAAGTAGATGTTTCGTCTTCTGTCTCCCCTTCATCATCGAGCTCTCCATGCGAATCTTCATACTCCCCATCGCCATCACCTCCTTCTTGGCCAGTCCCACCAGTGATAAATAATCCACGAATAGAGTCCAACAAGTTCTCCTCTTTCCAGCGACCCAGATCCTCGGATTCCGCAAGCCACTTGGTCTTGTCCATATCTTCGTCTGTAGATATAGGGTCTGGCTTGCTTAACTTGAAAAGGTCATCATCGTCCTCGTTAAGTTCTTCTTCCTTAGCCGGGGACGGACCACCATGAAGTATTTCTCGAGGACTCAGTGAGCTTGAATAAATAAGCTTCGTCCAATCCTTCCGTCGTCCCCCTTGGGAAAGAGTTTCCTTGGCCTTGGTGAGGAGATTGTCTTTCCATTTTGGAATGTCGTCTTCCTCTTCCTCATCCATTCCATCTTCATCACTAGGGATGTTGAGATCATCTGCTTCATGTTCAAGCCTGACCCGTCTCCCTGAAGTTCCTAGACCTTCTTCTTCTTCTCCTAGATCTGAATCACTATCCGCATATTCAACACCCCCTCGGCCTTTTTTTCCAACTGCAGGAAGGCTACGTGCAACCGTACGCAATGATACGCGTCCAGTATTCCTGGGATCCTGAGAGATGTCTTGCACTTCGTCGTCATCGCTGCTTATGCCATCATCATCGCCATCCTCGTCTTCTTCCTGGTCATCATTTTCATCCTCATCTTCAGAGCCTTCACCGTCGTCCTGATCGGCAGCCACATCCACCGAAAGGTGCTTTGAAGATGACCCGAACAGACGAATCTGGCTTTGAGCAACGGCGTCTTCAAGGGTTGCGCTAGCATCTTGCAAGTCCATTACCATTTGCTCTCCCTCACCCTGCAGAACTACGCATTTCATGAGTTTACTTGATGAAAGATAACATAGTAGGAAACTCACCGTCGGTATTTCCCCGCGTAAAACTTCCAGGAACGTTGATATAAACTGCATCCTTATCATACATTACGCCTCCAACATCACTCATAGGGGCGTGCACTAGAAGTTTCTTCTTTTCGCTGAGTTTCCGTCGTTTCTCGGAGTCAGCGTCTGGCATTGGGCATGGGTCACCCAGGATGGACACACTCTTCATGTCCAAATCACCAACACCTGGTATATGCACCTTCGTGCCCATCCGTAGGTTGGTCCCACGCACGTACCCATATACAGTGACTGTTCGATTACATTTCCCTTTCGACATTCGTACTTCTTCACGGGGAGTAAGATCTTCAATTCGGTCGGCGAGAAGGTAGGGATGGGTGTTACGAAAAACTAAGGGACGGAACTTCATGACGCTGATGAATCGAGAAAGATTGAGAATCTCGCTATCGGGATATCTACCGTTCAAGACACCGGACAGATAGAACAATTTTGCGCCCTGGTATATCTCTGTCCAGAAACGCTTTTTCAGAGCTTTCTTCGTGTCTTTCAGCGTGGCAGCTTTTTTGATGAGGTCAAGGTGTGTGAGAATGCCTATGACTTTGGGGAAACCATGCGATTGGAGTACGTTCAGAAATTCGAAAGCTTCCTACATACATTGTAAGCCGTTGTAATAGACCATTGGTAAAATGACACACCATTTCGAAACCAAAGGAGCCGTCAATCATGAGTAGGACAAGGTCGGCAATCTTCCCAATGTCAATCATGCTATTGAGATCATTGTTACATTCAATGAAAGTGAGTCTCTTTCTCTTCCCGCTGACGACAGTGATGGGTCCCTTGGCTTCATTCAAAGTTTGTTTTGTATACCGGCGAACGAGACTTTTCAACAACGTAGTTTTGCCAACTCCAGCTGGTCCCACAATGGCGACAATAACAGGAGGGGGCTCATCATCTGGCGTTCGGTTTACAAGAGGGACATGTAATCGTGTTTGGTCGCGCTCAGCGTTTCGTCTCCCTTGACGGTCAGCCCGACGGCCCGATTTCGGGGCAAAAGCCTAAGAAAAGCACTCAGCAAGAATTTTAATGCAATAAAGGGGACACACTTTTTCATTGAAGCCATGCTGCTTCTCCTTGCCCTTGCCCTTATCTTTTTTTTCCGCCTTTGAACCAGATTGTGCAGGCCGGTGAGGTTTGTGAGGGCGATCGTCCATTTTGAAGTCCAGAGAAAACTGGGGTTAGGGTTTGAAAGAGCAGGGTCCCACGTGGCCGGTCAATTACACGGCGCACGTGATGGGCGCGTTGAGGTCGTTGATGCCCTGGTTCGGGATCCCTAGTCTTTTTGAATCTGTTCCTCCTCAGCCGGGTCTGCCACGACTCTGCCCTCTCTCCTCAATCCCGCCTTGCTCTCTCCTGCGATACCAGAGATAGGCCTATTCTCTGTTCCACAGCATGCAAAAACAATCAAGAGCAAAGGTTCTTGACCTCACTATCCGGGGCGACGAGCTCGAACGCGACCGGATTCAGCTAGAGCACAATCTACAGCTCACAGATCTTTCTCTCCAACTCTCGTCACAGGACGGCGAGTTCAATCATAACGAAAGCATTGAGTATCCCAGACACAATTCCAACCCAGCGTCCTTGCCAGAATTTCGTTCTTACATGCACAGATCAGGAGACAATTTTGACGACGACTTTCATCACGCTTGGTCATATCGGACTGGGGACGACGATGACGAGGAAGGAGTCAGTCCATATGGTGGCGAGACCATGTCTACTGCAGCACATCATGCTAGTGGCCTAACTCTCAGTGCGGGTCTTGGAGGCAGAGGGAACCGGCGCGATATCAGTCTGAGTGGTGCAGAATATGATCCTGAGAGACCCCTCCGTGATATTATGGCAGGCGTTGACAGCAAGCTAAGTATATTCGATATGGATCCATCAAGGTCAAGGTATCCGGTACGTGGAACAGTAGCTAGGTTATATATCATTCTGACACCTTGTTTAGCCACCCGGAGGAATCAGCTTTGACCCTGTTGTTGTCGACGACACCGCCGAATTGGATCGTGTTCTGGCGTCAGGTTACGTTCCTCAACCTTCGCTGAGTTCACGCTCTGCCCGGCTACATTCGCCTCAATCAGCATCGTCCCTCTCCTCAGACTCTGATGGTCAACAATCTCGTCCAAAGATATCCGATGCCCTTCGTCATGTTTCCTTTTCTCCAAAACGGCCTCGTGGCGCCAAAGAACACAACGTCGTTCGCCACGCCCCATCTTCTCTTAGGCCCCAGCCGACCCTTCACACCCTCGAAAAGGATGTACCCACACCTAAACCACGCTCAACTAAGCGCGGTACCGATTTGTCACATGCGTCGCCGCATCAGCCTCAAGTTCGCCTTCATCCTCCTACTCCCACTCCTACGCCGTCAGGTTCTAAATTCTCTAAAATGGCCAACGGTATTATCAAAGAGCTTGATCATGAAATCGGACAGAGGCATCGCCACAATCAAAGCTCTATCGCTGACCGGACAGCCCCCCACGAAGCCAGTAATCAAACAGGAGATCAGTCTCGCTCTATCCAGGCCACACCACGTCGAAGCTCTTTGAAGCAACCGGTACAAATGTCTGCTAATGCGTCCAGGAGTAGGTTACAACTTCCGGACGTGACTGGGTTAACCAGCGCTGTGGAATCACCGGTAAGAGGCACTTCCCAACATTACGCGTATCGAGCTTCCAGAGAAGCCAGAGAAAGTGATGGTGTGTTCTAAACTTGTCCATACTTCTTATAGACTGATTATTTTTCATAGCCCGTTTGTTAACTGCCATCAGTGCTGTTCAATCTAAGCTTCGCGAATTGGAGGATGAGAACGGGGTCTCTCGGCGCCGCGTTCGAGAACTAGAGCACGAACTGGAACTTTGCAAGATCGAGGTCACTAAGGAGCGTTCCATTCTGATGCAAAAAGAAGAATTTCTCGCTGAGCAACAACGCGAACTCGAACTAGAAGAGGCTCGCAGACGCAAAGGCAAGGGCAAGGCTAAAGCCAGAGATATCTCCTTCTCTAGAGAAGATACTTCCAGATACCTGGAAGTGGTAGAGGAAAAAAAAGGTAAAATGTGATGATAGGTCATCTATATGTATTAACCCTCGTCCGTTGTATAGCTCTGGAAATACTCGTCACGAACCTTCGTTCCCATCTATCCAGACTAACAGCTGAATTGACATCACACAAACAAATCTTAGCTGAGCTCAGATCTTTGCGTGACTCTGACCACCGAACCCTGAAGGAGAAAACAGCGGAGATTAATCAATTGCGTGCTGAAGTTGAGCGTCTTGCTGGAGAGGTGGAAGTACTACGGGGCGTCGTCGAAGAAGGTTTGAAAGAGCGCAGAGCATCCAGAGAGGCTTTAGAGGCTACAAGATCCCGCATCGGGATAACTGAGCTTCCTATTGTAGAGCGGGACGGACCAGCGGTTGAGGAACATAGTCAGGCAGAAGAAGAGCTAGGAGAAGAAAGTTCAGCGGAAGAGGAAGACATTCCGGAACCAGTCTCTACATCAAGGGCAGATGGGGCACCTCCCGACAAGACTATGCGTACAGACCATGCCACTCTTGGATCAACAAACCCAGGTGCCTCTGGAGGTTTCATCCAGGAAGACGAATTGGAGCAGATATCTGCTGATGTTGAAGAGCGACGTTCGGAGCATTCTATATCATTTGCAGAACATAGTGCAAGGCCACCACGTTCTCCCTCTCCTGCCATCCCGCAAATGTCTGTTCAAATCGAAGAGGATCCAGAATTTGATCGCCCTTCTCAAAATTCTCAATGGGCAGACGAAAGCCGTTCTTCTTCGCCTAGTCCTTCATTGCGCGCCCGCCGTCGCCGTACTCCCACTCCATCCGTAGCACGTCCGGCAGCCCCTACACCTGCGCATGCAACGGCACATGACCGCCATCCGAATATGGACGATGATGAGATACCACAAACCCCGTTCCCTCAGATCCGCGGTGCCAGGCTGGAGCGTTTGTTCTTCAGTGCTCCAGAGCATAATGCGAAAACTTGCAGTGTATGTCACAGACGAAGAGGGCATCACAAGGATACGCGACCGATGTCTCCATCTTGGCTGCCAAGCCGTTTGACAAAGCAATTCCAAGCTAACATAGAGGATGGTCACGGCGACAATAGCGATGAAGACGAAGGCTTTGCCGACGGTTCGGAGGGTGCTGAAGACAGTGGCCGGCGGGCCGGACCAGCTTCACGCTTCCCAACGGCGAAAGGAGTTCCTCCTCAAACTGTGCTCATGAAAGTGATCAAAGAGTTACAAGATGATTTTACCCACTACAAAAGGTCTGTTTTCTTTTCGCCGAATTGGTTCAATAGGGTTTATCCGATTCATGACAGTGTCTATGTGGAACTCGCAGACCAATACAAGGATATGGATGCTGTGTCCGACGTTCCCAAGAGAAACATGCTTGCTCAGCATCTCCGCGAGGTTGTTGATATCCTAGAGCAGAAGGTTAGTAGTCGATCACACTTTTGTTTTATCCATATTAATATAATGTCTTCAGGGTGACCAAATCGCTTCTTTGACTGACCTCCTGACTTTCAAGGATAAACCAGCGACTGAGTCAGTTCCCAACAAGAACGGCGTCCGTACGGTCAATGGGATGTAATCCAATTGCAATGTTGTTATTCTTATTATGAACTGTTCGTTTTCCATCTCGCGTTCGATTCATTTATTCTTTGGTCATTGATACGGCATATTTATACATCAACCATTTTGCAATGGACTCCCAGTCGCACAGTATTATACATAATTCTTGGATGCAATTGTACATAACCTTGTGGAGTCCGAATCTAGTTGTACAATCTGTTTCGTGTCCTTGCTTCATTCGATATTGACCTTGTTCTGAAGACACTTGGTGTGGAAGAGGAAGTACAGTCGTTTCGAGATTGTACTCACCTTGTAGAAAGCGACATAATTAGCAATGGATTTTGCCTTTTCCGACGGATTAGGATAATACCTATAAACCTGTAAGAATAACCGGAAGGAAAATATTCATGTATCGAAGCTTAGCTTACCAAGCAATGTCCTTAATTTCCTTTCCATCTATGTTAGCGCTGTAATAGGCTGCGGTTCTATGGATTCAGGTAAGAAAGTGACTAATATGCATGATATCTGGCATTTACCCCTTCCACGGGCACACAGAGCTTGAGTTCGCGAGGTTAACAGGGTGCTGTAGACGAATTGCGCGTAATATTGTACTGACCTGGTTTTTGAATCCGTGAATAAGTCCATTTTGACTGAGGAAGGGGGGAAGTAATGGTTGTTTTCAACGACAATAGTGTCATCCGACTCTGCGAGGACTGTTCCGTTCGAAGAAACCTTCATTTTGTGGAATGAGGAAGGTGGTGGTAAGAAGATGAAACAAGTTTCTCGCTACGGGGTATGACGTGAGTTTACGTCGAGTGCTGATGTCACCCTACAAACAACGTCACTTTCAGTAAGGGACAGAAACTTGCTGGAATCCGGCAATTCGGCATGATGCCGAATTACTGATTAAGGAAGAGGAAGGAGGAAAAGTATAAAGTTCTAAGTAGTAATTAATCTTTTAGAGGCAATTTATAGGTCCTTTAGTTTTACGCACTTTCCGTTCTCTCAGTTTTATGATTTAGTGTACATCCTTATGTGCAATATTACTGGCTCGACACCTCGAAACAAGCTATTTTTTCACACTTTATATTTCCAACACAACTCAACCATCAAGGTGAGCGGGCAATATTTCAACTTTCCATCCATGATGAATAAGTTTGTTCATCCAAGAGCGTGAGCTAGCTCTGATCTTTCCGCCAAAATCTATTTTTCTTCATGAACTAGTCGAAAACAGTCGTCTAGGATCGTTAACTCAGAATTCATCGTGCACAGTTGAATGAGACTTTGGCGAGGCTTCAGCGGCGACGAGCGGGTCAATTCTTATGTTGCATCTATCGACAATGAAATTCACGTCTGTTCGAGTCTTGTTGTATATAGTGATATGTGGATCCTTAAGAGTACTGATGTCGAAAGTTCTAAACTAGTTCTGTCAGCATGGTCCGAATAGTTGGTACTTGCTACTGACGTTGGTCGCACCCAAACACCCCCGCCTTCCGTTCAGCATAAAGAGAAGCGGCGTATTATTCGACCCGACGGCAGGGTATTAGGGACGGCTCTTTGACGGAAGACGGACCGAGCTCATTTCTCCAGACCGCTCTCCGGTGAATGATGTATTCAGAATAAGCAATCTTTTATACAAATCTATTTATCACAACCCGCCATAACACAATCCATTGAGATTCTATCAGATCCCACACCCAGAAGGCAGACATGAAAACTTGTGCGAGCATTCAGACTACTTGCGCTGACCACGAGCGATCTCATTAAAGATCCTGAAAAAGGATGAAGCAGGTTGAGCACCTGTCAAGGCATATTTCTTGTTGACAAGGGTATATGGCCTGCAAGAGCTTGATCTAACTGCTTTCCGACAGCGGGAAAGATGGGACTTACACGCCAGAGACACCGTTTAGATGCGATCCTCGTATGCTAGAAAGTATTTCCTGCTTGTATTCGTTGGAGGCAAGAAAGGTCAAGACCTGCCCCATAGATTCAATGGTTAGTTGAATCACCGAGTCCAAATGATTGTATTGACCTCAGACTTTGTCATCACTCCGGTGGCTGCGATTTCGGTTGCCAGAACGTCCGCGTTACCAATATCATCCGCCCGTTCAAGGTAAGCCAAAGAGAGTGCTTCCATAACTTTGAGCTGGGCCTTTTCACCACCAATCTTCCTGACTTTGGCAACCAGTCGATGGCTGTCAAGGGTGTTGCTCACTTGACCATCGTAGCTGTAAGAGTGGCATCAGAACGTAATCTTATCGCGACAAATAGATGACGGACTTTAATGTGACGCCCTCTGAAAGACCCAGCGCAACCATCTGCTCTTCGGCTGCTTTTATCCTTGATGCACCGAGTCGGCTAGCATACCACGCTCGCTTGTTATACCCGGGAGATGGAGGAAGGTTGGCATCAAGCATAAATGGATGAAATTGGAATTGAAACTCGACAGGAAGACCAGACTCTTTGATCTGCTTTATCGCAGTTTTAACATGTTTAAGACCAATACAACACCACGGACAGATAGTGTCTGCTCACAAAGTCTTATTCAATGTTGCACAACTCTTCAAACCGGAAATACGCACGTACCCGAGGTTATGTCAAGAGTGATGATTTGTACTGTCATGGGAGTCGAAGAAATGTGGATCTACTGTCATCCGTCGGTTCTTATATAGCATCCATGTGTACAGATTTGTTCTCCGAGACCGGCTTTTATCCTTCGGACAACAGGAAGATTAAAAATCCAACACGTGTGAGCCTCGAATCCAGCAGCAACGGACTTCACAGCGATTGCCGTGCAGCATTGCGCAACTGATCCATACGGATTGTATGCATTAGCGGCCTTTCTCAGGCTGGAGTGATTTCAAGGTCGTGGAGATGCCGTACGTCAAATCAAGAGCGAAGCCGGAACTAGGAGCGATTGAGGCAATATCCGACTCGGACTCGGCCTAAAGAACCAGATTCCCTGAACACGCATCAAAATCTTGCTCCGACTCGGAATCCGGTTTTTCGTAGCACCAGAAATAATTGTAATGAACGTATATTTGTGTTGGGTAAGTTAAGTGAAAAGATTATGGACTGAGGAGGTATGGCCTTTCTGGAGGATGATTAAAGAAATCGTAATGTAAGCGCGTGGCCCGGAAACCCGCCGCCATATCTCGAGGAGATGGTCACACCAGCTAGGGGACCTGCGGAAACGGGTAGACTCGCAGACTCCTCGTTCCCTTTAGTTGACTTCGTGGAAGGTGTTTGTAAATGGCTCAGCTACTGCAGATAATCACGAGAACAGGTTTGGAAGGGAAAAAATCGATGAAACAGCGGTCATAACCGTCATTGGTTTACCTGTATTCTATCCGACTCATCAGAAAGACCAAGTAGTACAGATGACAAAATTACCGGTCTCGTAGAGATGCCATTACTTCATCGCGGCACCAAATTCAATCGATACCAGTATTTGGTCCGTCTTTGGTGATGAACTTCATGTCAAGTTTTTCCTGTTTCATATGGGGACCGTATTTCCCTATGGAAAGTAAGAATAGACTTGGTAAGCATGATCTAATAAGACTCGCCGTCATTCTCCACTACTTGCAACAACGTTGGATCGATGTCTTCTAGGAACGGAAACTGTTGTTTGAGGCTGTCCATTGAGATAGACGGATTTGACAGCAATCGGAAAGCACTGAAAGTTACATGTAAGGCAGGCCACCGGAGCGCATGACTGATCCGAACCTCCTTGGCTTGTTGCTACGCCGGATAACACGAATACCGCGGTCATGCCAACTCTTGAAGTGAGGATCAATCTCGAGGAAAAGACCTGGAAAGACAAGATCTTACCTTCTTGGAACGGATGCAATTTTTAAGAATGCTTAGGACGCGATTATAAGTCTCTAGCAAGCGGCTGTGCGATTCCATTCGCAACCGAGAAACTACACCAGCGGCATAACCTACGAGCATATCAGCTACCGTGCCAATTCCTGTCACGAAGTAAAGACCTTCTTCTGTCAAACGAATATGAGCATTGTCCGGTCGAACAGATAAATGATAGTCAGATCTTGAATTTGACGTGCTCTCTGTCATCGGCTCATCAGATAGGCAGAAGACAGGGAGTAATAACATCCTGACGAAGTAGTGGGACTCCCTTCGTGATGAGACCATGGATAGATGTCCCAATGACACTCTGAAAGTTTTTCAGATGAAAGGGAGGACGTCCAAGCGCTGAAAGTGCCGTATTAGTTCCTGCAATAATACCCTGTCCAGCGGCTTCTTCATATCCAGGTGTGCCAGTAATCTTTCCAGCACAGTAGAAGCCCTACGGCCGTTAAAATAAACGTTTTCTTAGAGGAGAGAAAAAAACGACCTCCAGATGCTTTGACTCAAGCGTTTCTAAGGGTTATAAATCGTTAAGAAAGAAAGAAGAGATGATCATGGTGGGGGGCTCGCACCTCTCAATATCCGTGGGTCAATAGAATCATACTTGATGCCATAAGAAGGACTTAACATTTTTACGTTCTCCAGTCCAAGGATTGTCCGGAACACAGATTCTTGCACCTCCTCTGGAAGAGTGCAGGCGAGCCCATTGGCATACACGACATCTGTTTCATATTGAGTAGAGAGAAGGCAACAACACAACCATCAGCAACCTGTGTCGTAACCTTCTGATTCCAACCAGACGAGTTGAGAGTTATGGCTGAATCGCTGGCTTTTGGCTTCCAGCGTCAGACAATGTTGCAATCCTATTAGAGGCATTTCAACCTAACTTGAAGAGGAGAAGAAGGAATTGCAAACCTCCGGCTTCCTCGATAAGTGCACTAAGGTGCATACTGTCTCTTACAATATCAAGAGTTGCAGAAGTGGTTCGTGTGATGTAACAGGGTATTTGGTTCTCCTACAGGAATGTACGTTAGATTTGTCATGGTACAGACGTGTGAAATCCTACAGCATTGGCTACAGTAGAGTTAAGAAAGCTGAATGGCGACGGGATCGCATCGCCATCTTGACGAACCAGGTTGGTGAAGTTGATTGTCTTTCCGTCAAAGCGTGGCTGTGTGATAGCATGTAGCTGGTGAAATTCAAGTCCAAGGCGCCTAAGAGAATTCCACAGGTCTTCAGAATCATCTTCTCCGGCGGTACCTTGAAGAAGGAAAAATGCTCTGAGCATCATTAAACTGACGTAGAGATACGCATACCTAGGCGATACTCTTTTGTTGTACAAAGAACAACTTTTGAGCAGTGAATGATTTCACCCGTATCTAACAAAATATGGCATTTCAAGAAAGAGGCAGATATAAATCCGTGTTGACTGACCGAGTTTCACTCCTGAAATATGACACCCGTCAACTAGTAAATCAGAAGCTCGGGCGGCACGAATACGAAGATTTTGCTGGTGTCGACGAAGTTCTCTTTTCATATATCTCTTATACAACATCCGGTCTACTTGTGCCCTTGGACCCTGTTAGAATTATTGTTAAGGACTGGTAGCATAAATCTGTCGCGACGCCGTACCCACACAGCCGGGCCCTTGGTCGTGTTCAGCATTTGGAACATGCTTCCTGACATATCTGCACGTAAAACAGGTAAATCGTGGGTTCCAAAGACAGAGAACATAAACATACCAGCAACCTTGGCCATCAACCCATCTAATGCATCAATCTCACGAACCAGCGTTCCCTTTTCAATACCGCCAATGGACGGATCTCTGGAGAGTTCACCGACCTCGTCCATGCTTTTTGTGAGCAGTAATGTCTTGGCTCCCACTCGAGCGGATGCAGCTGCCGCCTCACATCCAGCGGGGCTGGCTCCGATGACACACACTTAACAGACTAGATTCAGTGAGGTATGAACGAGTGAGTACCTCAATTGTATTACCTTGATACGGTTCTGTTGCAGACGAGAAATATCTGTGCAACCGCAAGCGGCTCCAAGGTCCCTTGGTCAAATAGTGATACATGCAAGCCATAGTCGGTGGGATCGAAGGTTGGTCCGTAGCAAGCGACGAAATTTCTTTGTGGCACCGGCTGCTTCGGACCGAAGAACCGAACCTACCTTCCCCCACTTACAAAGAATGTCTTCTGAACTGCTCATTCCCCTACACGTTTCCTATATTCAGAATCTAGGCAAAGTCAGTATTCAATCTTATCAAAATATATTTTCTTACTTTGGCCGAAGACCAAAGATGATCTCGCCTACCATCTCACGGCTCACCTCCGGATGAACGCGATATATTGGGGTCTTACTGCTCTCTGTATTATGGACCGCAAGGACGCGCTTGACAGAGAGGAAATGATAGATTATGTCCTCAGCTGCTGGGATGAAGAAGCAGGTTAGTCTTCGCTTAACCATCCAGAGTCGAACGCCATCGATCGCAAACAGGAGGATTTGGTGCCCATCCCGACCACGACGCCCATCTTTTGTCAACTACGAGCGCTATCCAGATCCTCATAACACAGGATGCTCTGGATAGATTAGATGTCGAACGGGTAGTGAAATGTATGTTATCTCGACCTTGTCAACATCACCGATATGAAGTCGTGCAGTCATACTGTCATTGCAGCAACCGTCTGGCGTCTTTGCTGGGGATTCATTCGGAGAGATCGATACGCGATTTCTCTACTGCGCCGTTAACGCACTATCCTTGCTGGGTCGTTTGTCTGACCTTGATATCGAGAGAACTGTCTCATACATTATCCAATGCAGAAACTTTGATGGCGGTTTTGGAAGTTCTGCAGGAGCAGAAAGTCATTCTGCTCAGGGTAACACACTGTTTCTGTTAGATGTCAGTTCGTTTGACGAGCGTCTTATCAGTGTTTGTGTGCGTCGCTGCGCTCGCAATCTTAGACCGACTAGACGTAGTCGATCATGATACCCTTGCATGGTGGCTTTCAGAACGTCAGCTACCGAATGGTGGTCTGAATGGACGCCCCGAGAAGTTAGCAGATGTGCGTTGTTCAGTAATTTACTCTTTCCAAGCGCTTAACGTATCATCGTTACAGGTCTGTTACAGCTTCTGGGTCTTGTCCGCCCTTTCAATTCTCAATAAAGTAGATTGGATTGATGCCGATAAGCTGACATCTTTCATTCTATCTGCCCAGGTCTGCTCATCTTTTTTCTGCCAAGTCACTACTCAGTCAATATTTCTGTAGGATCCAGAGGGAGGCGGCATTGCCGATCGACCAGGAGACATGGTAGATGTGTTTCATACGCACTTTGGCGTAGCAGGTTTGCAGGCCTTGTTTGAGTTTTGGGGTGTTCTCATCTGTTCGACAGGCCTTTCTATCCTTGGCTATCCAGGATTAGTTGACCTAGACCCCGTGTACTGTATGCCAGCCAACATCATTGAAGCGAAAGGGTTGAAGAAAAGATGGAAGGCCCTTCAGCGACGTCCGCTACCTGTGACACCGGCTACTGCAACGTAGACTTCGCTTCGGAGTTTCCAAAAAATGCTACGCGTATTTCCATCTGGTTTCTTCAGTTTTATCGAGATTTTCTGCCAACACGACTTTTTTTTACTCCCAGGAACATGCTTGTAACCGCAGGGTTGTCGGTTGATCGTAGTCGAAGCAGTGCGCCACTCCTTTATCGAGTAAACTTCTCCTCAAAAGGCTTTAACACCGACGTCATTAGTCTACACCCTTAACGTCTATTAGTGGATGAATCCATGCACATCCATGCTTGGCCTGTTTAAGAACAAACCCTTCACCTCACGCATGGTTCCTACGTAATCCGCTCTGACAAAAACATACGCCACTACAGTTTCCTGAAACTTGAACTGGCAACGAGTAGAGATCCGTAAGTATTCTCGAATCGCTCTCTTGGTTCTAATTTCGGCTCCCGGTATGACGAAGGGGTGCAGCCTTGGACCCCCAGATCCTGAAGTCCTCGAATAGCATCCAGGCTTCAATCAGCACCCGTGCATCGCGATCCGGAGGATAACCGTATGTCAAAATTCTAGAAAATGGGTTCCGATGGTCAGTGTACCATAAGAGGTAGCGCGAAGCTCGTAGCATCTATAAATTGAAAGGATCCGTTGTACGGACGCAATTGTGCAAGCCAAGCTAGGTACGAAGACTTGAAGATAAAAGATGACTGTGACCAGAACATCTCATAAGCTCTCTTAAGCCTCATTCCTTCAACATTCAAAGAAGTTTAGGTTTCGCCACAATCACCATCTGTGGAAGGCACTCTGCATCGTGATCGAAGTTCCACACTTCCAGGAACTTGTTATTGGCCCAGACTCTTACTCGTTGAAGTTCACGTACATAGGTGGGCATCAAATGCGAGTGCGGCTGGTAGTGCCTGCATACTTCGCTTAGTTTGTGTTCGTGCTATTACCCCTGGACACTGAGCCGACTGCTTTCCACCGACTCAGTAATACCGCCTGGCTGCCGACAAACAGTATTGCCGGAGCTAAAAAGAAACCTTCTGTGGGCGGCAATCAAACATGTTCCACGGTGGTCTCCAAAGAAATAGATTTCCTCTCCTAGCACTTGTCTTTATGCGATTCGGAAATGGCCGCATCCAAACTTTGGGGGGTCAGAGGCTTAGGATCAATCTAGACGAAATTGAATATCGGGCTTATATTGCGCCACCCTATCATTGGCGGTAGCTCGTCTAACACCTATCTATGCCAGTCCCATTAGAATTGTTCAGAGAACTCCCCGGAATTCACCAATTGGGAGAATATCATATTGAAAAAAAACGTCGACATCGGCGAGCACTACCGGGCCATCAGATATGGACGTCAGAAATCAGAACCCCGCACATCCTGGCAATAGCAAAGTTTGGACAGTTTATGGGCTGTGTTACACGGAGAGACGCGGCGACTTTTACGGCGCTTAGAACGGGACTTGGAATGCACAAAGAACTATTTTTTGGGTACGCGTTTCGGCCGTGAAAATAATACGTGTTGTCATTCGCCTACGGCGGGATAGCCACATGAAGTGGTAGCAACAGTAGTACGGCATCCCGCCCTCGCATGGTCGCATGTCAAATTATGGAGGCTAATTTCCCATGCCAGCTTCTGCCCACCTAAACGAGAACAGTGCTCGTAGCTTTGTTTAGCATAGATACGAAGTGTTACACACCGTGCCTTGACGGTGACACCCTGAGCTACGTCTAGGGTAGCTGACTTACAAAATCAAAAGGTGAGCCAAGCGCCAATCTCGAAAGAAATACAATCACGGTCATTTAGTCTCCCTGGTAGGAGCATTAGTGTGCCACCAGACTCGTCAGATGCTGTTCCAATAACACAATAAGTAAGCATTCGGTAAACCCAATTCCAGGATCGATATCTTAATGTATACGCATGATGCCAGGTTCATTCGAGGGGCTACTTCAGTCTAGCACGTATGCCGGCGGAGATCCTGACGATAAATGGCAGGCACCAGGGTAGTTTGTACGATTATGACACAATGATCCATCCAACCCTAAGAATCTATTAACAAAGGACCATCAAAAGACAGGAGCATCTTTCAGAAATAACCGCCCCTCCTCCTTCTTCACCCACCGCGATACAGCATTTGCAGCTCCAATTACAGCACTCTTTGGGAGTCTCGGAGATAGGGTAATGTACATCTCAAAAGGTTGCGTTATCCACCCCAGGACACTCTCCTTCTCCGTCCTGATGTATTGCAGTTTGAGTGTTTCACTTTGTCCGGATTTCGAATGAATCGCGTCATGGAGAATTTGGTAGAGGGTAATGATCCTGGATATAGGTCAATCGCTGACATACACACACATGAATACACCTTACCGTCGGCGATCTGTTAAATTCTCGTAAGGATCCTCAAATGTCGGGAAGGTGACTTGCACTTGGGCGCGCGACTTGTACACGAAATGACGGAGGCCTGGTATTCCGAGTTCCGCGACGGCATACTCAGATTGTCCCGACCGAAGACAGTCCGACAGCAGTTTCAGGGTTCCTTCGTTCGCCAATTTCTGAGTCACTCCGTCGCACCAACTCCGGATGGTATCAAAGTCAGCCCCGCCACTTAAACAGACCAAGGCCGTCCCGATATCAGCATCGCCGACATTGACACTCAGACTAGGGGATTGCGAGGTGCCGGGACTAGATGTCGTTGCTTCTTCTGGATTGTCTCTTCGGAAAAAAGATATATACGCATTCACGAACCCGTTCGAATTGAACTTGGGCAGACAAATTGGAATCCAAGAGGCCGCCGCAGGGGAATTATATATAGAGGGATTGTGGACGGTGTTCATGAGGATATGAATATCAACGGGGTGTATTGAATGCTTCTTGGGTCGAATGAGGGTCACTACACGGCCTCGTGCAATGAGCATGACATAGAGTATGTCCTGGACGAGCATAAATTAATTAAGCCTTCAATAGTAAAAGCACACCGCATACCTTTACTTTGGACGTCGGAACGAGGGTATCGGCGATACGTTTCCGTACCAAAGGATCAAGCCGAAGACAATGCAGTGACGAGGTAGCCATGGCAAGATCAAACTCAAGTCGGTCCAACATCGAATACAAGAATGTCTCGGTGCCATCCAGCAGCCGACGTAGGTCAAAGTTAGTTCTACGTTCAAATATTTTACGCAGCTGAGATGCTGTGACAATACTGAGAATTTGAAGATGGAGGAACTCCAAGTGAGACCTTGCCTTTACGTTATGAGATCGATCTTGTACAAAGAAGCTGTTACTTACGACAGACTCTGGCTCACCCCAAGAAGATACACATGCATAGTAGAGAGGAGATCGCTGTAAAAATACTATTCTTGTGCTCCCCGCATTGATGCATCGTAATTTATCATGGTCATCAATGAAGACAGAAATAAGAGCTTGCATGATGCCAATCGTTGAAGTAAATGAGTCTGACTCTGTTTCTGTTTGACTACAAATTGTTACTTGCCGATGCTCGGGATTCACGCGAAGAATAGGAGATCTCACCTTGTGAAGACGGGTTTCCCGGCTTCTGTAAGGACGAAATATTCACGGGGTGAATATTTGGCGTCTTTGAAATATGACTTAACGAATTATGCATGATGAAATGGAACCTGTAATACTTGCCCGCATCATTCAATGTGACTTCAGCTGTCTTTCCTCGTTTGCGTGATGGTGAAAGTAGTTCTAATTCGATACTGTCAGAGACTATACAGAGTGAAATGTGGTTGAAATACCCCTTGACGGTTTGTGATTGAGTGTTTTCCTGAGCTGGTCGCGGAGCGTCTTCTTAGCTTCCGCATCACCAGCAAACGCGTCAAGTTGACCGACAGCCACGACATCCTCAGAATCTACTGTGTCAGCCTCGGCATCGACATCCTGGACCAGAATGCCCTCATTGGGCTCGACACCGATGATGGACGATGCCGAGCTTTCTGGCTGGGAGGGCGCCGAAGATTGCCCGTGAACATGGAGATTCGACAGCGACGGTGACGGTCGTAGTATGGACGGGATGGTGAGTCGCGACGGAGAGGCACGAGCAACGACGCTGGGCGTTGCAGGCCGCGTTGGTGATCCTGTCATGGGCGTTGGTTGGCAACTGCTAATTCGCCTGACATGATATTTTTGGATTAATTGCAACTTGTTCTCTTACCATCACCACCACGATGCCTGTCCCATCTGTCGAGAATCACGGTGAAGTGTGTATCCCGCTCTCCTAGTAGCAAAATACTCACTAGTAGCGCGATGCAGCCCTGGTTCGAGGACGGCAATATCATTCTTGTCACGGAAGAAAATCCAACAGCCTTCAAGGTTCACCGAGGCGTCCTCGCTAGGCATTCCGATATATTTCAAGGCATGTTTGAAATGCCTCAGCCAGAGTTCCTGCCTGAGGATGCGGACGATATGGTGGATGGTTGCCAGGTTGTTACCATGTATGACCCACCCTTAGCACTCTCCGACCTCATCAAGGCACTGTACGACGGCCCGTAAGTTGTCACCCTAACTTTTCTTCTCAAATCCTAAAGACACTTCACCAGGACATTTGACACGCGAAACATCGTTGATTTCTTCTATCTTGCGGGATTGCTTCGCCTTTCGACCAAGTACTTTATCAGTCATCTTCGCAATGCGTGTATTCTACAGCTCAGTAAGACATGGGCTCATACCCTCAAAGGTCACGATGAAATGGTGGACACTGCCGTCAGTACGCCGGCCATTGACAAGATGACCTATCCATACGTTCACCCTCTGCACGTCCTCAATCTTGCTCGAGAAACGAACATTCGACTTGCCGTGCCCTCGGCCCTCTACTTTCTTTCCCTGTATCGGTTTGACGACATCCTTCGAGCAGATCACCCTAAGCTTTTAGTCGACCATCCATCGCGACCCTCGTCCTTACTTTCCCCCGACGACATGCGCAACTACACGCTCTTATTCCAATGGCGCATGGAACTTCTTCAAGACTTTATCCGTCGCGTTTGCGGTAGCCGTGCACCAGCTCCAGGGTGCATCAACAAAAACTGTCCCCGTAATTTTGTGAAACTGCATACTCGTCTATCCACATCATCCACGATGAGGACAGCATTGTTGCACTATGTTGTGCAGGTCATTCAAGAGGTGAAGGAAGATTCTACAAACTTTTGTTCAAGGTGCAGACAGGCATTTCAACAAGATGCTGAAACCTTTCGACAACAGGCCTGGGAAACTATGCCCTCAGTGTTGGGATTTCCAACATGGGCCGAGTTGATGAAGTCAGACTTGGAGGATATCATTACTTGACCTAATTTGTTACCCCTTTGTCTACAAGCAGATTTACTGGTAAACTGTCTTGTATAGAGGAATATGTAGATCATCGCAATATCGTCAACTATCTTGTAACTATATGTCTTGCTATCGTTGTCCACTTGTTGTCCACTCGACTGATAGCCTGGCGAGCCGGCTTTATAGAAACTCGCAGGACTCGTAACTCAATATAAAGCCTGGTACCCCTCGACTGAGAATGGACGCGACTAGGTCACATGACATTTTATCCCTTCTACCAATGCTAGCCAGTCGCTATAGTGCAAAATTCTTCGGCGCAAGTCGGTGCTGGACACCTTTTCTGATCAGGTCTCTTACAACAGCGACGATACCTCCTCCTCGAGGTATGATCCGACTAGAATACTGGAAAGATTCTTTTACCGTGGTCACCCGTAGGATCGGTCAACACACCTGAAGAATTCCTCAAGAGCATTGGTCGCTCCATGGAAACGAAGATTTCTGTGGAAAGCTGGGATGAATTATGGGCAAAGACAGGTGCCAATTTGAAAGATGCTGGTTTGGCTATTAGAGATCGTCGGTATGTCTGTCTATAGACACTTGCAGCCGGTTCGCTCGCTGACCGTTGGTGTTAGGTATATGCTCTGGTGCATGAACAAGTACAGAAGGGGTTTTCCGTTTGAAGAATTTGTGCATGAAGCGCCGCCGAAGAAGACGATTCGGGGGTACGCATGAAATTCGTTTTTTCGATGATGAACAGTAGTAACGGTCAAACCCATAGATGGGGACCTTCGGTTCAGAATGGCAAGCGTATACGATCAAGAGTCCACCAGGACAAGAGTAAGAAGAAGAAGAAGAAGAACGCGTAGTACTGAGCCAATATCATCCTGATTCACCTTTTCTGCTGAGATACCGCTCGATCAAGTGGCTCTATTGTCCGATACATAAGGTACGTGCATAATGTGACACTGGGAGAAGGAAAAATAATGATACAAAGAATATGCTGATACAATAAGATAGAGGTGAATGTTTGCCTAGTTTTCGTTCCGTGATAGATTCTCATTAAAGAATAGGAAAAGAAAAGAAAATAGAAAATAAGATGGCCGTCCTACAGCGAATACGTCAGAGCTTGCAGATTTTTTCTTTCACATCTACAGAATGCTATCAACAACGACGTCAAACCTGCGAGAGGAGGAATCACTTACAGTCGAATTCTTCAAGGGCCGTCAGGGCGTGCCCACAGCAAGGCTTTCTGGGGTTGTCAATATGCCTTTTCAGGGCGTCGCGCCTGCTGAAGTTTAGCAGGCATCCGCCCACTCTCGTATCAAACAAGAACTGGTACTCTTCTGCGCCCTCGGGGATCGTCTTCTTACCACGGCGAAGGGCGTACTTGTTATACGCCTCGCGGTCAACGACCTTCACGCCTCTGCACCAGTTACCCTCATCCTCCTTATTCTTGTTGGACTGCATATGGGTCATAAGGTGTCGGACGAAATCAGGCTTTCGACAATTATCCTGTACATAATCGCATGCCTGACATTTCCAGTCCATCTGGTCAGCAAGTTCCAAAAGATTGATGCCAACCACTTGGACGTTTCGGGGCGCAGGAGCCGCGCGCTGTTTCTTGGCGGCGTTGGGCTTGGTCGAGGAACTGGTGGAGGAACAGGCAGGCGTCGCTGTCGTGGCGACCTTGGCCTTTTTGGGAGGGGGGGCGGCACATGGAGGCGATCGTCTGCGTTTTTTGGGATTGAGAACGGGTGAGGGGCAGTAATCGTCATCGTCGGGTTCATTGTCGCTGTCCTCATTGTCGGAAGGAGCGATGGCGACGGATCGCTTTCGAGTACGGGCGACCCGACCGCTGGTACGAAGGGGGATGATGGGTCGGTCTTCTGTCATTGACGAGGTCGTCTCTGTCGTTTCCGATGTATACGACGATGAGGCCTCCCCATTGTTGGCCGACTCGAAGGTGTCAAGGTCATACACAGGGGTGGGCTCAGGAGACGAGGGAAGAGGAATGGTATTATGATTGGTCTGTAGTTCGGGCCTGAAATTATAAAGGTAAGTAGCCTAGCTGTAGAAACATACGACGGTACTTACGTATCGGCAAAGATGTATTCCGGAGGATTGTCCGGCATGTCCGGGAAGAGGCTGCTAGGATCAAAGGACTCTCCAAAGATGTTGTCACTGAAGATAGGTAAAGAGTCATAGAAGTTGATACTGGTGAGGCCCTCCTCAAAGTCGATATCATGGTAAGGTTGTTCGTCATCTGAAAAATCGGAGTCGGTGTCAATGACCTTTGGTCTTTGATCCTCTTCCGCAACTATGGTCTGCACTGCAGACGATGGCGAGCGAGAGAATGAATTGACAGTGCTGGAAGATGCGGGACTGGGCGTAGAGTTCTTTCCATCAAAATCGTTGAGTATGCCATCGAAGTAGACCTCATACGACCCGCGACGAGAAGAGGAGAAGGACATTGTTGAGGATAGGATATGGGAGGGAAGTAGAGAAGAAGGATAAGGGTGGCACACCCCATTTTATATCTGGATTGTTCCTTTCTTCTGGTCCTTGCATTGTGCTGTGCTGAAGCCTGTTTGTGGCCTTTGTTAAGTTCACGGATTATGATTTTTGAACCGAGGGTTGACATTTTGCGTCCAAAAAAGGAAACCGAGAACAAAGGAAGGGACAATGACCGTAACTACCGCGATTGGTCGAGGAACTCGATCAGAGAGAATTTAGGCCATGATATCATCCTGGAGCAATGTTATATTGATTTTCTAGGACTGAGGGTTATACGGGATGAATACAACAATATTTTTACCTCTAGAGAAGAGGAATACAAGGTTGTATGAAGATCAAATGAAGATCGACTGATTTACGTATTAAACCCGTTTAGATTGCCGGACAAAAAGAAAAAGTCGAACAATGGTAGGTATGCAACACGCCCATTGACCATCCAATATTGGCTATGGTCACTACGCCATATGACTTTCATTCCCCATGGCCAGGGCATATCCTCTACGTTGCAGGGTGAGGGATAACAATCTTATCATGATGCTGCTTCATCATGAAGAAGAACGTATTCCTTTGTCGACAAACCGAATTTAATAACTAGAATATGCCCTGGGTCAATGGTTGACCCCTAAATTTAGCAAAGTAGACCTACCGTCGGACGCACGAAGTTCGTAATAACGTGATGGGGGTATGACCTCGTCGTTAACGTGCGTACCATTCGTAGATTCCAGATCAATAATGAAGGGCCTAACGAAACTGTGAATACAACAAGCTCCTTGGTTTCGACCACCGACATACTTCACAGACCCTTTCACATCTCCAAACTCGTTTTTTTCCTGTATGTATCGGTCTAGGACCCGTATGAGTTCAAACATAGCAAACAATGGTGATCAGAGTACTTACATTGTATGACGGCATGCTGCTTCGAACATGAGGGATGATCAATGGCAATATCCGCCACCAACCGGTCTCGACCAAACAGATACGCACTCTGCCGCTGTATGTGCAGCAACTCTGCGGACAGGAGGTAAAATTCAGGTTGGCATCCAAAGTAGACTAGCTTGCATCACTCACCGACTTGTTCACTCCCCTTAAAGACATAAAGGCGCCAACCCAAAACCGGTTTACGAGCTTCAGGGGGTTCGTTGTACTTTAACACCGTGGAGTTTTTTCCATCCATGCTTCTAACTGTATTAGTTTCAGCTGCCAAGAGTCCAGATGCCCCGAAGTTCGGCTTGGCCTTGGGTGGAGACGCAGACCTGGATCTTGAGCCGGACCGTCGACGTCGGGGGGACGCTGAACGCCTGGCATCCTGGTCATAGCGTTCACGATCCCGTTTACGCTCTAGCTCACGGTCGTGTTCGCCATATCCGTACGAATAGTCTCTGTCTCTTTCTCTTTCTCGTCCATACTTTCTATCAATGTCTTTAGGCCTCCTATCCCGTTCTCGTTCCCTCGGACGTCGCTCATCACCGTCGCGATTCCGTCTTTCGGAGTCGTCGTCACGGTCCCTTCGTCTACTGCGATCCTGGTCATAGGAATAGTTATCTCGCCTACGTTTTGATGAGGAAGACATGGCCTAACTGAAGAGAGTCGAAGGACGCTGGAAACTACGCGTTGGCCGTACAAGAAAGAGGTTGAGACTGCCCGGCGGCATCGGTCCACGTGGCAGAAGGGCTTGCACGTGACGTTACACATTTACCTCATGACCGAGTTTATCCAGTTACGAGTACTGCGAGTATCTATGAGGCCGGCTCGCCAGACTAATGATCGAGGAGTAAGATTCAGTTCGTGTACGCGATCAGACGCGTCGATCATTAAAACATGGGAGCAATCCGTTGTACATAAGACATTTCGGAAACTTTGATAGATGAGCGGGTAATCTGAAGAAAAGCCCGTTACCTAGGCATCAACCTAGCACTGGTAGCATCAGTTACCACAAGAATCCTGCTTGATCTTCTTATGATGTTTTTTGGCACTGGAGGGTCAGAATATTTGATTAACGAATTCTATAAGTACTCTCTCATAGGTAATCATTGTATATTGCTTCATCACTAAATGAAAGCTACCGGGATCAATGTCGATCAGACACCAATGTACCCGACACCGTCGTCGTTGACGGTGCCCTCCCCGATCATATTGTGCAAATCATCGTCCAGAATGAAAACAACGTTAACATCGGGCGCCATATGTATATTAACCTATAGCCTGCCGGATACGTCCAGCACAGACTTTAGTGTCAAAGAATGGCTGTCTACAAGTACTACAGCTCTTTAACACGGGAGCGAACCGAGGGCGGATGCAATGTAAAAAGAAGTATGACGCAGAGAAAGAACTCGAAGTCATTCGCAACAAATACAGCTCCGTTTGGCTATTAAAAGCAAGAGCCAGCTGCGTAGATACAAAACAGAAGTGAAAAAAAAACACGCTATAAATATCTAAACAATCCCTCTTCACCGAATTCGCGGAGTTGAACTTGTCCGTGGGTAACATCATCAAACTTGTGACATGCTCATGGTACCCGTCGGAGCCAGCAATGCTTCTCCGTGCTCCAAGGCGTCTGTATTGAATAGAAAGTCCAGATCAAAATGTATATGGTCGTAAAAGTCATGCAATGAATGGGAATCTTGAGAGGGATGAGAGTGAGCAGTAAGCGTGGGAAGGGAAGTGATGGGAACATCTTCGGGTACGGGTGCAGTCGGTGTGAACACATGAATCGCACCTTCCATCGAAACGTACCCATCATCACCAGCGGAGCCGACATTTGTGTACATGTTCTGGGCTTGCGCAGTTTTGGAAATAATACGGGCAGAAGCCGCGCTCTTGACAACGATTCCGGCGACGTTTCCGGTGTCGACACATCCGCCCTCGAGAACAGTTCCGCCGTCGAGATCAAAGCCTGCCAAAGAGAACAGCAGAAGGGCCAGACATGCATAAAAGGTGACATCAACACAGAGATTCCAAAGAGTAAGACGCCTTCGGATATAAGAAAGGGAAAGGATAAATGAAGTGAACATAGTACGAAGCTGGTGACCAAGCCAAGGGGGAGATCGATGTGAAAATTGCCTGCCTGATCACGGTGAATCGTATCTGATCAAGTTGAAGCTAGCCAAGCGAGTTCGAGTAACCTGGACCGTAACGTGAAATTCGAAAAAAACCGAGCTATTCGAGATATAAACATTCATATTCGTAATGTTGACTGGCAGGTGCACAACCCTGAATAGAACAGGAAGGCAGACGAACCTGATTTAGACACTGTGACTTGCCTGAATAGAGAGAGGATTCGAGTGGTTGCCAGGGCAGCTGCGATCCTCAATCTCGCCTTGCACGATGGGCGGGATAGACCGAAAACAACCCTGGTACGAGGACGAGGATGTGGCGGTACCGGTTGAAAGAGGCGTAAGATGAACCCAGTAAAAGACCGGTTTGTAAATCGGTTTAGCAACGGATGTCCGGTCCGAACTTTTCCCCCAGCCAAGGTCACTCGACCGTCCTGCATCCTACTGGACGCATGATCAGAAGTATACCGTGGGTCAATTCCCGTGCTTATCTGCTTGTGCTTTTTATGACAAGTTCGGTGGACTGTCCCGCTCGCTTTCCTAAAGCGGCCCGACAGTCGACATCGGTGACAGACACAAGTATAATGAATGTGCCATTATGTTTGCACATCGGAGTAGCCGTGCTGATAAGAAGATATTCGACAAAGCGAATCGCACTATTCGCCAGTCTAGACTACACCGTCGCCCGAACGGGGTCCCGTTGCAACGGGCTTTCCGAGACCGGGGAGTCCTCCATGTACTTTGATCTATTCATCCGGGCAAGTAGTCAATGGGAACATGGCTGATAACTACCAGAACCTTACGATACAATAAATTTTGATCGGGAGCTCACGTAGCAACGAATGAGTTAGGAAGATGACATGCGAGACCCATGAGATAGGAAGAAAGAGCGTAGCCATCTTACTCATTTAAGCTTCTATGTCAATAGGATATGATGATCAATATAGATATTAGAAAAAGGAACAGGACCACGATGGCGGTGTTGACCACATGAAAACGAAGCTTAACCGGCGAGCTAGTTTCCAAAGATGAATGCAGCTATACCACGTCCGGGAGGGTGCTCCCTGTGAGGAGTGGAGGTGGAAATACGGCAGTAAAGATAGATAAACAGAGGTCCGGGGGGGCTGCAGGAAGACAAGGTTGGAACACTGATGGTGGCTGAACAACGTGCTGGAAACTAGAAAACGAAGACGAAGGGTGCCTCAGCGACCTGGAAACGGCTGGAGAAGGACCTGGACTGATAGAAGACGGTCGCAAGGACGGTGTGTGTCGACTGGCTGGTGCTCACGATTTTAACGGCCTTGGTCGAGCTTAAAGCCTTCAGGGATGATGGGAAAATCGAAGCCAGATCGTCATCTGATTGCGTTTCGGTACCTGCGGATGCCGCCGTGCCGGGAGATCTAGATGGCAGGGGTCCTCAGCGCCACTGAGATTTTGCAGAGATTTCTTCGCCGGAAGAAGGGCCGAAATCAGAGCGGGCGAACCAGAGAAAGAGAGTGCAGAATAATAGTATGTCGCCCAATGCATATGTTCGGCTAGGCACTACAGGCACTGGGTCCATGTTACGGCGCCGCGCGGTAACAGGGGAAAGGCCGAAAAAATAATTCCGGATTGAGACATTACGTACTTCAAATGCTGCAAACAGAGATCGTGGTGACGGGGAACAAACAAGCGGACTCTACTCAGAGGCAAACCAACGCCATACAAAAACATGTGAAGCGGTGCACCTAATTCTGGTTTGCAGATCCCACTCATTATTCCTGTCCCTTCCCAGTCCTCGTCTATGTATGCTGTAGGCGACCTTGCCCCCAGTCGCGACAACACAGACGCCCAGACATACCGTTCTATGTCCTCGTACTATTACAACAACCCCGACATCGTCGACCACTCCCATCCCCCCGATTCCCGCAATTTTCGTCTCAAACATATGGCATCCCGGCAGGTTCAAGAATACAGCGATCATATGGATGGCCATTTGGACGGCCCAAGACAGATGCTGTCGTTCAATGGCCATCGTCAGTACCCCCTCGTCTCCGATGTCAGGCTTGCCTCCCAATTTTCTCTTCCAGGTGACCCGGCCAATTCCTACTATACTGCCTCCCATTCCGAATACTCCTCCAATATCGACGACCTCGTCCCAGCCTCTGCAACCGTGCCCCGGAGTCGACGCGTTAATACTTTCTCGACGACCGTCGACACTTCCGTCTCTGATATCCAGCGTATCAACTATGGCTACATGCCCATCCCAGACTCTGCGATCACGGACCGTTCGTATGAATCCTCAGATACCTGGTCTCCCCAAGCCGCTGATGCTCCCCCGCCTACCCCCGAGCAACTCAAGCCTCGCAAGCCTCGCCGCGAAAAGCCCCGCATTGCCCTAGCTCCTGACCAGCCACCTACCACTCAGGGCAAACCCCGGGCTCGGGTCTATGTCGCATGCATCCAATGGTAATTCTTTTTCCTATCTCAAATATCTTACTCTTATCGAAATCTTTTAGCCGATCCCGGAAAATACGTTGTGATGGAGCAAAGCCTGTTTGCCATAACTGTGGTCGTCGAGCTAATGGTTCAAACGAGTGCACCTATGATCCTGTCCCAAAGCGCCGTGGACCGGACAAGACTCCTGGTGCACGGCAGCGTATGGCCAGAGAGCTCAGAATGGAACTGGAAAGGGAAAGTGGTGGCGCCTCCCGTCGTCGTCGCAGGCGCTCCGACTCTATCACCCACAAATCTAGCGCTTCGCCGACTTCCCCTAACCTTTCCGATTCCCCTCGCAGTCGCAGCGGCTCTCTTCCCAGGATGCCTCTCCTGTCCTCTCCATCATCCAGCGACCACATGAACTCACCGGGCGGCTTTGGGGACATGTCTCGATCCCACCTCCCTTACCCTGGCGCTTTAAACGGTTCCGCCTGCGCGCCTCTGGGTATTGTCCCAAATGACGTATATTTTCCCAAGACCGAGGTTTGCCTTCTCTAGATTGCCATCTCTGGTCGACTCTAATCACTCAGCTATTCTTAGACGATAGATAGTTCCGGTTTCGTAGCTCAATCCAACGAATCTGAAAATGGTATCGTTCAGCGAGGGTTCTATCAACAGGGCTACAGCAGTAGCAAAGGCCCGCAAGTTCACAACATTTCTAGTCAACCCTCTAGTGAATTTACGCGGAAGACTTGGTGGGATTCACTACTGTCCCTTTACCTCTCCCCTCCCTCTGATTACCAGCAGACATACTCTCGTTCAGATCGAGGCCTCGCCGTGCAGAATATTACTGCGGATTTACGTTTTCTATTTCGTTCCTCCAATTACTGGTTTTCGTTCTTCCATCTACCTACATTTTTCGGCAATTATTATGATCCCGTACGACGACATAATATTCAACCTAGTCTCATTCTCGCGGCTCTCGCCATATCCACATTTTGGCAAAGCTCGGATGTTGGATTTGGCAAGGATGGTCGGGATCGAGCTTTACGACTTAGAGACAAGGCGCAGGGTGCACTTGAGTCCAGCTTCAATTCGGGTTGGATCGACGAGACCTTAGCTCAGGCTGCATGGGCAAGTGATCATCCTCATGTTAGATGCCGTTCGGCGCTAATCAATCGTTTCCAGCTCCTTGCTCTATTCGAGGTCTGCGCTCATCCGAAACACGCGAGGGAGCGGGCGGTGTCTTCTCTCGTTATGCTTGATTCTTATATTCGAAGCCTTTCTTTAACGTTCGTAGACGCGGATGACCCTCTTACATCCCATTTCTCGCCTGGGGCTGTCCCGTCAGTTGCACAGAAACATACTGGCGAGGTATATCACAATTCATTTACAACGTCGTCGGAATCTCAGTACCTTCATCATAATCATTATTCCTCTTCACCGCCACCAAACGGCTCTGTAGAATGTGTATGCACTTCTCTCAGCCTCGGGGTTCACTATCCTGAAACTCTAGAACACGCACCCTTGTGGGCTAATACCCCGGCCTGGAACTCCCACTGGTCGGAAGGTGACATCAGAAGGGAATCATGCCGTCGTCTCTGCTGGAGCGCGTTGAGCCTCGCAGCAGGGCACGTCGCTTATGCCAACGCCAATCATCAACAGGGACCTGATTTGTTCATCAGTGACCCCTCTAATGTACGTGCGGGCGTCTGTTCCTAAATTTGCATCACATCTAATGATTTTTTCCCAGTATGCCCTGTTGTTTTCGGGTGAATCTATGGCCCGGTCTCCCTCTCTCTCTTATAACACTCCCAAGGATACCATATGGGCATTGTTTGATCGATCTTTTCTATTGTGGCATGGATGCGTTCGAATGCGGTATAATCACTCGGCGACAGAAGCTGAACAAGCTCAGTTTACCGTAAGAGCCTGGCTGGAAGCTGACGCTATCGAGGCCAATCTTAATCAACACACTTGCAAGATTGAAAGGTCATTCATATTCCAAGCACGGGAGTATATATTCAAGTGAGCGCTATTCCACGTAGATACCTAAGCTGTCACTGACTCCTGATTTTTTCTAGCACTAGAATGTGTATATCATACGAATTCCAGCGTTTCATTCCCCTCATTTCAACGTAAGGGTATATATATTTTATTTTCGAGAGATTTGACCAGTTTTCCAGGGATCTTAACGGGCTGATCCATCGCAAGAAGGCTGAAGAGTGGCGTAAGTCCTTGTTTCGTCCACCGTTTAGCCGACCAAGTTGACGACCCTATGTAATTCAGTGACACACCAATCCACCGTTGCACAACGTTACATGTTTGGTCTACACGCTGTCACCGGTAATGCCAACAACCATCTGGCACGGAGACCATTCTTTGTGTTCTGGTTCATGGGTCAAGTACTGTCGTACGTGTCGATCAACTTCCATGTGGAATTATTTTAATATTGGGGATTAGCGCCCTGTCTTTGTGGCAGTATGACAACTCCTTGACCATTGCATTGGATGTGTGCAAGGCTTTTTTGCCCGCGATTGATTAGTGCGTCGAAGCGGTAATTTTTCTCCGAGTTGGGATTGACGTGCTATTCCAGTCTTACCACACTCTGGCCGTGTTCGGGTAAGTACAATATTTTTGTTATTCGCAATGATTCTTATGTCTCAACGGACCTTTTAGATCAACGCCGTAAGTACGATGGTCTCCGTGAACAACTTGGCAGAGCATGTTCTATCGCCGGACTTGCACCTCCACCCAAAATCAACCTCGGCCTACCCGCTACTTCGAACGATGCGATCTTGTAGACTTTTGACTTTTCAGGTATTTATATGGACAGTATGCTTGTATCTCTTCATGTACACATTACTATTGGGATGGGACTTTATTGTATAGAAATCTAAAAGTGAAGTAATGAAGGCAGCTACCCGATTTGGCTATGAAGCCATTAAGCTAATTAGCGTGACCGACTCATCACTCGACATTTACGTTGTGCAACGACGACCAATCCTATGTCTGAAGATAACCTAACAAATACTGCCACCGATGCTATGGAGGTCGAGAACGAGCCCATACGCCCACTGCTATCCGGTCAAGGACTCAAGAGAAGGGCGTCGTCATCGTTTGACGGTCTACTGGATGATAGCAGTCGGAAGCGAGCCAAAGGAGACAATCGGAGCGTAGAAGCGGGGCCAGTCACTTCGTCTCATTCGACACCCAGCCAAGCTATCGCTATCAATGGTGCTGCCCTTGTTGATGAATTAGCGCAAGAGCTGCAATGCGGTTGCTGCTCTGAGCTCTTGTATCGACCGGTCATCGTATCTCCCTGCCAACATTTCTTCTGCGGAAGGTGCGTGTATCGCTGAACGTCGATGAGGAGCACTGGATGCTAATTGTTCTGTTTGTACAGCTGCTGTATGCTCTGGATTCGGGTGAGTACAGCCATTCAGTCTTAGCCCAGAAGGCATTCTCTGTTCTTTCATTCATTATGGGTCTCCTCGATACTCCTGTGATGTCTTTGCATTGCTCTGCTGTTACTTGACGAATTTTCTTTGAGCCCTGTTTTTGCTCTTGACATGCATCTGACTTGACTCGAATATCTAGAATGGAGGAACCAACTGCCCAGCATGCCGGGGGGTTTCCACTATCGTAACCCCCTCACGACCTTTGCAGACAGTGATAGATGTTCTGCTTCGTGCTGCACCGAATAGAGTACGCGCAGAACGCGAACGACAACAGGCAGATGAAATATACAGTGCTGGATCATCTATGCGCGTGCGTACCCTTTCGGTTACGACATACCTGTCGCTAATTGACTTTTGATCATTTATATTAGATTCCCCCTCCACGCGAGGCATCTCCAGAACCGAACCTCAACCAGAGCGACTATGCACGTCCATGCCCACATTGCACACCAGGAAACATGTTTGGCTACACTTGCCCTCAACCTGTCCCAGATCCCGAAACAGACGCTGAGCATGCATGGCACCTGGACGAGGGTACACCGCCGGGCCACGCCAATTGCGGAAATTGGTCGGTGACTCGTGCCTTGACGGTATCATTGTCCCTAACCGACTCTATAGTGAGAATCTACTCGCCCTGCAAGCCCCCACAACTACCAAATGCGACTTTTGTCAAGTATCTTTCTGCGGAATTGGAGTGCCGGGACGTTGCATTGCTGCTTCCTTGGCTGCCCAGCAACTACATTCTATGGCAGACCTCACTGATTTTGTCCAATCGCCCGAAGTTTATGAATGCTTCAACGACAACCATATAGAAGTCGACATCATGCTGGATTACCTTGCCGTCCGGAGAATAATGCCGAAGAACATATACCGTGATGTCTGTGGCCTCGTTTTTGTTGCGATCTTGAATTTAATCTCACACATATGACCGGACAGATCGTCAACCACATTCAATCACAGCCCCACGGATTCCAGCCGTTATTAAAGCTAGAACTTTTCAGGGATGTTCACCCGGTGGCCGCAGGGACTGATCCTGATCCGGCAGCTCCTCGCCAGAAAATCTGTAGAGCCTGCGCGACGGAGGTTTTCTTATGGGGCCTGAAAGATTGGTGGTTACGAGAAAGGCAGAAAGGCATCGCAGAGGGCCAAGTTCCCAGCAGGGACGATTGCCCCGAAGGCAGTCGGTGCTCTCGTCAGACGGATGTTGGTATGTAACGACATTTTTGACCGCTGATTTTCGGATAAATGTGCCTTGATGTTTCTAGATCATGCTAAAGAATGTAAGTTGATACCGCTGGCTGTTAAGGCGTTCATTCTAATATTGGTTCGCAGTCAATCATATTTTCGGAAGCCCTCAGGCAAGGATAACCGGACCGACAACGGCTGCTCCTGCACACTCGGAGGAAGCTAGCAGTTTGTCGGCGACAGAAGCGTCTCCGGGGGCTCCTCTCGCTTCTGCTCAAGGAGCCGGGCAATCAGAAGGCTCGACACAGCGCTCTTCTGTTACAATTGACAGTGATGTGGCTATTACCCCTGTTCCTGTCCGTGGTCCGGAGGATGTCGTGATGTGAGGAGGCTGTATATTGTGCAAACATTAGAAGGAAGGACGGGTAAGTGATAAGACGTCGACCTATTACATTCGACGCGTTTCATGACTTTATGTATTTTTTGTGACTGCATTTTCGGTTCTTCTGTGTACATCACCACTTTTTTAACGAAGGTTTAATGAACAGCATATTATGTACATGCATTTGAGAAAGCACAGACGCGAGACGCGCCAGTTGTCATTACGGAACGTTTCTCCAGACCGAATGGTCTCTAGAGAAACCCAACTCCATTTGAGACTCCGAAAAAGCGTGTCATTTTTGGCCCGCATCAGGACCGCAATCGCAACTCGGACTTGCACGACTGAGGCAGTAAGTACACGATGTCCGCAAGTGATCTGTTCACTACAACGTCCTTGTTTTCTCTTGCCGGCGTGGCAGGGATCGCGTTGACCGCTTACACGGGTGCCAAGACCCTGTTACCCCAGACTGCGAGCTCCAAGGATCGATTCATTTTTGTGTGGCTGGTGAGCGTTGAATTGGTTGCTGCGCCTCATAATCCCGAGATGAATGTCGTTTCTCTGTCTAGGCCTTTGATGCCTTGATCCACTTCCTCTACGAAGGGTCGTTCCTGTACTACTCTACCTTCGGGCGCCAGGTCAACCTGAGCGAAGGACCCCTTGCGGAAATGTGTGCGTACTATTACCATTCGTTTTTCCTCCGGAAACTCACGTTCCTAGCGTTTAGGGAAGGAATATGCCAAGGCTGACTTCCGCTGGGGATTCTCGGAACCGACAGTCGTGTCGCTCGAAATTCTCACCGTATTAGGCGCTGGGCCGCTTTGTTGTTACATTCTGAAGCAGCTTGTCTCCAATGACCCTGCGAGGCATTACTGGATTGTGGTCTTGAGCACTGCCGAATTGTATGGAGGGTGCGCCGCTGAGAATTTACTTCCGCTGTCGCAGAAGCGCTCACACGAACCTTAGCTGGATGACCTTTTGCCCGGAATGGCTTACCGGAAGTCCGAATCTGAATACTTCAAACGTCCTGCATTTGTGGGTTTATCTTGTGGTAAGCTTATCTTATCTCTTTTCATCGACAATCTTTTCACCTGTCTTGATAGTTTATGAATTTGATGTATGTGTTTCCTTTCCATGTGCTGCCAGGATCCTGATGCCTGTCTGTTTAGCTGGGTCTTCATACCTATTTGGCTGATGATTGATTCCTATTCCCATATTGCCAAGGCAGTCCGCGCTCAGGCTAAGACCAAGAGCGCGTAGAAAATTTGATAAACGATATAAGTACAAGTACCCGGATTTATATTTGTTTGCAACCCAAAAAACTACCTATGACATTGGACAATGAAGAAAGTAACAATGACGAAAACTGTGCAAGAAAGTATTATGGTACGAATGCAAAAGCTAACTGTAAGGTGTGAGTAGGTAATTAGTCCGGCAAACTTGTGACTAGCGAGATGACTTCTTCGGAAGTTAGTAATGAAGAGCTTGTAGCGTAAGTCGGAGACCTTCATTGGGATGCAGAGACATTGAAGGGGGGCGACGTGTTCCCGGAATCTCCAAAGACTGTAGGGGAATATTCAGAACGAGGCAGCCAGGTATTTCAAGGCGATAGAACTCACGAACGACCATATAGTCCGAGCGGGGTTCAGTGCCATTCGGCATCGTGCACAGAACCCAACCCTGACTCAGAGAGAATTTATTAGCCAAGGGATGGTCTGCAACACCCATGACGACGTTAGCTAACGTTTACAGGAATAGTATGGACACTCACAGATGTCAAGATTCTCGCTGTCTTTGGACTGGTGTCCCAACAACAGCAGACCAGTGGTGTTCTTTACCTCGTCAGGCATACCTTCCGTATCTATAGCATGTTAGCGTCTCAAACAGGCTCGGGGAGAAGCCTCATACCCCAGGTCACATTATGGTAGGTGCCAATGTACCAATTGGTAGACGAGGTGGGCGAGGTGATGGTAGGGCTCCAGACCATGAGCTCCTGCGGCTTGGACGCTGGATAGGCGAGGGCGACGACGAAGAAAAAGGCAGAAAAGAGAGCGACGAGGGAGAGCATGGCTAAACGAGGATTCACTGCGGTGGTGGTGGTGGTAGAAGGAGAGGAGAGGGCAAGGTGAAGTTGGAGATCGGCTGTTCAGTCCATTTATACTCATCCGCGCTTCTCATTATTACGCACTTTGCCGTTTTGGGCTGGTCAGCACCGAATCAAGGAAGACAACCTTGCTTCTGAAGGTAGACATCGGCGAGTACAATAATGAAGCAAGAAAGCCTGTCAGTAATACAATCAGAACTATCGCCCAGGTACATAGGCAGACTAGGCCAGCGCTCTAGACAAAAGCCGTACTTCTGCTGACTGCAAATCCCATTTAACAGGCTAAATACCACAGTTGAAGAGGCAATTAGAGTAGTTCCCGGAGTGATTCTCGACTAACAACTTGCTAGCAGCATTCAGTATAGGCGTCCCTTTACCGTCTCGCACAGAGAAGCTGTACAGAATCGTACCACACTAAACTTTCAATGAACACGGGCAGGTGGTCACACGGAGACAGAGAGTCCGATCAACAGTTCATCGACGAAGACAACCAGGTCAAGCAGCTCCAGTATCGGGATCACAATCAATATCGTTATCCACATGTCCCTGCTGCACAGATAGCCTCTACAAGAGAACCACTAGCCTTAGCCTCCGGCGGGCTAATCTTGAATCTAGGACTACGATTTCCAGAATCGCCAAAGACTGAAACACCCGGACATTGAGTCGAACAGAAAGGTTTGACGAGTCAAATTCACTTACGGACAACGATGTAATCTTGTCCAGGCGCTACGTCGGGCACAAGAAATGATATGGTACCAGTCAAGATGTCAAACCCTTCGGCGAGTGGGTTTTCTTTTAGGTAAGGAAGAATATTAACGTCCAACGAAACGCTACACGGGATGGAACGTAAGAACATACGCATGTCCAAATGCTCGTTGTCGTCTCCGTCATTCATGAAACCGAGCACGACTTTCCCTTTCGTGTTCGTGATATTTTGCGGTGCATTACTTGTATCCCTGAGCGGTTCCTACGGTTGAGCCTAATGGCTCGGAAAGACGGTGCGAAAGGGGACACACCACGTAACGTTGACACGAGAATCACTGAACCATATCGTACCAGCAGTCGGATTCGTTATTTTTGGAATGAACACATCTCGGCGGGATATCACAGGTTGGCCGGGTTGCTCAGAACGATAAGGGGCAAGCAGAGGGGCAGCTTCAGCGGTGATAGGAAGACTGAGAATAGCGAAAGCGTAAAGAATAGCAATGAAGAAAGCGACGAATTGAAACATCATGGCCAGCGTGAGTTCCAAGTTACAAGTAACGGTAGTTGGGAGGTAAGACGTGAAGCTGACACGCCTCACATTGATCGGTTTTGCGCCTGCATGGCCCAACTAGGCAATTTAGTAAGTAATTCCCGAGAAAAAACATGGCACAAAATTTGCAATATTAAAGAACGGGAAACTCTTGAAACTCTTGCTTTACCGGTGCAAACAGCTTGTTCACGGTGAGCCAGGGTCGATGAGAAGATATGTCACACCCACTCCAGAAATAGGGTTCACACGTGATTATATGCGCGACTGTGACCATGACGTGATCATCGTTTATATCGCGTCCTGACATCCTGCCAGCAAGCCGATACCCCCATGTCTTGGTATTGTCTTTTTTATTGTTCATAGTTTATTCTTGCATATACTTGACGACGCGGTTGGGTCTTACATTTATTTGTCCATCTTGGAACCACATAAAGGTCAGCATTCCTTCGAGTGTACTGTCAGAAGAGGTGTGGCTCACTATATCATCTCAGTGCAATAGTACCCCTTCCTCTTTCCTTCCCTTGACTATTAAAATACTTCCAAATCGGCATGCGCATCACTTCCAGGTCTTTTGACGACAAGGAAAACATCTTCATCAATAATCTTTCGCCGCCCGAGAAACGGATGCGCGAAAAATCTCCTGCATCGGGACTATTGAATCCTACTCCTCAAACCTGCAGCACTCATCCTCACCAATCCCAAGACAAGACCAGTTACGCCACAATTCCTATGTCAACCTCGCCCCTTTCTAATCCTGGAGAATATTACAACTCTTCAGTCTCCACCCTTGTCAATTCTTTAAACCCTCAAGTTGAAGTTTCTCTTGCGGATCTAAATGAAGCTTATATAGAGCTCTCTAACAGGATCTGCACCGATGCAGATGTAATCAATGACGAGACCCATGCCCATCACTCTCTCGCCGTTTTCTATAATGCTTCAGCATCGCTAACCAAAGTTCTGCGAAGAGACATCATGCTTATAAGAATTGAACCTTCTCAAGAAGAGCTCAACGCTTTGAAGACACCAACAAACGAGCAGGAACTGACGACCTTGGAACTTCGACATTCCTTGATTAACAATGCTCTGAGATTGCTATCGAATATATTATGCATGCGGCCACTATACAAGCAATTCACAGGTAACCTTCCATACCTGTCTGTGCCAATTGTCTGATCTGTCGACAGCTAGAGAGCTCCGCTTCTTCTTGGGCGACATAGTAGCGGTGTCTATGACTTCGAACCTTCCGTGTGCAGAGCCTCAACGTATTCGCAACTTCATATTATGGATACTGAGCAACCAGAATTTGCCTGCCAATATACTCAGTCCGTACTCTGGCACAATGGCGGCAATTGCTAAGCATGCACTTGGTACTGGTCTCGAGAAGACCGAAATTCGTACCAATAGTCTCAAGGTCGATATTCTTTTATTCCATGACTAAAAGGCGCTAATATAATCACCGTTAAAGATGTTACTCAAACTCGTCACCTACCAGAAGGCCAAAATCGCGCCTTCACTAGTCCCGTTCTTCTCGAACCTTCTCCCTCTCCTAATCTCCCCCGCTTTTGAATACCGCTTACTCGTTACCCGAATTATCAGCTGTCTTGCGTCGGCAAAGCTTGAAGACGGCTCAACGTCTGTGGATGCCTTCCAGTCCATTGCAGCCAAGATCCGCGATTTCATCGCCGAGTCTTCCTCGCAGACTGCTCGTCATTCCGAGTTGGGGGGCATCAGAGCTGCCCTAAGTCCAAAATGTGCGGTGGAAACGCAGAACCTCGCGTGGTCGCTCGTCGTTGTTTCTTCGCTCGTTGTATTATCCGACTATGGCGCTCTAACACACCGACCTTCCATCGTTTTATTCGTCAAGACTCTTTCAGAGGCCGCCTCACAGCGACGGTTGAAATCCCTTCAGCCTATTGTTTGGAAGTGCCTTGTCTGGGCCTTCTCGTCGGTGCTTGACATGAGGTCAAAATCTAATACTTCTCGGGCCGAAGAAACGGTTGAGAGCACTTTTCTCGTCGTTCAGGAAGAGCTCAAAGGCGGTATAGGAGAGGCTATTATAGCTGCTGTACTTGTCGCTAAGGACGGATCCACAGACGGCGTTTCACAAGCACTGTCGGTCCTTGAAAAAATGGTGTCTAGTAATCATTCCCCGACACTCGCCGATGGCATTTTTCTGTTGAACCAGGCTCTTGGCTCCATTGGAACGCCATCCCTACCGGAAAAAGACATTCCGGCCGTTAAATCTTATATACCCCTAGAGCTGTTCGATGACACCATACTAAACTCAACATCAGAGACGATTTCATCTGTTGTCGAGGCAATAAACAAGAAATCGCCTCATTTACTCTGGCAACTTTCCGAAGAGGACATTTTCCGGAAATGGGACACCTTGATCGATATCTGGATAACCGCATCTACTGCGGTCTTGCGGGACCCCGATACTGCACTACTTGTGGGTTTATTGATTCTATAATTTGTTCTGTTAACTTGTCAAGCACTTACTGGAGACTTTTCTGCATCTAGAAAAATATCATCGGGGCCTGGCAGTCGTTGCTTTTAGTCCAAACACAGTTAACACAGAGTGGAGCACACCTGACTGCACGATCCGGCTTCACAGGCCGGGTATCGAGTAGCATGTGCGGCTTTCTGCCTATGCCAATACCCACTGGAAGTGTCGAGGCATCCACCCGGTCACTAAGATTCGTGTCCAGCCTGTGGTCAGTAGCCAAGAATGTCTTCTCTGATTCCTGGCTCCATGACCTTGCGGAGGACCTGCTGAAGAAGATCCTTATGATTCAATGTCCCGCAGACACCCTCGATCTGCAGTCTGCGTGGTCAAGCCTATCCGAGGACTTGGCGGCTTCTCTGGATTTTTCTTGTTGCAACGAATTCGGTATTCTGGGAGACATCATGAGCTCCGAGCCGGATGTTACAATGCGCCTGTGGCGTGTTCTGGCTCGTAAGTCGAAGGACGTGGATCTCCTTTCGGAACGTGTCTTTGTTACCTTGTTAAAGATGTCTTTTGGGTGAGTCTTATCCCGGCTCTTTTCACGTCGCTAATTTCATACGATTCACAGGAAATGGCCGACGACAAATAATGATATCGAGATATGGCGAGAGCTTCTTTACACAGCGATTTCTAAGGCAGCCGTTTCATCGAGTAAATTAGTGTCCGATATTCTCGAGGATAATCATTCTAAGTAAGTGGACAAATTGAACACGCAATATCCCGGCATTTACAATTCACTCAATACAGGTCCAGCATCGATCCGAAGCAGTACTTGACGCTTTTCATTACTGCAGGCACTACCGATTTGTCTGACCGTGCTCTCCAAGTTGCCGATGAAAGTCTCTCAGCCCTCTACCCCCCTCCTGCTGATGTTCTACCGTTATGCCTTCAAACCTTACGTTTCGTCGGCCAGATGATACCGTCTTCGTCTTCTGTTCTCAACACTCTTACATTCTTTCAGCAGTCTCTCCAATTATGGATAGCAGATGAATCTAACGTACTCTCCTCCGCCGATCATAAAGAAGTGGTACGTCCCTTCCAGCCTTTGGCTCCATTCGGTCTCTCAGTTATACCACATGCACTATACAGATGCGTCAGCTGTATTGCCGGCCACTTGATTTGTTGCATAAGCACGAATTATCGATTTCTGTTCTCGATAAGCTGTCCGCATTTCTCGCTTGTGGCTTTTGTCACGATCAATCGGGACTCGGCCCGGCCGCCTTTACAAGGTTTTGGTGCGCCACCTACCGGGGCGTGGACGAATTCTTTGGGCACTATCCCCCATCTATCGTGAGATGTTTGTCTATTCTAAACGATGTGAATAGCCAGCTTGTTGGGGGCGGGCTGCCGGAGTCACAGTTTACCGTACGTGTCTCAGGGATGTTGAAATTCAATGATTGACATGTTTTCAACGTTCCCCAGCCATGTTCCGTCGTACCTGACTCGGACCCGCACAGTGGCCTCTCTATACCAGAAGATAGTCCCCGGCGGGGTCGGGCTTCAAACAGCACTCCGAAGCCTGTCTATTTCGAAGCACATCTTGCACCTGCAGGACCATCAAATGTATCCTCTTTTCAGGTAGCTCCACTTCCGTTCTTACCACCGCAGTCTAGCCCTGTTAGAACCGAAGCGCCCACTACGCAATCTCCTAAACCTCATAAGCATTCACTCTCCTTGAAACGCCCTAATCCTTCAAACTCAGATGGTGACGATCAAGCAAAGAAGCGAAAGATTATAGCTGATATTGGAGCGTTGCCACCATCGCCTCGAGGCGTAAGGAGGAAGCGGGCTTTTGAGGGTGTTGTCATCCCACGATACACCGCGTCTACGGCACATAGAAGTCGTGAGAGCCAACTGATGACGCCTGGACCTTCCTCCCAAGATTCTTTCTCTATGGATTTAGATGAGGAGAATCTGGAGGAACGGATCGTGGAAGATGTTCATGAAGAGCATGGCGAAGCAGGTACAGTTTCATTTACGTCCTTGCCTAAGGCTCTTCCTGAAGTGTCGGCGCTTGTTGCAGAATTTTCTGATGATCATGGCCATGAGGCCATCGGTTTGCCCTCCGTTGGTTCGAATACATTGAAACCCAGTCAGTTATTCCCGGTATCGTGTATCCCTGCACTCACAGTTTTCTTTGAGGTTCTACACGTGTGTTTCAGAGTCCCCATTCTTCAGTTGGGCGACATCTTACCGAGCCTCTTCCGGCATGCCCAGCTGAAAGCCGTCCGCCACTACGGCGCAATCAGACAACGCCGGCCACTTCAAACACTCCTGCTGCGCTAGATGCTCTGAGACGGGCATGCACTGCCTTTAGCAACGAAACTCTCATGCAGAGAGAAGCTTTGATGGAGGCGCAGCAACTAGTTCACACTCTCAGTGGGAGGATACTCGAGCAGATGGGTAAATGCTTCAATTCTGCTCAATAACCGGTGGAACAGCATGGCAGTATGGCAACGCCTTGATATTAATGGCGTCCTGACCATCAAATTAATCACTACATATGAGCTACTCGTATGTATCACACCCATACTCCTGGCATCCTTCTCGTGTAAAAGAGATGATATGATCTGTTGAATTAATGTGATAAAGACGAAACCACAAGATACATGAGAACGTACCACCTAGTGTGCGGGTGGTGAATCCAACTTCACAATAGCAACTTGCGGAAATGAGATTGGTGGATAAGGCTTTCAGTCACGAACACTTACTAATAATCTAAGATGTGAACCAAACATCAGAACTTTCCTTGTATAAACCATCTTGACTCACATATCCACTTGCGCTTGAAAACTTCAATCTGGGACCTGCCATTGGGACCGGTCATGATGTCGGGATACTGTCTCTGTAACGCAGGAACGATCTTGCCCTCAAAAGCCAGTAAGAACCGTCTCCGCCATTCGCGCAGCGTTCGGGCGTAATGAGGGCCGATATTGTTAACCGAATCTACAGTGAGGGCTCCCTTGGTTCCTTGTTGTAGGGTTTCAAAGAGAAGAACCAGGGTTGGTAAAAACCCGCCCGGAAAAACTGGGCATGAGAGACGGAGTGAACCCTTGCACAAAAATCATGAGAAAAGGCATACTCTGAAACGTCTGTGAGATGGACGGCGGGAAATTAAATCTTGATAGAAACTTACCCATTTGCGTATAAAATCAATTTCGCGCATGTACCGCTCGAATCCTGAGGGGGGAATATAGATCAGCCCAAATTCAGCTGGCATAACAACGAACTCACGAGCTTCTGGTATTGTGATAACCTGGACAACGCCAACAGCACCTTTTTTCTTGAGAGCCCAATCAACTTGTTCCCAGTATGTAACCAAGAACTCCTTTCCCACGGCTTCTATCATCTCAATACTGATGAATCTGTCAAAAGCTGCCTCCCACTCCGGTGGCATGTTTCTATAGTCCATTAAATGCACTGAGATTCTGTGTTGCAGACCGGCTTCACAGATGCGCTGCTGTGCCAGTGCCTGTTGCTCTACCGAAAGCGTCAAGGTATCCACAGTCGTATCAGGTATCATTTGAGCAATGAGAATCGCCATAGAGCACCAGCCGCTTCCGATTTCAAGCACTCTATGACCCGGCATAATTTTGGCTTTCTTGATGATGTGTGTGAGCTTACGCATCTGCGCCTGGTAAAGAGGGTCGCTCTTGGCCGTAAGAGGGTCTTCGTATATGATCGCCGCAGACACCTGCTCCTCGTCCGAAGAACTGAGCCGCTGAAGGCCCTCAGCACCACTAAAAGACCGATGATCAGCACCGCTCTTCAGGTCACCATCAAGGGTTTCAAAAATGGCACATGAATAAGTCATGTCCTGAGATAGAAAATCTGTCAAAAGTCATATTGATCAACCTGTCTTCGCACGGAATATCAACGCTTACTGGCAAACATGTCGTTCGAGATATCGTAATGAGCTGATATATTGGAGCGGGAGTTGCTAATGGTGTTGAGGAATCGATATGACGTGAACTTTTGAGGTAGGGTAAAGAGATACGAAGCTTTGGAGTCCAAGTTAGAGAGATTGTCCCTGTTGTCCAAGAATATCTTAGGACGTTTTAGCGCCGTGAACGATGATGCTGGAACGAGTAGAGTCCTTTACGTACGTGGAACAAAGAGACCAAATCATCACACTCGACATCACCATACATGTAGGCTTCGGCAAATCCGAGGTCTCCCATGGTGCAAAGACGAATCCAAAAAACATCGTTAACAACACGAAGCTCTGCGGTGCGTTCTCCTGGGTTCTTGGGACCAGCGGGGGGGAACGTATGGACACCTGTATACGTGAGCACACGAAAGCTGCCTTTGTCGACGCGCTGCATCAACCTAGGATACGGTCTGTGTAAGGCAAAGATAGAAGAGAGCAGTGCGCACGACATGGATGCCATTTGAGCAAGGCTAGTAAGAGGAGTCCATGCAGTTCGAATAGCAGATTCTGAAATAAAATTCCAAGTCTTGTCGGCAAGACCAGAGAGAGAGAAAGGGTGTTTAGACGGGGTATTGAGGAGCTGTTTGGACATGGTGGGAAGAGATAAAGAAGAAGATGGCAAAGACAGGCCCCATCGAACAACGATGATGAGCGAGCAGTTGCAATGACGTTCGATCGATGAAGAGCTCTAATCGGAAATGACTCGGCCTTCTCGGTATGAAATGGTCTCCAATGCGTCCGTACGACGGACCTTTTACTGTCAAGTATACAATTACTTCATTCTGTGAATCCTAGTCAACGAAAATACAACTCAGTGGAATCTACTTATCGCTTTCGCCAGCCAGCCCGATCGCTTCTCACTAACATCATCGTCGTGAAGATCCAAGGGGCCGATTTCCTCCTCTCCGGAACAATCCATCATCAGCTCCGCCTCTTCGTCTTCAATCTTCAACTCCTTCTGCACCTGGCCTTTTACAACCCTCAGCGTGTGATGGTTGACCCCGAGATTCCGCTCGTGGAGCCACTACGACCATTAGTCTCAGGACAACCAGGGAATTCCGTCAATGAGAGACTTACAATATCAGATATGTCTTTTAGTCGTGACACGCCTATGTTTGAGGGAAGCTCAGCAGTTAATATCACAAGTTTATCCATGAGCCTCAGATACGTCCCAGCACGACAGCGAACTGGATATGTTTATCTCAACGAGGAGTTTCGAGGAGTCTAACAAGGCGTACCTTGGAATTCGAGTGTGCTTAAAGGCTGCACCAGTCCTTCGGTTGGACCTGTGAATGTGAAACCCTGAAAACATTGGACACAAGAAAGCGTGCAAGGATGCGAATCACATTATTCGTAACCACAATTCTGTACAAAATGCAGTTGGTTCTCGGATTTTCAATCTCGAAACCACCGCTTGGGATAGCGTGGATTTGTGGATCGGCTTGTGACAACGTATAAATACAATGTCAGCGACCATCGACAATAAAACTTACCGGGAATGACAATGGCGCTCTCAGGCTTCACCTTCACGGCATTTCTTGCTTCGCTATTTGGATCCTGCAGCCAAGTCAACCGCAAATGCTGAACATGTACCTCGCTTGAATTCTTGCGTTTTCCTTCCCACTAGACCGAACTAGTCAATGAACGACACAATATAATGGATAAACGCACATATGAGTCCAGATCCTTGATCTTCGTGTTCGGTGTGACAAGACAGCTCTTCAGTTTGAACAAGTCTGTGCACGGTCCAGGATCTTCTGTCATGGCATTCCTCGTCACTGGAGCTTCGATTCACCTCTGAGACAGCACATCGGAGTTAAGTCGACCGTACATGTAAGTCTCATGCTCCTGTTGGGCTCGACGCGTCCCGTGCTTGGGGTGATACTGTATTCTTGTCCCTGCAAATTGGTCTATGTATCACCCCTCCAGCCACATAAAATCTGAACAATACCTTCGGATTAGAGATATCGACTTCAGCTTTGAAAACAAGATCCTTCTCGGGATCTTCATTCCAGAATAAGACTTTGCGATTCGCAGTTTCGTTAAAGGGCCCTGTAGTGCTACTAGTGAGTATAGGTCCGATATCAAGCAGGGCCAGAGCACACGGGAAAAGATAATAAAAGAACTGGACTGTTTAAATTTGACGGTCATGAGTGGGAGGATAGTCTTAAGGGAAGAGTGAAAGCACTAGTGATGGTACAAAGAAGAAGCGGTTGCTACCGCGGAAGCAATAACATGATTGATTACTTTTGTTTGTCAAACACTTCCGAAAAATCCGCTTCAGGAGACACAACAAATTTCAAGAACAAAACTAATACAGCTTGAATATGTACAGGTGGACACAGTAATGAAAGAATAACTTAGGGACTATAAACATACAAAACAAAGGGTATGAATGAATTGGAGAAGTCGATCAATAAATCGTTTTTGGAGACCCTGACGACCGTCTTTGTAGCCGCCTCTGGACTACTTCCTTGGTTGGACTAGGACACAGAATCGAGTCATCGCTAGGAGGGTCGTGGCTATGTCTGTCATCGTCGTCTTCACTCCGGCGGCAACGGATGTCGGGTGAGATGATATGGTGGGGTGTGACCTGCCCATAATGTGGATCATCATCAGATGAAGCAGGCTCTGCTGTGGCGGAGGAAATGGAGTCGTCTACATGAACAATTAGCTGTGCTCATGAAAATAGACTACAGTGACTTACTACTACCGTTGAATCCGGGACTCGACCGTTTTCTTTGTATCTCACGGAAAAGCAGATCATCGAACGATCCTGAAGACGACAAGTCATGACGTTTCGGCGTCGTGGCCAATCGCCTACGGTTGACTTCTCTCAATGTTGGAACCTCAACAGATTCCATTATAATTCTTTTCCTCTTCCCCGAACCGGAGCCACCCGAGGAAAATATGTCGGAACTGGGTGATGAGTCGACAGCTAAGACTTGGTGGACTTCATCTTCACTATCTAGAGATTCCTTGACATGCCCGGACTTGGATTTCTTGGGCGTTGGTCCCTCATTACCGTTGCTTGACAAACAACGTTTGCCTTTGGATCGCGTGACTGGTGTCCTTAGTGGTACGTTCTCCTTGTTATCAATCCAGTTCACGTTCTTGCCCAAGCTTGTTCGGCAGGAAACAGTAGGAGACTCCGGGGTGCACGACATAATATCGAAAAATCGAGAAAACGTGGCTGGGGATTTGTGAGGACGTGTAGGAGTTTGAATGGGAGACGAGGGAGGGGTTGTATACATGGACGTGTCTGCCACTTCTTTAGGGGGACATATGTCATGCAACGTCGCTTCGACTGACTCTGTCGCCACAGTGGGTTCGCATACACCAAAGAATGCCCGGACAGTTTGAGGCCAATCACTCAGCGGGATCTCCGTTGAGAATGTGTCCTGCCAGAACTCGGTAAAGGCGTCAAATGTACCTTGAGATTTATCGTCGCGTCCGCAAAAGGCGGCTTCAATGAGTGGGCTGAAGTGTGCGAGGTTCTCGTGGTCGCGGGGAAGGCTTTGCATGGTCATCAGCGTAACCTCATACAAGGATAGGATCTAAGGATAATAAGAACAACAGAAATGAGACGCAGACAATAGAACATACATCGCCTGAATAGTCCGATGGTTCGAAGGCTTTAAACTCATCCGATATCCACAAGGACAACCCTTCTTGCAGGACATTGAGGACATTGGATATCAATTCCTGCGGACACGCTTCTAGCATGCGAATCAGCGACCTAACCATCCACAGCGACGTTGTCATATTGCTCGGCTCCGGGGGATAACTTGTTCTCAATGTTTCATTGAGGAGGTCAAGCAGCGATGTAGGCATCTGTCGAACGTCTACCATGTCCATGCGGGATATGAGGGCATCAGTTATCCTCGTCGCCGATGTAATGGTTGGGTCTAGGTTCTGCGAGACTTTCAAGGCAACAGAGTCGATGAACTCAGAAGCATCTATGCCGTAGTCAAATGCCTTCTCAACCCCTACACCCAGGAGAGACTCCCATGCTCTGAAGTCATTGTCGGTCAGGTTCCAAACGTGTTCGACCCTATAATGACATTATGATTATCTGCTGAGGCACAAAAAATAGGAACTTACATGAATGGTACATTCAGAAGAACAACAATACTTTCCGAAGTGCCTTCGTGGTGCCAGGCGTCCGCAAAGGCTTTCCAGACGATGCTCCTAACGGCTTCAGACCAATTCCACTTCCACGCCGGTATGTCTGCATCCACCACGAATGACCAGAAAGCTTTGAGCTCTTCTAATTCGCATACTAGGGCCACTTGAGCACATAGCGAAGCCCACTCCTTTCTGACACACTCGTCACCATCCGTCAAGTCGGATTCATTCTTCATTAAACAAGCAAGAAGGCGGTTTGCCACACAAAGATTACCCTTTGGTATCAACTCGCGTGTGATTATCCATAGATCTTGAACAACCTTGAGCTTGTGGAGAGCGGCGGGAGTGCAAGGTGGTTTCTTTGCAGGTGAGTTGAGAGGAGACGAAGGGGAAGGAACATGCGTCATCGCGCTCGAATCTTTGAGGATGTCTTCCAAAGTCTCGACGGCCGTTTGAGCTACTTCGTTTATCGCATAGGACCCGGAGTCTAAAGTAACATTTTAATTTGAGGTGAACAAAACGTGCACATGTACGTACCCTCGTGAGTAATCAGATAGGCATTGAGGAGATACTTCCAAGTCAACGTGATTTGAGGCTAAGCAGATTAGAACGTTTTTCAAGCTGAGGGAATGAGTGCCTTACCACAATCTCTCCGTCATTTAGACCAAAAGATGCAACGCTCTTTCGCCAAACGTCAAAGAAGGCCGTCAATATGCGGCCGTCCATCAAATCCTCCTTGCTAAAAGAACGTATGTCATGCACTCCTGCACATTCCTCGTACATAGGCGAAACAACGGTTTGTAAAGCCTTGAAGTCGACAGTAAGAAGACCAGGATTAGAGGAGAACAATGACTGCGGCATAAGCAAACTCCAGTTCCATTCAACGTCGGGTGCCTCAAAGCCGATGAGCTGCCTCATAACTGCAAGCGCGTCTTTGCAGGTTGAATCGCGCTTGTGGATCATATGCTCAAGTAGGTCAACGGCGCGGTCCATGACATCGGAGATGGTGCCACTGGCAAACAATGCAGTAAGCATGCTAATGCCTGCTTGCATCGATACGATCGTCTTCACAAACTTCCACCAATTTTCTCGACTGGACACTGGCCATTGTGTGGATCCGGAGCTCGACTCACCAGACAAGGGGAGACGAGGCTGAAAATAAATCCAAGTAATGACGCGCCAAATAACGCACAGCAACCCCCGAACAGAGTTCTTCTTGTGTCGCATAGGCAGCTGAAATAGAGCAGAGATGATCCGAAATATCGTTGGATCGTCATAAACCCGAGAACGAAGCAGAGCCAAGAAGCTCGCAAGAATATGAAGGCCCCAAACCGGTCCATGGGCAACATGTAGAGGGTCTGTGGCGTTCAGCGTTGTTCGCAACGTTCGAACAATGAGAGATTCAGCATGGGTAGAAGAACCTTTATTTTTGGACGGCGATTGTTTAGGAGGAATAGTTGTAAGGAATGTTGCAACACTTTCTGAAAGTTCCGAATGTACGTCCGATGAGGGCAGCAACGAACTTGCCATGGCAAGGCCTCCAAGGGCGTGGCATGCTTGCACGCGTAGAGCGACGCTTGTACTGAGTACATTTGCCAGGACAGACGTTATAATCTTCGTAAATGCAGGTACAAAAGTTGAAGGCAGGTGAAGGGACAGGTCGTGGATGGCCTAGCAAGAGCACTCAGACAACTATTAAGGCAATCACGAAAAAAACACACTCTTAACCCGTCATTTGCAGAACCCTTTTTACCCTCTTTTCCCAACTCTCCATCGATACCACGTGAAAGCGCATATGCGATTCGATCGGCTGCCGGCCCGAGAACTTCTACAGGCAGTCGCTGGACTTGAATGAGCCAGATAGATAGCGCGCAGGTTTTGCGCGTGTACAGCGTAGGAAGCTCTTTAGCGAGTGGTATCGCCAAGACAGTAGTCAGCACAGAACGCAGTTCTGCCTCTATATCGGCGGCTTGAGCATCTTGCGATAATAAGAAGTATGAATAACGCACCCGTGAAGATCTCAAAAATAGGTGGGAGTGTTAGGATAAAACCCAAAAACTTGATGACAACATGACTGGTCGTGCATAGGTCGCGAGCGTATTTCACCTGTTCAGCATCCATTCCTCTTTTCTTCGTCGGACTGTGCTGCGGTGATGGGAGGAAATTTTTGTTCTGGTCTTTCTCCGTCAGTGGCCTCGCAAGAGGATCCACCAGGGCCCTTCCTACATCTCTGACGATGGCAACCGCAAACTTCTCCCTGTGGTCTCTTATTGGGTTAAAAAGAGGCCACGAAGACTTGACTTCATCTGCGTCAGGAATACATGACCGAAGTCTTGCCGTCAGAATCGAATAGGATTCGATGAGGTCGGACATGGGGGGATCAGAAGCCACAATTTTCGACAGTGGTGTCAGCAGATATTTGTCGTCTTCCTGGGGAGAGCTGGGCTCAGGCGTGATATCACGCTTGCTCGTCTCTGGAATGGGAGACAGACGCGACGGCTTCTTCAGAATAGACTTCGTTGGATGTTCCTTGGACGCGCTGCAAATGTGTGGAAGGCGTGGCAGGCCAGAAAGAGGATAGATCTTGTCATTAGGCGACCATAGCACACGCGACGATGAGGCTATAGGACGATTTTCTTTGTCGGCGCGATGCGATGTGCTGGGGGGAGTAGGAAGAGACATGCTCTGAGTATCTGGTCACCGTTGCCGACGACGACGAATGACTCCAATGATGAGTAGAGAGGCAGCTGGCCTGGGCACTTTCAACAGGCGGAGCTGGTTGTAGGGAATGAGGAGAGAAGGCGTGACTCGACACGTCTCGGAGGTCCATTGTCACAAGGCGATTGTGACGACCTTTACACGGTCGTTGTTCAACGCGTACGCGTAGCTTGGTGTTGTTTACTGAAAAAATCGGGTGTAGCCGGCCGACACCTCGGCAGCACTTTCACACGATCAAGATTTCATAGTTATCGACTTCCGTTAGTGACAGAAGCATCTACATCTTCGTAATCCCGGTCAACCGTCTACCAACATTTGCTCCTAGGATCTGAAATTCTGACTCGCGCCTAGCATTTAACAATGGTCTACCATCTCAAGGGAATCAAGATCCACACCTCTTATGGGCAACATGCACATCGTTCCTTCGATATTCTTTGTGCCTCCATTCTGGCTTGACAGAATATATCCATGTCTCTATCCCTTAAGAGATCCGGACAATCTTTTTTTAGGAATCTTCTCTCGTTTCGGTACCGCATGCTACTAAGCTGTTTGTAGTACCGAGTACAATATTGTACGCATCAAATCAGCAGTCACACCACTTCCTCGGTGGGTACATCCTACCTCCGATCTGAACTCAGCCTTTCAATTGGTTTCTTTATATCGGATGCTGCTTGAGGAACGGTGGAGCTCCCAATTCTGACCCCGGACCTCATCATTCGACACATCAGCGGGAAGGTTAAATGCATTTGATCATCATCCTCGCAAGCTGCCGTCCGAGTCGATCTACCTCATAAAAACGTTTGAGGGTCAGGGGAACATCCTCTAATCGGCTTTCTTATTAGCGCCATGAAAACACCAGCTGAAATAGCGTGAGCCTTCACATCCGCTCATACTCTCGCTTATTGCTTAATACTTACATATTAGACATGGTCCTATGCTCATTGGCTTCGTCTTTAATGTCCTTCTCTATGGGATCATGATCGCTCAGGTCTATCTCTACTATGTGACCTACAAGAAGTATACCATCATGCCACCTTTATTGTCTCTCCGTTCTGACTCTGCTATAGAGACAAAACCTGGATGAAAGTCTATGTAAGTTAACGTCTGGATGTATGACGATAGATCAGCTCTGACGTAGGTTCTAGGTTGCCGTACTCTTTTTCGCCGATTCCCTTAACACGGTCTTCGATTTTGTGTACATGTACAGGTCTCTCATTGTGCACTTTGGCAAGTTGATAACCATAATTTTTATGCCGCTAACGGAAGTCCAGGCGATGTTGAATTTCTTGGGAGCGCTGACTGGGGTGAGTATATCACTGTGTCAACAACAATACCGTCACTGACTCGCTCCTACTTAGTTTTTTCCACAGGTCAGTAGCTTCAAACTCTCCGTCCAAAAATGCATCAATGTCACTGCTTTTCGTAGATCCCGCCCTCACAGTGGGTCGATTGCTAACTTCTGGGCGAATAACGCCAAGTTTATTTTTCTGATAGGGTATCATTTCCGCTATGGTACAAATGTTCTTTGCATGGAGAGTCAAGGTTCTGACAAACAACCATTGGTTTGTCTCTGTAATAGTCTTGGCTAGTCTGGCTGGAGGAAGTGCGTTATTCGACTATGTTACGAAAGGAATGTCGCTTATGCCTGGCATCAAGGCGGTGGAGTGGCGACAGCTGTGGAAGTAGGCTTCCAGCCTCACTTCGTATTATTCCGAAATTTCAAAGTGACACTTCGCTCATTGATATGTTCATATGATCTTACTTTCCCATCCAGTCTGTCGTGATTCTCTGGCTTGCTTCGGACTGTTTCGCTGATATATTTATCACTGTTATCATGGTCTGGCATCTGTAAGTAGCATTTTTGCTCATAGGCCCCTCTCACTGTGTTTTGTCCAGGGTAAGTTCCACGGAAGATCTCCTACTTGCCTGCATGACACATAAAATCGTAGAGAAAACATAAAACCGGTTTTCAGGCCTCCGACGAGCTTGTCGATCGTGTTATACGTCGTGAGTAAACCACTCCGTAAGACAACAATGTGACCTCGAAATTTTCTCTCAGTTACTATGCAGACCGGTCTTATGACCTCGATTTGCGCAACATTAGATCTGATTTTCTACTTAGTAGATGTAAGTTTTGGCCATTGTGACCATTCGAATAAAAATAACCCATTGTTTCAGCCTACCGGTACCCACCTCATCTTCAACTTCCCGCTCTGTAAACTGTACACCAACTCCATGATGAGTAGTCTTAATTCTCGTGGCGGATGGAAATTCGGCAGAGATGCATCGCGCGGCAGTCAAGGAGATTCTAACTCACATGTGATGTCCTCTACCGAGCGTCATAAAGTGCGTCTCATACTATATGTCCTGGAACCAGGGCTAACTGAGTGTAGCCGGACGTCGTTCGTGTTGAGTCACACGAAATGCGCGACTACGGCGAAGCAGAAGCGAAGGGTGGGCGCTCCGCAGTCTTCTACTCTCAGGAAGTACTCTCACCGCTGTCTGTTACCAAATTCCAAGACCCTTGACGGAGTATCGCTTTGTGCAATACACTCTTACCCAAACCTTGTCTTGTTAATATATAATATCTATTCATAGAACTCCTGGCATCTGTTTCAGCATCTATCAAGGTGTGAACCCAACTCTGAACAGTCTGATACATGCTTGCTTTGCAACTCTTTGCATCACCCTGAAGCACGGTAACGAGGAAGGGTGTACGCACTCTACTAAATTGACAGAGGCCCGTAGTTAGAATGATCCTTACTCCTCGCATCAGGATTCTTGGCGAAACTGTACCACCTCCTGTGCAAACCTTATCAAGTTACGTGGTTGAATTTTCCTGAAACCAAGATCGCTTCGAGCGGGAGAACCGTACGCATTGCGAACGTTGTTAACTGCGGGTTCTACTGTGCAGAATATGATTCTGGGAGAGAAGAGTGGAGCACCAAGACTTAACGAAACATCATGTACCGCGTCCAATTCTAACCTGATTCAATGGACACACTTGATGGGTGAAAAAGGCTGCGCGGGCCGTTTGTCCCGCTCTCAATGAGCTTTCAACCATGCCGCATCCTCGACTTGTACAATACCTTCGCTTGCCATTGAATACCATTGGCTGTCTCTCACAACCTCATAGTCAGACTCAGAACAGTCCAGCCCACGTATACAAGCGTCTCGAACAAGTCGGCGCGGAGCTTCAATGATACAAGTACACAGAATGCTGGTACCGGCACTCCTCGCACCGCACCATGACAGAATCCCACGAAAGGTTGTTGACGCTCTCTGATGGCAGGACGTTAGCCTATGCCGATAATGGTGACCCTGATAGCTCCACTGTCGTCGTGTTCTTGCATGGAACCTGCGGAATTGGGAGAGCCAGTCGTATGCCGTCCGCTCTTCGAGAACTCGGAGTTCACTACGTGGCACCGACTCTTCCGGGATGGGGTAACTCATCACCTCGTCCGAAGCACCAATCTTATGTTGCGACTGTGCTATCTACTTTTACCGAGTTGATAAACCATCTCCACCCCGACAGCGCCAATCTCAGAATTTATGTCGCGGGAGGATCATTTGGCAGCGTCCCTGCGCAAATTTTATATGGTTCATCCTTCGACGTATTTCCTCTAGGAAGGAAAATTGTAGGGTGTCTACTTTTAGTGCCGCTCTCCCCTTTTCGATTGCACAAGAGCTATGCGAAAAATATGAAATGGCCCATCTATGTCTCGATGGGTGCTCCTTCGCAAATGGTTCCCATGAATCTCATTCCCCGTCTAGCGGCCACGTTGACTAAATGGCATGTGAAGACCGTGGATAAAGCTGAGGCCTTCATCCGGAAGAATCTGTTCGACAAGGCTGGTGAGCGAGAACGGGAGGCTTTTTTGAAATGGAAGGAAGCAGAAGGGGTGGCAGAGGGGCAGTGGGAAAGGGAGACAGCTGAAGATGCGGCCTCAAGCATGGCGAGGACGTCGGAGGGTTTCATGGAAATGTCTGATGTTCTTTCGTCAGATTGGGGTTTCTGCCCTGATTCTCTTAGCGAAGAGCATACGCGACGTCCTGTGTTCATCGTTGCTTCATCGGAAGATGACTTGGGCCCAGACATGGCAAAGTGGTTAGCAGAGAACTATCGTAATTCTCGGTTGAAGTGGGTACCAGGCGGTCACATCTCGGTCGCGTATCACACAAGAGCTATCTGGACGGAGTTTATTGGCGAGGTTGAAGGAGCTAGGGACGCCACATCTCATCCTTGAAAGTGCTAAACCGTAGTCTTGATAATTTATCCAGTAGCTTTCTACATGGATACAAACATCAAAGTTCAATTTCAATGTTCTCTTACCTGTACCTTGATGGTGGTGATATTTTGACTGTACTCAATGTTCATTGCGGTAGATGGTTAGATATGATCGCTGTCGCTAAAGCAGCATGGCTCCCAATCGCTTGGGTAGGGTCAAATCAATGGATGTAAGCCTCCGCTGGACACAGAAAAGAAACACTGGAAACCAGAGATGGGGACTAGCCTTCCACTCCCAATCGTGTCACGGTCTATGCCGTTGCGATTTGATATGCTCAGGTATTTCGGATCGTCCGACACTAACCTTATTCTTCTCAGTCAGGATTCAGTGAAGGTGTACGTGATTTTTTCAAGTAGAGGAATTGCATCCAGCTTCAATTTATTATCAGGCTCACTATTGGTTTCAACAGGGTCAGCAAGTTCGTAATCACAGGTCGGGATAATGACTTGATCGACTTTCCCTTTCCGGCTTCCTGCCTTTACCTGGTTCCGTCGGTGTTTGGTTCCACTTTGATTGCTTCCTCTGCAATGGACAACTGTACTCGGAAGATATGAGTACAAGATTATCAAAAACAGATTATTACTTCAGATCTGCCCTCGCCGGGGGATTTGCAGGCGGTGTCGTGCGTCACTGAGGCTCACCTAGGTAATGTCACTGACTGTCACCATAGGCAAAGACCGCTGTCGCGCCTCTTGACCGCATAAAGATTTTATTTCAAACCCAAAATCGGGAGTTCACCCGTTTCTCAGGTGTGCCAAGTTGAATGTCGGCTCATGGAAGACTGATTTGACAGATACTCAGGCAGCTGGCGCGGCGTGTATAACGCGCTGGAGCATATTGTTCGAACGCAGGGATTTCTGGCGCTTTATCGAGGGAACTCCTTGACCCTTTCGAGAGCCGTCCCGCATGCAGCCCTCGGTTACACGGTGTACGACACCGCTTCCAAGGTATGTATATTGCCGTAAACTACACTATTTCTCACAACATATTTAGATTCTCATGCCCACACCTTCCGACCAAACACCCTTTCGTAGGCTTATCGCTGGTTCTATCGCTGGTGAGGTCTTTTTATAAACAGCCAAAACCCGGCTGAAGTGCGGATATAGGCGTTTCTGCACTGCCAATAACATACCCTTTTGAACTTGTCCGCGTACGAATGGCTGTAGCCACGCAACATTCCAGTCTCCAGCCTACACTTCTAACTTTAATACGCAGCATATACAAGGAGCATCTACATACTCCTCTCGTCCCTGGCGGTCTTCGAAATTTCTATCGCGGATTTATTGTGACTCTCACCGGCACTGTTCCATATCGCGGCGGGATTTTTCTGGTATGGGAGACACTCAACCAGTGCAGCCGTGAACATTTTTCTCCCTCTTTTCGTGCAGCGAATCAATACAAACTGCACTTGATTATCGGAGCTATAGCTGGCACGACCGCTCAGATTGCCACGTATCCTCTAGAAGTGGTAAGGCGCATACAACAAGCCAGCGGTCATACCGGTGGATCTCAGCGCGCTTTTGGTATATGGGAGACTATAGTGACGATACAGCGTACGAGTGGATGGAAAGGCTTCTATACAGGATTGGGTATAGGGTTGGTAAAGCAGGTTCCGATGCATAGCATATCGCTGTCTGTTTGGCAGGCTGCAAAGAAGCTGCTGGACATTTAGAATGTCGACCATCTTGTGACGGTCCTCTTTCACAGTAATGCTGCATTCAAGTAGATGAGTGCTTTCCTAATGCCCATGTACATGATGCAGATTTCTAGATGCATCATACATGAAGATCTTTTATTGTGGCTTTAATCTGCCGTTTTTACGATAGTATTTTCAGGTTGATACCTTAAGTTACCCAGACGTTATCACACTAGTAAAAGGATAGGTGTACAGCCGCATTCTGCATAATAAATCACACCCATGTCAACTTGGAATGTTCGCTGTTTGTCCGTACACCTGACGTCCTCGCACGCACTTTTGCCTCCTACCCAATTACTACCAACTTTTTCTGGGACACAGAAATAAGGAGAGATTCCCTACTTCGAGCATACTGCCCTTGAAACGAGGTTGAATCAAAATTCGGAAAATTTGACTTGTGATTGAGTGTCTAGCAACTTCCGTTCAAGATTTTATAGTCGTCAAATCAACGTCTCTTTGAGAAACTTGAATGTTGGTGCAGGAAAAGTTGCATGGTTTCGGCAATCTGTTCAAACGCTGCTGTGCAAGGAAAACCAATCGAGAAGTTGGTCGGATTGAGTTTGTCACTCGTATCACACACCGGAGTATGTTCAGAGATGGTATACTGCAAACCAATCGGTGGTTCGTTACAGTATTAATATCCTGTGAATATGAAGGGCTGCGATCACAAGAATTGTACACGTACTAAGTCTATGAAATTGCCACTCCCTGAACAGGAACTTACGGGACTTCTAGCAACAGAATAGTAGGAGGCACTTCGATCTGTATGAAGACCCGGACGCCAGATGTTTCCAGCGACCTCGTCTGTGGTGCTGTTCGTGGTATACATCAATCTATTGGTGGTGTTATAGTTTGATTGATGCGGTGAAGCATCGATGACAACTCCAAGGAACCATAGCATATGCCTCCCGAAGTGAAAACGTTTTAGCTTAGTATGTGTGACCTTTGATCCACATCTGCGCAGCCGAATCATGGAGTCTCTCCTGAGAAATGTTGTGGAGGCCAGGTTCAGCTCCACGGAGTCTGCAAAGAGTACAGTAACCAATGATATATGGAATACATGAAATACACGTCTCTGTGCTGTTGATTAATCCCCCTTCTTCGAAAACTTTGGGAACACTAGGCGCCTACAGTCACAGATGATGTAGAGTCGAGTCCATTAGCATACTGGAACTCGTTAGAGTTTTCATACTGAGAGATGTTCAGTCAGTAGGAAGTAACAATCAGGACGAGACACACCTCCCACATGTCAATAGCAACTTGACAACTCTCTCGTACCACACGGGGTGCGTCTTCACGTGTCATCCACTCTTTCAAATGAGGTAGTACTTCAGGAGTACCGATACCACCGAGGGCTTCAGCAGCTTCATGGCGTACCATCTCAGATTCCTGTGAGTCTTTTAGGACATCAAGGAGGCAAGGCACTGAGTGAGGAGATAGCAGCTGTCCGAATACAAAGGCAATTTCGTGTCTACAAAAGCAATTAGGGAGGCACATTTGGAAATGGATGAGAATGTTACTTGAATAGAGCGCTATCGTCGGAAAACCCGGCGGCGAGGGCGTCTACCGCTAAGGGTGTGCCGATATTTCGAAGCGCGAACATGGCTCGATATCGTTCGAAGAGTGGGAGGTCCTTATTGAGAAGTTTTGACCGCAGATCATCGATATTAGACTCGGTTACATCCTCAGGTTTTGGTACGCCAGTAATCAGGCCAGACGTCGGAGGTGCAGGGTCAATAGACAGATATGTTCTGGACTTCATTTGTGTTTGAGCACCGGAAGGATATTTGGGAGAGCGTACGGAATAGCTTCCTCATCCTTGGCAGCAGCTTTATGCAGCTGACCTTCTTCCGAATTGTCCCATTCGATTCTGGCAATGGCAATCTCGCAGGTTTCTCTGACGCTCTGATTTGAATCCGACAAATACTTTTTCAAGACAGGGATGGATCGTGAGGCAGATATAGCACCCATAGCTTCTGCTGCCTTACTCAAGGAAAGTATTAGGCATAACCGTTGGTGGAAAGAGTACCATACCTCATGCCGCACCATCGGGTCCTCTGTTGTATCTGCTAGCACAGATTCCAAGATCGGTAACGCCGACGTTCTTTGGATCTGACCTAGGCAGTATGCTAGTTCGTGCTTGAGGAGAGCCGATTCGTCCTTGAATCCTATCGATGATTGGATAAATTGTAGCATGGCACCAAAAAGGCGCCTACCTTCAGATATTATCTGGATTGCCTCTTCTGATTTGAGTGACTTTAGCGTGAATAGAGCACGAAAACGATTGTGCAGGAGAACATTTCCTTGAGTATTGAGGAGAGTGTCTTCCAAATTCTTGAGCTCGGCTGGAGAAACCGTGATGGTCATGACCGAAATCTGTGCGGACTTTGAAATAAATTTCTGTCCTTCTTCCCTCAGTCCTAAAATGCCCAAGTCAAAGCGTTCAAAAGTAGGCGAGTACAGGATCCTTGTGTTGTTTCTATGTCGTCTTACAATGGACCACAGTAACGTTGTCCAAGGTCGCCAAAAAGACGAAAGAGCAAAAAGGTGCCTTGATACAAGAGGTTCGTCCAATCGACCGTATACTCGGCCTTCACTGAACGTATCACCTTAGGTCCAGCTAAATGTCGACAAATGGAAATATTGCTGGCTCTTCGAAGTTGGAGCCATGAGAAATTCCCACCTCAAAACTGTACGGAAGCTTTGGAAAGAGTACGTCCTTGCCTGTGTCTCCCTTCCTCACTGCTAACGTTGAGTTCAGCTCTGCACGGATATTTTTTGGACGAGGGGCAGTCATGGCCAAAGCACTGGGGGTAACGCCAGAGGAGGAGCACAAATTAGGATTGCATACTCTTGCTAAAGTGCGTCTGAATTTTTTTTTGCCATGATATTATGCTAAATTACTGTATAGAAAATAAAAGGTCAAGTCGGCCTATTCTTTACAGACAGTGAACCGCAAGAAGTGATAGAATGGTTCGCTGATTTCCAGCAACCAGATTTTGCACGGGCAGGCAATCTTGCAAGCCGGACAGTGATTCTCCCAGCTGGTCCCGTTATGCGACACTTTTCGGATCCACCAGAACCTTTCCCTCACAACGAAGACCCACAGCTCAGGAAACTAGGACTCACTACAACGATGAACAAGGGTGTCCCGACTCTCCAGACGCCCCACAAGCTATGCGAGAAAGGGAAAACATTGACAGGCGAGCAAGCACAGCTGCTCAAGTTGATTGGAGAAAAAATGGTCACATTCCGTGTGGGATTGATATCACGATGGGACGCGGCTACAGGCGAGGTGGTGCAAATACCCGGTGGGGGTGTCCCGTTGGAGACTGTCGAGACTGCCGACGACAATGACGATGACGAGGTGATGAGCGAGTAGGACTATTTGTAGTCGTATGTTATTTACTTTATAGACTGTTTTTCACTGTTGCGGAGAAATGAGACAATATTGAGCAAGGGCGGCGTGACCGAATGTGGGACACGATCGCACGGTTACGGGTTGAAATACATCCACCACATCAGGCCTCGTCCGGACGCGACATGAGGTTGCCGCATTCTTTTGCCTTTCTCCCCATTGTGCTGGCAGCACAAGTCCATTTCCAGGCTCCAGTCTCTCCGTCAGTTGCCAGGATGAACGCGCCGTCGACATTCACCTTCAAGGAAGGTCCTGACGTGTTTTCTCCGAAAGATCTGGTCGAACTAGGTCGCCCGGGTACTGGCGTAGCAAATTTAGCCGGGGATCTTGTCTTCGTTCCATACAGTCAATACTCTTCGAAGGACAAGAAGTGTGTGGAGCTTTTCTGTTGACGAGTTCAATTGAACTGACAATTATTACAGAGTTCACCGGTCTATCTTCATCTCGCCGCTGGCGGGCCCAGTCAGGAAGCCTTTTGAAATTCCTGTATGCGCTGTCATTGTGTACCATAATCTCACTATTGACTGTCTGTAGCTCCCCAAAGGTGGCGAGGCATTCTGGCTCGATGGTCGCACCCTTGCTCACGTCGTCGAGGGTGACAAGAAACTTGATATCTACGCGTTTGATATCCACTACAGGAAACAGAATGATGGTAAAGTTGGCATTGTGAGTGCGCCTAACCCCCCAACTCTACTTGGCTCGTTCCCCACGACAACTGCTACCAACTTCCGCTACTCTTCACTCTCCGGGCAATTGGTGTTCTCCGACAACGTTTATTCTGACGGCAATCTCTCTACTGTCAAAGAGCAAGATGAGGCTTGGGAGAACCGCGGAACAACTGCTTTGGTGTACGATGCAACTTACGAGAGGCATTGGGACACTTGGACTGGGCCTAAAACAACATCACTGTTCAGCGTTCGTCTCTTCCAGGATCCAGATCACAAATGGCACTTTGGATCTCAATTCACTAACATTCTCCAAGGAACGGGACACGTAAGCAGCATCTAATTCCGAATGTCGGTTATTCCTGTTAATAACTTACAGAGCTCTCCCGTTGAACCATTTGGAGGCACTGATGATTTTGATGTATCCACTAATCAAGTTGTGTACACCGCCAAGGATCCAGAACTGCCTGCAGCATGGCATACCAAACAGAATGTAGGAATTCTTAAATATCATGTTGTTTTTTTAAAGCTCACGGTGGGAACGTAAAGGTATACATCGTTAATATTTTGGGTGGTAAGCCTAAGGAGCTAACGTCGGGAAAACAAGGTGCAACGCACAATCCCGTTTTCAACAAGGACGGTTCAAAGGTAGCCTGGCTGGAGCTTGATTTAGATGGTTATGAATCCGACAGGTTTGCTTCGTATTCTGTCATCTTCGCAATCTTGATGACCTTACACGCGACAGAGCAAAGATCGTTATTTATGATCTCAAGAAAGATGTCAGATACACACTTACCCAGCAATGGGATCGCTCACCAGACTCCTTGGCAGTGAGTCCGCTTCCATTACTCTGCATCGCTCCATCTGAGCGAGTGTCGCGCAGTTTTCTAAAACGGGCGAGTTCATCTACTTCACTGCGGGCGATAAGGCACAGGTCAAGGTCTTCGTCTTGCCGCTGCCTCCGACACCTTCGACTTCTACAACTGATCCTGACCTTGATAACAAATACGTTAGCCCTGTTGCGATAACCGATGGACCTTCAGCCGGAGGCCTACAGTCACTTTATTACGGCAGGCTTCTCATCACACAGTCTTCGTACACTTCGCCCAACGACGTCTTCCTTGTTAGTGGTTTGAGAGAACTAGAATCGGAAATCGGCGGGAGTGATGCGCTCGTTCCGTTTGGCGGAGAGATTAAGCAAATCACTCTTTTCACTGAAGATGCTTTAAAGACAAAGAACCTTAGCAAAGGAGAAAGTGTTTGGTTTAAGGGTGCGGAGGATAAGGACGTGCAAGGCTGGATTCTGAAACCAAAGGGTTGGAAAGAAGGGGAAACGAAGAAATGGCCTGTTGTCCTTTTGATCCATGGAGGTACATGTTACACCAGCCTATTATTTCGTCCCATTCTGGCTGGTTCCTGACATCCGTTGCCAGGCCCTCAAAGCGCCTGGGAGGATCAATGGTCTACACGATGGAATCCAAACGGTGAGTGCATACTGTGTATCACAGTTGTTCCGTTGTAATAATTGTTTCTTAGTCTTCGCGCAGCAGGGGTACTTCTCTGTGCTCATCAACCCTACTGGAAGCACAACCTTTGGACAAGGTGCGTGTTATCGTTGGTTCTGTTTGTTATCATCTTGAAGGAGAACGAATAGAATTCACGGATGGCATCACGGAGGATTGGGGAGGGAAACCCTTCGTTGACCTACAGAAGGGATGGAAGTATGTGTTGGATACGTATCCGGAGGTATGACCACACGAACTTTTTCATTCGATATTTACTCGTGTACAATGACAGATCGATCCGGATCGTGCAGTTGCTGCTGGCGCGAGCTGGGGAGGATACGCTATCAAGTACGTTAGATTTCCATTCTCTCTAAGCGTGATAAACTGATGTCGTTTTGAGCTGGATACAGGGTCATCCCGAGTATGGATTCAACTTCAAGGTCTGTTTCAAGTAGTGATTCCATTCTCGGCACGTCGTTGAAGCTCACACAAGGCCCTCGTGTGTCATGATGGAGTCTTTGATTCAAACTACAATGGATTCTCGACTGATGAGTTGTTCTTCGTAAGGCTTGTCTATTTCGGTGCACCTTGCAAATTTTGACGCGACACGTTTTTTACAGTTCAATCACGACTGGGCAGGGCGGTAAGCACGCGATTTCTTAGCATGCGCAACCGGCGAAGCTCACGTTTTCGAATCCAGTCCATGGGAAAAGAAGAGTAGAGAGATAATTGACAAGTGTGTGCCGCTGTGACATTTTGATACGCTGATGGACTGTTTTGACACAGGTACAATCCGTCCAACTTTGTTCACAAATGGGGGACGCCACAGCTTCTTATCCACGGGAGCAAAGATTATAGGTTAGCTGAAACGGAGAGTATTGGAGCTTTCCACGCCTTGCAACAGTGCGTATCATTGAAGCTGTCTGGTCTGATTCTGTGTTCACGGACGGTCCTTGTTTCAGACAAGGTATTCAGAGTAGACTTGTTATCTTCCCTGACGAGAACCATTGGGTTCTGAATCATGGCAATAGGTATGCTTTGTTCTTTTGCTCCGAGCTGTTCATAATTGGACGTCCTTCTCCACAGCCTTAAATGGCACTACGAAGTGTTCCGTTGGTTTGACCAGTTCGTGGGCGAGAAGAGTGCATGATAGGCGCACGATTTTGCTAGCTCGATTGTAGTCTACATACACCAATGTGTACAACTTTTTGAATACGATGTGATCTAACGATCGACTTTTTTTATACTAAAAACTAACTACGAAATTGTCCGGTTATGATGATGTCCTTCGTTGTCCGTGATTTTATGTCCATGCTGTACGTCTAAAGAAAACTAATGATGCTGCGTGCCGTTGTATGTGAGCCACGTCGTGGCCAAGTTCATTTGCAAGCCAAACGTCTATCACCCACGGGGGGTACATCATCAGAACCAACACCAAGAGAAGAAGACACACGTACCGATCCTGCGGCGTATTCTTCAATGACCGCCAAATAGACCGTTGCGCCACTGGCGTCCTGGCCCCTTCCAAACCCACCATACGACGCCGACAAGTCCGGCATGGTGAAATTGGTTGGCGCTGGGTTGGTCGCGTACGGAACACCTACATTGAACACAACACACGATTAATACCACGGGTCAACCGGACGTGAGGATCCCACCGACCTGGGTAGTTGGCGTAATTGTAGCGACCGAAGAAATGCCCTGCGCCGAAACTCTGCGAGGGCAAAAAGGCCAAAGGCAGAGATGTGAACAGCCACACGGAGTAGTTGTAGCCGGAGACGCTGTACTCTGCCATGCCGTCGTAGTGGAAGGCGAAGGACTGGCCGGGCATAATAGAGGTGCCTTTTGCGGGCTTGGTGATGGACCCGGAGCCTGCGAGGACGGAGGTGATGAAGGCGAGGATAGGGAGGATGGTGAAGAAATGCATCGCAGGGCGAACGAGTGAGATGGTGGGATGGGTTTGGGAAGGTTTATATATCCAGGATGTGGTATGTACATGCATGTGGACACGGAGATGCTAGGCCTACTCATCACGGAAACCGGCAGCGGATCCACAACGGTAATGATACTCTATGGGGCACATCAGGTTCCCGGGAAAAGGGCATCGACGAGAGCGTATGCGCTTCGCCGAAAGAAGACGAGCTCACAAGACACCATCGATAACCTAGAAAACACATTGTATTGGCGTGGTCAGAGGGCATGTCGGTGGAGAGACCCCCCCCCCCTCCAGGACTCGAACAAAACAGAAATAGACTCAAACCGACAATCATGCGGTCACAGAACGATCCAGACAAGATCCTCGATCTTCGATGTCGTAACACCTTGTGACGCGAGAGGTGTTGAACTTGAGAAAAGGGCGTCAGAATGGCTCTCATTACCGCTTTGGAAGTCTGGAATAAAGTTTCTAGCCACTATGATACATCATAAAATCAGAGTACCTTTTTGTATTGTGGATAAGCGGCTTGGAAGGGGGATTCATTCATTCGCTTCACGCTCGATTATCTCGCGTTCTAGACGTTCACGCTCAGCTTGCCGCATACGCATTAGCGTCAACGACTCGTAGTCTATATCCGGAGAGACGGCCACTTCTGGTACGGGTTCGGGCTGGCACAGCGCAGTGAGCACGGCAGATAAGGAAACAACAACGGAAAAACACGTACCAGCGTCTCGGGAAACGATGAGAACGTTGACGAACCAGAAGTCTGCGGTTCAGCTGGTTGGGCAGAGAGCTTGCCTGTCTTCTTTAACCAACCCAGAATCTCCGGTTCCTTCCCGCCTACCCAGGTGATGTCGATACCTTTAAGGCCTCGATCCTCGCGGCCACTGGCACACACTGCAGCAAACGCGTCGCCAATCCTTTTGAAAGGAACGAGGCCAGTGCCATACTTGGGTGGCTTCGACGGGGCTTTCTTAGGCGCCTTTAATGAAAGCACGATCGTCTCCGTGTCGGTTGGACCGAAAGGCGCGAATACGGCTGCGAGGGCCTCGGGAGTCGTCAGGCCTGGATGTCCAGAAAGTGAGAACTTGACTCGGACGGTCGTGTCGTTGGGTTCTAAGTACAGAAAGAAAAAAGTCAGGAACGGAACCAGGAGGTAAAAGAGATGATATCTGTACGGATGGAAGGAGGCTCAGCCTCTGGATCGACTTGCTTCGCGTTCTGCTCTCGCTGTCGTAATTCCTTCTCCTTCTCCTCCCTGAGTCTCCTACCCTCATCCTTGATTTTCTCGTTCGCCTGCCACTGGTCCGCCTCTGATTTCTGCTTGTCCATGCGCGCCTTCTTGAAAGCCTGCTCCCTCTCCTCCAGCTCCTCCAGAAATGCCTTGCGTTTAGTGTCGAAAGACTTGAATCGCTCCGCCTTGGCTGCCTTGACTCGCAGCTTCGCGTCCAGGGCCAGCCGCCGAAGGGGATCCAATAACAACTCATAAGCCTGGTTCAGTTCATGGAATTTTCGTGCTACAAAGATGTCAGTTGGAGAAGAGAAGGATTTAGTGGGGAATGTACCAGCATCAGGATTATTAGGGTTCTGTAGGACTCGTGTATCAGTAAGGAACTGGATTGACTGGAACGACGGCACGTACCCTATCAGGATGGACCTTGAGCGACCGTTGTCGATACGCTGTTCGTATTGTTCGTTCATCAGCTTCCAGTTCGACATCCAGAAGCTCGTAAGGATTCACTTCCACTTCGGCAGACATGGCAAAGAGTTTAGAGGGAGCGTGGCTGTGCACCCTCTTTCCCTTCCCAACTCGCCACCATGCCACCAAAAGAAGAAGAAGAAATCCCAGCACCTCAGCGTCCGCCGTCGCCGCCTCCACACACGACGTTTGGCGTACGAGGAATCCTTGTAACTTGCTGGCCCCCCTTTGGAATCGCGTTTGAGCGCTCATTGACACCGTAGAACCTCGTAGCCGCCAACGTTCTCCGCGTTCAAACCTCGAGATTATCGTATGCCGAGCCCTCAGGCGATGAACCACGTCGCGTGGAGCTGCGATGGTAAGAAGCTTGCGGCCGTGGGCATCGATAAAATAACGAGAGTGTGGCAACCTGAGAAGGGGGTGCGTAATGTTTTGGCTTTTTTCTCTCTCTCCTGTGCTGAGGGCTGGTAGATGGAAACTCGTTCGGCGACGATGTTCTCTGGTGGGCACTCGGACGAGGTCGACCATGTTGCCTGGAACCCCACGCATCCGGAATTGTTTTGCACGTCGAGTGGGAAGGACCGCAGGATCGTGTTTTGGGACGCGAGACGTTCGTACTATGTTGTTTTCTATTTCCTTGTGCTCACTTTTCTCGCAGAAAGCCGCTGCCTTCAACAAGTATCTCTCAAACAATCCCCGTTGGTGATGAATTATTCACCAGACGGACGAACCATGGTGTACACCTCTGCCGGGCATCAGATGTATTTTCTCGAGTGTGGACAGGCGTCCGGCGGGAAAGATACCTGGAGCGTGAGCGACAAGGAGATCGTATGCCTTTACCTGATGCTTTCACGTGTTTTCACTCACTCTTTCGTAGATTCCGGGCTCAAGAGCAATGTTCAACCATACAGGCGACGGAATAGTACTGACTCATCATTCTGAGCATACGTTGAGGGTCCTGGACTATCCCTCGCTGACCGTTCGAGAGACGCCAGCTGCGCATGTCGGGGGATGCGAAGCTGCTGCCTTGGATCCCAGGGGGAGGTGAGAAGACAGGCATTGCAGCATCAACTTTGACTTATACCTTTTAGATACCTCGCGTCTGGAGGATTCGACTCTATCGTCAACTTGTTTGACTTGACGGAATGGATCTGCGCCAGGACGATTACTGCTTGCGAGTATGTTTTCCTGTTCCTAGTAGCGCGTTTGACTGACGGGCTCTGGCAGACATCAAATCAGTTCGCTAAGTTTTTCTCATGATGGAGAATATCTCGCGATCGGAAGTACAGGCGTCTATGTCGATATTGTGCGTGGTGAAGCCGTTGCTATATTTTCATTCTACTTGACGCTTTAATAGTGCGCGACCGAGACGTCGATGCCCTTGCACCGTGTGCCCGCTCTTGCTCCAGCACCAACGGTGACATGGCATCCAAGTCGGTATGTGATAGCATATTGTGGACAGACAAAAGCTAGGGAAGGAGGACCGCCGCCTGTGGCTGTTGTAAGTTTGTTCGGTGCATTAGAGTAATAATATCTGTTTTGAGTGGTATTTAATGTTCTAAATGTACACGGAATGATCTACACCCATTCCTTTGGCGTCTTTAGGACTGCCACAAGTTTACCTTCTTCAGACTCTGGATCCTGACCCATGTCAGACATGTACTCCCACCTGGCAGTCTCTGGCAAGCTCATGAGAATGCTCTCTATTCTGGCACCGGGGGCGTTGAGACCAAACTTGGTGCCACGGTCGATCATGATATTAAACTCGACGTATCTGCCTCGACGAATGAGCTGCCAGCGGCGTTGACGAGGGGTAGAAGGAAGGAGACAGCGTTTGGAGAGGATGGGGATATAAGCTGGTATAAATGCTGCACCCATGTCGGAGACAAAAGAAAAGATTTCCTCTGCGGTCTGCGGTCGCTTGTTGACTGACGAGAGACGGGGATGGGGATTGACGCTGAGGTCGTCAAAGAATATGCCTCCGATGCCGCGAGATTCCTGACGATGTGGAATGTAGAAGTACTCATCGCACCACTTTTTAAGTTCAGGGTACAGCTGTTCACCGTGTGGGGCAGCGGCGTCGCGGTGGACCTTGTGGAAGTGAACAGCGTCCTCCTCAAAGAGATAGGACGGGGTCAGGTCTGCGCCGCCGCCAAACCACCAGACCAGCGGCTTCGGCGGCTCTGGGGAGTCGGGATCGATGGCCTCGGTGACCTCAAAGTAGCGGTAGTTGGCGTGGCAGGTGGGGGCGTTGGGATTGCGGGGGTGGATGACGAGGCTGACGCCGGTCGCGAAGAAAGGGAGGCCACCGTCGACTTGCGGGAGCGCAGCGTGGTTGACGCGCATCTGCTGCACGGCAGACGGCGGGAGGGTGCCGTGGACGACCGAGACGTTCACGCCCGCCTTTTCGAGCACCGAGGTCGGCGGGGGCGCGGCATCGTCGTCGGCAGGCGGGACGGCAAAGACGCAGGAGGTGCCGTAGCCGCCCTGGGCGCGGGTCCACGAGTCACGCTTGAACGGCGGGGCATCGGGGTCGGCATTCTCGAGAGCCTTGACAATGCTGTCCTGGAGAGCAACGACGAGCTGCTCTGCCCGTTTTCGCATAGAAGCCATGGGAGAAGATTAGTCATTACCCCAACCTCCATATAAAGCGCGGGTGATAAATCTAGACTACGACTGGGCCATCGAATGATATTATACGCCCTCCAATGATATCACACTACTTTGAGAAAAATCTGACACCCTCGCCATCTGCTACTGCAATCAGCTGTGCCCGGTTCGTCTTTGCCAGGATCCCAATCGCCTTGCGCAGCAGGGCAACTGGGATGCCAGAGAGCGGCGATTCAATGGGCGGATCCGTGACTTCATAAAAAGTCATAATCGTATTCAGGTGTCCAGTCGAGGCTGCCTGTTTCCATCTATCACATTTCAGTCCCGAAAGAACGGTTCGCTCTCACCCATTCATGCAGCGTCTCTGCCCATTCCTCCGGCAGGCGCCAGTACAGCAGAGTCGTTCTCGTTTGCTTCCCGGGTTCGAAGACGGCCAGGTTCTTGGCTACCATCGCTCCCATGATATGCTCTAGATACGGGCCAAGTACACGGCCTGTGCAAGGGTCAACCCACGGGCTTCGCTCGCAACTGGCAAGGGAAACACACGGTTGATCCGTTCGTTCTTCAACACTTCGTCCCACTCGTTTCCAGACGTATCTGCATCTTCCACGTGCAGGAAAAACAGCCTTCGGTGCCGGGCATACGCTAGTATAAGCTTTATCCAGTGATCAGTGAATGAAGCAAGCGTCGTTGCGTTGGGCTGCTGGCTGTCCTTCCGGTCATTAAAAGGGAACCATACGTGACAAAACTGTCTGACCTGAAGAATGGAGGTGTAGAATGGATGGACGGTAGCAGAAATCCTGTCTTTCACCGTTAGCTACGCGCAAGGTAGGGCTATTGCCGTACCAGAAGGTGTTGTGTGAGTAGTAAATGCCATCTTCCAAGTTTGGAAATCATTATTGCCAAACTAACTTAATAAAAGATCGACAACTTCTGTGTACCGTTTTCTTGTACCTTCCACAACACCGTCTTCGATTGTCCAGCCTTCTCCCTTGACCTTGCCTTCCTCCAACCCCTTCCGAAATCCGGCTCCGACAAGCCAATCCCGTAGATACTGCTTGTCGAAGCTGGGCTGTGCAACTCCCACTTTATATCCCTCCAATGGCCAGTATCGCGACGAATCAGGCGTCAGAAGCTCGTCAATCAGAATCAGCGTGTCCTCTCCAGAAGCCCCAGGAACAAGCCCGAATTCAAACTTTGTGTCTGCGAGAATGATCCCTTTCGAACGGGCGTAGGCCGCGGCTTCTGTGTACAATTGTATGGCTGCTTGCGATACCTGGTTGTACAGGGATTCGCCGATCAGATTCGATGCTGCAGTAGAGTACGGTTAGAAGGGGGGAGCCTTCATAAGAAAAGAACGAGCCTTGCTGGGGGGAGATGTTCTCGTCATGAGCACCTTGCTCTGCCTTGGTCGATGGAGTGAACAGCGGTTCTACCAACTGTTGCGACTCGACCATGTCCGGAGGAAGGCTAATGCCATGCACGGTCCCAGATTTCTTGTATTCCGACCAAGCAGATCCTAGTGACTTTTATTGACCAAGTGAAATGCGTACCACGTGCCTAACATACCTGTCAGGTATCCCCGAACGATGGCCTCCAGCGGTATGACCTTGGCCTTCTTCACCAGCATGGCGCGTCCTTCTAGTTGATCCTTGAACGGCGCAAGTTCCTTGGGCATTTCATCGATATCACCGGTAACAAAATGGTTCGGGATGACATGTGCTAGCTTTGAAAACCAAAAGAGGGAGATTTTGGTGAGGAGTCTGCCCTTGTCTGGGATACCCTGGCGATTTGAGGTGAGAGCCAGTACGGGCTGGGGTCGATGGACTCACGTTCTTGAGGATGACATCGTAGGCGGATATTCTGTCGGTCGCGACGAACAAGAGGTGGTCGGGAGACGAAGTGCTGTATATGTCCCTGACCTTTCCTTTGGATACGAGAGTGAGCCCAGGGAGATCAGAGTTGATTAAAGCCGACATTGATGAAAGTTTTCAATCTCCAAAAACGGCAGATCGGCATTTTGATCTTTGCGATAAACAAGGCTACACAGCCACCTCTGCATCTGATCAACTGTCATTGTCAACGAACCTTCCGTCTCGTACTCTTTGCGTTCAAAGATCCGGGTTTTTTGCATGGCTTATGATGGCTCTCTCACAGGTGCCAAAAGACCGTTCATCTGTCCGAACGTCGGTCCTTGCACTGCCCTCGTACCTACACCGGTCTAGACCTTGCTGTGGCGCACTTGACGAAAATCTCCATGACGCGTGAACCTCGGTCAGGGTCTAGGCGAATGAACCCTCGCGCCATCATATCCTCTGATGCACAGATTTCTCGAGAATGGGTTCGAATCCCCGTTTCTCACGGAATATCCATGTGTCACCACCACTTATAAACTCCTGCTACTTGCGATATCTCAAACATTGCTTCGAATTCAAACATCATGCAGCTTCTCCGCCTCTTCTCCAGCCTCCTCGTCCTCCTCTCCTCGACGCTTTCCCTACCGGTGTCCGTCTCTGCTGGTAACGGCGAGATCACAACCCCCGCGAGTGGAACGGTCATCATGCCAGGGGAGGCCTTTGACTTTAAATACGACGGGATGGCAGACTACAGCATATCAGGGTACAACTACTCTGTGTGGTTGTTCACCTCTCTTCCCCAGTCATTTTCTCCTTCCGACTCGTTTGGGGCCGGATACTACTTTGGACGATACGACTATGCCAACTACCCTGGTCAGCCAGTCTTTTTTTTTTCCCTTTCATATTATATTCTTACCTGTGTTTTAGGCGTTCCGTATGCGAGCCACCCAGCACCTGCCCAGCTCGTTATGCCAAACCTCTCCGCACGCTTGGGAGGCTTCGGAACAGGAAAATCAGCTAGCAATGCTTTGGTTTACCTCGCAGTCATAGAAGAATGGGCTTCTGGATCGGTTGGTGTTTCTTTCTCGTTTCGTAAATACCATAGCGCTGATTCTCCGACTTTTCACAGACGTTCGGATTTCAAATGAACCTCGCAACGACACAGCTCATATATAACGGCACATCGTCGTAAAACGGAGTTTTTTCTCATAAGACTATGTTAGAGACACTTTATGTCGTGTATTATTCTGGACTAGGATGTATAAGCATCTTTCACACATAGACTATACTACATAGGACTAATTCACAAAAAGACATCGAACTGATGTTGAACCAATAATAGATCCAATATTAGCGGTCCAATGATCATCGGAGCTTGGAAGAAGCATTTGGCCAGTCACAACGTTCCTTGCTTTGACCGCTTCGCCTCTACATCAAACCAAAGGATCGGAAAGTAGTAGCGCTGGCTCTTTTTTTAGAATCTGGACGCAAACATGTCAGCTGTAGAAGAACATTCGCCTTTTCTCAAATCCCTGGCCTCGAGGTCACTTGCACACAATCGAAGAACTGGGAAGCCAATGACCTGACCAAGATCTTCGCTTGTGTGGCATAACACCGTGCGTGGAGTAAGTTTGGTTGCGGGCCCATTTAAGCAAAACGCACAGGCTGAGCATCCAATCCACCTGGGAACCCCACGGTCCTCCGGTATTATTTCAGGAAGACAAAGCTGGAGACCAAAGATTCCGCTTTGGGTTTGTATGAAGAGAGAGCTGGGTTGTTTGAACGAAGCACCTATATGTGGAACTTAACCGCTATCCTAGTCGGCCAGTAGAACACCCAGCTGCAGGGTAAGAAGAGGAATGGCTAAGAGATCACGACGTATACCAACAGCCCGTCGACGGGGTGGGTCTGTGCGTCAAAGACGTCTGTAAGAAGCTGTTGTCGTGCTTCAGATCGGTGTGCCCGAAGCCGCGACTGTGCGCAAGAGAGGTTCCACGATACAAGTGGAGAAGAAGAATACGTTTAGCGAGACGGACAGGGAAAATGCCGCGTTTCAAGAACAGCAATTTCACGTCTCCGTCGATGACGAGGGGGAGGTATGGTGTCATTGAAGAGGGTAAGCCATAGTGTACTCAAGGACTCCAAGTGCTTAAGTGAGGTTTTGTTTGAAGAGGTTACCGTGGTGGTAGTTAAGGATTTTGAGGCAGCGTACTGCTAGTTGACTCGGCAGCACTACAGGAAGACATAGGGGCTCTATTGAAAAAAGTAGCAGTGACGTCACTTGCGAGATTTGAACATGGAGTGGATCCTCACCCGACTGCCTAGGATACCCTCTCCCCCAACTGTCCGTCATGTTATATACGGCATTTTTCTCGGTTTTTCTCTTTCATTGACATCCACTTCCATTGCCTTGTTTTTCAAAAGGCGAAAACAAGAGCGCATCGTTGCCCAGTTTGAAGCGCGTCCTATCGAGTTGAGAAGCGATGAGGTGCTCAAGGGCGTCACAGGCTTAATTGGTGCATACTACAATGTCCTCTCAATCTTGACTAGTACTGATCCAGAGGGCAGGTAATACGCCATTGGTCAGGATCAATTCCCTGAGCGACGCGTTGGGTATCGAGATATTAGGAAAGGCCGAGGTTTGTACATTTTCTTGTATCTCTTGCGGCCCATCCCTGATTCGGTCACAGTTTCTCAACCCAGGTGGAAGCGTCAAGGATCGCGTCGCATTGAGGAGTACTTTGCACCATCTATCACTCCTTGCCAGAAACTGACATCCATTTCCCAAGTGATCGACGATGCGGAGCAGCAAGGTTTGATACACCCGCATACAGGCTCAAGGATATTCGAAGGGACAGTCGGTTCTACTGGAATTTCTATAGCTACTATTGCTCGTGCTAGGTGAGCAACAGTAGTTTGATGTCCTTAGCATGCCCATCTTCAATTTTGCCAGAGGTTATGATGCGAGTGCGTGTCTTCACCGTTCATATGCACGTCATTGACCTCATGAATCAGCCATCATAATGCCTGATGATGTTGCCGAAGAAAAAGTAAAAGCCCTCCTCTCCCTCGGCGCAGAAGTACAAAGAGTACGTCCGGCGAGTATCGTCGACAAAAAACAGGTAAGTATCTCCTTTTCACCAATGACTTGTCGCACTCTTATATGCATTTCGTAGTACGTGGTACGATTCTCGGTATTTCTATCTTCAGCTCTGTTTTTGAACGGATATCAGAACATTGCTCGCCGACGAGCTCTAGAATTCGGAAAAGAAGTACCCTCTTCCCGTCCCCATCTGGTATCTGCTTCCTCTTCCACAGTCGTAGTCTCGACAGAATCCGATGACGACGATGCGGACCTGCTCAAGCACGAGCAATTTGCGCTGAAGCCGCGAGGTTATTTTGCCGATCAGTTCGAAGTATGACTTTGTCGCTGTGTCCGATGGACGCGACGAGGACTGACAGTCATTTGCAGAATTTAAGCAACTTCAATGCCCATTTTGAAGGGACGGGTCCAGAAATTTGGCGACAAACCAATGGCCGTCTGGATGGGTTTGTGAGTGGCGCGGGTCAGTGTTTTGCCTCGAGCATCGTGATGGGTAGCTAATGTAATATGTAGGAACTGGAGGTACCATTGCTGGTATAGGCCGATATGTCAAGTCCATGAACGAAGATGTGGTCGTGGCACTGACAGACCCAGAAGGCAGTGGCTTGTACAATAAAGTGATAGGCAAATTCAGAACATCACACACTCCTATTGATGTCCTTCGCAGGTCAAGCACGATGTCATGTTTGACTCTAAAGAAAGTGAAGGAACAAAAAGACGTCATCAAGTTGACACCGTCGTCGAGGGAATGTCAGTTTGTGTTCGACATTTTCGCAATGTTTCGTGATTGATACAATTTTCTTTAGCGGTATCAACCGATTAACAAAAAACATCGCACTAGCATTGCCTATCATCGACGACGCTTTTCGGTAAGGCCTAACTGTGAACTATTCTCCGATGAACCTAATCCCACATCTAGAATAACGGACGCTGAAGCCGTCAGCATGTCCCGGTATCTCGTTCAAAACGATGGTCTCTTCCTTGGTTCCAGTAGTGCATGCAATCTCGTTGCCTGTATAAAACTTGCAAAGAAGATGGGATGGAAAGAAGGCCAGACGATTGTCACAATCTTGTGAGTTTTTTGCCATCTTGTCATTTCTGGATCTAAAACGTCACCAGATGTGATTCTGGTAATCGCCATTATTCAAAGGTGAGTTTTCCGTTCAGAGTTTAGCCAATACTTATTGTGCTGTGGTTTATAGTTCTGGTAAGTAAAATGCGTCTTCAAACCGGGTGTTGGCCGCTGATTATTGACTCAGGAACGATGAATACCTTGCCAAGGCTGGTATACCGGTTGATCAGAGCATCGTGGAGGACTTGCTTTTGCAGCCAAGTTCATAGATACTTTCAAGTATAATTGACACCCTCGTCAAACTAATACTGAATGAACCAATTCTTGAACTTCAAGTTCTTCCGTCACCTTCGGAAAGAGTCGGGGAGAGCTTGAAACGCCAGATTTGGCGAGGATGACGTCCACTCTTGCCAACTGTCAACGTGATCGTCTTACAGATCCTTGCACGGGATGATGGGAGCCATCTGTCCACATTACTGATCCTACACGGACACCACGCAATCATATAAATACAAACGCATCGTATGCTATTCCACAAAATCATGTCTTCAGAATCAGTCCGTGCCATCCAGAAGGTCTTCCTCTCTTCACCTTCCTTTGCCGTTGTCGGCGCCTCCAAGGACCAGACCAAGTTCGGTACAAAGGCAAGCTACACTACATGTATATCCATGCACTCGTCCGCTCATGTGGTCAAAGGTCTTGAAATGGTACCAAGCTCGAGACTTGGACGTCAAACCAGTTCACCCGGTTTGTAGTACTCCTTCCCCGCGTTCTGAATCGGCTGAGTTCTCATTCTCCCCTGCAGAAGGAGCCGGAGCTCGAAGGGATTGCTACAGTCCAGAAGATCAGCGAACTCTCTGCGCCTGACCAGACGTCCATTAGTGTCATAACGAACCCCAAGGCAAGGCATATGATGCTCCTCCCCGGTAGTGTAAACTTACCAATGTCCAACTCATAGATCACTCTCGGGATACTGAAGGAGGCCAAAGAACTCTCTGTACCTGCTCTTTGGTTGCAACCAGGGGCTGAGGACGCTGCAGTCGTTGAATACATTAAAGAAAACGGGCTAGCGGATCGTGTAATTTATGGAGGTCCTTGTATCCTGGTCGAAGGAGATGGCATACGTAGCCAGCTTTGAGGGTGTCCATTTGATACCTGGGTGAATTTGTGTAGTTAATGCGTGGAATTATTGCATATATTATATGGCGACAGTTGATGTGATAGAAAGAGCTAGTAACTGCCAAGACATGATGCAGAACAGGTTTTTGAGAGGATAAAATCCGTCCATGAAACCGGAGGTAGTTGAGCCCCAGGAACGTTCATTCCATGTGCACCGGTCGTAAAGGGAGCACACATATGATAGCCAGCCCGAATGTCATTAAACTATGCAAAGTACATGAGGTCGTTCTTCTTCTTGCTTTGTACTACCAGAAAAGAGTCAGCAAGGGAAGACACATACCATCCAGAAAACGTACCTTCCGATATACCGCTCAAGAAATGTTCGTGACCAAGCTTAACAGCGCCTTCTCTCAACGCAATCATCCCTGCTTCGACACAGACCGCCTTCAGCTGTGCAGCATTAAATTCATCTGTGCTCCTAGCTAGCTCATCAAAGTTGACTTCAGGAGACACTGTCATCTTCCGTGAATGGATTTCCAGAATACGAGCACGGGCGGATTCGTTTGGCAAAGGGAATTCGATCTTACGATCTAGACGACCGGAACGAAGAAGGGCGGGATCTAGGATATCAATTCGGTTCGTTGCAGCTATGACCTGGCGAAACGATGAATGACGAACAGATATGCAGTAAAAGAAAACACACTTTGATTCGCTCATCGCTGCTGAAGCCATCGAGCTGGTTGAGCAACTCGAGCATTGTTCTTTGTACCTCACGATCACCACTCTTCTCGGAGTCGAATCGTTTCGTACCGATGGCATCCAACTCGTCAATGAAAATGATAGCTGGCGCTTTCTGCTTGGCAAGAGCAAACGCGTCCCGTACGAGTTTAGCACCATCACCAATAAACATCTGCACCAATGAAGGTCCAGCAAGCTTCAGGTAACATGCTTGTGTTTGGGCAGCGCATGCTCGTGCGAGAAGTGTCTTTCCAGTACCAGGGGGACCATACATCAGGCAACCCTTTGGAGGACGAATGCCAAGTGTTTTGAACTTCTCAGCATGCTCCATAGGCAATACGATAGCCTCCATGAGCTCCTCAATCTGTTTCTCCAGACCACCGATATCTGTATACTTCTCCGTAGGCCGTTCGTCAACTTCCATGGCTTTCACACGGGAGTCATATTCTGCAGGAAGTGTATCAAGGACAAGATATGAGTCTTTGTTGACACCGACGAGGTCGCCTGGTTTGAGTTTCTCCGGGGGAACAAGACCTATCAGTGGAAGGAAGACAGTTTGGCGGGTAGAAGTTTTGATGACGGCACATTTTCCTTTACGCATAGAGTCTAGGTCTTGATTAGCACCGTCCTCTTCGCCCTCGGGGTCAACGTCAAGAATCTAGAAGACATTAGGACATGACAAGGTTCATGACGGATTTTAATTCACCTCGACAACGTTCCCAACAAGGTACGGCAGTACTTTATTCTGCTTGATCTTCTCCCCGTTGTCACGAATCTTCTCCTTCATTACACTTTGTTCATGTTGTAATCGTAGCGTCTCTGAACGCATAACCTGAGACGAATGAGAAAGACGGGTCGCATAGAAATAAGCACTATAAGGCACCTTGATGTCATTGTCAATTAACCGTATCCTGGTAAGGATTTCGTCTGTGCTGAGCGACATGATGTCTTCGGGAATGTCCTCCCAGGTTTCCTCTGCCGGTTGGTCAGGCGTTGTGTCCATGGCCGCATCTTCGCCTTGGGCAGGGGTGGTAGAATCCTCTGGCTGCTTTTCCGGGTTAGCGTTGGAGGGAGGATCCGGCGGGGGTGCAGCTGACGACATGATGATAGAAGAAGTGAGGAGACAAAATAATCCGTGAACGCGACAGTGACGCGTACAGTCCGCTGCAGCCAAGCATAGCCAAACACTTCCCCTTTCCTGGCGCTTCCACGATGGCGACGCAGCCAGCTGCTGAAATTGACGACAAGACGCGATACGAGACTCTCAAGAGGGAATTGTCATTGGCCCTTCCCAAGAAGAGAGAGTCCGACAAAAATTTGGTGTGTACTCATCACCGTTCTTCCCTTCTTACCTTACCCTTCTTTCCCATAGGCACAAATAGAGTCCCACATATACAAGTTAGAAGGCCAATATCTTACAGAGACTATTGCTCAGCACGGTGGCAACATTATTCATGGTTTCGACAACTTTCTCAAGAACCAGACTACAGGGCGGAAGAGATATGAGGTCGCTGACCAAGATCGCGTGTTTTCAAACAGCAGTCTGACAATACAAAAGGTACGTAGGGTGTTCAATCTACCATTGCTCGATATTCATTGCTTTAGTCACTCGATCTTTTGGGAGAAGTTTCAGAGAATGAAGATAACGGCAAGGTGTCTGCAGGAGGAGTCACCACAGTCACCGTACCACCTGCTACGCAAACACAGACTTCTCAAGCGCACGCGAACAAGCTGATACGGGACCGTGAATACTCAAGGAAGAAGAGAGCCCAGAATCGCAACAGAAGCGTGGGGACTGTGAGTGACGACGATTCTGTGTCTGTAGCCACATCGACCGGTCGTCCCAGGAAAAGGCCAAGGATGGCGGATGATTAAAGGTGAACGAGTAATACTATACAACTGCTTCAATACTAACCATGAAGACAGGGAACGACCGACATACATTTTATATGTCCAGAGTCCCCAGAAACTTCTTAATCTCGGCCTCCCCCATGCCTTCGCCATCAGGATCAGCAGCTTCGATGCATCGACTTATCGCGATCGTATGTCTTGTCTCCTTTGAATTAATCCAGACTCGACCGTTCGTACCAACCGCGACCTCAAGTGATATTTTGGCGCCCAAGAGAGGTAGTAAGAAATTGTTAGGATCAAGGAGTCTGAGGGTTGATTAGTGTAGTATTCGCCATAAACATTGTACATCCTTACTTTCGACACATACCCAAACTGCATCGTACCATGAAACCCCCTTTCAACTCTCCAAACCCTTCAGATTTTCGTGTTTGAGCATCGAAACATTCTAGCTCGGGTTCCATGTCTTTGTGGGCAAGCGAAACTCTTGCATAAACTAGGCTACCAATCTACGGGATGTTATTACACACGTACAAAAGCAATCATCGAGCACACCTTTATGTTTGGACGATTTCTTTTTGTTGCCCCTTCAAATGCCAGTCCGTCTAGATACGCTGAATGGGCTGAACCGATATCGACACGAAATCCTTCACCGGCCTTTTGGATCACGACACCAATGACAGATTCTTGGGGTGCAGGAACATACTATAAACTTTGAATCAATGTTAATGCTCGTGTAGAGATGAAAAAAAAGTACTCGTCTGGCATTACTCTCTACCCACCATTTGCTCCCATTAGCGGAGTGGTGAAGTGTGCCTGCCCGGGTCGAAATTATACTGCTCTTTGGCGTCGACGCCTGGGATAGCTGGATGAGGCCAGGTCCCAGCCTGAGATTGACGTGTTGAGCAGGGACGTGCTCTCCTGGTACGACGATGGACATGGTCGAGTGCAAAGAAGGAAATTCACCCTTGATCTCGTCTCACCATGTCCTCAGACCTCTCTACACAGCTCCTGCATGATTTTCCAGAGCTTGCCCATCTATCGTACGCGTATCATCCGTCTTATACCACTTTAATAACCGATGTGCCTTTTGCAGCCGTGAAGACCTGGAAGACTTGTTATCCGACCATACGTATTTTCAGGCTGTATTCCACTCGCTTCCTCGTGTCAAAGCGATGTTTCAAGCTCAAGCTGAGCTTGGTATGGCGAACGAAGCAATCGCTAGTATGTAGTTATTCTCAATAATGGCTCTGCTCTTATTTGTATGATCAGAAAACAATCTGACATTGCAAGATAGTCTGTATGCCTTGCGATCAGAAACCAAAGAGGCGTTCGACGAATCAAAAGCTCTTGAAGCCAGATGGAAAGAACTGGAGAAAGAACAGAAGGATGTCTATCAGGTTCGTCTGTGGCGCCTGCATCGACCGCGATACTGACTAGACATCAGCGTTTCACGCCTCAATTCTTGCTTATGCGACTACGACATGCTACAACGGCTCAGGACGATGCCTCCGAAGATCTTGCTTCTGCGTTCGTCCAGCAACAGAGGCCATTACCATCCGATGCATCATCGGGAACTGGTACACCGAACAGTAGAGATATAGAAGATTTCGTCAAGGAGTTCAAGGACTTGCGTAAGACATATCACAAACGCGTCATATGGGGTGATCGCTGGGCAAATGGCCAAGTAGTTTGGAGAGATGACTAGAACACGGGATATTTAAGCCGGAAGAGAATAACACGGGCGAGTCTATTTCTCCGTGCTTTGTTGCTGTCATAAAAGGTCCTGACCTTGATACAGTGGGAAGTTTAATCAGCAGAACGAACCACGTGTAGGCGGCGCCCTTGTGTTTTCAAGCACCAGGGAGATCGCGGAACTTCAGTTACCCCTTCATTTCCTCGATACCTGATCTATAGGCGTGGAACACTCTCATTTTCGGAATGATTAGACCTTGATCTCTAAATCCCGACGATCATGCGCAAGGTCTACGCACCAGACTATTGTATACATTCATTCCCGGAGTTCATCCAATCTTTTCTTCCTATCCATTGTTTCCCCGGCACTGGCGTTCCGATGAATAACCCTCTCCCTATACCCATCCACACATTAAGAATTGATGACATTCTGTTATATATACCTACAAAGCAGAAGCCTTAATTCGCCCAAGATTTCTCAAGCCTTATCAGTCTCCATAATGTTCACGTACCTTACACTTCTATTCTACGCTGCGAGTGTTTCAGCACATTCTATCTTCCAAGTATGCCATTGCTGCACTACCTCATCTGTTTCTCTGGCACTAATATCTTCACAGGAACTCTACGTCAACGGCGTAGACCAAGGACACATAGTCGGCATTCGTGTTCCCGATTACGATGGTGTACGTCTTTTCACCAATTGATGGGGGCGAATTTGCGTACTCAGCAACCCTACCAAAGCCTATCACAGATGTCACTTCAAACGACGTCATCTGCAACGGTGGAATAAACCCATATCACCAACCAATGTCAACTACTGTCATCCCTGTTTCGGCAGGATCTCAAGTCACCGCAGAGTGGCACCACACGTTGGCTGGGGCTGATCCTAGTGACCCCGCAGATCCTATCGATGCCTCTCATAAAGGTCCAGTTCTGGCTTATTTGTTGGTCTCTCGATCCTTCCTCCGTAGTTGTTCTTACCACCTCAACTCTTAGGGCTAAGGTTTCCAACGCTACCCAGAGTACAGTAACAGGTCTCCAATGGTTCAAGATCTATGAAGATGGCTACTCCAACGGGGTGTGGGCTGTGGACACCCTTATAGCCAATAAGGGCAAGGTCAGCTTCGCCATCCCAAGCTGTATTCCCGCCGGGCAATACTTGTTGAGGGTAGAAATTATTGGTAAACGTTTTTGTCGAGCTGAGATTTAAAGTATTCACTTATCTCGACCGTAGCTCTGCATGCCGCATCAAGTTATCCTGGTGCCCAACTCTACGTAATTGTATCATCAGTCTTCAATTCACTAGGAGACTAATCCTTGCTTTCAGATGGAATGTGCACAATTACAAATTACGGGAGGTGGTAGTGCATCTCCAGCAACAGTGTCCTTCCCTGGCGCATACTCTGGTAATACATTCGCCTTAGACCAATTCTCTATCTTACCTCCCTAACCAGGTACTGATCCTGGCATAAAGATCAACATATACCAGCCGTTGTCCGGGTACACAATTCCAGGTACGTAAGTTACAAGCCTGAATCGACTTGTTATAAATACCCCTTTGTACAGGGCCTGCTGTGTTCAGTTGCAGCGGTGACAATACCGCCCCTGCGCCTTCATCTACAGCTGTTCTACCTTCCACTACAAAGGCACCTATTTCATCTACTAGCCAAGTCGCTTCTACGACCTCAGCTGTTGCAACCGCTCCGTCTTCCGGTGCTTCCGTTGCACAATACGGACAGTGTGGTGGTGCAACGTTGGTGTTTGGTTCAAGTTTACTGTCGTAACATCTGATGCCTTGTGCAGGTACACTGGACCAACGGCTTGTGCTTCGCCGTTTACGTGCACAAAGCTAAATGACTACGTATGTCCTATTTCTCGAAGGTTGTTGTCTTGCCTGCTGACAGAATTTCAACTTTAGTATAGTCAGTGTTTGTGAATTCGGTCCTTTTTCTATTACAAGCTTTCCATACCTTGGCATGGTCTCTATACTTTTACCTTTGTAATTTTACGATGCGCTTGGGATGTATAATTGTTCAAGATGCCATGATTGATCGTGCTACTATAAACCTCCACCACTGAACCTCTGTCAAACTGGAAGGCCGCTATTCTCAAGGGTGACTTTTCTTCCTCGCCCTCGACAAATATGGTTTACCTCCCTTAGGCTCACCGTTTTTCCTCACGTTTTTTCGCATACCATTGGAGTTTCGATCAAATTACAGGTATACCGTTTTCAACCTTTGTATTGCTTGTTCGTTTCTCAACGTTCTATATGTTTTCCAGCTTACGTCGAGTCCGCCAGGTAGCGATCAGAGACCATGTTTCATTGTCGATGCTTGACCCGGACCATGAGCGAAACTCCCATATTGCAGATAGGTTTTGTGACATCTGTCCGCCTTCAAATGTCGTGACTTTGACCGTGACATGTGGCGATGCGGCTCTGTGACTGTAACACGTATAGACGGTATAAAAATGTAAGTCATTTGCTCTTCGTGTCAGCGCTAATATCTTCTCCGCTCAGCAGTATCTGGCATCCATTTCGACGTAGCGTGGCACGTTTCATGATTCAGAAAGATGACTGGGGTACAGGATATTAACGTCAGAAGTTGAAAACGCCGGCGAGTATTTTTTTTGCAAATAGGTCCTCAACTCGACGACGGGATGATTGATTAGCAGAACAACTGGAATTGACAGTGCTTTTTTGTTTCAATCAGATCACCGGAACGTCAGTTATCGCTTCATCCTCTCGGTGTGTGATTCATAGGCGCACGATCGGTCCTTTTTGGAACGATTAGACCTTGATTCCTAAATCCCGAACTGCGCTAGGTCTATGCATTGGATTCCTGTATACATATATCCTCAGAGTTGTATTCACTCCCTTCTTTCTATTCATTCAATCCTCGACACCCGCGTTCCGATGAACCGACATCACACCCTTCCTGGCATACCCGTCTATCCACTGAGATCTGATGTCACTTCCTTGCGTTTGCATATAAAGCAGGAGTCTCGATTCGTCCTAGGTCTCTCAAGCACTGTCAATCTCCGGAATGTTTGCGTACCTTACACTTCTATTCTACGTTTCAAGTATTTCGGCACATTCTATCTTCCAAGCATGCTGTTGTTACACTGTGCGTTCTTCTGGCGCTAATGTCTTATAGGAGAAAACTACCTCCTCGGCGACGTCATCTCTACCTTCCAGTAGCGCATCCAATAGCACGAGCGCTTCATCGACGGCTTCCGGTTCGTCTAGCAGCACCGTTTCTTCTTCAAGCTCATTTGCCGCAACTACCCTATCTTCTCAATCTTCCGTTGCACATTACGGTCAGTGCGGTGGTGCAACGTTAGTGTTTGGCTCAAGACGCCTGTCGTAATATCTGATGTCTTGTGCAGGTACAACGGACCAACCGCTTGTGCTTCGCCGTTCACGTGCACAAAGTTCAGTGACTATGTATGTTCCTCATTCTAAAAGGCCGATGTCTTACTTGCTGATCAAATTTTGACTTCAGTACAGCGAGTGTCTGTGAATTCAGCCCATCTTACTACTAGGAATCTCACGTGTGAGAACTATGCTTTCGCTTTTGTAATATTACACTGCCCCTGGAACGGATATTTGTTTATCACGTCATGATTGATATCCTTGTGCTGATTATCAGTGAGCGTGCTATTCTAAGCCTGAGGCCACTTCAGTCTCGCGTACCAAACCAGTATTTGGCAAGAGGGGAAGTTTGCCTACGACAATTCTCGCTTATCCTCGCCTTCCTCGGCAGATTGGTCCTAGTGAAAGGTGCTATGGTATGGCGTTCTTTCTGAAGCTCCGAGTTTGTTCTTTTATCCAATTGGCATGCCGTTCTTTTCTTGTCTTTGACGGAAGACATCAGTGCACGAACGAATTATGACGCATGCTGGGAATAATAACCCTTTGAAGGTAAAGAAATACTGCATTTCTCCGTCACTAGACCCTCCTCTGATCAGCCACGTCAGTTTCGCTGATTCTTCGCTAGGCATACGCTGACCTATGTATCGCTGGCAAGCCGAAACGCCCCATTGAGCTTCCAAGGTACGTATTAGGTCTACGTGCTTGCTGGCTTCGTCCTATTGAACGAGAAGAACAGTATATAAAGGCCCGTCCGATGCACGTAGCATCCATTGAAACATGATCCAAGCAAAGAGCGCCCTTTTCTGCTTTGTCGCAGCTGCTGCCTTACTCGTGGACGCAAGGTCCGTCTTCTCGGTGGGTTGAGCCTTGTATTAGAGCTTCGGTGCAGACCCTGACCCTTGTGGTGCAGGCCGTATCTGTCGATGGCGTCAATCAAGGTCACGCTGTTGGCGTTAGGGTCCCCTCGACCAACGCCGTGTGTATTCTCTTCACGCTGCACACAAAACATGACGCTGAACAAATGCATTCTTAGCCTATCACTGACATCAACAGTGACGACTTGATATGCAACACGAACTTCATACAGCCAGTATCTGATGTCGTTATCAAGGTCGCAGGAGGGGACACAGTCACTGCACAGGTGGGTAGCATGCTGGACGTTGGTATCCAGCATCCCGTCCTCAAGGTGTTCTTTCATGCAGTTCCATCGCACCCCTGCAGGTTATACAGGACCGGACCCCGCCGACCCAATCGATCCCACAAACAAAGGTTAGACATGACAAACTGTCTTCGACAACAATCTCGCTAATTTTCTCGATAGGACCAGTCTTGGCTTATCTGTAAGCTCGGCCATCCCCTGGATTATCTAGGTCACTCAAGAGGTATATAGTGCAAGCATTCCTGACGCTACACAGTCGGATGTCACAGGCAGGCAATTTTGCAGGTTTCGACCAGTTCCTTCACTCACACATGACAGGTCTCAAGTGGTTCAAAATATTTGAAGACGGGTACGATTCGGTGACGCACCAATGGGGTTCCGACCATCTTTACCTCAACGGAGGAAACGCAACGTTCACAATTCCAAGCTGTTTAGCGTCCGGAAACTATCTGCTAAGAGCAGAGTACATTAGTCGGTGCTGCCATTTGAATTGCATCTTTCTTTCTAACGAACGGATAGGTCTTTCGGATGCCACCTTTTACCCTGGCGCCCAATTTTTCGTGAGCATGCAACATCTGGCAATACTCTGAGTATACTGATATTTATTTTTATTAGATGAGCTGTGCACAGCTTTCCATCACCAGTGACACTACGGCTCTTGAAACTCCTGCGACAGTCAGCTTCCCTGGCGCATACACGAGTAAATCCTTCCGTAAAGATGTGAAATAACAATTGTTCAACGTCTATTCCAGTCGCAGATCCGGGTATCATTACGTCCATCTTCGGTATCAGCAGCTACACCCCTCCAGGTATGTAATCTTCAGCCCGAAATCCTATTCACCATTACTGACGATCATAAAAGGTCCGGATGTCTTTACTTGTTAGATTCTTGACGAAGGATGGATGGGGCAGATAGTTCGAGTTCTTGCAAAATATTGATATGTACTAGGTACAAAAATAAGGTTTCAGGTTCTTGATAATGAGTGGCAGTGCTGTCAGGGATTTGACATAGGATCCCGAGTCGCAACTTTGTTTCCACCTTCCACGTATGTCATTACCGACACTGCCCATCGAGGTCTGGGAGCAGGTAATTGGCTTTCTCAGCAGATATAACCGTAGAGCATTATGTGCCTGCTGCCTAGTATGTCGGTCCTGGGTTCCCATTGCCCGTCATTACATCTACGACACCACTCTCCTCGTATCCTCATCTCAGGTAGCTAAGTTCCTCAAATCGTTGATTTCCGTAGAAGCAACACAAATTGGGTTGTATGTCAATATCCTCAAGCTTCATGAAGGCAGCGGTCGAAGCCCCCGCGAGCAGCTTTGGTTCAGCAAGGCCCTTCCAACCCTGTCGCGCTGCCTGCCCAACGTCACAAATCTTACAATAGATTGTATTGTTCCGGACACATTTGACCCATCTTCATGGTCAGCATTGCTGAACGGTTTCCTCAAAGTTACTTCCTTCACTTTGTTTCTCTGCCGATTCACTTCCCCTACGGAAGTATTGCAGCTCCTAGCCTCTTTCCCACGAATGTCCTCCCTTCATATCACACGGCTAGGCTTCATTGAAGACCCTAGACGTGTGGTGACGGATTCTGTGATTTCCCCACCTCCAGAGCTTGTCCTGCTGAACTTACAGCAGATGCACATGCCCTTTCTACTGCACTGGCTTACAGAACATCATATAAGGATTCGTTCCGCCAGTTTTACATCCGTGCACGGTGCGAGCATGGAAAGCATAGGCAAATTTGTTCGCCAGCTTGGTCCTTCGCTGGAGCACCTGTCATTTTCCGAGCCTGAAACTGATCTAATCCAGCCAGGTTAGCATGGCATTTACGTCTTAAAGAGTTAATAATGATGTTTGTTTGCGCCAGAACACTTCGCAGTAGAGCATTTCAATTTTGCTGCTAACACTCACCTGCATTCTGTGAACATCAATAGGATGTATGCCATCCGCGGGGTCCCGTGGCTATCAGTCCTCTTATCCCAAATACAATCCGACGATTTAGAGTGTGTCCGTTTCGCAATAATGGCGGACACCGTGGATTTTCTTCAAGAAATTCCTTGGTCTCAAGTAGACCATATCCTATCCCGACTTTCCTCCATACGAACAGTCAAATTCCGTTTCTTCATGGACTTGTCACTGTGGCAAAAGGCCGCGATGTTCGTGAAAACTCAAGTCCCCAAATTGATCGACCGAGGCGTTCGTATAGAATTCGAACTATGAACATTTTGTTCACATCATCAGCCTCTCGCTGCCCTCAAGTTTTCCCCACCCCAGGGTGTGACCCCAACTCCGCCACATTCTTTCAACTACCATTCTTTTCTCGTGCCTGTCAAGTTCTGGATTCGACAGATCTTCCACATCTTCCAAAAACCCCTCACGCAGTCGGGAACGAGAAGGAAGATATTTTTCTCCATATGCACGGAGATGGGCGACGGATACAAGAAGCAGACCAGCTGTAAGGGGAGAGACGCCTAGGCCATAGGTAGTGTGTTGTGGTCCAGAAGTCAAAAGACGTTCAATACGTCTGCAAGCGGCATTGTGAGCATGGGACGATGAGCTCCGCAATGATATACATACCGCATAATAAACCAAACGCCGGTGCGCTTATGCTTCCCCCCATACCGACCTCGTCCTCGACCACCAGTCCAGACCCTGCTGAGATAGCCACCAAGAAGATAGACAAGTCCAAAGGCAGGTGCCACACCGACGAACGCAAACGTCAGTTCTGCGATTTTCTATTAGAATCAGTATGTCATCCACAATTCGCCCACAGACCTTGAGACTTCAATAGTTTGTCAATTCCGAATAGAGCTTGATCAATATCAACCTGAATAAAGATCAATGAAAGGACCAAAGAAATTGAAAGTGCCGTACCTTGGCCTTCTGGACTTGAATGAATAACGTTCGAAGGAGATTGCCTGTTATTACAGATCTAAGTGGGCTGCGGATGTTGTTTTCATACAACTTCAGGACCGGTGTGATGTCTCCTAGTTTGACTTGCTTGGAGAGTTCTGCTAGTTCATCTGGGCCGTAATGCAGATGATCCTTCGCAAGCGATATGGTCATCCGTTCCAATGACTGGGGAGGAACAATGTAAGTGCCAGACGGTCATGATAAAGTTCGCGACATTACTTCAAGGTCAGCTGCTACGCCTTCTTTTTGGACGATGACCCCATCTTCGCCGCGAGCGCGAACAGTATGGATGATGTCTAGACAAGGCTCTACAAGCCATCCCAACACGAAACTTTGAACCGTTTCATGTGCATCTCGTGCCATTTGAACCAGACTGGCTCGAGAAGTATACATAGAACGAAGGGTGTAAGCCAGTAAAGGAGGAAACAAGAGGAGTTTGGGCCATAATAATATGAATCGAGATGGTCTATGGAGCTCCCGCTCTTTCAGAGTAGTGGTGTAAGCAGTTATGCTTGAAGGAAGGGTTATGCTGTGGATGTCACGGAAATCTGAGAGTGCGGAGCCCCCGTTCTGAAACTCGTCCGACGGTGACTTTCCTTCAATCACGCTTTTTAATACACCTGAAAAGGAGGAAAGTTCGGATACCACATATTCATCTTCACCTCGAATACTTTGGAACGAATCTGCAAGCGACTGTCTCAAGGCGCCAAGGTTCCCCAGAATTTTAGCCCTTTCATCCCTCATATTACGTAGTTCTCGTTTCTTTAGGTGACATTCGGCCCTGGTCAACTCCAGCGGTAGAATAGTGAACCGCCATAATGAATGCAGGCAGCACATGACAACATTCCTGAAAGTATGAAGAAACCTAATGGGTGTGGTGCATGTTGGCAAGAAGAGCGATGAGGGCGCTTGAGATGTGGTGTGGGGAAAGAGAGAAGATAGAAGGATAGACGGCTGGAAGGGAGTCGACAGGGGTCGACGAAGGACGGCGAATGTAGATCGTGAGGATTGTTCGTGTTGAATTGTATTCAGCACGACCTTCCAAAGATTGAAACATCGACCAGGAAAAGCTGTAAGTCAAACACGATCATGGCAACATTGTTATTATAGCCATCGGCAGGCTTACTTTGAAGCAGATACCAAAACACGTTCGCCCAAGAGCGTTCAACGTCTACCCACCATTCAGCCTCGTTTTCCAGCTCTATTGACTCTGAGAGGAACGTATCCATTGAGTTAGCGTACAGGGCGACCGCCACTTTGCTGATGACGGCGCGCTGCAAGGCCTGTTGCTCCTGGTCCTTGTCAACATTGTCCGGAAGGCCCGAAACGTGAGTTCTCTCTTGTAGTTGAGTGGAAAACCCTATGGCATCGTCGAGGACCTGACGGGATACGAGGGCGGGATTTTCGAGGGACGCTAGTAGAGATCGCAGCTTTTGCTTCCGAGCTGTATCCTGGAAGGCGGCAGTAGTAGCGAAGAAATCACGGCTGGAAACTTCATTTATCGCGCCTAAAGGATGCAGATTTTGGTTGAGAGGTGCGGTGTAATGTTGGATAAAGGCGGATGGATTCATGCTACCTGCATGAGGTGGTGGTAGCAGCACAAGACGAGACTTGTCGCGGTCACGCAATTACGGCGTGACCTCAGTTTCATCTCCTAACCTCGCTACTTTTATTTTATTAAACTAGAAGCCCACTCGGGTAATAATTCTTGGTTCATATGAATACTAGTAGACATTTTGACGGGGAAAAAAAGTTGCCTGCCGTTAATGCCGTCGGCTCGAGTTCTTATCATCTTACTACTTCCGAGTTAGCCTTTAAGCAAGTTTGTCACTTCCTCGCATAATCCAAACTTTCCCGGAAAGATAATGGTTCTTTCAGGCGGAAACATTGAAGAGAAAACGGTCGCTACTCTGTCACCTTTAGAGCAAGATCTGAAAGGTATGCAACATGCCATCAAGCAAGCTAGGATTGGTTTTGCGGAGGGCGGCATTCCTAGTACGCTATCAGACTGTTTCTTTTGATACCGTGTAAATGTAAACACCTTCCAGTCGGAGCTGCCCTGATAGATGACACCGGCAAAATCATCGCTGTAGGGCGGAACAGAAGGGTACAGGAGAATAGTGCTATCAAACATGGCGAAACAGATTGTCTGGACGCTGCCGGACGCCTTCCGCCAAGCGTCTACGCAAAGTGCACAATGTACACCACATTATCCCCCTGTCCGATGGTCAGTGCATCGGGTTCTTCGTATATTAGACTGTGTCCTTGACGTTGCTTGCAGTGCTCCGGCGCGTGCCTTCTTTTTGGCATTCCACGGGTCATCATTGGCGAGAACACGACATTCACTGGACCAGAATCTTTTCTCAAAGAACGGGGAGTCGAAGTCCTCAACCTTGGCACGTATATTAATCCAGACATCCGATTCAGATGTTGATATATACATTCCACAGGGCTTGAGGAACCTATGAAGATGATGCAACAATTTATTCAGCGACATCCAGAGATTGTAGGGCTCCTCATTTACTTGCTGTTTGCAGTGACTGAGTATCTCCTGAAAAGTGGAATGAAGATATCGGAGAGCCCAGTAAAGCATAAATCTATAAAGAATATCATCATAGTTGAATCGCACGCAAGTCACATGGAATGTAGTCGACAATGTCTAGATTTTAGGAAGCAGTCGGTTGTACTAGTGGCCAAAGGCCTCGGCGCGATGACATCAAGATCTCCAGCCATCAATAATATTAATTTTACCAATTGAAGACCTCTCAAGGCTGTTAGTCGCTGGGTATGGACTCAGGGCTCGTTGCGTGAAGCAGCCATCCTAAGCCTTCGATTTCATTTGTCGCCCTTAATATATTCTTTGTTGATGTTGTTGAATTTTGTTGGTAAGACCTCTGCGAGCTTTGAGATATCGTGAAAAGGACGTCTCGAAAAAAATCGTACGGTCATGTAGAATCAGTCAATAGGCAAGAGCCCTTGCTCTGAAATTTGATCACTCCTTCGGACCGAATAAGCCGGAAGGAGATGGAGGAGCCGAAGCGGCGCACGTTCCTTATTGGTTGCGACCACCACCTTAGACCGATACCACTTAGACTGTACAATGAATAGGCAAGTAGTTTTTGGGTATGAGTAATGTTTTGGAACTTATCCGCCACCATAGAGGTCCCATCATTCTGGTTTGTTTGTTCCGAAAAAGTTCTATCACCAAATTTACTCTGAATTATGTACTACAGACAATAGACGAGGCAGAGGTGCGTCGGCTGCTGTTGATTTGTGTTTATTTATAACCTCAAATCCCATACCTTAGTATCTCCTGGACCAACTGGTTCGGTATTTCTTCGTGTGGCTGGATGAAAACTGACAGTGTTACCCCAAAGCCTCCTCCCTCCTCAGACGACGAGCAGTTTATTGTGAAATTACGCAGACGATTACAAGACCTTTTGTCTGATTTGAGGGCTGGCGCAGAAGGCACCGGTGCAAATTGATCTTTTGGTAGATTTACGATGCTGGATAACCAGAGAATATCTCAATCTGACTATTTAGGTAGTCACTACCTATAACACAACTTGAACATCTATTACCCTTACGATTATAATAAGGCCCATTAATCCTTCATGATATGGATGGATGTCATAGGTGCTTGCCACGTTCAGACCGCTCGTCAACGTTTCAGCTTGCGACGGCTATACGGCGTATCAATCCTGAGTAGGCAAACAAAGAGGTGGAAACACACCAGTGTTCCACGTCCATCAGCTGGGGCTTGGATCATACGTTGTAGCCTCTACGATAGTAACTCGGGAAATAGCATGAGGACGCTATTTACTTAGCTGGTATCAAAGTTCACGCTGAAACAACTGAAAACGCTTCCGTTCACTTACAACATATGGGATATCCGTCCATGGGATGGTTCCTAAGAAATTGTAATAAACCAAATTCAGATAAATTCAAACTCTTGTTTGAAACACCCACCTTGTCCAATATGAGTCGTGAAGTCCTTCCGCACCCACTTTCTGTAATCTTGCGCCCAGAAGTCGTGCTTCTTGGATGCGATGGTGATGACCTCTAATTTGGCACACTCGCTGAACAGTTTAGTGACAATAGCGTTGTGGTCGCTCCGGAGGATCGATAATCCGAGCACGGGTCGCATAGAAATCTTGAAGACCTCTAAATTGGGCATCAAGTGGACACAGTCCAAGTCGTCTGCCTGGTTCAGCACCGCTCATTAGGCGGTACTCAAGAAGGGTAGGAGACTACGTACCTGCACTCCTCTTAATTCCAAGTTCCTAACCTGGTCAAGATATTGTGCTATCGTGGACAAATTTGGGCGCATGAAATAACCTCCAAATGTCATCGTACGGACATTTGCTAAAGAATCAGCGAGAAGGGCTGTGTCTGGATCCGGATCATCAAGGTCTGGTATCCAGTCCAGATTCGTAATGTTCCGCCCAGGAAGGAACGTCTGTATCAGACCGTATCTCCCGCGGAGGGAGGTGAGAAAGGGTACGACATCTATAGACGGCGGGGGGATGCGAGAAGGGTCCCAGCAACTAATAAACGACTTGAGCAATTTCTGTGTGGACAGAAATTCGATGAGAAGTTGTTCGTCGCAGGAGCAGTCCCAGTCAAGCTCCTCGAGCTGGAATGTGCACCCTGTGAGTATCTGTGCGGCGGACGAACCTCCGAGGGTGCGAAATCCGAGGTACTTGAGTTCGACGAGAGCGAGAAAGGCGGTATGTAAGAGTGTCAAAAAATCGGACAGCGGCTCGATACTGAAGGTGATGAAGAGCTTATAGCTGCGGACGAATTTGGCAACGCGTGGACACGAAATTACACGGTTAAGGAAGAGAGTTTGGGTAGTAATATTGCAGAAGTTGTTGAATGATTGATATAGGATACGCTCTGCTTCATAGTTGAATGCACGCGATGTGAACATCAAGGAAAGAAGCGTCCCGCGATCTTCCTGTGAGTAGTGTTCAACGATGCATCGGTATAGATCAACTGGAAGGATTGCCCCCATTGCTGTCCTTTTATCAGCTCTCTGTTGAGTCAGAGAGAACAAAAGGAAACGTGTGCTCACCGAGAAATAATAAGGTGAGAAAATCAGTAGCCTGAATAGAGGAAAGGAGACCAGTACAGCAACGATTAAATGTAAAAGAAAATTGGAAAATATGTCACCGGAATAGCTGTAATAGGTTAGTTGCTATGCGCACACCAAGCAGATTGGCGGGCCTCCGAAACGAGTCCTACACGCGAGACTCGCATGGCGGCCCGGTCCCGAATGAGCCGGGTATTCTTTTCCAAAACCTCCGAAGGTGACCCTTTGATTTTTTACAACTCGCTTCTTCGCTTCGCGGCTATTGTCTCAAACGGAATCACCCCCGTTGCGTCGCATTCTCTAGGCTGTGTTAAACTGTAGAGCACCAACTATGGTTACAGAGAAACAAAAACCTTATTACACGGCGTTTACTGCACCTCTCAGCCACATCAAGGAACATGATATTTTCGTTGTTCAAATTTCTGACAGCTTCTCTATAAAACTGTTCATCAATTAACGACGCCACGAACAACCACTATACGCTCCGTAATGAAACTCAAGAGGGCCTCCATCGGTATCTCCTCTGGCTCTTCATTTTTGCTCAGAAGCAGGAGTCCCTCCCCGTCATCTGTAACATCTCCTTCACAACTCTGCCACGACCTTGCCATTTTTCCGCCACCGCCCAGTGCCCAGGGCTTTCCAGAGGTCACTTTCTTACATGACCCTCCCCCCGTTAATCTGCTGCTCTCTGATTTGCCGTTCAGAATGGACGTCCCGCGTATCACTCAGTCTCGCCCAGGCTCATATAACAGCATGAACGATCTTATCCTGTCCCGTCGCAGCTGTTTCGACATTTTCCCTCCCGTAATTCCATCTCTCGCTCTTCCAGAGCCACAGCCTGAGCCTGAGCCTAGGCAGTATCCCTATGTCATCTACATACCCCCGTACATCCCCCCAGCTGAAGAACCCGAACCTGAGAGCGTACGCCTAGCTGCTGAACTGCTCGATCGGGGGAATACCCATCGCAAACCCTCCAAGGGCAAGACAACAGGCGAGAAGAAAGTATACATCAAAAGCCACCTCTCCCAAGAGCTCCAGTGACGGCAGCGCGATTCATTTTTATTTTCAGGTCCATACTACAACATCTTATTACTTTTCTTTCTAGTCACCGCTCTGTCTACTGTTATGTTGTTTTCATGTCCTATCCATATCGGTTACCCTATTGTTCTCACGCCTTTTATACATGTAATCCTTGTAATTTTGATGCTATGATCCATGAATATTCTAGATGCAAGCGAAAAAAAAATGGTATCCTCATGTAACGCTTTATCTACAGTGACACTTAGTGTCCTCCCTTGATGTTCCCTGCTACGTACTCCGCGCTCCACCACTGCAAAGAACAAAGTCAGTCATTATCTTAAAATCAAGGGGAAACAGCATACTGTCACCAGTCTCTTCACGCCCTCTTCCAAACTCACTCTGGGCTCGTACCCCAGGACCCTCCTCGCCTTTTCGATATTATGCCATCTCGACGCACAGCTATATGTCACCCTGAACGGCGTCAGAGCAGCCGGTCTCCCAGTGATCCACCCAATCCACTCCAGCAGCCTCGCTGCAGCCATCCCCACCGGCTTCGGCAGGACGAAGGGTGATCTTGGCTTCCGCTTATCGGGAAAGATAAGATCTAGTTGATGCCATACAACGCGCATGAAGTCCCAAAAGTAGCAGGGCTCGCCATTGGTGATGAAGAAGGCTTGACCAGCGACGGCAAGGGGGCTGTGATCAGGGTAAAGAAGTTTGGAGCGGGCAACTGCAGAGTCGCCAAGCGGGTCGAAGCGTGTTCGGACGACTGGACGGTAAGCAGAGGCAGAATCGGGGTCGTGGAAGGCTGTCAAGAGCTTTTCGGCGTTGGGGGTCGGTGATATGCAAGGTCCCAATGGCCGGGCATCGCTAGTAGGTACCCGCCGAGCACCTGTGGTCAAGTCAATGGATGGAAGAGGATACTCCAAAATTTTCTTTTCGGCAGGGGTAAGTTCGGGCAGCTTCTCGGGACTATAGCGTTTCTTCTCGTCTTCGGGTAGCTCGTCCAAGGGTGGGGCAGGTGCAGGGAGGGAAAGTTTGTCTGCGGCAAGCAGATGTGCATAAGCGACATTCTCAACATATGTCCAATCAAAGATATTGGTATTGTCACCAATCTGGAAATGGGTTTGGCCCTTTTCGTAGACCGCATATAACCCAGCCATGACTTGATGGTCTCCAGGGCTAATTGTTTACATGAGAATCGCGAAGAAAACAGAAATGAATGTACTAGGCACGCACCCAAATATCCCAGCGGGTCGCAACGCAACAGTCAACAGTCCCCTCTTTCCATTGGCTTCCAAGACGGCTGCTTCACCGTGGGCCTTGGAGTCGTTATACGCATCCATGGGTTTTTCGGGGGGAGGTAACCGTTCGTCAATGTCGACAATATCCGCCCCATTAAACACTACTCCTGCAGAACTCGTAAAAACGAGTTTTCGAACGCCGGTTTCCTGTGCAGCAGCTATCACTGCCTTGGTGCCGTCGACGTTGACTTTCCAGTACAAAGAGGGGTCCTTGAGGCCGTGTGGAGGAGAGGCGACATGAATTATACAGGTGGTACCACTCTACAAATAATATTCATCGACTGGTCACAGCAGTAGAACTTGGGCAAGACATACTTTTCGCAAAGCTGCTGCGACTTGATCTTCTTCGCTGATGTCCCCGGAATAAAAAGGCACGTCGTGATATCTCTGTACAATGTCGAAGACAGAGACATTGTCGCCTCTCTCGAGGAGCTGGTTTACGATATGGCGGCCTAAAAATCCACTGCCCCCGATAACAAGGTAGACATCTTTTGAGGGGGCTGACATTGTGAGGGTAGGGAAAAGATTCAAGACGACATCGGACGATACTTGATGACGCGTGACACGTGCACTTTCCCTCGCGTTTTTGAGACTAAATAAGACGCGTCCTTTTTGAGGAGGATAACGCGAGTTGGGACCTTGAAAAGCAAGTTCCCGTTACATGACGGAATGCGGTGGACTGGATGGACAGTACAAGTGTACTACCTAACATATTGAAACTAGTATAATAGGGGACAGCTGATTTTCTGACCCCGAGGATCAAGGGAACTGAATTACTGTGGTAAATGACCGGCACCAAAATAATTTTAATCCGTGACGACAGGTAAATAAGCCGAACCCACGTATAGCAAATTAAGCGGGGTCGCGGCACAAATGATGGAGGAATGCAAGACAGTTGCCCAGGTGCAACCAGTATCAATTACACTTGATGGTACTACAAAAAAGCTCTTGACCCTCGGAACCCTTGTTTGCGACAAACACAGTCGACGAGGCAACTAATAGTAAGAACTCCTGTTGGCCTGAGATTGAACCTTCCTTTCTTTCTATCATGGCCACTCCAACCCGTCCGTCAGGACCATGTATCGAATGCTATCTGAGTGATCGTAAAGATCGATTTACAAACATATCCTTTCGTTCAGCATTGTGATACAGATACATAGAGCATGTAACCCTCTCGATAGCATAGCAAACGGATCAAAGAAAGCAAGAGAAATCATTTCTTCGTAGCAGTAAACTCCTTCTGACAATAGAACTTGTGTTGGACGAATCGCGTCACCGTAACTGGAGGTGCTTCCAAAAGAGTAGCTATAGATAGTCGCACTGAGCCTTTTTTTGATATGTTCGTCATGCAAAGCAGTCCAGAAAGTCTCGTGAGACCTAGTGACTGCATCAAGAGATTTAACAGCATATAAGCCGACGTCAACATACGAAGGAAACTTGCATTGTCTCTTAAACGTTTCTTCAGCACAGGTCGGATGCGGTCGATGTCTGGCAAGGTCAATGCGTCTAGTAGGCGATTGCGGTGAGATTGTTTGTCGTTTCTGGGTTTCGAGCACAGGCAGAGGGTCCAAAGCCATAGTAGTAGCACGAAGAGGCTTCGAAGTTGGCTCAAGTCTTGGTTTCTTGGGGGGACGTAAGTCTATAGAAGTAAAAGAATCTTCGATATCATCGTGGGGTCGTTTCGTCAGGTTCGTACGCCAGCTTTCCACCTTGGTCCTCGAGGATACGATAGGAGTTTGAAGTCCATTAGGCTGGTCTTCAAAGTTGACTTTGCAGGGATAAAAAAGATCTGAGGGTCGTTTGTTATAGCCTCCTGTCTGCGAAATGAGACGTACCATCCAATACGTATTTGGAGATAGGCATAGGGAACTTCTCTGAGATGGATTTGAGAATCCAATCCGGATGTATGACCTATATAGAGTTGAGACCAGATTACAGGATCCTGCTGAGGAAACGAACAATCAATGATCTATTGAGTAGCCTTCAAGAGCATGAGTGCATGTGAGCTGAACAAGACTGTTATGACGCACTTCGGCAGCCACAGATCTTCTGGACCATTACAAAAAAATGAATCGGCTCGGTTAAAATCATCGACTGAATGGGTGAGGGTACCACCATGTTGTACTATTTCGTCTGTTTACTCAATGCCCGCAGAGAAACCCAGACGGCTTACCCCAGGCATAAAGAATTGCCTTGGAAACAGAAGGACTAAAGCACCCTATTGTAGAAAAAGTCAATTCGGCACAAACCTTGCGCATGATTGACCTACCCATGCGTCCTTCAAATAAAGGGTACATCGTGCTGGTGCTGGTCAAGCGCTGCACTGCTGACTAAGAAAGACCCGGGCCGAGCACCGCATCACCTATGCGGTAATAGTTTGGTAATAGTAACCTTTTTTTTGTCTGCATGTAATAACGCGGCCAGGCCTATTCTTACACCGTCACCTCAAAATTGTCTGTCTCCAATAATGTCGTCTACAGCACAGACTACGAGTGCTGAAACCACCACGACTTCGGCGACGTCGAGCTCATCCTCTATTACCACTTCCTCGTCTTCGTCCTCGTCCAGTTCGACGCAGTCGAGCAGCACCAGCAGCACCACACCCACGAGCGAGAGCTCCAGCAGCAGCAACACCTCGCCTACGGGCTCGTCATCATCTGGTGGTGACACCACTTCGGGAACCAACACCGGATCTACCGACACCGCGACCTCAGCCCAAACCTCTGCTACGCAGTCCCAGGGCAGCAGCAATACCAATGCGGGCCAAAGTGGTACACAGAGCACCCAACACCAGACCTCCGCCATCGCCACGACAATCGTCGTTACGCAGTCAAACGGACAGCAGGTGACATTGACGTCAACCATTTCTGCAGTCTCCTCATCCTCTTCTTCCTCATCATCCTCATCATCCTCAAATACAGGTGCTATCGTCGGTGGCACAATAGGCGGCGTAGCCGGTCTTTCCATAATCCTCATTCTTGTATGGTTCTTCTACAAACGTCACCAAAAGAACCGGTTCGATGACATGTTTGATGGGAACTTCGACCCCGACCGAGTGGCGCGGCCCCCGGACGTTGGTCTCAACGTGGATCAGGACGACGGTATGGGTGGTCGGCTTGGCGGGACGGATATCGGAGCCGGGGTCGTTTCGCCGTTCCCAATGAGCGCGAGCACCGAGAACAGTCACGGAAGCTCAGGACAGAGCTACGGGAACTATTACAATGCTTCGCCTGCATCACCGCCGCCGATGTCACAATACTCATCGGAACCGCATCCAGTTTTGTATAACCCGTATTCAGCACCGATACCACAGTCTTTGATACCCGGTGTTCCCCCCCAGTCGCAGCCCCAGCCTCAGCCTCAACAAGTCCAGGCCCCGTCGTCGGCCCCGTCTTCAAGCGGTGTAGGCGGAATGTCGGCTAAAGAACGCGAGGCGAGGCAACACATGGGCGTCGCTAATCCGGATTACGCGGGCTCAAGCGGTGTCATTCAACATCAGGATGCGGGTCCAAGTGAAATTCCACCGGCTTATGATAGCCTGTTGCCAGGATCTTCTGGCGCTGCTGGGCCGTCAAGCAGTCAGTAGTTTGCAGATGAATCGCCGCGTGCTGCGTTTATGTTTCTTGACTGATGTTGTATTACCCACTTGGCATACCATCCTAGTGCAAATACTTATCCCTCTATGTATTCAGATGCTCTGGTAGTTCTTCTCTGTACAAATACCCTGTTTGAGTGTTAGCATTGTTCTCGTAATGTGGTAATCATTATGTACATACAATATCTGCGTGTTCTCCACCAGCTTATCATAGGCGTGCACCTTATGGATCGTAGTGACTGAAAATGAAAATATTCTTCTAGCGAACCATTAATATAAGTAGTAGCAGTAATCCCACTGGCAGTTGGTTCCTAAGCAGGAAACTACCAATTTCTTCTGTGCTGTTGTTAGCATAGATCTGAAGTATTAGAATTAGAAGAGGTAAATATACGATACTGATCGAATGTGAATTCTTCTGATCGCCAAGGTAAATGTCAGAGACTGTCTGGTCATCTAGTCTGCTTTCAAAGGTAAATCTACAAATCGGTAACTTGTATGTAAGCTGCTCGACATGTAGCTGAGGCTGGGTTGCGCAATTTGACCGTGACAACATTTTCTGATTTGCGTAATCTAGATGAAAGTTCAGGTATTGGAAGTCGCAGAATATAAAACACCCACCTTCGCGCCTGTTCTCTTAACTCAATGAATTTTGTTAGCGGAACGGCACCAAGCGCGAACCCTTCCCCTCGCAAAAGCGAAAAATGACCCGTCGTTACATACCCGATGACGGGTGAAGATTCCGGTTTATATCCTAATTCCTGATAGAAGTTTAGAGAGGAAACGAAGCCAGGACCCTAGGTGACGCCTACTTCGAAGCCGTTGTCATCTTCCATGAGATCTGTTATTGACTTGTGAGTAGACCTTTCCCAATCGATCAGTTCGGTATCAGACATCGAGTATATAACCGCTAAATCTTCTGGCGAGCCTCTCTTGTGCATCTTGACTTTAACAGTGACCAAAGCTCCTTTTAACAAGTCTTCAGACTTAACTGTACTGTCGAAAGGTCCAAGACCGCGTTTCGTTCGAATTCGGTTCACCTCGCCAAGGAGACCAACATCGGTGCTGAAAAGGTTTGAGATGTTGTTGACGATAGCCATAGCACCGTGTAGAAGCCAAGGGGTAGCCCTGCTTGCTTCCTCGCCTTCACTCCTCTGCGTACTGACATACCCATCATTCACGTCCTCTTCCGAGATCCCCAAAATTGCTTCCCAGTTAGCACGCCAGGGACTTATCGTTCCAAGTTTCTTAAAATTTGGTCTCTTCGCAGGGGGTTTCCGTTCCCAACTCCCTCTTGCCTCAGACTCGTATTCTTGGGTATACTTGTCGTATGCGGAAGTAAATGGGTAGTCCCGAGGGAAGTAGGACACTCCAGATTCGAACGCTTGCGATTGGCATTCGCGTTGTCCACCTACACGAGTGCCAGTGTAGATAAGAGAAGAAAAGAATGCCATAGACCACCCGGCGGGGATGATCAACGTCCAGCCATGAATAGCCTCGCTGTCCTCGGCACCTCCAAGACGACGTTTTTCGCCATTAGATGTACTTGCCAAACTGGCGCTTTCGAGCGAGCGCTGGATAAGAATGACAGGAACACGGTCGTCTTGACGGAGAGGAATAAGGCGAGTTCCAGGAATAACATTCTATCACAGATAGCAGATAAGCGTAGTGGACATGGGTGGAAAGTGTATGAAATACCTTCGAGCGCCTTTCGTCGAGATCCTTCTTCTTGTATTTAGGTATTTTCAAAGCATTCCGAGCGGCTTCGTCCCAAACATCGCTTTGCGCCAAAGTGGATGAGGGCATGGTGAGGACATTCAAGGCAGTGGTTGCGTTGAGCTTCGCATTTTTTGGAGGAAATCTAGGACTAAGTCAGTAAAATAGTGTCGAGACGATTCAAGATCATGCTGACTTTAGTCGTGGGTCATTTACGGTAAAACCAACTATCATTCCTCGAGGCAAAGTACCGGTAGTTTGAATATCAGCCAAAGAGGACCAAAACTAGTCAAATGATCAACACAAGAGCGACAACAGTGTGAGCTGCTATACCTCTTTGAAACTGGTTCGATCGTCGGAGGCAATAGGTTGTAAAGCACCTTTTAATACCTGACTAGACTTTGGCCCCATAATTTCAAAAACGTTAACTTTTCCTCTCAAGTCAGCAATCTCAACATCTACAACTTGCGTTGATTCTTTATTGATTTCATCCAAAACCGAAGAGGCGGCTGTTTGAAGAGCATTGAAAACCTCGTCATGAGTTGCTGGATGAGAACGAATCCAGACCACACGAATCGTTTCATCGTCGGGTAAAATGCCTGTTTCTTCTTCGGCTTTTCCCTTCCCCTTCCCTTTGCGTCTTCGTTTGGCCCGAGTGGGCTCTGTATTGGTTTCTTCCGGTTCTTCAGTTGTTTCCGGTTTACCCCCAGTGATTGGTCTCCACATGATGATGATGGGAGCGATGAGACCACGGGGATACAGGGTTGGCGAATATATGTGCGTAGACAAGATACGTGCACCAAGAACGTATCTGATAGGTTTTAAATGCGTATCCACAATAGAAGATGCGAACATACCGTCTATTACCAGGACTCAATTCTTGAGGGTCAGAACAGTTGTCCAGTATTCTTGTGAGAACCTTTTGGGGGCCTTTCAATTCGATCAAGGACTGATAGGATGCATCGTGAAGAATAGACCCGCGGACTGCGGCACGATGGGATGGGCGAAACGCCTTTTCTGACGGATGCACCGCCTATTGTCGGAGTCAAGCCTTTATGCGAAAAGTAAAATCCATGGACAAACTAGTCGGTAGCCCCACATATTTTCCATTTTCATCCTTTTAGCATGCCAGAGGTGAGTCTCTAACCATGTTTTGTCCCCTGGAATACGAAAACATCAGATCTGCGTCATGGATGAAAGCACTATGAACCATACTCTGACGCTTCAAAAACGATTCAGTCTTAGAGACTCGTTTATCCTTGCCATGCCTTGGCTTTTGCCGATTAATAACCTTCTTGACGTCCATCTGCAAATGGGACGTTTAGGATATGATCTAAGATAAAAGTAGGCGACGCACCTCTGCCTTCGCCTTTTCCCGTAAACGAACTGGTACACGACGGACATCATGACTGGCGGCCCTGCGACGCAAGTGTCGGGGCAAGGCTTGCCAAGCCCTTTGGGTTGAACTCGAGCTGATCAATTGTTAGCTTTGATTAAGCTGAGGTACAATATCATTCACCTTGCTGTCTTCATAGCATTCTGCATGGCATTGATCTCAAACGAACGGGCCTGGTCAAGTGTCAGTAAATGAGATCCTGTCCACGAACAGAAAGTGGAACCTCTGTGAACGCCTCGACATCGATAACGCCAGGAAGACGAGCCATGCCTGCCGAAGAACATTAACGAAGTAATTCAATTGGCAACTTTCGGTAGTGCGTACTGTCCACCACTCTAGAAGGTCCAGCCTCAGCACTAGATTGTACAGGCTGAACTGCAATTGTGCGGGCATCAGCCATTTTCAGCTTTTTTCTTTCACGTCCTGACAGGCCTTCGCCGCTGTGTGTGCGTTTCTGCGCCATATCGTTTTGTTTGCTACTTGAGGGAAGAAAATTAGAGAGCAAGCCACCGAGATACGCAAAAGGAAAAAGCGAGTCTCCGGTCACATGTCCGACACATTCCGAACCTCGACGCCGACATCGAGCACGTCTATATCGTTCTCATGGCCTCTCTTCTGTTCCGACCTGCATCAGCATCAAGAGCGAATGCTTTGGTGTGCAGTTCTCGGCTACTCTCGACGACGAGAGTAGTAATGAACGAGGCCGTTAGCATTCCTCAAAAGAAACCAGTGGGAGGATTTCGCGGCGGGTGCGTTCCCATTTCGTCGCTCTCACTCCCCGGGATTTCATGAATCTGATTGTAGAATTGTCGGCTTTCTCTTTGGTTTCTCTCTGGCTTCTTCTTTCGCGGCGTTTCACCTACTTGAGGAATTCAAGCAAGCGTCAGTGGCTCTTCAAGTTAGTGTAGAGAAGTTGCAACTGAGTACCGAAGCCGTGCGTTTGTTTGTTTCTGCAACATTTGGTGGGGCTGATAAGGTAGCCATAACAGGTCACTGCACATGTCAGGCGAATTGAGGCTGTTGAGAAGGACTTGAAAGCATTATCCGATGCTTCTTCGTCTAAGGAGGATATTTCACGAGTTCGCGCTGAGCTGAAGAAACTTTACGATGGTCTTCATGTTGGTAAGTAACCACTGGTGATTTTCTACCGATCCACAGTATCATCTTCTCGGACAGAATTTTTGGACTTGCGCACACACGTGTGGGGTATTCGTGAGTTTTCTCTCTCTCTCTCGTTTATGTCTGACCGTCAAAAACAGAACAAGACTTACACTCATTATCAAAGAAAGAATCAACTTCTGTTCGTACTGTGTAGTAGAAAGCCTATAGATCCCTTAGCATCTTAACCTTCTTGCGTTGCTCAGGCTGACGACCTTCATCCTTCTGCGCCATGTCTGTGTCCGCATGCGATTTCGGCGTGATGGTGTTCAACTAGTTCCAGCTTAGTTACTTATGGTAAGATGAGACCTCACCTATGGTTGTCTTGGCGCTCAGCCTCTGGGCAGGCAAATCTCACTCCCGGTGCCTATAGGACACTACGGGTCGTCCTTCGAAACTGATGTGCTATTTTATTGGTTCTGTGGAACTCCTTTTGCCAGTGACATTCACACGGAGCGCGAGAAACGGATCAAATTGTTATGTCCTCGTGCCAGAATTCAAATTGCTTGAAGTAACAGCGTAAAAGTGCAACGAAGAACGAACTCGACAATGCTTCCCTTCGAATGTCTTACGCCTCAATCAGTTTCTAGGTGTGACTAAGAGTGTCAATGCACGCAAGCGTATACAACCTGCCCTAGATGTCAACGACGAACCTCGAGATCATGATAGTATTTCGCCGCCCGCGGAGGTATTTCTTGGTCATGGTCTTTATGCACTCATAGCAACGGCCAATATTCCCTGCATCATAAGATGGGTAAGCGAATCCCCCTGTGCAGCGTGCTACTTATAAGGCAGGGTTTGCACTTTTTCTCCTCTCAGTTCCTTCCACTCTTTCCTTTGCCAGTCAAGACAGGTTCTTGCCAGACCCAAGCTTTCTTTCTTTTCTTCATTTTGTAGGACGTTTGTTTCCATTAACTCGAATCTTCCCGCTCAATGTAGCCCTCCCTAGCCGCAGGCGTTCTCATTCCTTTGACCTTGTCGCATTTTTATTGCAAACATGATCTCTTCCAAGACCCTTCTTTTCGCGCTTGGTTCGCTTTCCGTATCATCCTTCGCCCTTCCCATTCTTCGTCGAGAGGTGCCTCAGGGTAAGATCTTGTCCTGCTTCTACTCAACTGTTCGCTCACTGGTTGTCCTGTTCGCAGAGCATTCTCACGAACAGTTTTTAACTACCGTTGGGGCAAGTCTGGCGCTTAACAATCCAGACAACATTCAAGACCCTGTATTTGGTCTCTTGGGTAACGCTGCCGCCATCGCCGGTGCGGGAAACATTGCTGTAAACATTCCGCGTTAATATTCTGATCTTGAAGTTTATCACTATTATGTAGGATGCGACATGTCTCCAGCAAGCTACCGCGGATCAAGCCTTTACGAATGCGAAGGCGGCAGGAGATGTTGACGGAATGGTCGCTGCCTTGATTTATCGAGCTCTGGAGAGGAACTCGGGCTCCGTTGGCGCTACGACTGATGCGTGCACCAGTATCCAAGCCGTGAACCCCGAAATCGCTGCTATTCAACAACACCAGGTTCGTTTTTCTTCGGATATACTTCCGACATAGTACTAATAAATTCGTAGGACCCCGCCTCGGACAACGCCGCGTCCGTTAACAAAGCTATAGTGTTAGAACTCGCAAAGCAGATTGACGCTGTTGGCGGGAACGCACAGGATGCTCTCAAGTCTGGCACTTTCGCACCTGGTCAGATCGGAGACCCAACTGCTGCTGGCAATACCTGCGATGACGCCAACGATGCTACCGGCTGTATCTTCACTCAGAATCTGTTGGTTGAAGATGCCACTGCCGATGAAATTAACGCTGCGGTAGCCGGGGGAAATTCGAGGTTTGTTCGGCCCTTCCTACCATGCATGCGCATCCGAGTCGATACTAAAGAGTCTACAATATAGTGGTGCAACTGACAACTCGAGCAACAGTAATGCTGCTGGTGCCGCTTCATCTATTGATTCTGCCACTGCCACAGCTGCTGCTGCAGGTGGTGCTGGTTCGTCAGGCCTTCTCTTAGAAGTTGGCGAAAATCTCACGTTCTTTTTCAGCCGCAACTGCCACCGCCAAGGCAGGCTCAAAAGCAGCCGCTACCGCATCGTATGGGGGTGCTCTATTTTAGTTTGTATCTCGGCTTATCCCTCTTTTCCAGTACAAGTTCAGTAGCCGCGTCTTCAGCTGCTGCTTCGACCAACGGTAATTTGCAGACTTTTACTGGAGCTCGTACGTTGGAATCTTTTTTTCTTTTCAGGAGAGTTGCGTGAACTCATATTTATAGTTGGAGGTGCAGCTGCTCCTGCTGTGACAGCGGGCGGCCGAGGATTTGTTGTTGAAGGTAGACTTCGATGTCTCGAACCACCAGAGTGCACACTAAAACCTACTGCTTTAGGCTCCGACGATTTCCTCAACGTGGGTGCTGCTCTCGCCAGGTCGTGTGACATTCAGCACAACGCCTGTGCCAATGCCGCAAATAGCGGAAGTGCGGGTATCAGTGTCAGCGACTGTGATGCACAAGATACCCAATGTAAGGCAGCGGCTTAATTTCAGGCATAGAAGTCGGGTTTCTTTTTCTTCATTGTTCAACTTAACGCTTGCGTTCTGTCTGGCATACCCCGGCAATGAATTAGTGGTGATTTCTCTTTATATCCTGTTTACGAAATAGCCTGTATTTCTTCAACAGCAACCGCTTTCATGGTTCATGATAAACGATGGATTGAATTGACTGTTTGAATACGTATAACACCGTGCATATGTGTCGATCTCTGTCTTCCTTGGGTCTCACGGGCCACCAACTAAATGAGATTCTAGCCAATTGCGCCCAAAACGCCGTGATATTTGCGATATTTACCGCAGTTTGCTTAGAAGTGAGTATGGTGGCTTTACAGATGAGAAAAGATGCGTCGAACTCCGTTCTAGACCGAGAATCGGTGGTTTGCAAGCATCAAAGTCATCCGAAATCCCCGACATGTTTTACGACAATGTTCACTTCACTCGCAGAGGGGACGCGTTACGTATGTTATTCGTTTCCTGATTCTAATGGTTAGCGTACAAGCATTCGACTTTTCAACTGTATTTGTTCATTACAAAATAAGTGATCCGATGCCCATAGCAACGCCGAATAGACAGTTGCATAAGAGACGATGGCTGACTCGGAGTACGAATCTCCGAACATCAGCCTATAGGATAAGAACCCATCCAATGAAATGCGGCTAGCCTTCTCATAGCTTCAGCCTAACAATCCGCCTACGCAAGAACCAAACACAGTACGCATACCTACACCCTAAGAGGGCAACAGTTGTGAACCAGCCATATTAAAAATGAGGGTAAAATTAAAGGAACGAAGAACGCAGTCTTAATAAAACACACAAACATGAAACACTATTTAACATCTAGAATGACTCAGATAACCACCTGCACTGCCGAGGTTATATGTGATTTACTCAGGAAGCCTTTACGGCGAACTAATTTTTGTGAATGTGGAAATCAAATCCAGCCTATCGCGAGAAAGAATCAGTCTGTTGTGAGCAGGGTAGTGGAGACAACTCACAGCTTCATCGTCACTGCCAGAATCGCCGCTCGCTTTAACCTTCCTCTCATCCACAGCGTGCTCGACAGTACGAGCGACTTCAATATTGATAGGTGTACGGGTGTCAGGGATGTTATAATGAAGGCCTGCGTTGAGGCCCTTTCTCTTCGTGGCGACCACATGAGAATTGCTGGGGGATGATGTGCTGCTGTCCTCGTGGTCAAGACCATGTCCATGGTAGGCCTGTCGGGAGTTCAACCTAGGTATGCCATGTAAATCTTTACTCGATGATCTGCTTTTAAGAGACTCACATAAAGAGTAAACAGTTGATGAAGACTGAGAGTTTAATTTCCCTTAAGACGCGTAGTATGGAAGAAGCAGACACGACATACGTTTTGAGGCCAATAAATGGAAAGGAATCCAAATGAAGTAGGTAGGCGACGCGACAAACTTAATGGACAATTATTAGAATTTAATGAGAACGGCCGGGACACTGAGCCTACCGCGATGAGATACGATAGTTGCATTGCCGCCGCCACTAGTCCATGAGAAAGGCAGAGGGCTTTGACTTGATTGAACCATCCTTGTATGCTAGAGTCGCGTTAAGTGATTTTTCCAGGTTCAAAATAACGAGGAGTGATACGAACGGCGTGTTATCACTCCACTGACAAAGGAATGTGAGGGCCCCCACGGTATAAATTGCAGCACAAAAGACTATTGCCTGGGCCGCAGCAACAATCGGCTAAATCAATATTAACATGATGATAAGTGAACCGAATGATTGAATACTTACTTTGACCGAGGCTGCGTAGAGATGTTCAAATTGAGGATTCGCAAACCTATTTTGATTTGTCCTTCAGTATTGATAGAGCTTCATTGCATGCTCGGGTACACTCACATCAACGCTGACATGGCTTAAATTCAAAATCGATGTTATCATTGGCAACGGCGGGTCAAGAAAAACCCACATACCTATTTCAAGGCCTGAAAATTTAATGTTATTTGAGCTGGCGGGGACCGTGCTTGGGAAGGACTCACCAAATCCGATGGTTGCTAACACGCACTGGTTTCAGGTTGATATGAGCCAGTATGCGATAATACAAGCTAAGAATATAACTCACGATTGGCAACAGAAAGAAAACGCCTCCACCCACTTGGGAATATGCGTGTCAGTTCAAGGTAACCATTGGCGCGACAGGAGAGTAGAACCCACATTTCCATACCCGAGTGGAGTAGAAACTTTTCGTAGAATGAGTGCACGAGCGGGTAAAAGATGAAGGGAAACTTACAGCTGCACAATGAATATGGAAAAGGCCTAGATTTACGGTCAGTCACGAAAATATTGCGCGGATCGGAACTGAAAGACTCACGGACAAGAGCATTTCAACCTATGAGATCTCGATGCTTAATAATACGAAGGAGAAATTTGAGAGGGGACATACACATAAAGTCCTACAGCGAGAAAATTAGTGAAAAAAAGGCGACGGAGGGTTCGAGTGCACTCACATGGTCGCGTCTGTCATCTCAGTTCCTTCAGGGAAGGTCGTAACAAGATAGTAATAGGCCCTATTTTTTTCAGGCTTTCAGGCAAGATGGTAAGGAAGCACTCTGACTTACGATTGAGACACTGGTAAACACATGAATTGGGGGCTTGGAACGAAGAATAAAGCATGGACTTACTCAGGCCAGATGAAACAGTGTCCAGCGTCCTAAATACGGTAGGTAAGTGACAAAAGGATATTATCGAGTTGAATGTACCAACCATAGTATGGCAACCTTCCAGTTCAAGTCAGCGAAGACGTCACGGAAGAGAGGGAAGAGAACTCACAGCTGCCTTCAATCCGAAACTGTCCTTTTCGTACCTATTGAAATAGAGGTATGTCTCTGAAGAGACGTATAAGTCAAACTTGTGATTGATGACTCTAAAAAATACGCACGAAAGAACGTGAATCCATAGCCTATCATTGCGACGACAAAAGCAATGAAGAGGACGCCAAAAGTTTTCTCGACAACAGCGAGTGAGCTAGCATCTGAAGCTGAGGACATGGAGGGCAGACAAGAGGGAAGGACGGGAGTCAGGGCATGCTCCCGAGTACTTGAGCGCGTCGACATCAGGTTCCGATGACAGAATTTCCAAAAACAATCGGAAGGAACGGGTGCCTTGGCCTGAAACAGCTACTTGAAATAAATTATGTTGTAAGATGAATATGCGGCCGCCTGCAGCACCTTGAAAAGTATGGTCATCAGGCCTCAGATTCTCGCATTCAGTGGTGGCCATAGTGCGAAGAAGCACAGAGAAAGGGCTGACTTGCAGCACAGCCACATGTCCCTGGACCTCGACGATCGGAACATCAGTTTGTGGGGTGAGTCTGGACTGTCCACTTTGAATTCTGAAGTTTTCTTTATTAAATTTTGGGCTCGCGAAGACCGAGAACGTACTTTATCGGATGTTACTGTTCGGTTTCCGTTAATATTAACCTACTTTAAAGATGGGATAGATAAGGTTGATAGGATACGACCATCTCTCTGGCATAAACTTCTTTACTAGCGGTTGTCGCACCTCTGAGTCTGATCGCAGCGAGTGAAACGGTGCGAGAAAGGGTTAAACATGAGCCTGAAAAAGTATATTTCATAAGAGTCGTAATATTGTTGATAGCCATGTACTACTCAAATCTGGGTAGGATATTGGAAACGAAGGTGCCGAAGCAACGGCACATAGAATCAGAGAAGAGAGGGAAAGTCGCAAAGTAATTTTAGAGCTAAACATACTGCTGAACTCATTGTTGTGGAAAATGATGATAGGAGGAGGTCGTAGCCGCATATTGAAAGGGCAGACCATGGAGCCACCTTGTCGAGAAGAGATATGCAGGAATCTGCTAACGCCAAATGTGCTTTCTTGCATCATCGATCATCCAACGATTTGTCAAGCGTAGCGCTAGTTGCCTCTTGGCACCGTCGATGATGTGAGAAGGACCAGTAGACTGATTCGTTAGAACAGAAAGAAGGTCCTTGAAGACGCCTATTGCAATAATGTAGTCGGCAGGGAGTACCAGTTATCTCTGTCGCGTCAGCGTGGAGGGCAGCTGGTTTCACCAGAGCGACTCCATGGTGGAGTAGCAGCTCATAGGTTGAGGTGCTCTTTGAGAGCCAGGAAACGCTCGCTTTACACGCACCTTTCAATTCCTCCGTACTTTGCAGGATGAGACCAGTGTCGGTCCTGGCGTTCGTGCTACTGTGACCATAAAAGGGACCGTCCTTCGTCAGAACAGAGGTTAGTATAGATGGTCAATCTTGTGTATCGGACATTTGAGCCAAATGTCATGATTTGCGGAATATCTTGTCTTGACTCCTCATGGACCATCAAATTCTGATCCAGGGTCATCAGCATCAAGCAAGTAGATGGGGCTATCGGCTTGGCCCCAATTTGTAGTAGTATGTAAATATATGAGCACATTGTCATCCATTGGTTGACAATGATGATACTACGACAACGATGCACCTACAAAGGTCGGGGCAATGCACACTCCCTCTTTAGTTCTAATCCGATGTATCTTCTTCGTGTTGGGGTTTACCCATGCCGCCTCCCTGGTTTCCAACGTGATGAAGCCTTCAAACAGTTTGAGCTTTCACAGAATGTAAAAGCCAGACGACAACTCACCCGGTTGAATGGTCTCGAAAATCTTCTTCTTTGGGTTCAATTGAGAAAGTGCCGTCCCATCTATTTCATCCAGTCATTTATAGTCAAAGAAGTGAAATGGCGCGGCGTACTCTCAAATTCTTCGCCTTCGAAGTACACTCGATCACCAGGCTTCGAGTTTGCAGGGGGCTGAATCAACTCAACACCACCGTCTTTACCGTCCCTGTGGGTTGCCTAGCAAAGAGGGCTGACATCATCGAGGGTTTCGTAGTAGGAAACGCTAAACTCACGGCAAGAACCATCGCGAAACTCTTGACACCACGCATGTTTGCTGGCTTCAGATTACACTAGGGCAAAGGAATGAACACACAAATATCAGTATACCTCAGGAGGTCACGGACCACGGCGACGAGATATTTATCCCGCATCTCTTCAATGGGAATATAGTTGACAAGGCCGGAAACGACAGTCCGAGGACCTGTTTCTTCGCCAATGTCGATTTGTTCAATATACAAACCGTCAGCGTCAGGATGTTTCTTGACTACATAAACTTGAGTACAAAGAAAGAAATCGTGATAGAGACGCACCGTCAACGATGTGCCCAACGCGAAGATCGATCATAGATGGAACGGGTTCTCCTTCATCTGCAGCAGGGGCTTTTCCAGCAGCCTTTTTCTTTCCAGAATCTTGATTAGTAGCATCTGTCTTTTTCTCTTTTTTCTCTTTCTTCTGCTGAGGCTTACCCTGAGCCGCAGGTGAGGCTTCTTTGGACGGCGTTTCGGCTGGTGAAGGTTCCGCGACCTGGGTTGCTGTACTGGGTGCTTTTTGTTTTTTCTTGGATGGCTCAGCAGTCCGGTCAATTTTAGGAGATTGCGAGAAGTCAAATGAAACGAGAGGAAAGATAGAGAGGCGATCTGCAGCGTTTCGAACGGGAGAGATTGACTGGATGTGGTCGAAATAACGCGTCAGAGCAGGATGAGAGTAATATTGCGTTGGCTGTAACCTTGTCTAATCACTAGAATATCAGAGATAGGGCCAGGGCAGAGGTTGAGATGATGCTAACAAAGGTAGGATGTAAGGCACCGTATAATGCAACGTCGGCAGCAGTCAGGTAATTATTCACAATGTATGTGCGAGGTACGAGTTGAATGTCGAGATTCTGTAGAGCATGAGAGGCAATTACAAGATCAAGTAAAAAAATTTCCTGCCTTGAAATTGTCTTCCTTCACTAAATCACCCTGTCCAACTTTTTCAATCCATCCGACCACTTCAACCTTATCGGTATCCGTTTGTCCAAGAAGAGTAGCACCGTTGTCTGTGACAGATAAAACAAGATCCTTTACGGAACCATTCAGCTTCGATACGGAATCCGTGAAAGACATGACGGATGGTCGTGCAGAAGATAAACGCGGTATGAATCGATGAATCCGAGTCAGAAACTCCATCTATCATCAGCACGTGCCACAATTTAAAAATTAGGCGTAATATCAATCGCGATGATTAATTGTACTGTCTGTCTTCTTCGTTTTCCCGCATGAATTGTTAACAGAACCAATGTAAGTAATACAGAAAAACTCTGCCAGAGATTAATACTACAAGGCACTACGATATTAGCTCAGCTTTGATAGCAGGAAGTTCCCAAGCGTCAGGTCCAAATCGAGGGATGATCATCATATTTCCAACGTTGTTCTTGTATGGCTTGGAGAACGTACAAAGTGATCCCTTCCCCAATGTTGATAACCAGGCCGGATTAACGACGGTAACTCCTGAGATGAGTTGAGCATGCTTCATCGAAATTCAAACATTTCCTCGCACCTTTAATCCATACACGAGAGGTGCAAACGACTTCGTTGAAGACGACATATTCCGGTGGGGGTTTGGAAGCAAGTACAGATGATGGATGTATGAAAACGTCCTCCGATATGCCGATTGCTTTGTAGGGCACACCTTTGGAGGATGCATACTGCGTTCCAGAGGACACTTTTTCGATCCGATCCTTCCTCACTGCCACCTGATCAATAAATCCAGCGGCGAGTAGTTGCCGGAGCACTTTGACCTTGAAGAGCAAGATGTCAATATCGCCTAATCAAGTAAGCAAATCGATCAATACCTGAACATCGTTTGGGGGACGAAGATTTGGCTCAAAACCAGGCTTTACGCCAGGAAAATTCGTTTGAACGATGTTACCGATTTGTGCCCTAAGTTTGTGTATTTCTTCCATTGCCTTCAATCGGTTCTATCAAATAACAGTCATACACTTTCGAAGATTTGCCCACCTTCGGTCGCACGAAATGGTCACTGCAGAACTTCAAACCGCCGCCCGCATATTCATAGGCACCAACAACAGAAAGCACACGGAACACGTCGCTCGTCCCTTTCCCTAACGTAGAGTGCGTCTGCTGTGCCTTAAAGAAAGCAGTACGGCGAAGGCGTAGAGCCTCTTTGGCTTTCACGCTTTCACTCTTCAGATGAGCGAGATCGTTGGCTTCTTCTTCACCCTGGTCACCATCTTCGTGCATCGCAAGACCTTCGTCGTGGAGGAATGGATCGCCAACAGAAAGAGTGGAAACAATGGCAATGACATAGGGCAAACATTGATGCTGTTGACTACCTACCAGCATCCTCGCGAACCTCGGAGAGAGAGGAAATAACGCCATGGTGCGACCTATGTCGGTGACTTCCCCATTCTTTAGAGCCGACAGATGAGTCAGGATCTGCTCAGCCTTTTGAAGGGATTTTCTTTCGGGCGGTGTCGGGAAAGGGAAATTGATCACTGCGTCGATGTGCATAGTCTTCATTTGCAGCACCACACCTTCGATGGGCATTTGGAGTAATTCAGGTTGAGAGAATGCATTGAAATAGTGCTCGAAAAGGGCTGACGAATATAGTCGATAACAGTGTCCTGGTCCGGTACGCCCGGCTCGTCCCGAGCGCTGAGCCGCAGAAGCCTTTGATATCCAATCAACTTGGAAACTTTGGATACCGCTGGCAACGTCATATCGACGCTACACTAAGAGTCAGACCATTACCGGCCGTCACTTTCAAAGGAGCTGACTTACCTGCTTTGCACGACCACAATCTACAACATACCGAATGCCGGGAATAGTCAACGATGTTTCGGCTACATTGGTCGAAACGACAACAAGACGAGTCCCAGGTGGCGGTGGTTCGAACACTTTCATCTGCTTGTCGCTGGCTAAAAGGGAATAGAGAGGAACTACATGCATCGGCACTGTGAATGGATGTCAGACAGTGCCCGGGGGGATAATAACACATAATTACTGTCGTTATCATCAAATTCTACCCCCAGTTCTTCTCCCAACTCGTCCTCCTCGTCACTATCCAACGCATCGGGGTCCTCCTCAATATCCGCAGTATCAACGTCAATGGCAAGATCCTCGTCATTCTGACCCAGATCTAAATCTTCAGCCTCAACGTCGGCTATAGAGGTTTTCGTCGGAAGAAGGTCATCAAGAAAGGGTACCTCATACCTAGAGCCGGTCCAATTGTACGGACATCCTGATTGTCCTCGAGATCCATGGGATTCTGCAGCTTGGCCTGCAGTGCACCTCGTTTATTGCGCTTCTCTTGTAGCGCCTTTTGGCCAAATCGATTGTTCAGCTTACGGTACACCCCTTGTATCTCATTTTGGCCGGTTAGAAAGATCAGGATACCACCAGGGGGCAGACGGGTATGTATCTTGGTAGTCTTTTTGATAACCTCCGTCACATAATCGGCCACCGTTCGACGGTTGAAGTGAATGGTTACGGGATGCTGGCGAGCTGCTACATTTATAACGGGCGGAGATTTTGGAAATAAAGTCTTGTTTTCCGCGAAATCGCTTACACGGAGCGTGGCGGACATAATTATTAATCTCAAGGGCTGTACAAAGGTCTTTGAGCGAAAAGAATATAATCACAGCTGGTCACAGATACCTTGGCACCTTGTTTACCCTCTTTCCAGAGTTGCTCTCGTAGCTTTAGAACACGACTTAACACACCGATAAGGATGTCAGTATTCATGCTTCGCTCATGTGCCTCATCGATAATGATGACAGAGTACTTGTTTAGTAGGAAGTCAGTTGCCAACTCTCGTAGGAGAACGCCGTCTGTCATGAATTTGATGGAAGTAGCAGGAGAAACTGTTGCGTCGTACCGAATCTGGTACGAGACTCGAGAGGAAGTCAGGGACAATTCATGAGCAACTCGCGAAGCCATAGAAATAGCAGCAACCCGCCGTGGTTGTGTGATGCCAATCATCCCCGGGTTTTCTGGAATGATCAATCAAAATTCATCTGACAAGCAATCGTGAAAGACACACCACCGGGCGTGCCAAAACCGGCTTCATAGAGAAATTGTGGGACCTGAGTCGTTTTACCACTGCCTGTTTCGCCACAAATGATAACTACAGGGTTCAACAAGATCGCCTCCATGATTGGTTGCTCCTCAGAAACAATGGGAAGGAAGACTCTAGCTTCCTCAACATCCGGAGGACGCGTTACAGACACAGATTTGGGTGTTATTACGGTAGCGGAACTTTCGTTTGGCGTTTTTATTTGCTGGGCGAAAGAAGTATCTGGAAGGGTAAGGTCCTCTCCCAAGGGCCCCCGCATCTCTGTCGGAGCAGAATTGTTATCTAATTTCCGTTTCTTGTTCGACGGTGGTCTCAATTCCACGGGGATGGGGGATATGTTGGGTTGATCAGCAGCACCATATCCCTTGGCCGCACTTAGCTGCTTCATAGCCCAGTCTTTGAAGCCAAGACTTCGTTTAGGCCGTGACGGTGCCGTATCCTCTTCCGATGCATCTTCGTCAATGCTTCCCATCTCCATTTCCTGCTCATTTTCGTCTGAAGTATCGTTTTCAGAGTTGGAGCTATCAAATGACGACTCAGAATCATCCACTTCAGCGGTTGCCTTCGATTTCTGCCAACTACGGAACGTCGACTGATCAGAATTACAAAGTGAATCCACGACGAAGTAAGGGGGATTATCTACCTTTGTTTTCTGCCACATTGGATGAATTTTAGGAGCAACAACGGTGCCGTTCGGATTCCGATGTAGGGCGCTACCAGCTTCCATAGAGGTAGATACGGGCTGAGCAACGTCAACGATATCCGTTACTTTAGCTTCAGAAACCTCTTCGACCTCCAGAGGGCTGCCACGCTCAAGGTCAAGTTCGGTATCATCCTCGTCGTCTTCATCTGGATTTTGCACAGGGTATTCGTCGTTTCGTTTCCGTTTACCGATTCGGCCGTCAAGTGCCTTGCGTACTTCGATATCTTCTAGCTTGTCTAAGCGCTCACGGTGGGTAGAAGCTCTTCCGGTTCCAAGCGTAGAAGACGATTGCAAGTGTAGCGTGTTCGTAATCTGAGCTTGACTCTGGCTAAGAAACATGAAGCACGGCACGAGTGAAACGAAGCTGTTACGCACGATAGTTTTTCCAGAATCTGAACCCGTTCTTCCTTCTTTAATTTCTTGTTCTGTGATTGTCATGAGTAAGTGGATGAAAGTCGGTGCAGCTTGTACGAACAATATAATTCTCCAGTCGTTTCTTCTTCTTACTACTCCACTTGCTGTCACCTTGAGCAATGAGCTGCTCAAGAGTAAGAAAGCTGAAAGGCACCGAAAGTCCGTAATTGTCCTAACCTCCTGTTTTAGTTTTTCCCGTCGCGTGAGCTCTCTCTCTTCGCTAGTCTTCGGTACATGAATTAGGGCATTGGGGTCACTGGTTTCGGTGTCGTCTTGGCGCTTCCGTTTCACCTTTTTTCGAGATCCAGCGGTAGATTGCCTTGCTTTTGCATTGTGTCGCTCTCGCGGAGCAGGTCCCATCAAGGCAGTTGATACAACTGAGCGGAGGAAAGCAAAAAATTAACCCTAACCTTACCTCGTGACGAAGTAACTATCGGTCCGGAATCCGAGCGTTGGCTCAACTGATAAAGAAATGGACGTACAACAAAAGCCTGGCAAATTTGCGCATGCTCAAATTATTGGACCAAGTCCAGGGCCTGCTATTAAAGTACACACAATCAGACAGTGATAATAATCAATGAGTCCTCCCAGATTTCGACCCAGAGTCTATTAGTTTTGCTGAAAGACTTCTCCCCCTCCTCGGCGGAGGTTCAGAAAGTATGTTAGAAGGCCCTTGTGGTGCTGGTGTCTGGGCTCTCCTGACCGACCGTCCCCTTTGAATCGGCTCTACGGTGGTCTCCGATTCAGACTCAGAGTCATCGATTGCCTCCTCAAATCGAGCCTTTCCTTTCCGTTTGTCCTGCCTGACCGGGTGGCGTTCGTCTTTCTGATTGTATACATTGCTTGGCGAAGACGCTTGCGTAGATTCCAGCTCTACAATGTCTGCCGCCTCCTCAATCCGGAATGATACGCGCCTTCCTCTGGACCTACTCCTTGCCACCAAAGAGCTGGCACGATTGGAAGTTTGTACTTCCGGAGTTTCGGGCGTTGGTGACGATTGGAAATCAGGAGATGACGGTGGTAAAGTTCCTCTTGAGAAATCAGGGTCACGATCGTAAGGGTGAGGATGCATGCGTTGAGTGGGTGTATTGTACATGGAACTGGATGCAGAGCTGGAAAAACTGCGGTGACGACTGGGTGTATACAGTGGATGCACAGGTTGTGGGTGATGTTCAACTGCTGCAGCCAAAGCAGAAAGTTGATGCATCGCCTGTAAGATGATATGCTGCGCCCGGGGATCATACAAAGGCTCATAAGGAAAATCTTGTTCCCTTGGTCGGTAGGCGGAAGGATATGGGTAATAATATTCAGATGTAGGCGGGGGGTTGAAATAACTTCGTGACCTCCGGGGTGAGGTATCTGTTGAATCCCGATTGAACGAAGAGACTTCATCGTCCAGTTTGGGTAACGTGACCATTGTCTTCGGCCGTCGCGCGGCCGTGCTATTTTGCTTCGGAGGCAGACTCTGGATTTCTGAGGGACGAGATAAGGAGTAGTAATAAGGAGGTCAAGACTTATAAACCCACCTTCCACAGACGCTTCACGATCACTGATTGTAACGGAGGTAATAGGTCTAGGGTATCGCGAGGAAAGTTGGAGCTTCGAAGAACTGAGATCAACGGATACGTCTGAAACCCGTTTACGTTTTCGTGATAGATTTTCACTGGGCGACCTTAGGTCTTCGATCCCTTTCCAAGGAGAAGCTTGATCCCCTCTTGGGGCTGCGGGAAAAGCAGTAGCTTTGCCCTTACCCTTCAATGGAGAGCTCGGAGGAGATGCGTCACTCTCTGGGTGAGGGCCGTCGCTATCATAATAATGGTCCAGGTTGTGAACCACACTAGCACGCTGTTGAGGCAACTTCTTTTCGATGTTCTCTGTGGTCATCGCTGATTTCCCCTTTCCTTTGGGTATTTGTCGCTCCCTCCCCGTCTTTTCACCACCCTCGACTTCCCCTCTCTGGGATTGGGGCCCTGAGCGTTTGGCAAGGACAATCTCAGCTTTAAGAGCTTTCTTCTGTGCTGTGGGTTGCGGCTGTGGAGTTCTTGCCGGCGACTCTGTCTTCTTCAACGCCTTTACCGGCGATGGGCGCTTGCTCCCTCTACTGATCATAGTCAAATCTAAATGAGGGGGAGGCGTCTCTGAGTCTTCGACGCGAAAAGTCCGCGATGTAGACGGACCAGCTTTTGGCGCACTTGAGCGTATTCTTGGATGCGAAGCCGGCTTAGGACGCGCCTGTGTAGGTGAAAGGTAGGGTACGGTATCAGCAGAGGGCTCGACGTCCTCAACTTCAGGTGGAATGGACGAAGAAGATCGAGGGGGGGTTTGAAGCTGCGGAGGCCTCGAGGGTCGTTTGATTGGCTTCGAAGGAGAGATGGAGGGTTTACGGAAAGACCTGTTGGATTTACTAGGTGAAGGTAAGGCCGCAGTATGAGAAGATGGCAAGGTTGGGACGATGTCGGGCTCGATAGTCTTGACTTCTGTTATCTCGACTGAGGAATCGACGTCCTCTTCACCGAAAGGACAGAAATCATCGTCAGATTCCGAGGCGTAGTCTTGAATTAGTATGCGTGGCGTGCTCTCTAGAATTTGTACTTCGTCGTCGCTTTCATCATCACCTTCTGTAAGGGAATCGTTGTTCTGGATGTTGTGGTCAACACTATCGACCGTATGTGTATCCTCCTCGCCGCGTAGCTGACGCCTCTCTGCTTCTGAGAATTCTTTCAAAAGTGCTGCATCAGCAGGATCAGCAGGATCTATAGCTGGTGTCGGTACGATGGAGTGTCCCAGAAGTGAAAGATCAGCCTCTTCAGTGGTGTCTCCAAAACAATTCAGTTCGTCTGCGCTCTCCTCCTCCTCCTCCTCTCCAGCTGATCCATCATCGTTCTCCTCATCTTCATCAGATAACATCCCAACTTCCCATCGACCCATGGACCTCAGGACACCTCTGTCTTCAATCACATCACCCGTTACAAGATCCACAACATCGTCTTCGTCGATTCTACGAGAGTATCGTTCTGCGAGCCGATCCCATACATCTAACATGCGCCTCTCAGACTCTGCCTTCGCCTGGCCAGGATCGATACGCTGGTCTTGGACTGGTGCCCGTCTTGGTGTAGACAGCCGGCGGCGCTTTTGCGGTGGCACTGAGCTTGGTGTTCGCCATCGTGCAAAGGAAAAGGAAGGGGATTGTGGAGGGGACTGCGACGGTGTAATGGGTGCGATTGTCGAGATGGACTTTGATTTTTGAGGCTGCATCGCGCCCCGGCAGTACAAAAGTCAAAAACAACGCGCTCACCACCCTTCAAACACGTGATGATCGTGTTTACGGCTGCTTGGCAACGCGCTCTATCAGCGCTTGCTGAGTTCGGCCGCGTATTGTTTGTCGGCAACCATTGTGTCAAAAGTAACTAAGTAACTCGAACGCGTCGGGCATGCGAAGCCATTATTCGGACCTCGGTACGTATTGTTCTCCTACTTATACCCTCCAGTTTTCCTTCCCTTTTGTCTTTTTTACTACCATCATCTCCTCGACATTTGGCTGCGCCAGTCACCCACATTCTTTCAAAGATGTTATTCTTCACGTTCCTTCTTCAGCTTCTCAGCTTCATCACGCTCACTAATGCCCGTGCCATTCCTTTCAGACGGGCCCACTTCCACCAAGGCCGAAATAGAAAACATCTGCTTAGACAATCCCCTTCCGCCATTTCTCTGTCGGTAGCCAGTTCTACCTCGATTTCCGCCTCTTTATCTGTATCCGTCGTTGTGTCTGCACCATCCTGTTTGGTTAGACCATCGTCATCCTCAGCATCGACACTTTCCGTCCCGACAGCATCTAATAGTTTGGGCAGCTTAGCACCAAGTTCTTCATCTGCGACTCCAACTGTAATCGCTTCATCAACGATTCTCGTCTCAACGACGTCCGATGCAGCTCTTGGTACTTCTTCATCTGCGACGGAAGTAGTCTCCTCGTCAAGTGCTCCGGTCTTTACATCATCGGATGCTAATACCGCAACACTCACTTCCTCGTCTGCAACAGCAACCGCGTCTCCGTCTGACACTTCAAAGAAATTTGTCGTAGCACATCATATGGTTGGCAACACGTATCCGTATACCTCCGATGATTGGGCGGAAGATATATCCCTCGCTTCTGCATCTGGAATCGACGGCTTTGCCTTGAATGTCGGCGTCGACGATTTTCAAAAAGAACAAGTTGCCGCTGCGTAAGTCTGCTTTCATTGAAGTCGCCGCTTGGTTCCAGTCTAATTCCACCAATCAGATACGATGCTGCCCAACAATCTGGCCTGGATTTCAAGTTGTTCCTCTCTCTTGACATGACGTACGTACATAATAATTTCCTAGGTGCACTTCCTCACACTTTCTGAAGATCATTGCCGTGTGCAACGGCAGATGATGCCCAGTCCATACGAGCGTGGGTAAAGACATACATTACGCACAGTAATCAATTCATATATGATTCCCGTGCGTTGGTTTCAACGTTCTCTGGAGAGACTTGTACGTTCGGCCAGAGTAGCGTTGCAGAGGGATGGAAATCTCAGTTCGTCCAGCATTCCGACCTTCAGGGTCAGATCTTCTTCGTTCCGTCCTTCTTTGTGGATCCATCAACCTTTTCGGAGTACAAAGATGTCATGGACGGCGACTACAATGTCCGTTACATAATTTTCTGCAAAACTGATTCAACACTTAACCGCCCTCTTATAGTGGAATTCTGGCTGGCCTGTAGATTTGACGACGTCCGTCGCTGATGCAATCTTGGCCAACGCAAGTTCTTCCACTAGCGGAAGTGCAGCCAATACCTCTCTGGTTGTGGCTGCAGTGGTTTCAGCGACAGCCAATGCCGAATCAGCGCTCAGTCGATTCATCGGTTCGACGGAAACAGACCAACAACATCTAGAGGGATTGGCGGCACTTTCGGATGGGCTCTCCTCTCGAGATGAGTCCAGCTCCGAGCTTGCATACATGGCTGCTGTCTCCCCATGGTTCTTCACACACTATGGGCCTGATACTTACAACAAAAACGTGAGTGCCGCGGCCAGTCATGTCCATCTAATATTCTTAGCTTTTATTAAGTTTGTTTACCTGTCTGACGAGCACCTATACTCGCGGCGCTGGGAATCTTTGATTGCGTCCAGGGATACGATCAGCATCGTGGAGATAAACACTTGGAACGATTACGGCGAATCTCATTACATCGGGCCTATCAAAGGCGCTCAACCTAACAGCGAGGCATGGACGAACGGTATGAACCACACAGGTATGCCCAAGTGTAGCTTGTCCCTGTTTGCTATATTAAAGCTTTGACAGCATGGTTGGGATTGACCACATATTATGCCTCCGCCTTTAAGACTGGAATCTATCCGACGATTGAGAAGGATCAGATCTACATGTGGTCACGACCTCATCCAGCAAATGCAGAGGCGCCTGACTCTGTAACCCAGCCCACCAATTACCAACTAGTACGCATCACATACAACTCTTTCTGCTCTGCTATTGATGTTATCTCAAGTTCCAAGATTACGTATGGGCAGTTGTCCTTACCACTGCTCCGTCGTCTGTGACACTGAGCACTTCGGATTCCTCGTCACAAACGTTTGATGTTCCTGCCGGTCTAAGCAAGCTCTCTATTCCCATCAGTCCTGGAGATTCGATGAAAGGAACGATTGTCAGAGACGGCCAGACTCTGGTGGAGCTGAACGCTGACAGCTTCACTTTTGAAGGCAGTCCTCAGACATACAACTATAACGCTTTTGTCGCAAGCGCAAGCGCTGAGTAAAAAATTCCAGTATACCGCGTTTTGTGAAACGTCGGGAACGTCACAAACCTTGATACTGAATGCCATTTCTTGATAGAACATGTATTAGTAGCTTCGGTCTGCCAATCAATGTGTATGTACTTGTGTTGGGTGTCCTTATCTGCGAAGGCCGGACTGTCGTACTCCCGCTAACTGTAATCTTGAACGGAATGTATCCGAAGACACGGCAGAATTGGGAAGGCTTACAGATCTAGTACATAAGGTCTCGGTTGTCGAGATTCAAGATTGATTTTCTTGGCAGATACGGCTTGAGCATGGCCCACGGGTCATGATGTCACTGAATGCTGGGATGTAGGGTTATCGGTTCCCACCGAGTTGACCTTGGGAAGTGGTCACCATGTCTGGCTCCACGAATGTCACCTACATAGTGGACGATAGTGACAGTGCCATCGACTATCTGTGTCCGTCAACGCACCAGAGAGTCACTAATTCATTCTTTCGCGATACCTGGACCACAATAGCCGGCGCAGGCTGTGAACAGGGTTGGTTTCAGTACAAGTTCAATGGTGAGACGTCCCCCCTTGCGATTCGAGTCGTTGTCTCACTCAATATTGTATGTAGGTACCAGGGTACACATATCTTCCCCCATCACCAGGTACGGCCAGGATTACACTGTCGACTTAGACTCCGCCGGTGCACTCATCGAGTACGGCAATGGCATATATACGTCTGGCCAGTTGTCTGATGGGGAACACACCATTGTCTATGCTATCGGACAGGAGAACCTGTATCCCGCTTTCGACTATCTGACTGTCGAAGCAGGACCATCGACACAGATGAAAGGGCGCACGGTCATCGTTGATGACTATGATCCTGATATAGCATTCTCTGGCAACTGGTCTCGAGTACCCATATATTACACCCAGTTCGACTATTCCTCTGGCGCGTATCAGAATACGGCTCACTGGAGTGATACTGCCGGAGACTCATTCTCGTTTCAGTTCCAGGGTGCATAGGTTTTTATTTGTGTCGCTGGCTGTACATCCTAATATCGGTTTGTTTCAAAACAGGATCGTCGGTTGCAGTGTACGGCATTATCAGCAATACGACTGACGCCAGTGGAAGTATCGTGCTTTCGTATAGTGTGGACGCGCACAAAGCGACTACATCGGTGTCTTTGGCTAATGCCACTAATCAGACAATACCAATGGCCCAGCTTTTTAGTGTCGACGTGCCCGATGGCTTGCATACCCTTGTCGTAAACGTTACGTTCGTGCTGAATTTGCGGCAAATTGGGATTGATTTTGTCACGTATAATGCATCGTACGAGACCATTACTTCAATGTCATCTGGTTCCTCCTCTTCCGCCACACCGGTATCCGCCACTTCGTCGAAGATGAAGAATGTAGGTGCCATTGTCGGAGGTGTAGTCGGGGGTATCGTATTTGTCGCACTGTTGGCCGTCTTCTTGTACATTCTCAAGAAGCGAGCACACCAACGACGTCGTATTCGGACTGCTGCTGCTATCATTGGGAGGAATTACAATCCTCAACTTGGTAAATACCCTGTTGTCATGCCCATCGGTGCATCCTAATCTAATCCTTTCAGACACAAAGCATCAGCCCACTGCCGAAGCGTACCAAATGCGAGACCAGAAAATAAGGCCATGATCTTCCATCGATTTAGCGTAGTACAACTCATACTATTCGTTCAATGTTGTACCACTAGTTGTAGCAAATTGTACCATTTTTGTATTCATAATACCCCACCTTTCTCAATCGAGCAACAATCGAGTTCATTTTTAGGTTGTGTGGACTAGCAACCAGTCAGTCAATCAATGAAAATTATCCAGTATTATTCGATAGTAGGCATTGTTCTCTCGTTTAGAAAATGGGTATAAAGTCCTGCATCCTATCCCTCGCATCCTGTGCTATGCACTCAGCTATCCACGTCAGATTTCGAATCTCCTGTTCCTTCAATTTCATGTAGGCATAAAAAATCCCATACTGGAATTGCTGAAGGAAAGCCAACTTGTTGAGATGCACTTCGGTGTTGAAGAAGCGATCCTCCAACTGCGACACCGCACTCAAATCATCACCACTGCTGTTCATGTTGGAAGTGTCGGCGAAGAACGACCTATACTCCGACACGTTTTCGCAGACTTGCCGTACCTGGTCAATATCATCTGCTTTTGCAAGTTGGTTGTTGCCTTCTGGGAAGAGTCGGCCAATCGCAGGGAAGAGCCTGGCGCGCTGCTCTTTGGTGAGCTCCGTATTGAAAGAGTTGATTGTGATGTTGACCGTTCGACGATCTGCTTCAAAGGATAGGATGCGCTGCATGACATCGAATGTAGTTGACCCGAGGGTTGAACAATAGTTGTAAAAGTCTTCGAGGTAGGCCTTGTAGACCGTGTTACGAATGATTTCGATGTTGAGGTCATCAAGGTCAGAGGCAGATAAACAATCACGGAAGTATGGTGCTATATTGTCTTCATGAAATGATGTTGTGCAGAGAAAATGTTGCCAAGACTCACCAAGGGGCGTTTCAACCAGTACACTTTGGTAAAGCTCCTCCACATTTGTCGCCACGCAGAGAGCGGGCATAGTATCAAACACCCCCAATGGATGACAGCGCTCCAACAGCTCATGAGTGTCCCGTTCATGCAACGTCCCGGTAATGAGGAGAACAACATTGTCGATCATGTATGCATACCTGGAGTCTGTGAGAACATGAACCATAACAAGTACAGAGTACCAACGTGATGTAGTCCAGGAATTTGCTCAGAGGCTCCACAGCATTCGTTCTGAGGTAATTGAATTGGTCTACAAGAATCTGTGTTGCCTTGTCGGTGATGGTTGACGTTGAAATCGGCAGGGGCTCATTGGCGAGAAAGTTGCCATAGTCAGTCGCGGACAACTGCGTTCTAAAGTCTTCGAGAATGATAAATACTCGGACATGCAGGCGCTGGTGCGACTTACCTTCCAACGTCTCGCATTGGGTCAGGTTGGCGTAATGGCTTTGGGTGAGGATGCCAGCCTTGTACCCCCGAACTGTGCCTTCGAGAAAACCGCTGTCGACCTACAATAGAACTGAGTAAGTCGAGTCTCGGGAACATAAATTGCTGAAAATGGGGACTGTACATTGAAAAATAGGGCCTCCATGATGTGGTAGCGCGCAAGCTGTGCATCACTTGGGAAGCTTCAAGATGGTATGATCTTCCCACGGTACTCTGTCGACGTCGATCGTGGTCGTCTCTGAATTTTTCGAAATGTCTTTCACTCTATCAATTCTCGCAATTTCGGATACTATAAAATGTACTGATATATGGCTGTGGATATATCATCCTGGATACTCTCACGCCAGATCGCGCCATTGAAGAAAACCGTGACGCCAGCAAGACGACTAACCTCTATCTAACTTGAAACGCTCCCACCGAGATTTCTCTCTTAGTATAACTCTTCAGTCATGACTGGACCCGAGAAGAATGAATCTGACGCTCTCTCTGAAGCTAATTTCAATGTGGACACTCAAGACGACCGTAGACTTGTGCACAAAGTCGATCTACGGTCTGTAATCTTCAGCACTGAGTTTATCTTTCTGACGACCGATATACGTAGCCTTATCCCCATTCTTCTGCTGTTGTATCTCTTGAGCTTTCTCGACAGGTAAATTTTTTCCTGCTCGCAGCAACATATTGTCACGCCCAGCATATACTAGGTCTAATATTGGCAATGCACGGTAGATGAAATGATTTTTTGTTGATGTTTATTTCCTTACCTTTCCTTGCTATGTTTCTCCAGCGTCATTGGTTTAGCAACGGTAAGTCATTGAGATATCTTTCATTGAGGCGCTCACTAGCCCTCCAGGACATCCATCTCTCTCCGTCAGCGTACAACACGGCTCTCGCCCTGTACTTCATTGCATACGTCATATTTGAGGTGCCTTCCAATGTAAGTTAATACAAATCTATCAAAACCCAAGCTCACATTACTCAAGATCATGTAAAAACTATCGGCTCAGCTTCCGAAGCTTTGTTACTGATATCACGCTTAGTTTGAAGAGATTCAATCCACAATTATGGTTGCCAACTCTGACGTTCGCCTGGGGAATTGTCAGCGTGGGCCAAGGCCTCATCACAAATCAAGCTGGCCTCTTGGGAATACGATTCTGTACGGTGATATCATTTCCTGGCTCTGTCACAAAGCCCTCACACCGTGCATAGTATTAGGCGTTACAGAAGCGGGGCTGTTTCCCGGCTCCATTTTTCTGTTCTCTATGTATTACAGGAGGCAAGCCCAGATCGGAATCTTAAAAAGAATTCTGTGATTGAATGATTTCGGACAGGCGCGAACGTGGCTATCGGGTCGCTATATTTTTCGGCGGGGCTGCACTCGCCGGAGCTTTTGGAGGTCTGTCTAGTGGATCGTCTAGCATCATACGTTGACAATGCTATCTAGGTATCTTTGCCTACACCATCGGTAAAATGGAAGAAGTCGGTGGGCGACGGGGTTGGCAATGGCAGCATTTCCCTGACTTGATGGTGTATATTTTTGCTAACATTGAATTGAAACCAACAGGATTTTCATCATTGAAGGCACTTTGACTGTTGTTGTTTCATTGTTCGCCTACTTTATTGTTCCGACCTGGCCGCATAGAGCGAAATTTGTGGGGCCTTAATTTTCCCTCATCTAACCACTCTGACTAGTTACCCACAAGCTCAATGATGACGAACGGAGCAGACTATTGGAAAGGTTGAAAACTGATTCAGATGCTGGCCAAGACGAACGTTTCAAGTGGGCTTACGTCCGACAAGCCATCAGTGATCATCTTGTTTGGGGTTATGCGTTCTTGTTCCATGGTTTCTCCTTCGTGTTATACACTCTCAGCCTCTTCATGGTAAGCCCACGGTGATATAAAATTCTTCCCAAGTCGCTATATCGATATCGATAGCCTACCATCATCGTCGGACTTGGATTCGAGAGTTGGCAGGCGCAACTGTACGTACAAATTCCAGGCCAAGAAAACGCCCCGGTGTCTTTGACAATGCATATCATTACAGCATGACAGTACCGCCGAACGCACTCGCAAGTATATCCATCTGGTTAACAGTATGGTTGTCTTCCAAATACAATCTCCGAGCACCGTTCATCATCGCATCAGCGATTGTGGCCATCACCGGTATGCAAATCTTTTTTCACCAGGGCATAACACTGATGTGATAACATCAATCTACCCCGGTCATCACATACTTGCGTGTAGGTTACATTGTTCTACTTGCTGCAAAAACTCGTAAGTTGGTGTCCCTTGATGGTATCCAAAACTGTACACCTTAACAAACTTCAAGCTGGCGGCCAGTATACAGGTGTACATTTCGCAGCGGCAGGAGTGTATACAGGGAATGCACTTTTGTTGAGGTGAGATCACAACGATGTCCTTGATAGATCTGTTTTAAGGTTTGTGCTTTCAGCTGGCCTGGGGAGAACGTTTCAGGCCAAACGAAACGTGCCGTAGCAGTCGCCATGCAAATAACGATTGGCGATCTGGGCGCGGTTGCAGGGTAAACAAATGATTTCCATGCACATAATTATCGTGGTACTGACTGATGTGGATGTTTTAGTGTCCTTATTTACCGACCAGAGTTCGCATCACACAATTTTCGCAAACCTCACATCATTTCTATTGGTTACCTCCTTTTCGCCATTACGGTGACAATATACCTGTGGGTGTGGATGTCCAGGGAGAATAGACAGCGAGCATTGTACCTTGAGAACAAGGATTTGCACAAAGTAATTAATTCCACTGAGGAGAGACTTAAGCTAGGAGACCGTGATGTCAATTACCGATACGTCTTATGACTACGGTGTATGTAAATTACTAAATACGAATATTAAGATAAAGTGTGATACTGATGAATAGACCCTATGAGTTTGATGACGAGTGGAAAATAATATTATGGTTGGATATGAGTATCATGAATGTTAAATGCAATGCAATGATACAAAGGAAAAATTCGTTACTTAGACGTCTTGCGCCTCTTAGACCTTACAGTCTGGCAGTAGTAATCATCGTCATCAATGTCGCTGGAACTGTGGTCCGTCACACACTCAAGCCCTTTACGCTTGTCTTCGTCAAGTTTGCGTAACACACGCAGATGCGTCGACAGAGATCTGAAAAACTCATTCTGGTATGATGTATCAGCATTGACGCTGGGATGTGGGGAATGATGACAGACCTTGTACACACGAATCCTTGTACCGGGTCCAGCTTGCTTCATGAGTTCTCTCTTGTGCTCTTGATGCTGTGAGAACGCGTAAGCAAATTATCTCCGCACAAACTTCAGCGACACAAACCTTGGCTTGCTCCGTCTTCAAAAGTTCGCCTAGATGCTTTACCCACAGACGCAAATTCCCCTCCGCCTGCTTCATCTTCACATCGTAATCTTCATCATCTTCAACAGCAATGGCCTCGTCGTCTGAACCGGGTACAACATAAGATCGGACCGTGATCGCCGTAATCCTGCGAGGTCTCTTCCTCCCACGAGAAGAACCAGAAATGCGGTCGCGTTCTTGTGCCACTGAACTGACGGGAATATTGGCCGGAGAAGACTCCTTCTTCACTTCGACCTTAGTGTAAAGCTTCCGTGCACTGTCAGACTTGGATATGTATTCATCTTCACTGAAGTAAAAGTCTGCACCCGATTCAATGTCGTGGTAAAGTTGATTGCACTAGTATATCAGTGAGTCAGAAAATTTACGATGTCCAATCGATGGAATTAACTCACAGGCGCTCTTCGTAAGCGGGCAAGTATTTGGAAGTGCTTAAGCGTTATTGGTACGCGCTGAGCACGGTTCGTGGGTAGATAATCGTTAAGAATCTGCAAATATGTTGGCATTGAATACCAAGAGAAAGGGCATCATGATACATACGACTGAATTCTCGTTCATAATAGCGTGAGTCATAAAAACAGCCGTTACGCTGCTTCTGGGGCCGAATTCAGCCTTAATCCATTTAGCAACATGCATTTGGTCTGATACGATTGATGAGTATCAGGTATTTCGGCATCAATAAAACCTACCGTGAGGGATATATGTCGGAGGGGTCGCAGGTATCGCGTCAAAGATCATTCTTCGGCGCGACCTTGCTGGCGTCAACTCGTCTTGTCGGATCATAGCTGTCAAAGGTTCTTGACCTATTTGACCCTGAATTCATCGGTTAAACATATGGACGCAGCGAGTGTAAGGACGCGCCAAACGCACAAGAACCTGACGTGGAGACACTGTTTCACGGCAGACCTCCTCTGTAGAGCTAGGTGAAGCTAACTCAGAAGACAAACATCCTCTATCATGGATATCGCGGGAGGTAGCCTCGTGATTCGGATGACAGTTCCAGAAGTACTCATCATCATCATTTGTCCTGAAATATGACCGGCAGAGTCTGGCTTGGTAGCGTGAACAGTCTTCAGGCAGCTCGGCCACGTGCACTTGGTGAGTACCAAGAGCCGATCGTATGATGGCCGCACGGACACAAGGAAACTCCTCATTGAGCTTCTTCAGCATCTTGCCCTAGTGTCAAGTACACAGATTATGCAATGTTTCGTAAATCTCAATTCGAAGAATGCTCACCTTGCTTTCAATCTCCATACATCGGCTAGTAACTTCTTGAACGATGGCTGTCACCTCTGCGACAGTCATTCCTTTCTGTCCAGTCACATCTGACAACATTTCCTTGCTCATATACTCTATCAGCCAACGATACTTTTCCGTGTAGGGATTTATCAGAAGATTGTGCAGATCCGTCTTCGTTAATGCACCGATCTTCAGAGTGTCAAGACGCTCTTGGATGGTAGTAGTATTCACCTGGGAGCCCCCAGAAGTGAAAACTGTCATAAGCATGACCAGTCGAACAACCGGATCAGAAGAAGGAAAATCGGTGTAGAGATGCTGAAGGGCTTCTTGAGTCTGCGACAATGTTATTGTTGAGGTCTTCAAAAACAGCTAAAAGGACACGTGAGTGGACAGTATGAGTTCCAAGGCTTCGACATACTTTCAAAAGATCCTCGACAAGAGTTCTTCGGGGAGTCAGCGTTTGCAAGTAATTCAGAGACGCACACTTACGGAAGATCAAAGAGTAAGCTCCCTGATTTGTTCAGCTGCTTCAAAGCCGCATAGCCATGAGCATTGTACTTCGCTTCCATACATACTTCTGCGGCAACTGTACGGCTCACATACATCCTAAATAAAGCTTGAAGCAGTAAATCAACACAAGAGCGATTGAACGTACGTGGGATCAAGCCTGCAAAGTTCCTTCACGTTATTCACGACATCATCAACGCTCCTTTCTGATACTTTCTCGAACATCTTCCGGAAGATGAAATTTCGGTACTGCAAACTCGTTACTAGACCATCAAGGGACGAAACAATATATCAAACCTTGCTGTCCATGAAGAAACCATTAGATACCGCATAAGGGAGCAAGCGTGGCTCTAAAGCCAGTGCCAATGGAAATTGGGCCATCAAGGGATCCTATTATCGGTCAGTTATAAGGAACAATTGTTGAGCATGATGTTTACCTTGTGGGAGAAGGGAATAAACTTGAAATGGATCAGTAGAAGTCTACAGTATGAGTGTAGGACGCACATACATTGTATTTGTCCAGAATATCCCGCACGGTCTCCCAATTAACTCGTCGTGCTTGCGGCGGGAACCTGCTCTCTTGTAGAAACCAAGTGAATATGGTACCATCGTCTTCAGACTACCAAGAAGATCAAAACCCAGAATATGGTACCGTAATATGGAAGGCGCCGCACCTTGCCTCGAGGTATATCGCCGTAGGTATCCGCCGCCAACTTAAGGAAATATGTGAACACCGAGAGAGGGACAGTCCGCACCCAGGGCGTTTTGATGAAGTGCGACCGGGTATGGAAGTAGTGATGGAAGGCAACCTGTATTAGATATCGCGAGAGGTGTGCACCGCTGGTCATCAAAATCTAATGTAGGTAATCACAGGTGTAATGATGAAGACATCAACTCCCTGAACACCGACGGAAGAGGATCAAACGTACGTCAAGAACTCTCTCTGTGAGAATTTTCCCCCGGCCGAGGGCTTGAAACATGGCCTGGGTTGGTCCATAGCGGGTAAGGAAGTAGTGAGCCCGGACGTATGGAACTTGAGAGAAGTGGTAGAAACGTTTGGAAACCATTGTAAGAGAGCCTGGATCGGTAAGCTCGTAGAATATTAGCTGGAGGACATCGTCTGCGAGAAAAGCATAAACATCATGAGACACGGGCTGTAGCATGGAGGCGGTCTGTCGCACTGACCGCAGAGACGTTCCATATCGAGAGAGCGAGCTGCACGTCGTCGGCCCGGGAGTGCGTAAAGGAAAGGCGGACGGGGAGACGCTGAGCTCGCTGCTGAAGATGATGACAGGGAAGGAATAGAGTCGTGGTAAAAGTCAAGAGAGCAAATTGGTGCTCAACTCCGATCCGACGGTAGTACTGTTACAGATGCCAAATCTGGGTGACCTTCTCCCGGACCGGCCATGACATACTGAAAGGATCTGGCGTTTCCTAATTGTAAGGAACACTTGGGTTTAAACATATCCTCCTCAATTGCATTTATGTGCCTTCATTTTTCCTTTCTCGCAATATTCTTACAAGTAATTCTATTCAAAACATTCGGACATAGTAGCTTTTCCAAACTCTCCAGGGTAGCCTCCAGTCTCTCAGCTGCAGTCTTGGCTCGAAGGCATTGAAGTTTGCCTTCTCGAGTCGAGCGAGAGTGCTCGCGACAGGTACCTGCCGAAAAATAAGCATTCCGCTCAGATCGAAGAAAAATTTTTAGAGTGTGCTTACTCCAGTCATGAAGACCGGCATCACCGCTCGGGGAATTTTACCTTCAAACCCACCGTCCTTGAACATACTTCGAGCAGTTTGAAGATGGTCATTAGCCAAGGTAGCCAGATCAAACACCGCATCCGCGATACCCTGTGCATTGGCGCCTTGACGAAACACATCCTCCTGCACGACCCGGTGCTTTGCAGTGAGCTCTGCTGGTATGATCATCCTACCGTTTGCGGCATGGAAAGGGAGTGCTCGCAGGAGAGTGGAAAAGGTCTGTGAGATACCCAAGTGAGATGCGGCATGTGCCATAGTGGATGAGGAGGAGGCCGAGAATAGGGAAAGCAGAAGATATAGCAGCGTGGAAGAGGTTGCCTCCGCGTGGGCTGTCAGAGAATCGATTGTTAGGTGGTTTGACAAATACAACTCAACATCCTTGGAATAGTAGCTGACTCAGAGTGAGCATAATCAGCACAAAGTACGGAGACCTTACACGCGCGTCAATTATTCGTTTCAGATGGTATGCAGGCAAGTGGGTCCTTTGGCAAGCATCATACAGGGCCAGAGCGATTGGGTGACGGGGCGGGCTACCCTGCAACAGTAAACAGTCAACCAAACTTCCCGCGTCCGAACAGAGGTAGAGACGCACATCAGAGAAACTTTTGATAGCGTCGCGCCAAAACTGCATTCGCATTTGGCCAATCATGGGGTTTGAGACGTTGTCCTGTACCGTTGCCAAGTCCACCTGCAGGAACTAAGTGAACATCATCAAGGAGGCAATGTGTACCCACAGAAAATGCTTTGAGGGCAAAATAAGCGGGCCGCAATTCTGGCGGGTAGAAAGGCGACACGAGAAAAGACTCGTAATCATTTTTACGGACCAAGTCAGCACAGTACTCGTTAGGTTGCTTGATACCGGCTTCGAGAGTAGACAGATACCGTACTGAGAGTGGTAGTCGTCGAAGGTTGCCGATGTGCCGGATATTCATGGTGGTGCAAAACTGAGGCAATAACGTGACCGTACGGCTTTCACTTTCACCAGCATGAACGATACACGCCAATTTGGTGACCTTGCCACTCAGCTCGTCACAGAGTCGCGTCGCTCGACGCAAACAGACAACTTACTCAAGTACAACGACTCACTCGTTCGTTCTATAATACGCGAACAGCGCGATCTTGAAAAGGCTGCCCAAGCGCTTGCTACCGACGCTGACCCCGACAGTTTACCGCCTGCTCTATTTATCTACCAGACTGCAATCAGTCGTAACAAACGGTGCCTACTGGCATATCATACCCATCGCCTTGATCGCCTCAAAGACATGTACTGGGCGGTGGGCGGGGCACTCCCTCACATTCTCTCCAACTCTGATCTCCGGGGGAAGCTGTCCCCTCATGAAGTTGACTACCTACGTCAATACAACACTACCGTTATGGAGTTTCGTGGGGAATTCTCATACGAACTTGACATCATGGCTGGAATCACAAATCCGCCCAAGGATCTTTTAGTCCTTGTGCATGTCGTGAGGGACTGCGGGGTTATTCAGACAGAGCAGGGAAGCATTGATTTCCAAAAGGGTCAACGATTCATGGTCCGGAAGGCAGATATCGAGCATCTCATCGTTCAAGGCTACTTGGAGGAAGTTTCATAGGTGCGGCCTCATTCTAACTACCGAATGAAAAGGGTGGAGTCAACTCTAGTTGACAGGATAATGTTTCGTTTTCCATGTCATTATACCATCCAAATTTTCTGCGTATGTGCCATCCTTCTCATGTATATCGGCTGATTCTTATTAAACCTGACCGAAGTGACATCATAGTCCCCTTCCTCAACATGGCCGAGCCCCACCCTACTCATGTCCTGTCTCCATGTGGTGACACACTTGGCCCTCGAAAAGACTCAATTTCGTCTAACACCATTACATGACACATTTGATCGCTCTATAGCAATAAATATCCACATCAGAACACGCATACAGTCTCTCCAGGGAACCTGTTTCAGTCTTTTCTTCTCCCGACCATCCTCGCGCCACGTCGGTGAATTATCGGGGAGGCACCACCTGAATCCCATGATATACTGATCATCACAACTTGTGCTATCTTCTGACGAGGGACGAGATGATTTCGTCGGTAGGGCGGTTAGATACCCGGCGGCCTTTGTCATCATGATACGGGGGTACGGTGTCTTCGAACAATGAAGGGAACCCGAGATGCGGATGTTGATAGCGGCTCTGCGTTTTCTGCGCCATCGACGGACTCAGTCCGCATTGTTGTTATAGCCGTTAAGCTAACAATCAGTGCACATGGAGCCAAGGTCGGAGTTGAACGAACAGTTCGTAATTTGGTTAATCTTTGGAATGTGAGGACGAAACTTCATACACGTGGTGGTGTTTACATTTTACTGTGAGGATTTGATTCCATTGAGCGCAGGCGGCCTTCACCCGACCGTGGGGGAAACACAACTTCTGTAGTTGCAGACACGCGCTGATCACATGGTCGCGAACGCCCCAACCACTTAGAAGTGCTAGCTATGCTGCGGACCTGATGATCCTGGAGGCTTCCATGAGCTTGTGTGCTGGTGATGTACTATGAAGGATGGAAATCACTTGGTCTGACTTATATCTTGGCCTCAAGGATGACAGTTCTGGTTTGGCGCCGAACGTACCAGCAGTGATGTCAGGAGGAGGTTTTGGCTGGATTTCCTTGATCACCTCAACAAGTATCCAATGATACATAATAACCGCGGTTTCTATATCAATGGATGCGTACTGGTATCTTCGTTGATGGATCACAAACTCACCATCCAAAGACAGTATTCTTCGGACCCAATGATGAGATGCAATGCTCTCACCAAGACAGCCCCAGCTACAATTCCGTGCGTTTCTCTCGTAAACTCGTGGACTTACGCCTGACAAGATAATCCAGTTTTCCTTTGATACCTTGAAAGTACTTATAACAACTCCATCACATTTTCCCTCATTACTTCTACATTTGGGTCGGTGACATGCGGAGGTGACTCAAAGTCATCATACGAAAATAACACCCTTAGCTTATCCGCAGTCTTTTCCTCCTTCGCACAACACTCTTCCACTTCTTGCATGGTGCATCCGCCATTCCACCGTATCGATGGGCTGATCGGGCAGAAGGTGTCAAATGACGGAAGCGCAGAGACCTTCGGGCAAGCATACAATGTGTGCAACCCACCGCAAAAATGGCCCATGAGACCTCCTGGAAGTGTACTTGTACGATATGGATATCCCCTCTTTAACAGCCCCTCGACACGACTTGTGTCTGTATGAAAGCCTGGAAAGGTGATGCATCGCCAGTATGCAAGGACCCGGGTGGCCGTGTTACCACTGTTGATATGGGTGGCGTGTAAGATGGAGAGGGCGGCGTGAGATCTTCTTTACGACGGGGACCGGAAGGATATAGCTCAGGATACAGTAAGACGTGCAGAGAATGTCCAAAATTTGTCCATGATAAAGCAGAGGTGACATCGAGAAGGAAAATCGGATGGTCCGGTCATCCTGACCTACATCACCACTCTTCTTTTCCCCTCGGCTTGACTCCTCGGCCTCGAAGCTAGCAATATTAGCACGTCTGAAGGGCAGCCCTTACGCAGTTGACATCTCGATAACGTGTTCTCGTCCAGAGCAATTGTTGTACCTGGGCCATATCCGACAGGCTCGGTCTTGCCAAGCATCCGAAAGCCCTGGAGTTGCAATTGATAGGCCCAAGATACTAAATTATCTCATCTGACTAGCTGATGAAGCCCTGATAACGAATATCGCTTGCGCCTTCACCGTGCATACACGCTCGCGGAGCGCTTTCTTTGCTTTGGAGAGCACACCTTGGTGTTTGCTGTTATCGTTGAACTGTTGGACTTCCTCCATTGCTACGCCACTTTCACGTCTTGCATCCCCCTATTTCTCCAGGTGAGGCACCTTTTTACTACCCTTTGATATCGGTTCTACACTTTCGACAGTATCGCGCGGACACAATCTCCTAGATCGAGTAAGTAGAATTGTCTAGTATCGTCACTAATGACGTGCTGTAGCAATTCGCTTTACGTAGCATTCAAGGTAGCGGCTCCGATTTGTGGGTGATATAGAAGTGCATCCGACGTCCTAAGTAGTGCTACTACCGAGGGATCCCACTTATATTTTTTGCCAGGGATTGCCGATATACTTTGTCCCTCCAGGCCGGAACACCGCCTCAGTAGAGTTCTGTGTGGCGAAGATCCTTATCAGTATCAAGATTTTTTTCAATGAATGCCGGCCAGTTTTCTCTACCATTTATTGCAAAACGACAGGATGAATGAGTGGGTCATTCCCTGTCATACCAGCGTACGGAATGAAGAAGGTTCAAAAGTACCGGATTTTGATCGGATCAAACGATCGATCGGCTTCAATGGGCCATGTGGTACCACTAATGGCAGCGCGATTCCCTGACCATCATCTTCGTGTCGGCCATTCCAATGCAATCTTTGTCAACTTTGGCTATGCTGCTTACCACGGCGATAAATTTTATCTGCGTTATGGTGACACAAACATGAAGCGGGGTGAAAGTGTTATATCGAAAAGATACCAGAGATCATCCGGTGGTTAGGATATTAACCGTGGAAGATAAACTACTGTAGTTCGGAATATTTTGATCAATTGTATAATCTGGCCGTCGATATCATCAAAGGGACAAAGTTTATGTCTGTCATTGTTCTTATGAGTTCCTTTTACCCAGTCTCAGACACATCATGCTAACAAGTTGTAGGGGAGAAAATCAAATTGGCCGAGGAGGAGCCAATGGGAAACCTATATTTTGTATACCTCACAATCTTATTGATGAAAGAATATATATAAGTACTAAGATAAAGAGTAAGTAACACGATGGTGAACTTTATAATTGTATACATACCTCAGTTAGCGCAACATAGGTGAAACGACTGAGGTACAAAATGAACTAAGGCTAGAATTTATATGAGATCGAATGAGGACAGGGGGCAAGTATATATCAGGTAAAATAAGAATGGGTATAGATCGAATGATAAGCATGAAACGGTAACTATCAGGGACGTACGGATATTCTCTAACAAATCTCCCTATCGAGGAGTCACTTGTCCGATTCGAGAATATGAGCAATGGGATGAAGCGGGACCTGAACACTGGTAAGCTTCAGATATATATCTAAGGGCGTGTCTGGTCCTTGAGAAGGAATGTCATTGCACCAGTGACAAGTTGAAGATCTATGCAACATTACGCACCATTCTGTGAATAGCTTTGAAACCGTATCGTCATTCCACCTCCTCTCTCGCGTCTTTGCACTCTTCATATTTCTTTTCTCTAGACATTCTCCTACTAGTTTGTCGCTTCTCGCCGGTCATATGAACGGCTCTGTAAATCTTTAGAAATCTAGGCTTGTATAGGTAATCGAGTACGGTAAGCTCAACAAAGAAGGTGCGGTCATGTCGAAATGCAAAATCGTTGCCTAGTCAATGAGGGATACGTGAATAGCTGGGATTACTGTCACTTGTACGCCCTTATTGCACTCTGGAGGTGCCACCTATCTCCGGTGAAATCATGTCCTTTGTTAACGGACTGGGTGTATCCACGGCGTATACGGGTTTTTGGCAGTCGGGCGGTAGCTCGCAAACACTGTGTCTCGATTATTAACGGTAGTGCACCCTCAACGCGTGAACTGAGGAGTGTTGGTCCAGCTCACACTAATATGGAACGACATTCAATGATTTAATAACTAACCTGATAATTACAGGTATGTGGCTTCGTAGTGGGTAGACTTGGAGCCAAAGCTTATATTCATACTACAAAAAAGTCTAAAACTCGTCTATAAGCAGTAATTATTATCTCCAAAGGTTACCCGGCATAATGCCGACTTGAACCTTCGACCGGCGACTAAGAATTGGCTATTGCTCGACACTGAAACCGGTCTCAAACGAGCCAAGGTCTTGGGGTTCGGCTACTCGGCTATTCGGCAGTGACTCTTTTCGATGGATGCCAAACAAGTGTGAGGCCGCATTTCAGTTGCATGTAGACTGCTCGGTGGCTAATTTCTTGTCTGTAATGACCGGGTTACAACATTCCTTCTTTTTGCTGGCCCGTCGATCGTCATGCCATGCTATGACAACCTGCTGGGGTCCATCAACCCATCCAGCTCTAAACATATGCAAGATTCTACCCCACTTGTGAGTAAAGGACCTATTACCCGAGACTAGACATCGGCCTACAGTCAGTATTACATCACGCCACTTGTCGGAGTCGATGTCCTTGTTCTCGGAAAACATCTCAGCAGTGTTGGGACCACTACTCCGATGGGAAAGACATCGAGCAACTTGGTATGACGCACGACTTCTTTCTATGACGCGCTTCCCCACGTTACCTGGGAATGAATCGGGGACTGAAGGGCATATATAAAGAGTGTAAATGCTCAAGGAATAATCGTCAACATCCTCTTCCCATTCCAACATGTCTGGTATGCTTAGCGCACATACCTTTCTATCTATTCTCATCGAATTTCTTAGACTCTCACAAGAACCCTGAACGCGTTGCTGCTGGTCTCAAGGCTGCAGTCAACAACCCCAATGTCGGTGATGATGCTCGTCAAAGTGCTACCGAGCGCCTTCAAAACATGGATACCCAGTACACCAGCACCGACCCCAGTTCCAAGTCTGGCAGGGCTCGGGAAACCGACGATCCTCACACCAACCAAGTTTTGGGTGAGCATCCATTTATTATTGATCCACAACGCGCTTGTTCATTAACGACCTCTCAGGCGGATTCAAGGCCACTTTAAAGAGTATTTCTATTCACTAGTTTTATTGACAGGTTTCTAAATTTTTCTAGATGCCAATGCTTCCGAAGATGCGAAGTCTCACGCCCGTGAAGTCCTTGACCAACATGGTGCCAGCTACGATGCCATGCCTCAGCGAAATGACAACCCCGACCCCGAGCGTGTCAAGGCTGGGTACAAGGCAACTACGAAGAGTAAGTGGTCAAGAACGGGCATTGAGTGTGATGTTGACTCGACGTTCTTCACAGACCCCAACACTTCGGACGAAGCTAAGCGTCACGCTGAGGAATATCTCGAGGAAAATGATATGTAATCAGACACAAGTCCGAGTCTAACGTTGTAAATTATCAACTATATTTTGGATCGTGATTTTATGAAAACAAATTGTCTATGACTTAATTGCTAAGCTCTTAATGTTCATAAATCATAGTTCTAACGAAATGCAAACTATAGAAATGTGAGATTACAATACGTTGTAGCAACGTCTAAAAATTATTTTCATTTGCCAGAATTTTCCTCCTGACTTTTCTATACTTTGTAAGTACAGCTGCATCTAAATTACTATCTCCTGCAGGTGTACACAATCTCGGAGAAGCTCATTGACATCTTATCCCTATAAACCTGAATATCAGTAGTCAGTAGCTGGGTGGTAGTGTGCTGTCTTGCAGCCCAACAAAGACAAATCGCTCTTGCTAGGGCTGCTTTCAATCTTCTCCACGAACTGTGATATCTTCTTTACAATGCAAGTCGGCCTTGATGATAACACCAACCGTCACGTACCGTAAACGTGCTATCAAATTCCTTTGGTCCCCTTCTTCTCTCGGCGACGAGTGTATAGGATTTTGGGGATAACACGCTGCTGTCAGGCTTTTTGAAGGATTTCCCGACAATCATGAAAACCAGGCGTCTACGATATCCTTCCCTCAAGGTCATCATAAAATATGCTCGCGGACTGCTGTCGGAGACGAGATTGTCTTGAGCTATAAGCAAGTTCAGAAGGTTTTGGCCAATGTCGTCTTCGTTGTCATGATTCCCAACCTTGTGCTCAAGTTTTTTCTTCGCGATATTCAATTATTGAAAGACACGACGATAGTGGATCATGGAGAAGATATAGGTGCGGGGAGCCGTAAAAACGGTATAACGATTATTGCAGGAAGTTACGGGAAGCCACAAGTGTCGGATGTCAACAATCAAATCACGTCGAACGAGTGTTTTCTAAGAATGTTCCTTGGGGAATATCTTTAGATTGTTTGGAACTAGCCTTTTATTGATCCATGAACGACACCGTCAAATCTACACCCGCACGAGGATACCCATATACAATATTTGACAGATAGCCTCCAGGAACAAGAATATGATGCGACGTCTTCGAGATGCTGCACTGATCGTTGCGGTGCTGTTCACATTGTTTGTTATTGACGGATCTGGAAGCACCACGGATCGCAGAGAGCGTAGCTGCATCAACAGATTAAGATACATTCAATTATTTTGAATGCGAGACACGCACCAGGAAGAAGGCATTGGCGAAAAAGAAGTATAAGAAGACAATTGTGTAGAGGGTCCGGCCCATATTCAAGAATCCAAAAACGATGGTAAGTATCACACTGAAACGTCTATCAATGGTCAAGGAGGGTAGGGAAAAGGCCATAACCCACCCCACAAATTTGTATCCCGAGTATGCGATAATATCCAAAGCCTGACCTGAACCTTGAATATTCAGAAAGTAACATCCTAGGTAGACGAAACCGAAGTCGACAAAGACTACGAGAAACGCGCCCGAGGAGAGTTCACCGAGGACTTTTGGATGAAAGCGTTCCTGAATGCCGGAATGGAAGGCAGCAATGAGCATGTAAGTTACGAGAGCCATTACTATAAGAATGTAAGTAAGCTAAAGGTGTAGAAAAGTCAAAGACGTACGGGGAATGTACAAGTCTGGACTATTAACATCCTCGCGAGGGGGCTGCCATTCAGTCACGCCCTGTTCTGACCGGCGAATCCTACGCGGCCAAGAACGGTGATTCCAGGGGAAAATGACAAGTTTAAGCTTGCGCATGACATAAGAATTGGACACGTTGAAATGGTGTTTGAGGCTCGCCCACGGAAAGAAACCACCAAACTAAGAAACATTTCAATTTGAAGCCCTGGTACAGTGGGAGCAACGCACATTCCGTTGGACATACTCCTGGCCCGCTTGAACGGCACTGTTACCTAACTGTAACCCTAGCTGTGCCGTCGCATCATTCATTCCCCATGCTGCAAAATCCGGCTGCCCAAAGTTGGAACCGACATTGTGATTCGGTGGAGGGGGCGGCTGGAAATGACCTGTATATGCTGGCACATGCGTGTATTGTTGTTGTTGTTGCTGTTGTTGAGGCTGAGGCGACGATGAAAATCGCTGGTATCCTTGAGGTGATCCTGGTGTCAACGGAGGCTCTGGAATATAGGCAGGATGGGTGGGCACGGGATGCCGAAGGGGAGGTGGTGAATGCGAGCTATAGTTCATGGCAGAAAGCGTAGTGGTAAACACGTATACACACCACGTAGCGTGTTTCTTACCAAGTCCGGAAATTCACACACCCCACACTCAAATTACAAAATCGGCAAGAAAGATGCTTATTTGTTCGATTTGCATCTCTTGTTTCATGCCGGAAACACCTACTGGGTTGCCGAACGTGATTTGTTCACCGTACCAATTGAAATACATAATGCAATATACAACGACTCCAATACATTATCATGATTTAGCAGAGCTAAGAGATGCAGCCTCATTCTTTGGCATTTTCTTGTCACCTGACGCCAACTGCTCCAAGTCGGCCGGCTTGAAGTAATGCGGTGCCACTACATTCAGAGTACGTCGGCAATGATACCACATAGATGATAGCATAAGACGAACCTTCCATGAGCCAAGCAGGTTTGATTTCCATGACTTGCCTCATATACGACTTCGACGTCATGACAAGTTCGTAGTACAACATCGTCTTGACTGGAGGCTGGAACTGGAACAGGCTTGACGAGGGATGAATATAGACAGTATGATTCGTCTTGAGTGTGCGATACGAATCACCGGTCTTCTGCAGTTGCGCCTGTAAAACAGTATTAAAGGGTGCTGAACAACTTATATACATCACACTTACGGTATTATAGAAGTAGCCAGCTGTTATGGCTTTCTGTATTGGAGTGATATCATTTGAGTTGGGATTCGATTTGACTACAATCTCCACCCGTTCGCACAGTCCTGCCAACTGGTCACGGATATCACGCGCCCGACTAAGACTCTTGAACTGGAGGAACTGTTCATAACAAAACTGCTGTGAGTAATTTGTTTCGGCCCATTGCTCCCAAACGTTCAGAAGGGTAAAATGATCCCCGCCAGGACGAACAAAGTTTTGCCGTGCTTGGTCTGCATGAAGTTTCTTGTCCTTGGGTCTGTAGAAAAGTGATCCTGACTCCGAGAGCATGGAAATGATTGTCAGCACCTATCAAAATTGTCAACGGAATTACACACGTAACGACGCATAACCAGACCAACCTCATCAGTGCACTCATACTGTTCGCTCGAAATGATCGCTTTTGACAACATAGGATCAACAGGAAATTCTGCCATCCGCCGTCCAAGCTTGGTGAGTTCTCCCCTGTCATTCAAGGCTCCAAGGGCATAGAGCAATTCCAATGCTCTCATCAAGGTCTCCCCCGGAGGAGGATCCAAAAATTCAAAGCCAATCAAATCGTTGATACCCAGCGATTTAAGAAGCAAAACGACCATGCCAAGATTTGTGCGCTGTATTTCAGGCACAGTATTAGCTTCCAGCTCATTTGAAAATGCCCATTTTGTGTAAAGCCGGAATGACTTTCCGGGCCCAACACGTCCTGCTCTTCCTGCTCTCTGATTAGCAGATGCACGAGAACACTGTCAACGTATTAAAAGTGAAGCACGACAAAAATAGTGAAAGTAAACTTACCGGAACGACGACCAGAGACGACATTCCAGTTCTTGGGTTGTACGAATTTTGCTTGACGAAGCCAGGATCAATTACAAAGACTACACCATCAATCGTGATAGATGTTTCGGCAATATTCGTGGCCAAAACCACTTTCCTAGCGCCTTCAGGAGTAGGTTCGAAAATCTTTGCCTGCATATCGCTCGGAAGATTGGCATAGATAGGACATATGATCAACTCCGCAATCTTATTGCCCAGCGTGCGGGCCGTTTCTTGAAGATTTTCGTGGCAAGCCTCAATTTCCTCTTGACCCTGTCAGCTTTATTAGCAGGCTCGATAAACCTTCAAATAGGGCGCCATACCGTCAGAAACACCAGAATATCACCTTTCGGTTGTGTGGTATGGATTTGAAAGACAGTGGTGATAGCAGCGTGAAGATAATTAGCCTCGGGCTGAGGAGTGTAATGAATATCGACGGGGAACTGACGACCAGGTACTATTTCAAGATAATGAGTGTCAGAACTTCAAGGCCCATCAGATAACTTACCGTAGAATGTAGGTGCGTCATCGAAATACTCGCTGAACTTTTCAGCATCCATCGTAGCACTCGAGATCAAGAGCCGGAGTTCCGGACGGAAACGTGCGATATCCTGATATCGGAATATCAGCTCGGTGAAGGCTGCTGTAGGTAATGGGAACCTACCTTGACTAAGGCAAAAAGTATATCTGTGCTCAAAGTTCTTTCGTGCGCCTCGTCGATGATCAAGGCAGAATATCCAGCTAGATCTGGCTCCGTTAGAAATTCTCTAAGCAACATGCCATCTGTCATATATTTCAGGACAGTTTTGTCGCTGGTACAATCCTCGAAGCGAATGGAGTACCCTACTTCATATCCAACTTTTGTACCCATTTCTTCGGCGACACGAGCGGCGACGGACATCGCGGCAACACGACGCGGTTGAGTACACCCGACCTTTAATCCACCGGCAGTATATCCAGCTTCATGAAGATACTGGGGTAGTTGGGTAGTCTTGCCGGATCCAGTTTCAGCTACTACGATGAGAACTTGATGTTCTTTTATGGCTTCAATAAGTTGTTCCCGGTAGGCATAGATGGGAAGATTTTTGCGAGTTTCTTCGATAGTTCGTGCTTAAGAGAATAGAATTTAGTGGTAGAAAGAACAGGTAAAGGTACACGACGCACCTCGCTTTTCAGCTGCATCTATCTGATCTTGTATCAGCTTCTCGGCGGCAGTCATTTTCGTCCCAGGTAACGCGGAGTCCATGACGAACTTGATGGTCTGGCTCTCGTCAAAGACGTACTCGTAGTCATCCACGATCTCTTTCTTGTCCATTGCGCCGGTCTTGAAGGTGCTGTGCTTAGTCTGACTGGCCTCCCACTGGTCTACGTCGGTGGTGAATTGGTCGTCCTTCGGCTTAGCGTCTTCATACCGCTTGTATAGCGCACTCTCCTTCTTCTTCTTATCAATTTTTCCTTGTTCCGTGATATAATCCTCTGGTAAAGCATAGCCGTCCCACTTGTCATTGATCTTCAGGCGCTCTTCAACGAGTTTGAGGAGCTCCTTCTTGCGTTCCAGCTCCCGTCTCTCCCGTTTGGATATCTTCATACCACTGAATAGAGATTCATCATCGGCTATTTCTTTTCGAAGCAACTCGATTTGCTGAACCTCGCGCTTCGTCAAGTACTCCTGCCGCGAATGTAGTCGTAATGACGGAAGAGCAATTCCGCGGGCTTCAGCATCGTCAGCGAGCTGTCGCCGCTGAGCAGCATCGACAGCAGCGCCTGAGGAGGCCTTCGACGACCGATCCTCCACAATCCTTTTCGTCCTCTCCCGATCTCGATCACGGACTCGTTCAGCAAAGGCATCTCTGTCCCTGATATCTTCTAACCGTTCTCGCTCCTTCCTGACCTCCTCATCCTCTGGAAATTCCGGCTCAATATCCTCGTCCTCGGCTTCGTCACCTTTCCACCGTTTCCTAGCCTTTTCCTCCTCATCACTTTCCCATTCCTTTTCATCGTATTCTCGCTTCCGTGACTGACGGTCATGTTTCTTCTCTTTCTGCCGCTTCTCTTTGGGTAACGGGATGACATCGTCGTCCTCCAAGAGTAGGCCGAATTTCTGAGACCGTAGAGCTTTGGCTTCCTTTTCTGCTTGTCGTTGAGCTTTCTCTGCAGCCGTACGCTTGTGCTTGTGCTTGCGAGGGGCCTGTTGGAATACATGGTCTATGAATTGATGAGCATCGGCGGTGTCTGGCAATCCAGAGGCATTCAAGGACGAGAAGAGGGCTTCAGGGGTCTTTGACGAAGAAGCTAAATATACGTTTGCCAACATTGAATACCATTCTATTGTAAAGAGTAGTCGAGAAACTGACCTGATGCGAGCACATAGTCGATGATACTACGGTCTGCGACGCCAAATAACTAAGAGACGTTAAGTCAGTAGTGCGGTACATGAGTATTACGGATACTCACGCACTCGAAGAGAATTGTCGCTGATGTACCGCTCAAGTTCAGAGGACATGAGGACAATAGAAATTCATGAGATCGAATCCAGGTTTGGAAAGAATTATTTGTTTACTTGTGTCATTCAGTCCTAATACTCTTGAGCAAAACAATGACGCATAAAAGTTACTCTTGCGGACTACGCCTCGCTACGTGGCCGGCATAATCTGGGGCAGTCTGGGGAGTACTCTGGATAGTCTATCATGCTTAACAGAGATAGTCTAAATTCACTAGTAGTAGTGTATAAATTGTCCATCTGCACCAGCTGGTAAATTCAAGTCATAAGAAATTTAGAATAAAGAATAACAAGTAGCTAGGAAAACAATGATTTAATTTGAACACTGGGGGTTACTGTCACTGACTAGAACCAAGATTTCAGGGGATGATTCATCAAACTCTAGTTGTTGGCATCCCTTACTGTAATTACAGTAGAAATTGTCATAATGCATAGGGTTCAGGTGGGAACCAAGTTAGTATGCAGGGAAATGAGCTGCATAGTGCATATTGCATAATGCATAGGGTTTTGGAGGGTAATATGCATTATGAGAATACCCTGACAGAGGGAATCAATGGTGCTGCAGGCATGGAATGACAAAAACTTTTCTTCCCATCCATGATTGGTCCGGAATGCACTAAAAGGTGCATGAAAGCCTGCTCCTTATACTCACATGCCCAGTCTGGCCGGCAGGTAACTGGGTCAAAAACATCGGCAAGATCGGAAATATAAATCCGGACACTGATATTCTCGGTTGCCATCAGAATAAATACCATATATAGCAACAGGTCACAGGATGTCACGCATTATCACACTACGTGACAAACCAGTACTGCATATTTCTCATAATGCATAGGTATTCAGAGGGGACCGACGTTATGCATTATGACAATTTCTACTGTAGTCATTATAATATATTTCATTCCAGTAGCCACCTCCACCAGTGGCACTACCTTCTTTGTCAGCATAAATTGTATCATTAGATGGCCTCAGCGGACAACCAGCTGACAGGCAACCGCGATATCGCTGTAAAGTACTTGATACTTCTTAAAGCCAACACCACAATTCACACCGCAGGCAACAGCTACCGACCATCTGGGGGTCGCAGGCGAAAATTTTCTACAAATAGTTGTTTATCCTGATTTCGTCGCGGCCCGGAGATACACAACTCGGCTCCGGACTCTCCGGGCCGGTGTTGAAGTTACTTCTGGCCATCATGTACTCTATCCAACCTCTCAGAAATGCTTCGAAAGAGATTTCTGCTCGATACCTCAGCACATTTGCAGCCGATTCAACATCATTAAGAAGGTCTTATCTCTATGTTCCTTCCTCTTCCTCCCGCATGCTCGAAAAGTCGCACACGGTCAACTCCGACATAATCATCTACGACCTTGAAGATAGCGTTGCTCCAAAGGATAAGATTACTGCAAGGAACAGACTCCAGGACTTCCTAAATGTTTCTTCTTTCATGGAATATGCGATTTACTTTTCTCACTCGGACTTGAACAGCACGAGACACTCTTATCCCCTTCACGAATCGCCGTCAGGATTAATGATAGAACGACACCCTTTTTTAATGAAGACCTTGCGGCCATTGTGAGATGTAATTTGCAATTAATGTTAATAATCCCTAATGGTACCTGTATTATTCCATAGGCCCGTTTGCCTGCTGTACGATCCATTGTTCTTCCCAAGGTCCATTCTGCGGAGTATCTTACATATGTGGCATCTATCATCTCAAAAAATCGACCAACACTTTCGCAAAGCCCACCCATACGCCTGGTAGCAAGCGTTGAAAGCGCAGAGGCAGTAATGAATGCCTCTGCCATAGCCGCATGGCAGCCTTCGGTCGAAAGTGTCCAAGGAAGTATATTAGGCGCGCTTTTGGTAAAAATCATTACTTTCAGTGCTGTTTACATGATTTGTGCTAATGTTTCCCAAGTTTGCTGCCGAGGACTGTGAGTCCATGACATTCTGTGCACCATTGCAGTCTAATGTCCCCCAAATTTCACAAAAGATTGCGCCGACACTTCTATCGTCCGTACCCGTTCACGTCAAGAACTTTTGTATACACGTTCCCACATAGTCAATGCCGCGAAGGCCAATAGACTAGAAGCTATCGATATGGCAAGTTGCCAAATTGATCTCTCTTGCAGACTTTGATACTGTCCAGGTATGCGTAAATTACAAAGACCAAGACTACTTAAAGGAAGAGTGTCAGGAGGGAAGGAGAATGGGATTTACTGGAAAGGTTTGTATCTTATTTGCTATGCGCAAATTGAATTTTGAAAAAAATCGCATGTCACTAGCAAGCTATCCATCCCTCCCAGGTGGATGCGATTCAAGCAACCTTCGTCCCTACTCCATCAGGTTAGCATCTACACAATAGGTTTAAGGTACTTACATGCTCTCTACAGAGATACTTCGCGCAGCAAAGATTGTACATAACATGCAAATAGCTCACGACTCTCAAAAAGGCGCCATTGGGCTTGAGGGGGAGATGATCGATGCTCCGATGATCAAACAGGTCCGAAATTATACACTAAATTGACTTATGTGCGTACACTGACCTGTTCGTGACAGGCCGAGAAAGTTATCCAAGTTGCAAAGGCAGCCGGTCTTGATATCCCGAGTGTTGCGTGACTGCAAACGATGCGGAGCTATGAACATTGCATAGGTGTCTAAACCACATTCTGACTGTCTGATCACGGTCTTGAAATAACAGAGGCCATTTCGCGTACGTTGCCAGATATGACTCAGCTGACATTACGGAAGCTGCAGCTCCTTCTTGGAGGGTCTAACTCCGTGCCGTGGCTTGTGTGCAGCAGAATTATAAGAATAGCGACGGATACTCTTCCTTGAAGTCATACGGAATGTGAAGAGCCGTAAGAGGTGGCCATGCACAGTGGTTTTACATGATAGAATCTAGTAGAATATGACGATGATACAGACTGAGGGAGCAAGTCCTGAAAACTAATCCTATTGAAAGAAACGACGTTAACACCTGGCGTCGTCTCACTATATTTGTGGTAGAGGAGTCGGTGTACAGGTGCAGTCGAAATTAACACAAACGAGGTCACCTCACTGTGATTTGAGCAGCATCATTGACGTCAAACCCCTCGTCGGCGGGGCAATCCAGCAAAGCAAAGCAAAAGCAACTTCTTCCATCTCGCTAGTTGCATAGGCAGAATAGGTAGAATAAAGAGAAGAAAAGGCCAAAAATTAGAGCCAAGGCAGACTTAGATTCTGTGAGAGTCGTAGATCCTCACATCTTCTTTATACCCTGTCGAGCAATATCACCACAGCGCCTTCATGACGGCGAATACATCCAAGATTAAGATGAAGGAAAATTGTAAACAGTTGTTATGCTATAATACACCGTACATTATTTTCCGATCATCCCTGTCCAGTCGAAACTGGCATATTTCTTGTTGAACTCAGTCACGCGTTCTGAATTCATCCGAAAGTCTATCCGTCTCGGTCTCCTCCATTGACGAGGCTCAAGTTCCAAAATATTTCCAATGATCTCCCCCGCAAAGTACCTGCGATGGATTGCGTTGAGTGCATGCATGCAGTGTGTGCGACAGGGCTTACCATGGAAACTCCCCAGAACCTTTCTCCCCTTCGTCTGCGCCTTCTTCTCCGTCAGCACCATCACTAACACCTTCGATGACGTGCCCGTACCCCTTATCACCTTTATGGTCGAACTGAACCATGAAGTAAGGCAAATTGGGGACCATCGCGCGTCGGAAACCACCAGGTCGCTTGGAAAAGTCAATCAACTTCTTATGCTGCGACCATTCAGCCTCTGATGTCAGTATTGATTCCTGAAGTTTTGTTAGTACACTCTGATGGCGACCGAGAGGTGCCCGTATACCTTGAAGTAGCCTGGGATTAAATCATATTGGTTCCAGGGTAGAGGGACACATTCAATGCAAGTGTGTTTTTGTTTCTTCAATGAAATAACCGTTTCATAGAATATGACACCTTGATCCTCCTCGGCAAACATACGCATCAAACATTTCATGAAGTTCTGGACATGAGTGGGATGAGAAAAAAGCAACAGAGGGAAAGGCACGACAAACCCTAACTTCATCCCACACGTCGTCATCTCCGTCTAGCATAGTCAAATGATGCTGTATAGGCACTATCAGACAATGTCCCTTGACCAACTCTTCGTTCGTGGTGCAAGAAAGATATGCGCGTGTTCCCATTGCAATAACAGGCGCCTTGGGAGGGGAATCATCCTCTCCAAAGCAAAAGTGGCACGTAGCCAGAACTTGCTGGGTCCGTTTGTAGTCTACGAGGCACAGTCAACTTTAAGAGGCATCTCTCAATGAATCGTGTATACCATGAATAGCAAATTGGCGCTTCATAGCATCTGAACGCATCTTCTGTCGGCTGAGTTTTTCCACATTTTCATCCATGTAGTCAAGGTCATTCTAGAGAAGATACCTTCAGGCGACTGGACTAGAGGCAAAATGTTTGACCTACCTGGAATTTGCCATCTCCCATGATAGCACGGGCAAACTGAGCATCCAGATTCTTTTGGTCAGACATTCCACCACTGAACTTCTCTTGTCGAAGCATTTCACCCAAAGTCGTGGTATCGTCATCGGCATTGATCCTGACCAAGTCGCCAGTCTTTGGATCTCTTGTTTCGACCTACGCAAAAGGTTAGAACAGTCCGGGGGATATCGAGTACACAAGACAACCTTTTCTTTCTTTTTACGATTCCCAGGTAGAACGACAGCTTCATCAATTTTGCCATGTCCAACATCGTATAACCGTCCCTGACCATCTAGAGTAGGCAAAACCTCAACTTTCGTCCGTACATTACCTCCCTCGTCATTGCGGTACGTGGCTCTGGAAGCAGCCTCGTACTCTTTTTCCAGTTCCTCAGCATCAGGTGCACCCACCAATTTTGCGCGGAGAACTCTTGCTTGCAATTTATTCAAGGAAGAGGGTGACAGCCCTCGTGAAGAAGAGCCGCGAACTCCGGCGGGTGGGGTCAGCACCGATGGTATGGGTGTTTGTGATTGTTGCAACGGAGATGCAGCCTGTGAAGGTAGACGCAGGCCGTCGAACCGTCGATCACGTAGAGGACGTCCTCCAGGAGTTGGGGTAGACGGTGCGCTATCATGACCACCTGGTCGACGGAAAGAAGAACTGCGACTAGATGCTCCACTTCCGCCAATATCGTTGAATATTAATCTCTTCTCCCCCTCAGACCTGCCACGCTTTTCAGAGCCAACGGACCTATCTGACTTCTTGCCCTCTCGTTCGTCCAGTATTCGGCGTTCTTCCTTCGCTTCCTCGAATGCCTCTATCGAGCCAAAACGATCTATTGCCACCTGTTCGATAGGTAGTCCTTCTTCCTCAGCGGTTTCGAAGACGCGTCGAAGCTTAATCATCCTCCACTGTGATCCGGGGCCTCCTGGAACATTTGCTTTGGGGGCAGGAACCGAATATTCGTCAACAGTTTTGCCTTCTTTAAGACCTATATTGAGTTCCCTTGAGCTTATTTCTGGCTATACAATAATGAATAAGATATACTGGGGTTACTTCAAGGAAACTGGCCTTCTCTGGATCAGGTTTATTGAGATGTGGATTCTTTTTGCGAACCTCTGTGCCAAGGGTAGAGAAGAAATCTACACCACCACCAAGTGTTCTGCGGCTACCGGAAGCCTCTCCATACTCCTCCGTGAAGTTCTCCTCGTCATGCAGTTGAATGCGAGACGACGAAGGACGAGAAGTCTGAGCGGTTGGTTCTTCCAACATCCAGTCATCCCTTTTTAGTGTGCTCTCTGTAGGTATCAAGGGCTGGAATGTAGAGCTAGACGACCCAGCTGTCGCAGACGAAGTCAACTTCAAGCTTTCTCCTGTGGGAATGTCCGTTGCTAAAGGCTGTCAACGGTTCAGAGAAGGAACGACCAGCAATGACCAAATTTACCCGTTCACCGTCCATGTCAATGTTCTTCTCTACCCACATATCCTCATCTCCTGGATCTTCGTCTAAAATCCTCGATCCCTTATTCTCACCATGTCTCCGCTTTTTCTTGTGTTTTCTGCTATCGTCGTCGTGTTTATGTCTCTTCTTGCTACGTCGCTCCGTGTCGTGATCACGCGAGTGTTTGTGCTTGGAGCCCTTGGTGTCGTCCTCCATGGCAGTTTAAGCCAGGCGCTTATGGGAGGCTGGAAACGGATTTAATACCTGCCGATCTTGGTTGACTGTGTCACACTTCAGTCAAGCTTCAGTCACATCGCGTTTGTGACGAAGCTGGTTCTCTACCGTCGCGTTCATCCAAACCCCGTCTCTATCAAAACCTAGGTCTTCTACGATGTCTTCCAAAGAAATAAGGAGACAGTTTGGAGATGATTTGGACGAAAAACTGGTTGAAGAATGTGTGTATGCCTGTCATTCTTGATTATTTGATACACCAACTGCAGTTCTCCAGGCGTCTCGATGTGCAAAATTTACCAGCAGACGCCTGAGGACCTCTTCTATAAATGGGAATCAATACATCTTAATCTCTCCTCGCGCTCTGAAATCCGGCCACCGTTTACCATGGACTCTGTCGCGTCGTTGAAGGCATCTTTGAACCGCGGGCTAGCCACTGGCAGCAAGAAAGTCCAGCCGAAGACAAAGACAATGAGAGGAGGCCGCAACTTGAACCCTGCCTTTGCAGGTCGCTATTCCGGCACGACGAGTCATGGTACGACAGTAAAAACGGAGTCAGACACGATGATGGTCGATATTTCTTCACGTGCATCTGTTGCTGTGTCGTTCAAAGGCCCCAAAGAAGATATGGCATCCAGAAAGAGGCGTGCTTGTAAGTTCTCCATCCGTTCTCCTTATTACAAAGTTTCAATGGCATTGGCAGACCGTTATATGTATGAAAAGATTTCAGAACGGAGTGAAGGCATGACTCTCTTGCTTACTAGCCTCCATAAGCTAAATTCCCTCCCTTTCAGTCTTGGACGAACGAATAGATGAGTTTTCTGAGCTCATCCGCGAATACTACAAGATTCCATCCTCTGGATTCAGTGATCCCGCCGCGTCTACTGGTGTAAGAATCCTTATTCTTCTCATTATTTCTCTCAATGTATTTTCTCACCAGGATGATGTCTTGGTAGTTGGACGCATAGTGCATGACTCAGAAGCAGAGCCTGGCACCAAACTAACAGAAAGCTCATTAATTCTTGAAACTTCACGAATGCTGGGTTCGGGATCGCGAGTACCTCTCCGGTTTTCGTCTGCCTTAAAGATACGTGGGGGTGCTTTAGGTGCTGGTGGAATCAGTTTCTTCCCAGGCGCATTAGTAGCCCTGAAAGGCAAGAACGGAGGAGGAGGCTCGTTCTTGGCATCGGAAATCTTCGCAGTATGTTGTCTTTTTAGGTAGTTGTAACCGCTGATAGAACCAATAGCCACCACCTCTGCGCGTACCGCCTGCAAAGCTTTTGTCGGATCGTGGTTTCTCAGAGTCTCCGTTCTCGATGTGTATTGCTAGCGGACCGTATACCTCGGATTCAGATCTTAGCTTCAAACCCTGGAGAGCTTTTCTCCCGATATTGAAGTCCAAAAAGCCTACAGTGGTCCTATTGGTAAGACTCAGCAATGCACTATTGACCCCGGTATTTATATTGGAGACAATTCGCAGATCGGTCCGTTTATAGACGCTTCACACCCTCTTCTGAAGATGGGGGCCATTGATACGACTCCTCTCAAACTATTCCACGCACAATTCACAAAACCCCTACGATCCTATCTTGATTCATCTCCGGGTAGTATTGCTATCTTAGTCCCCAGTGTCCGTGATCTTGTGAGCTCTCACGCCGTATATCCGCAGTCCGAGTTCAGTTCCGAAGTGTCTAATGGTGATTCTGTATGTATGAATGAATCATTGAAACCTTATTACTGATGCATCATCAGCGCATACACCTGCTTCCAAACCCCGCGCAGTTCTCTATAAACAATATAAAGTTTGCTACCACCAGCGTGGATGTTCTCTTCCACCTTCGGAAAGAGGAACTATTTAAAAAAGGTGAAGAAATAGACTCAATAGTGCCTTCATCTCCTGAAGACACCGGCACGGATTCTATGGCAAACACATGTCGACATGTACTACAACAGCGCAGGTAGGGTTCGGCTCCACTTTGATTCTGCTCTTTCTCATGATATATAGCTTCTACCCTTTGTTTCCTGTTCCCCAGGACCTGGCTCACGAAGTCAATCTCGATGTCACCCATTCACAACTTTTAAGACTCGACGAATCAGATAACGGGAATGCCGCTCCAGATGTGTTGATTATACCTAGCCGTCTCAAGCACTTTTCGAAGGTCAAACTTTCTGCCTTCCCGTGCCCGTTCCTATTGACACACAATTAGTCTCTCGATGCTACGTCCACTTTGAACCCTTCATTCTTGTCCAAAGGAACCTACGCTGTGCTTCAGATAGAATCTGGCGGCAGCATCAAACCAGAAGTCGTTAAGATGGAAAGCTCATGAATGTTATTGCATCTTCTTTGCTAATGTACTATTTAAGCGACCCTTTCAAGGGCGGAGACTTGATCATGATATGATTTTGCCCTAACAACCGACAACTTTCTAGAATCACTTTGCATTGCAAAATTACTACGCACAAATATTCTGCAAGGTATGTTACGCGTGCAAACGACTCGTGCCACCTCCCTATTCCTTCACACTCTGTTTCGCCACATTATACATACAGGATCCAAAGGAACCGAGTAGTTAAAAACTAGATAGGTAACCTCGCACGTGGATGAACTTGATGAGTCCAAGTATGAGAAACCGTCGCATAGCGATCTGCCAGGAATAATAATAACGGAAATTCCTAGAATAATGTAGTCGATTACGGGTACGACTGGTTACTCCACGTCGGGTGTTCCTTGGAGATCCGCAGAAGTTTCATCCTGAGAGAGACTGCTTTCTTTCAGAACGGGGCAGGTGGTATTTGTTGGAGACACGGAGAGGCCTTGATGGCCGTTGGTAGGGGATGAAGCGTGAGGGATACTGTACAGAGAACATTGTGAGCAATGCGTGGGATATCGAATACTGGGAGCGCACTTTTGAGGATTGGGTATCGCAGTACCCACTGTACTCTGAGGCGCTACCCCGGCTTTCGATAAGGCATAATCTCCCGAATCAAAATACTTCCGATCCTAGCGAGATACATATGAGTCGTCACATTCGAATATCGGGAGCTAGTGACTAACCTTTTGCATCTTCATCAAAACATTCTTGTGTGTTGGAAGTTTTCCGTACTTGGCGAAGAGGATCTGCTCCTGGTCCGAGAGTTTCTGCGGAGCTGGGTAAGCGCACAAGGACAGAGGACATGAAGGTCAGTACTGACGCTGATGTCAACTTTCTTGCGCTGAGCGGGGATCATGATGGCGGTGAGGGAAAGGGTAAAGGTATAAGGGAGTGCCAAGAGAGACTTGAAGGTAAGACACGGTTGGGCTGATTGAACTGAATTGCTCTAGCGAAAGAGTTATATGACTTCACAGCCCTGCGGACCTTGGGTCGGACTCCGATCGGAGCTACAATCTCCAGTCATGTCTAGGCCTGCCGGCACTCGCCGCCTTCTTCCTGAGTAAATCTTTAGTCAGCTGCCCATTATTTTTGACAACTTTCTCCGGCCGTTTCAGGCCAATTTTAGCTTACTCCTCTTCATTTTCTAGGGTACCAAAGCTCCGTCCGTGTGACCGATGTCGCAAAGGTGGAGTAAATATAAAGATTTTGGGTTCAAATTTGCGACGTAGCTCCCAAGTGCCGCAGTCCTTATCTCACTTTGCCTCATGCTCCACCAGCTGTTGATCGCGAAAACGAGGGTTGATCCTACTGTGGGAGGTAGGACTTCTATGAGATCAGTGATCCGCAAACCCTGAGATGAACACTGATCACCTGCTGAAGGTGCTTCGTAGCCATTTGCAGCGGGCCTTCACAGTTCTAGGCAAGTTCAAGTACGTTATCATATTGAGTGCATATGTCGTGTGTAGACAGAGAACTGTAACTGCAGTAGAACGAAGAGCATTCCCAATCAAAAGAAATATAAACATTTCTTTCACAGTCCAACTTCGAAATGTAAGGCAGCCGGTTTGCTTTTCCTTCAGTCACTATCCAAGATTTCGAACATTTCAGGTTCCCTCATCTCGACCATTTCTGCCTCATCGTCAGAAGAATCCTCTAGCTGACAGTCAATATGGTCCATGACTATGTCCCCGCGATCGCCCGAGAGCACTTCTTCATCAGAGTCCAAATGCGCGGGGGAACAATGTGACACAGTGTGATCATCTGTGTCCAGATCTATAGATATACCGACGTCAAAGGCGAAGGAAGTGAGATCGTCAACCGGCGAGCCAAGGTCGTAATTGTTAGAGAACATGAGACTCTCAAGCCTCTCAAGCTCCTCGAAATGTTCAGCATCTGGCGGTTCTTGAGCGGGTGTAATCGGAGGTACAATGTTTGGTTTGTCTAGTTCAAGTCCAGATTGTGATAGAGCATGAGTGTCAAAGAGAGAAGCGTAGTTTAGAGGCACTGGGCTGAGACTGCTAGGGCCGATTTCATCCGTATCAGAATCTATATCCATAAGGTGTTCAAAAGTGGTGAATGGACAAGAAGTGTAAACTCTGACTGAGTCAGGAGACTCAACATCGGAATGCCAAGGCGGTGAAGAATTCTTTTGTTCGTATGGCGATGATGAACGCGCCAGTATGTCTTTGATCGGCTCAGGGTCACGAAGTACAGAGCCATTAGACGTTGCAAGACTGTTTAGCTCTTCGTCGAACGAAAAGTCAGACCCCACGAAGCCATCACTTTGGCTATCCAAGTCGACGTCCGAATCGTGTCTCTCTAGGTCTATATCCAAGAGAGCGCTATCCGAGGAATTATCGTCTGAAAAATGAGGTGAGATGATATGATCCGAGTCCAGTGGTGCAAAGGCAGCTGGCATGCAAAAGCTTGACAAGACTTCCAATTCGGAAAGAGACTTTGGTGCTGCCTGCAGCAAGGGCACCTGGTCCAAGGTGAGTTCGTCATCATCTCCCGTATCAGCTGACGCAGCACACGAATAATTTGTACTCTAATGGATATTTATTAGCACATAAATGCTGCCAGCGGCATCAGATGTGTGGTACCTTGAACGCGGGACGCCTGATAACACGACGATAGCAATGATCCATAGCGCGACAGAATGCATCTTCAACGCTAAGCGCAGGTCCCATCCCATGGAACCTGAGAGTATGGAGATCATCACAGTCAACTTCTGCCAATAAATTGGACAATGAAGTGCTAGACAACGAAAGCAGTGAGAATTGTTTTCTGCGGATACTCTGTAAAGTATCCATTAGTGGAATAGTGGATATGTTACGAAGTCACATTACTTTGAGGAGAAGCTTGCAAGTTGAACGAAACTCTGGGTTGGGAGACCTTTTCATCATGTCTAACAGCATTCGAAAAATTTTCGGGAAGAAGGTTGTTTCTATATCTAGTTGCTGGATATAGGATGACAACGGATGCAAGACGACTCCGTTGAATACACACACCTTGAACCAGATACCGAATATTAGAGGGTAACGCCTGAGAAATTCAACTATATAGAGACTAGTCTCAAATAAACAATGACTCACTTTACAAGATGCCATGTTACAAACCGACCAATCAGGTTATCCAGCAGCGTTAGAAAAGGCAACGATAGACATGGAGAAAATGGATGAATTTGACCCGAATCCGTAGCTACACTATCTTTCCATTCATATCTCAGATGAATGGCAGTGAGTGTCAGGTGTGTTGATTTCATCTCTGAGCTTGATGGCATATAGCGAGATGAATGCACTGTGACTGAGTGGAATGTTGAACAAAGGAAGTATAGCTAGAGGACCATGACCCACATGTCGGCACGTCATCGTCGTCCTGGTGCACGTCGGAAATGGTGCTGAGCCCAAGCACTGCCGCATTCTGAAAATGTAAGTCTCGGTGACAAAATCAAGGCGGATGTCGTACAGTCTTGAGATATTCCACGATGTGGCGAGCGAGGTGAGAGCGCTGAATGCAGTCTGCAGATACTCTTTTCCTATCCAAGACGCCCGATATTGTGAACGTAAGATTTGAGGCCAAGAGAATGTCGACATTATCAGGGATGCGCGCCTGTTTCACAGTGTAAACAGTATCGGAAGGAGTTCCTTGTACAAAACAATGTTTCGAAGAGAGAATGACGGTCGCATGGTCATCCGCAGCCTTGATTCTGGACGTGCAGACCAGTGAGGGCATAGCAATTTGCCTAATGAGCCGTAAATGCAATAGCCAATGACGGACACGGAGAAGGGGGGAACCCGATATGGAGCGGCTGTGCAGTTGGCAGCCACAGGCCTGATTTCAGATACTCACTCCTACCTGACCGATCCCTGCTTTCTGGCAATTCACAAGTTCTCCTTTCTCCCTCTCTCTTTGCCCTCTTCTCCGTGCTGCACTGAACGGCGATGGTAAGCTCATTTCTTCTCCGATTCCTTCATTCCGGCATCTATAACGGCGATTCCAGGCAAATGAGCTGGACCAGAAGATACAGGATGTCTACAAGCATATTCAGACGGAACGCAAAATTCTAGAGGCATCGCAGCTTCTTCGGCAGGCCACCAACAACCAAGATGTTCTCCGGCGCAATGATGCTAAGATCAGGGAGACAGAGCGATCCCTCTCTTACTTCGAAGATACCCTACGAGAGTTACAAGCCCGCAAGCTGCAGCAATCGCAGCCAGATCTGCAGCGGTATGGTGGTTCTGCAAGCCCTCAGGTTGGTTGATTTACTAGTAGCGGTGTTATTGACATATCTGCCTGAGATCGCTGAATATGCAAATCAGGTTCCTCCAAAAGAGTACGACTATTCTGGCCGTGGACGAGCACCCAACTCCCCAGAGCTTGGCTCTAGAGGCGGTCCTGGCCGTGGACCGCCCAAGGCGAAGACATATTCAAATCTTGACTTGATCAAAGCTGATACTCCTCACACGCCGGCAAAGATATCAAAGATGTTGCATCAATTAGAATTCAAGCTTCAAGTCGAGATGCAGTACAAGCAAGGTATCGATAAGATGGCTAAATTATACCAGGCCGATGGAGACAAGAAGTCGAGGGCCGATGCAGAGAGCAAAAAGGTCGAAAGCGAAAAGAAGATACAGCTTCTTCAGAGCGCTCTCAAACGGTACAAGAATTTACACATCTTGGATGATGTTGTAGAAGAAGAAGATAGTCAGTCGATTGATCCTGACCTCAAACTCAATTGTACTCACACCCACCCAGATGGCCCAGGAACCGACGGCGAGCGCAAGGACAACTTACGGTCGAAACCGTTATCTGGAATACTTCAGGTCACCGTCAAGGGCGCGCGGGAGCTTGACCATGCTCCCGTCATTACCAGATTCCGTTCGGCGTCCAAGCAGACGGTCGAAACATCTGTCTCCTTGAAGGTCGAAGGAACGCAGCTTGCTCGGTCCCATCCTTCTCGAACTGATCGCTGGAACGAGGATTTCGAGATCACTGTTGACAAGGCCAACGAAGTTGAGATTGCTGTATACGACAAACAGGTTGGTGAACAGCATGCTGTTCCAATCGGGTTACTCTGGATCAGAATCAGCGACCTAGTTGAAGCCCTACGGCGACAGAAAGTAGTTATGGAAAATGGGCAAGGAGGCTGGGTAACGGCAGGTGCAATGCATGGTGATAGCCAGGCAGGTCCCCCTATGCATCCGAACGCTGCAGCAGACATGAATGCGCCTCTAACATTTGGTGGTGCTCCGACCGGGGGTGGTTTCGGTCCTTCCGGAACGGAAGGCATTGATGCCTGGTTTGCTGTCGAGCCCGCAGGTGCCATCGCCCTGAACCTCAACTTCAGTAGGTCACTTACATGCGTCGAGGAGGAAGTTGTTAACCGATTACATAGTCAAGGAAAATGTTCGAAAACGGCCTTTGGACGCCCCTCTGGGTGGTTTGGGTCGTCAAGGCGCCGTACGCAAACGCAAGGGCGAAGTTCATGAAATGAATGGACATAAATTTGTGCAGAAACAGTTCTATCAGCTTATGCTATGTGCATTCTGCAGCGACTTCTTACTGAACGCCACTGGTTACCAGTGTGAAGATTGCCGATATACATGTCACAAGAAGTGCCACGAGAAGGTGGTCACCAAGTGTATATCGAAGTCGAACACTGGTGTAAGTCAATAACACTCTATATCTTACTCGGTCATATTCATATTTGTTTCTAGGATGATGAAGAGAAGATCAACCACCGTATTCCGCACCGTTTTGAACCTCTTACTAACATTGGCGCGAACTGGTGCTGTCACTGCGGTTACATGCTTCCACTCGGTCGCAAGAATGCACGAAAATGTTCAGAATGTGAACTGACATGTCACGCCAACTGCGCCCATCTCGTCCCAGATTTCTGCGGAATGTCGATGGAAACTGCCAATACCCTTCTTTCGGACTGGCGGGCAATCAAAAAGGCCCAGCAGAGTCAACAACCATCGGGAGCAGATCGATTATCAGCGCCTCCCACCCGCGTCGCCCTCGGTAATGAGTCTGATCCATACGCTCGACCTCCTCCAGTTCAGCAGATCCCTGGATACCAACAGCAGCTTCCTCCCATTTCGTACGGTCAACAGCAACCAGCCCGGCCTGCTCGAGTCCCGGTCCCTCCGGTGTACCCTGAGGCGCAACCGCAGCCACCACAAGTGCGCCCTCTACCTAATCAACCGACCCCAGAACAGCGCAGATACTCGGGCGGGTATCAGGCATGCCTTTCCCTATGAATCGTCCGGTCATGTTTACTAACATCTATCATAGGAACCTCAAAGGCCTCCTCAACCCGTTGCTGTTCCCGTCAAACAGCCCGGTCTTCCACCTTCACCGGCCCAAAGACCTCCTAGTGTAGGACCCGGCCAGGTAGTCCAAGGTCATCGTATTGTACCCGCACAACCTCCTGTCAGGCAGGCTACCAAGAAGAGAAAAGTCGGTCTAGACGATTTCAACTTCTTGGCTGTTCTCGGTAAAGGTAACTTCGGTAAAGTCATGCTGGCTGAGGAAAAGAAAACGAACGGTCTGTATGCAATCAAGGTACTTAAGAAGGAATTCATTATAGACAACGATGAAGTGGAGAGGTGAGGAAGATCTTTGTGTGGTTCCTTCCCACCTAACGTCTATCCATTAGTACGCGTTCGGAGAAGCGTGTTTTCTTGGCGGCAGCTAAGGAGCGACATCCCTTTCTACTCGGACTTCACTCTTGCTTCCAGACAGAGACGCGGGTGTACTTTGTCATGGAGTATGTCAGTGGCGGTGATCTCATGTTGCATATTCAGAGGAAGCAGTTTTCCCTCCGACAGGCCAAGTTCTATGCGTCGGAAGTACTATTGGCTCTCGAGTACTTTCACGCTAATGGTATAATATACCGGTAGGTCGATCCCCACGATTCATGACAAACGAGTTTATAGCACGATGAAAGGGATTTGAAACTGGACAACATCTTGCTTACACTGGATGGGCATGTTAAAGTGGCCGATTACGGTTTGTGTAAAGAAGAGATGTGGTTTGGTCAGACTACAAGTACATTCTGTGGCACTCCCGAATTCATGGCTCCCGAGGTATGATTCTGTTCATTTCTAACGAGATTTTTTTGCTTACGATGTGGTTAGATCCTCTTGGAACAGCGCTATGGACGTGCCGTCGATTGGTGGGCTTTTGGTGTGCTGACGTACGAAATGTTGCTTGGGCAGTCGCCTTTCCGTGGAGACGACGAGGATGAGATATTCGACGCCATATTGGAGGACGAGCCATTATATCCGATCACGATGCCGAGGGACGCCGTATCCATTTTACAGAAGGTAATGGCTTCAGTTCTTCTGTCATCACAGTCTATTCAAAAAGCTAACAGCTCTTGACGCGTGATCCTAATCGCCGTCTGGGATCTACCAAAGAAGACGCCGAGGAGATCAAACGGCAACCTTTCTTTAAAGATGTTAGTTTCGACGATGTGTTAAATAAGCGCATCCCCCCTCCTTATTTCCCCACAATTGTAAGTGTGAACGTTTTCATGGTTGAAACCGGACTATAATGTGTCTACAGAACGGCAGTGCTGATACCAGTAACTTCGACGAGGAGTTCACTAGAGAACAACCAACTTTAACCCCGGTGCACGGTCAGCTTTCATCGCGTGACCAAGCAGAATTCAATGGCTTCTCATATGTTGCGGGTTGGGCAGATATATGAGCAGAAGAGAAGGCGCGGAAGGATATGTAAGTAGGGTAGGACGTGCAACTGGACCATAGCTGCTCTTGTGTTTGTTGTCATCGATTAGTGTTGTGTCTGCATCCTGTATTTGAATACTTTTAGCCCCCTAAATAACAACAGTATTATTAGTCTGCTCACCTTTACCTCATGGCTACCGTGTGACCACCAGTACCAGGAAGGCCGTGGGGCCCTTCATCCACGGTGTCATCGCCAGCGTCAGGCTGTCTCATAAGTTCGTAAAAACTATTCCACAACGCCGCAATAGTATCATATTCTTTGGTCATTCCTAGGACCTCTTCGAGTTTTCTGTTCAAGCCATTGGTCGATAAGAGCAACTCTTCGAAGCCCTGAAACGTAGCGGATGAGCAGTGAGATGCGACCTACAATAAGCATATTCACAGATGTAATTTCTCTGGCTAGACGGTCGCGTTCTCGGTCGAAAAACGTCGGTTCGTTATCTGGTTGAGACATGAATGATGACGGATGGTGATCAACCCAAGATCAAGCTTATTATGGTAAGGGTTAGTCTCTTTCATTACGGCTCGCCACTTCCAAAGTTCTTGACCACTCCACTTGTTCAGTCTTCGCATTTTAAGCTGAAAATTACATCTTGGTTCCTTTTCCCATCCACCTGGTGTCTTCATCACATGCCTCGGCCTGATTCAACAGTCGATATAATGTTCCTCGGCAGAGGCCACTCTCTCATTAATGTCGACGACGACGAAATCGACCTCACTGGACGAAGGATGAAGACCAATCGAGAGACGATTAATTTCAAGTCGAGGTATGGTTTGGCGTTCTCCCTGATTTCGTACTGACAGTCTCAAAAGCGACGACATACCAACTACCATCAACTCAACGATATCAAACATCCAGACTCCCTTGCGTCCAGTGAGGCTGGCTTCCTTATTGATTCGTCATATTGACGGAAAACTAATGAATCAAGAAACGGGCCTCTGAAACTGCCGCCTCTATCCCAAGAAAGCGTCCAAGGTCCACAACAGCTCCATTGCCTGGAGCAGAGGGATCCAAGAACAGACCCTTTGTCTTATCGAGCGATGACGACGAGGAATTACCAACTTTCGTCAAATCTAGACTCTCGAGTTCTCGCACGCCCCAGCCTTCTCCGTCGCATTACCCACTTGCCCAGCCTGCCAGTGTCAAGCGAACCACACCGGCGAGACATCTGGTGCGTTAAATGGCATCTCCTGATTACTTTTATTTAACCTATACCCCAGGAAGACATTCCCAAGCGTAACCTGCCTTCACAAAATACGCGCGGAGGCCCCAAGCGACGTGCGCCAGGAGAGCCACTGTCAGTGGAGTCGACAAGTATTGTAGCGCGTTCGAAACAATATACTAAACTCTCTACGCCATTTCTCCGTCAATCCAGTACAACAGATGCCGAAGACGAGTATGTTCAATGGACCTGGGCGAACGAAAACATCGTATATATTGTTCCTTGTTGAGGTTGTGGTAGGGGACTTACACGAACTATTACAGTGGGATCCAGTTCGAGTCAAAGCAGAAGGAGATGGGTCTGCTATTGTGGAACCTTTTGCCAACCTTGAGCTGGTGTCAAAGAAGTTACCTCCCTGTGAACGGCGGCTACGTCTGACAAATCAGTCTTTTCGGCCCCAAGTTGTACCAAGGGCACCACGAAAGGAAAAACCATATATTTGGGACATTGTGAGGCTTTTATGATATATTACTTCCCTCCTGAGTACTTGGCTTTTAGATAAATGATGCGGGAATAGCTTTTTCTTCGCGGTCAGTGTTACACCCACACAAATCCGTCCTCGAAGGGCGAAAAGCTGCGAGATACCTCTTGCCTAATGGAAACATTACTCAAAAGTGGCAATTCGCTGCAGCTGGACGTGAGTTTGTCTTTTACTGGTCGTTATTATCCTTAGTTTACTTTCTAGCTATAAATAAGATTATACAACACAAAGGCTGTATTGCGGCTTGCAGTGCGACAGCTGGCGGAAGTGCCGAAGGTATGTTTTGTGAGTGTACGAATTCTGCAATCATCCCTAACAAGGCCAAGAAACAAACTGCACGTATAACAAAAATGGCGCTCTCCTTTTATGGTATCAAGACAAGCACGTAGCGTTGAAGACGAGGGATGTGCCAGGTGAAGAGGATGAAGGACACGAGGATCACACTGAACATTACTGGCCATGGTGTCAGGATGGTTTCAAGAGGAAGAGGGGTGAGAGACTATCTCATATTTTTCTTAATCGATTCTCTTATGACTAGTTCTTGAGGACAAACATGGTACCCTGGATGGTGGGCAGAACGAATATGAGTACAACAGTGATCCAGGTTGTCTAGCTAGCGATGGTTGGAAACCGACATATTTGTACAAGTATTTTTCCGTCAACGATATCGCGTTCGACCCGAAAAGGTGAAATTTCTCTCTCATCCAGACACAAAAGCTTACATGTTTAGTCAATATTTCGCGTCTTCTGGGGAAGACAAAAATGTCCGATTTTGGCCATTCAGCCCGGACATAGTAGGAAATTCCTATGAACAGACATTTCGTATGAGACCTATCTCTCATGTGCATACTCACATTTACTCTATCCCACAGACTACGATCACACACATGTAACACACGACATTGCCTTTAATCCTTGTTCAGCTACCCCAGATCTTGCCGTTGCTTCTAAGTGAGTTGAGTCTTCCTCCAGTCCACTTTCCCTTAACACAAGGTACAAACAGTAAATTATGTATCTACACTGACATTTTCTCCGATTCTCGTCGACACGAAGAACTCTCAATCACGGATAGACAACCACGTCGTCATTCAGTTGGTGCATTTGTTTGGGGAAGAGGTCCGACGGCAAACTGCATCTTTGCCTCATCCGAACCGCTTGGTGAGTCCATAGCTGGTGTCGGGTATCATAAAGCGTGGGACCCATACGAGGACCCTGATCCCATCTACGAGTTTGATGATGCTCAGGAAGCGGGGGATGCAATGACAATCAATTCAGAAGGTACCCACATAATGAAACTTTACCGTTCCGTATGAATTTCTCATCTTTCATTTTAGGATCATGGCTAGCACTATTCACAGTCGGTGAACCTGAAAGGCATCTTAGACTCTATGATATCCGCAATCGCCAAAATCGAGCGTCTAAGCATATTTTCCTTGATCAGCCTGAGGTTGATCGACCCGATCTGGAGGTCAATTGTGCATCCTTTAGCCCGGATGATCGTTTCTTGGCTGTGTCGAGGAACGACGACAAGGTTCACCTTTACGACCTCCGAATGCTGGAGAAAGGAGTCGTGGAAGAATTCAGACATCAGAAGGACAAGCGCAAGGTTATGCCTGGCAAGGATTCATTTGGTATTGTCTATTCGGAATGGGTAACGCTCAAAGCAAATGGCCGGATGGGATTAGTTACAGGCGGAGAGGACGGTGAATATGACACTATCTGTTTATTACCCTCCATTCTGATATCAGAGTACCAGGGATTGTACGTATGTGGGACCCTACGGTTTCTTCCAACGACGGAACTGTTCTTGTGGAGATGAATTCCGACATTGCTTACTTCAGTATCGGTGACCGATTGAAGGGAGAGTATGATCTAGTAGTGTCAGTTTTTGTTACAGCTGGCTTTTCCTTCATCCACTGACGAAGACTTATTCAGGGGAGATGCCCAGGGTATGATATCGGTGTTTGATACCCATGGTGGCCATTTTGAAAAGATTGAAACGACATGATCTTACCGTACGGTGACATACTATGCTGTATTTTATTTTTTTGACCTATATCGGTGTACCGATTCTTGTTCTGATAGCTAGATAGTCAAATTTTGTTTCGATATTATCAACTATCAATGATACGTGCCGCGGAGTAGGTGGACGAACGTAATGTCAGTGAAGCTACTTCGTGAAAGGTGTCTTCTTCGGGGTTTCAGGGAAGAGGATGTCGGGCAGTCACCGCGGCAGGCCCTGGCAGATTGTGTTGACAGAGACTATCAACCACGTAAAACTGAGGTATATACATATTCAAGTTGCAAAAACGATAAATAAAGTACTACCCATCTTCTAATAACGATATTACAAACACCACCATAACAGTATGCAGTTACCTGCCGTCCACACAATTACCGCCTCTTGCAACGTATATTATAAACACAGGGCCACATGAATCGACAGACGAGTCTTGAGGATTCTCTAGGAATCGGCAGTGGTTCCCCGTATCTCGCTGATATTTTGTCTAAGTTCTGATGTTATTTCTTCGCTCAGCGGGGTTTGTGACTGGCTGGGACGGGGAGACGCAGATCGTCCCTGACTCTCAGCGACACTGGGTGTATCTGGCTGGGAGGCACCGGCGCTGTCTACTGGTGGGTAGGCAGGTGGATGCGAGGTTCCAGCAATTGTTGGATTATGAGGTATGGCTGGTCGCGTCTCCTCAGCCCCGTTCTGCTCCTGACCAGGTGGCTTTTTAGGCCAGTAGTGCCACCACGGCCTGGCATCCAGGACACCATTGGGTGTCTCGTTGGGGGTGGACTCACTGTGACTTGGAGCACCATTAGTCCAGCTAGCACTTCCGTTGCTTTTTTCCTTGCCGTTCGCCGCGCGACTCTTGCCCCTGGCTTTGGAAGATAGGTTCAGAGGTAGGGAGGGTGTTGCGGAGGGAAGGGGCGGGATAACGGGATATGTGTAGTTCGCGGTAGATGTCGAAGGTTTGAGGGGTGCGGGTTCTTCGTCAAAAAACTGCTTCTCCGTCTCCTCGCGTAAGAATAAGGCGTCGGCCAGGGAGATAGTTGTAGGGATCGTGTCTGGAAGATATAGTGTTATTTGGGTGGCGCGAAGGAAAAAGGGTATGGGACATACCTTGTAGAAATCTGAATTCTTGGTATTGAAGGGTCGTAGCGGCTGGATGTTGTCGGCACTCTCAGGTTCCCACTCGGTTTAGAATGGACAGGCAGCACGCACCCATATCCTGGTACTGCACTGCAGACCGTCGTTCTGACTTGGCTTGACGTAGCCCACCCTGGGCCAGTCGTTTTATGAATTCTTCCTGCATGGAATATTGATCATCTTCGGGTCAAAAAAATAACAGCAAGGGCGCATACAGTGGCAATGGACAGTACGAAGAGCGCCTCCTTCGACAAGGACAGACTTCCTGTCACTCCTGGTTATTATTTAGCAAATAAATTGAATTGAATGAGATATACACACCATCCGCCGATATAATATTTTCCAGCTTGGTGCCAGGCAAAAGGGTCTGTCCCACCGGCCTACTGCTCCGAGCACCACTCACGGCGTTGTTCGCGGAGACGGAGGTGCCATTGGCGTCGAGCCCTTCAATTCCCTCTGTGTCAGAATCAAGCTGGTCGACCTCTGCCTCGACATCAGAATCTACGAGCATCGGCTCGGCTGGAGGAAGAACAACAGGGGGATGGTAGGAGGCCATCGGGAAAGAAGGGAGACGGAATGTTGGGTGGTGGATGAGGAAAGACCGGAAGGAAGAAGAACGGAAAAAGCGACACGTTACAAAGGCGGCAGATCAAAGCACTGGCAGTACAAAATCTGGCCCACGCGACGCAGGACGGTAAGCCAAATCCGTTTGCGCCGGTTTCGCTCCGACTTGACAATCACGCGTCGGACTCTTGGAGTGGGGAAATACAATATTATAGCTGGTAATACAATGCTGCTGTACAAAAAAAGGGGAGAGATACAACAATATTCTACTGTACAGGTACAACTACGCTCGCCTTGTCTTCGGCCTTTGGAATGGTCACAGTCAAGACACCGTCCTTGAGCTGTGCAGAGACACCGCTACTGTCGACCGGGCGAGGCAGCCAGACAGTGCGAGTGAATGACGAATTGCTCCAGACCTGCCTTTCAGCCGAAATTTGGTTAGAAGTGTCAGTTTTAGTCACTAATACAGAGTTAGCCTAGGTAAGATAGAATAAACAAAAAACATACCTTCTGTAGAAGCCGCTTGTTCGCCTTCAGGGACTTGGGCAGGAGTTGCCTCAGGACCTCCTTTGCTCACTACCTTTCCTTCGATAGTGAGGCTGCGACCCCCTTCGCCAATTCTAACCTCGACGTTCTCCTTGGCCACACCTGGAAGATCCGCTTCAACGATGTACTTGTTCCCCTGCTCCGTCACGTCAACAGCAGGTCGAATAAACCCGGGCGACGAGAAAAAGGGGTCGTCGAAGAAAGGGTGGGACCTCAAGTTCCATGAGGCTGGAGTACGAGTGATAGGCTCGTCGAGCATTCGGAAGAGAGGACGGAATTCGTGGAATAGCTGTCGTGCGATAGACATTTTGGAGACAATGTTGCTGTCTGAAGGGAGAGAAACATCTGGCTTTTATACCTCAGCGGATTCACAAATACGGTATTTCTCGCAGAAAAGAGAACGTGCTGGAACTTGGCTATACCACATTCTGTGACGGGGGTGACGTCACCGCAATGCCGCGACGCGCGGCATTTCGGCCCGGCGTTCACGAAACTTCGAGGTCAAGACTGGATTATTTCCCAAAACTAGCTTCAACGAACGAAAGTAAGCAAAGCCATACATAAGCACAGCCTCTAAATGCCGACTTCCAGTCTAGCTATGACTTCCGCTGCGTCAACGTTTTTCGTACTTCCTCAATATCTTCAACGCCGAATTGACAAAGTGTACATATCCACTGCAAATTCACTTCATCTCATAGAGACACCGCCTTTGAAGAAGAAGGAACAAGTTGCATCTGGTTCATCTGCAGGCGGCGGATTTCTTATTGAGAACGATCCAGACGAAGCGGAGGACGAGATAGACGTGTCTCAAGTCCCAAATATTCCATTTTCATACATCCCATCCGCTCTGCAGCTCCTTGACCTTCCCCCCGATGACGAACAGGTCTTGAAAGTATTTCGTCAAGCCGCGTCAGGATGGGATGAGGGTGCAAGCACATCCGCAGAGTTGACCGTCAGTATGGTTGACTGGCGCGCAGTTTGTGCTATCTTGCTCGAACATCATGCCCAAGAGTATGCAGACAGCGATGGAGATGCATTCTCCCGTCCAATCAGTGACCTAGGGAGTGACTATCAAGACGGGGACGTTGATATGGAGGAGCCTTCGGAAGACGATGATGATGACTATATGGAAGAAGCATCGTCACGTCGGCGCACACGCGCTACCACCCGTACGCACCACTCAGACGCGGACTCTAATTCTACGATCCCCAAGCAGCTGACCAAGAAACAAAAGCAAACTTGTCTAGAGAATTTCGCACTTTTCTTTCCCGATGTCACGCCTGAAGATTTGCCCCGCCAGAAAATAATGATTGCTGACATTCAACGCATCTCGAAATTGCTCAACGAAAAACTGAGAGCTGAAGAGGTATGTTCTTTCAAGTCTTGCATCCAGCTGCCGTTCTGATACGTTATATACATGAGATTGTTGAAATGCTTGATATTTTCTCATCTGCGCCGGACAAGTCTATGTCTTTGCCAGATTTTGAACGTATGATGATTACTGCAAAGTTGGCGTAGCCGGTAGATGGTGGTTGTGGGGTGCTCAAAGAAATGACCTTGTTATACTATCTGTGACGCCCAGTCTTCCTCAGCTGGAGCTAGCTCATCTACGTGTTGAACATACACATGCCTATTACTAGTTGATTACCAGAGGCACACTGAATCCAGATAAAGCAAGTGGGATAAATACCGCACAAATAAGGATCACTCGTACTTTCCCGCCTCTTGAAGACCTTTATAGTCTGCATACTCCTGCAGTCAGGATGCTCAGGAAGACCATCTCGTGTCGGCAGACTTCATAACTCGAATCTCAAAGTCATGGAATGAATCGCAGAAATTATCTTCTCCGTTCGAATGACTTCATTTTAAAACTTCAGGTCTTCAGTGTCAAACGGCACCATGTAATGTATGACCAAGTCATCACCATCGTTGACTCTTTAATTCAAAATGGGTATCCTACCTACAACGCCGATGCCACGGCATAAATCGTAAAAACTGTAAATGTACCTAATCCTTGGGAAATTCGACGACATATTGCGCACTTATTATTTGAGATTGCTCTTCATCGTCTTCGAATCTTAATTCGTACGTGGGCAAATAAGACTGGGGGGGTATGTCAATAGTAGTCACCGTACGAGAAAGAGTACGTACCCGTCCGGCAGGCTGCATATCCCGGGGAGGAGTGACTACTTCGGCCCGATAGAAACAGCTTGTGTCAGGGTAGAGCGCCAGCACGATAGTTCCCTTGCCGTACTCAGGACATACAGAGATACTTTCCGGAGTTCCTGGAGCTGCATTCGGATCTGGGAGCGGAATGATCGATTTCAGCGTCGTAGCATAAGTCCTAGTTTTGAAGGGGGGTGGGTGAGAGATGCGACCAAGGGGGCCACTGGATCACTTACTCCGGATTCTCGTCGTCAACATCTCGGACTTCGTATCTAAGAATGCAGCAAGGTTCATAAGCATCTGTCAAATCCTACCAACTGGGGGCGTACTTGTGCTTGTCGGAGTTTATACACCTCGTAATAACAGCAAGTATCCAATCACTCTGATCAGCATCTTTGATAGGTTTTGGAGGAGGGTGAAACGCGATGGTCCTGCCCTCTCGAAGAGGTAGCTGTCGGGATATACCTTCTTTGCGAGATTTCTCACGGGAAACAGCGATGGAGAGCGGGGTACCAGCAGGGTTCCGAGGCGGAAGAGTGATAGACACACCACGGACAGCGCCGGACGTCGGAGGGGCGCCTACTGGAGTAGGAGTCGAAGATGGTGACGGACCTCTATTAGGGCGCTTATTTCGTTTGTCTGCGGCTATGAAATCATGCATGTCAGTGGGGCAACCGGAGCCGTAGAGGAAATGTTGATCTACCGGTCTCTGTGGCCTGTCTGAGAGCAATGAGTACACCGAGTCGAACTAGGGCTTGGTCTATCACTCTGGCAGAGCGAAGATGAATAATGAGCATGAAAAAAGCTCTTAAAAATCTACCTACTCGACTTCATTATTAGATGCTGTTTCTATGTCCTTTAATCCTGCGCTCAGTTTTTTATATGACGTCTTGACACCGTCCAGACCCTCGGACGGTACAGTGTCATCACTTGGCCATACGGAGATCAGACGGTTCACACGACCGATTGTTTCTGCGATGGTAGGATTTGTGTAGATATTAGACAGCTTAAGAAGAGACGTTTTGGCGTGGTTCCAGTATTCAATTTCTGCAGGCGCATTTCAGTGGCAGCTTAGTATCAGTTACTTCAGTGGACAACCTACCTTCGGAAGCGGCAGGGCGCGCTGTTATGCCCCGCTTTCTATCCATGGAAATACTTCGTTATGAGACCTGTGTTCAGCCTGTGTCTCGTGGATAGCGCATCAAGTGAAAACGAAGTACGTTGATCACTTGAAGAGAACGGGTTCAACGTTACGTGAACGTTCCAGTTGCCCGATTGGGTATTCAAACTCCGCAGACTTGTTTTTCCATACACACACACACTAATATACACTAGTTCGAACCCTCATCGTCGCATCTTGGGCAAATATTTGATTGGTGATAGATTATCGGAGACATGTTATTGTATATCGTCCGGTGGTTCAGGCCTTCACTGTATTACCTGAAGCTCTGAAAGAACGTCGTTTAGGGTGCTTGTACAAAGATACGAGGCCGCTTTATGATTGTCAGCCGAGCGAGTCTGTGTCCCAGTGATGTGGAAACGACTGCTAAGCGACTGAGACCTAAGGTCGAGGTCTTGTAAGGTCTCACAAAACAACTAATGCACATAATTTCTAAAGGAAGCTGTCTACACGGTGTGAAGGATAGAACGGGGCGCAAGAAATGAAATGTAGATCAGAGCAGTATTGTACATGAAGAGATGATATACAAGAATTCAGCCAGACGCTAAATCCGGAGGTTGCGCCAGCTTCCGCAGTGAAACATCGTAAACGACTGCGGGGGTCTGTAAGCAATGTACACTTATAGCAACAGAAACAGACCACACCTTCCTCGATCTTCTTCATATCATACTTGAGGCTGTCAAACCTCCGACGCAGGAGGTCATTTTTCAAATTCAACTGTCAACAAGAATTAGCAGGATACAAGAATGCAGGGAGGAAGACGCAACCATCGTAAACCCAGCAAATATATCTTTCACGAAGACAGATATTTTGAACGGCTCCTGGAAATTACCCAAGGTGACGGAGTTGACGACCAATCTCGACTTTAGGCAAAAAGAAAATGGTCAATGAATGCACCTTCCTAGACGGGGCAGACCAGCATCCTCACCAACTCGTTTACAAGGGTAATAAGTCCGTGCAAGTAGTCCTCAATGCACAGTGTGAAGCGATCCTTCCATTCGTCCTGGACTGTATAAAGTGTTGGCTAGTACGTTTCTCTCTGGGTGCAGGAATGGCGTACTACCAAGGGCTTCGGATGTAGCTGCAAGCGAGATCAACGATCCTTTAGACAGATACTCTAAGAAAGCCGCCACGAAAACGCTAGTTCGCAGTGAATTTGTCCACATGTCCTTCCACCTCCAAAATTGGTTGGGAGGAATAAGATCCGCGATTGCAGCATGGGGGACATGGGTGCTTCTGAGGACGGGATAGATGCTGTCTACCAAAACGGTAACTAGAATCGAATCAGTTTACAAGCATAATTCTCAAAGATAACGAATCTTCACCTTGAGAATATGGAATAGAATGAACCTTATTGAGCATCCCGACCATTGTACGCGTTTTCTTGTCGAGTTCTACAACTTGTTCCTTGATTTTCTGGGAAAGTATTGGGGCAGGTCCGGACCACCACATGTATCGGATTTCACCTCTCTGAGTTGAGCTTCGTGGTCTAGCGTAGTATTTAGATTCTCCAAATCGTTGGGGTCCATGATCGTAGGAAAAGATGTAATGTTTCTGAATAAATTTGGATAAAATAATATTGAATTTCAAAGAATCATGCCTTCACGTGCGGACGCGAAAACGCACTTTGAGTCGCGACTCCTTTCACTTACCTTCGTACCAGTGCCAACATCGCTCCAAATCCATGTCAGGAGTGATATAGACAACACTATAACCAATCTACAGCGTGATCTTGACGTTCTTGCTCATTCACCATGGCCGCCACTTCAGCTACCCAGGTCCAAAACATCCTCGACAAACTTCGCGATAGTCCCGTCGATAGCGACAACCTCGCCGAAGATGTCCTGGCTCAAGTATACAAATACCTTATGGACGTTTCCAAAGACAAGGAAGATACCCATTGGTTTTGCGGTCGAGCCACTACCACCACCGTCGCAGCGGCGACTTTCCTCATCAGACTATTTGCGTATAACAGCCCCCTAGTGCTGACCTGGAAGGAAAAATTGTCCGCATGCGTAATGAAGTGCCCAGATTGTGCTTATGGACTAGGGAGGGCGAAACATTCTTCCAAGACTACGTGAGCTCGCTTTCATTGCCTTCACCACTGGTAATGCTTACCTTGACAATTAGGTATCTCGCCGCATTTCCCGAGGGGACACAAGAGGCTTTCTTTTCTAAATTTGAGCAATGGGAGCTCGAATCCGTCTTGGAAAGTTTGTCTGCTATAGGGTTTACTGCAGAGCCGACTACTTCTTCCCAATCGCATTCGAGTTTGCCCGTTGGAATCCTTTATCGCATAGTGTCGAATCTTGCTATTGTTCAAGATGAAAAAATACTTGCAATCATCGAAAATCATACTCCAGAAGAGCCCTTGACTAGCTGGCCAAGCGATCCTTATCCCCCGGGCATGATAATTCTGCTTATGCATCGCAGTTTACGTGTTCGCCAGTGGGCGAAAGCCCAATTTGCTAGATGTTCACAAATTCCGTTGTCAAATGAATCCTTCGGCGGACCATATCATCGTGTTTTGAACATCCTAGCACACATTTTCTCCGGCAATTTAGAGCTCGTTCTCGGCATGTCGTCTAAAGCTCCCGCAGCGCTGCTTGCCGCCCTTTCATCTGATAATTCAACGCTCTGGGAGGCGTTCTTGTGCGCACTCCGGTTGATACCGCCAGACGAGCTACTATATGTGACCTCACAAAACATCGATATGCGACGCCTCGTTGTTAGGCACCTGTCTGACCGAGGACCTGGTCAGCGTTCTGTATTTCATAAAATTTTCGCTATATTAATGCTGCGCTCTTTAGAATTTGCGTTCATTCTACGTTGTTTTACTCTTGTGATGAAGCGACTTGGTGTCAGGTTATGGCTGGGCGAGGGCCCTGAATATCCGCAAGTCATATTTGATTCAGTCAAGGATAATGATATAGCAATGTCACAACTGCTCGAAGACCGTCAAGAGAAGAATATGTGGTTTCTTTCGTGGTTTATGGAGTACCTTTCTCTGATACATGATACGGTGATATATGCGCAAGTCGTTGCCAAAATGGCCAGCTACGTATGTGAAGAACTGCAAGTAGAACGTTTTGGAGACGCGCGTCCACGCGTAATGTCCTTAGCCGCGAAGGTGAGCATCCAATCAGTCTGATCGTGCATTCTTTACGCGGTTTCCAGCTTCTCAAGTCCCAGAAGAAAGAGGATCATCGTCCCGCGATCACAAATGTTTTGGGAATACATGCCGAGACCTTAGTGTCCGTGGCCTTCTCCAGCTCGTACGCCGGTGTGGAATGGAAGGCAGCACGCACCGACACTCAAGATCTGATTACAGCTATCATGGGTCAGGATCTGTCCCGTATATTCACTGCTGTGTCAAGTCTCGCGCAAGCTTCATCTGATTCCAAAAAGGCGCCGGCAAGCTTTACATCGCTAGATCTCAGACACCCCATGTGGAAGAGGACATTCGCCGCTTTGCAGATCAATGATGGAGAAGGTATCAATGTGGTCTTGCCCGTTATAGCCCAAGTTGCTCATCTAGACCGTTTGCACGAAGCTGCGTTTCGTAAGGCTACGAGCGTCTCGGGGGGCACAAAGCTTCTGTCAGAAGTTAACACATTTCTGGCTACTGTCAAGACAGATTTCCTCACTTCCATTTCAAACTACTCCGATCGCAGCACCTCACCATCTGCTGTTGAGCTTCTTCAGAGACCGGGGATTGTGAAAAGCGTTGTCAAGCTCATGCTCTCTCCCGCTGAAGATCTGCAGTTGGCCGGACAGAGCATAGTAGGCCTAGCATTCGACGCAGATGTGCGCATGGATTGTTTCCGCGCATTGCTAGCAAATCACCCAGATGGGACATTGGAAGGACTCTTTGAGTTCCTCTCGACTTTCTGGGAGTATTCGTACACCGTCCCCGAGGCGTGTAGTCTGTCGAAGTCGCTGGTCCGTTGCTTGACCGATATCATGGAAGTACTATGTGCAACCCCGAACGGGCTTCTCAATAATACTCACTTCTTGCGATCATCTGATCCAAAGGGTCCCGCGGCGCAGTTACCAAAAATCTGGACCTCCATGAGTAAAGCGTTGGCCCTCATATTCAAGCGCACACCTGCGTGGGCACGATACTACGATAACGAAGAGATGATTGTCTGGATGCGGGATGCCCTCATTTTTGGCCGAGAAATGCTGGCAGAACGTGGTGCATTTGAATCAGCAGCTAGTACCGTCACTCAATTGGAGAGCAAGAGCATACCCAAAAAGATGTTGAACGACATGCAACAAATCTTGACAGAATTGACACGCTGGTTGCGCCTCACAGATGAAGAACTTCTGCATCAGTCGTTTACACTCATCGAGTCTCTTTTCACCTGTTTCAAGGAGAACAAGGTCTCCCCCCAGAAGGATGTCGTCGATAGGCTGAAAAGGTATCTGAAGGAAGCAGGAGAAAAAAGTACGGCAGACAGTCCCCGCACTCGCTTGTCGTTGAGTAAGCTCAACAAGCTGCAATCTATCCTCGATTCCTTCGAGGAAGAAAGCGAGAAGGATGTGGAAATTATACCAGTTGTTGCCAAGCCTCAGCCTCAGCCTATCTCTATATCTGATGACGACGACGAAAATGTGGCGATCGTCGAGAAATGGGAGCCCAAGCCCAAGGATAAATCCAAGAAACACGTACGCAGTGACGGCAAACCCCTTACGAAAGCAGTCCTTTCTACGCATCGAACATCCACAAATGTATCTAAACCTTCAAAACCCTTTCGGTCTACCCAATCATCCTATTTCAGCGAGAAAGATCAAAAACTGCTCGACCAAACTGCCGCCATTCCCAAATTTCGCAGATCTGGCACTTCAATCGCAGGTTCATCAAAACCGCACCCTACTCGCCCCAGTGACGGTTCGAGGAATGGAGGATCGTCCAGAGCTTCGACTGTCTCTCAGAATACCGAGTCGGGTGAATCTGAGAGTGAGGAGGAAGAGTCTCAAACCGCTATTTTGCGTTCTATGGCTGACAAAAAGAAGGCGTTGAACAATCTGCCTAGGATAAGGAAAGTACCTGAACGCCGTCAAATTAAGACCATAGACGTAACGACTGGAAAGAACGCCATGGAGGAACGCCTCAGGCAGCAGTGCGAAGCAGACGCCCAGCGACGATTATCCGCCAGGATGAACCCTGATGTGTCCGGGCTGCATCGGGCCCTTCTGTCGTGGGATTATAATCACCAAGGGCCTATTCCTCCGGGCGAGAATCTGCGGCCGATGCGTGTTCCAGATAACTTTACCGATCCTTCGCATTATGGAAGAGTCTTTGGGCCTCTACTATTGTACGAGTTGTGGGCACAAATCGAAGATACCAAGCAGAATGCTCTCGAATCCTATTCTTGTACCATCAATGCAAGAAGCCATAGCGATAATTGGGTCGATATTGAAGCTTCCATGCAAGATGGGGTTAGGAAGGACTGGTACCTAATGGAAAATGATGTCGTTCTTCTCCAAAATCACGAAGGTAACGTATCTGTTATGGCCAAAGCGATTGGCTCGAAGCAAAGCAATTCTGGACTCGCCTGCCGACTTCGTGTTGTGTCTGACGGAAATGATCATGGGCTCCAGATCAACACCGTTTGGAAGCTTGCTAAATTATTCAGGTATCTACTGACCGGATATCAAGTTTCACTAGCACTGACCGGTTTTCTTCAGCTTGAGCACAATTCATCGCGAATATTCTGCTCTTATCACGCTCCCTTACTACGATAATGTCGATACTATACTGCGACCTCAACTGGCTCCTCCGCCGTCAGTGAATCCAGAGGATATACAGCGAACAATGCAATCATATCAAGTTAATGAACCTCAAGCCATCGCTATTGAGAGTGCGTTGAAGACTGAAGGCTTCGTTCTCATCCAAGGGTCTGTTTTTACTCATTTCCTTCCTTTCTTCGAGGCTTATATTCCCTCCAGACCCCCGGGTACAGGGAAAACATCCACCATTTGTGGTCTCATAGCTGCTTCTATATCTCGGCGACCACGGCCCATCGCTCATCCTGGCAAGCCGCCGCCTCCCAACCCAAAAATTCTTTTATGTGCCCCATCCAATGCTGCCATTGACGAAATTGTTTTTCGTCTCAAAGAAGGGTACCGGGGGTCACAGAAAACTTCTTCGCCTATCAAAATTGTGCGTACCGGTGCTATGAACTCTATGTCACCGATGGTGAAAGATGTATCGTTGGATGCTTTGGTAGATGAGAAACTGGGTGGCACGGTGCAGCCCCTGAAGGATATGGAAAACCAACTAGCTGCACTTCAGACAGAGCTGGCAGCTATAAAGGCGCAGAGGCTACTCAAACAAACTGAACTGAACTCGGTCAGCGACAACATGGCAAGGAAACACAGTTTGGAAGGGGAACTCCGTGAATTGAATTATCGTCGAACGGCTATATCACAACGGTTGGACAACGCCAAAGATCAACGGCGTTCGGATTCAAGGTTGATGGATACTAATCGACGTCGAGCTGCGGACGAAGTTATGGCAGAAGTTGATGTCATCTGCACTACCTTGAGCGGTGCAGGCCACAGGGACATGGCACAGCAGATAGCTTTTGATATGGTTATTATCGATGAGGCTGCTCAGGCCATAGAACTGAGCTCCTTAATCCCACTGAAATATCGGTGCAGAAAATGCGTGATGGTAGGAGATCCTCAGCAGCTACCGCCTACTGTTCTCTCTACGGAGGTCGGCATATGATCTTACTTTAACTTTCGAAGCTAAGACTCATTAATTTTTGGCAGGCGACTAAGTACATGTATAACCAGTCCCTTTTTGTTCGCCTTCAGCGTTCAAGACCAGAAGCTGTTCATCTTCTCAGGTAGCGACCTTTTGTGTTGTTTTCCTACTTATACTGATCTCTGGCATCTGCAGCATACAGTATCGGATGCACCCTGAGATAAGTCAGCTTCCGAGTCGGCTATTTTACGACGGTCGCCTTCTTGATGGCCCTTCGATGGGCGAAAAAACATTTCAACCTTGGCACACCTCATCAAAATTTGGCGTGTATAAGTTCTTCAATGTCGTCAATTCGAGAGAGGAAGGAGCCAAGGGAAAGTCTTTCAAGAACGTCTCCGAGGCACGAGTTGTCCGCGCTTTGTACAGTCGGCTAGTGAAGCAGTACAAGGATCAAGAAGGCATTCGGGTTGGTATCATAACTCCTTATCGAGGCCAGGTCCTCGAGCTGCGTAAGTTATTCGAAGAGGAATTCGGGAGGGATATTTCGAATAAGGTAGCTTTCAACACAGTTGACGGCTTTCAGGGGCAAGAACAGGACGTAATTATACTTTCGTGCGTGAGAGCTGGACCGGGGGTGATGAGCGTAGGATTTTTGGCCGGTAGGTTCACATGGCTTGATCTTAGACCCCTACCTGAACTTTTGGAATAGATGTGAGACGGATGAATGTTGCTCTGACTCGAGCTAAATCAAGCGTCTTCATTGTGGGACATGTACCGACCCTCGAGAGAAGTAATAAGTTCTGGACGCAGATTATAGTCGATGCTCGGGAGAGGAGCTGTCTGATAGATGTACAGTTGCATTCCTATTTTCCGGGCCTCGAAACTGATACATGTTCCACAGGCTGATATTAAGTACTTCACGACTCCAGACACTGAGAAAAAGCAAAGCACCGTTGTCCAGAAGAAGTCTTCAAAAACCCTCGCTACCTCAGCACCGACGATCCCATTGGATTTGGCAACTCCTCAGCAGCTCAAGGCTGCCGTTGATCGGAAATCTGAGGACAAAATCCCAAATCTGGGTGTAGGCAGTGAAATCGAAGCGCCCAAAGGCGTCAAACGAAAAGTATCCCTCAACGAGGTGCCCCCTCCGGCTCCAACCATGCCGCCCCCGCAACGACAGCACCAACCACGGCCACCTCCTCATGTCGGAGGGCCTCCGAGGCTTCCACTTCACAAAACGAAGAAAAAGGAGACCTCCATATTCATTCCAAAGAAGGTACGCGGTTCCAAACTAATGTGTTTTTGTTTGCCTGATGTATCTATAGCGGCGCAGCGACGATAGTCACGGGCAGGGACCATCGTCGAATAGACCAAGATTGAATTAGATATGGCATCCTTCGTTTGCATTGCATTTTCTGGTTTCACGTCCCGCTAGAGCCGGACATGTGAACTTAAATTATTCGCTTTCATCGTGCAAGTTCAAGATTTGTACTACATCATCTGTTTCATCATCAGCATCCTTCCTAATCTACATACTCTTGTATTATATTCTAAAAGTATTTACTACCAAATTCGTCTAGTACTACGACGCCTTGGCTACTCTTCGAAGACGGAAAACAGGGCCGATTTTTAACTCCAGAAGCACCAATGGGACCATTGAGGCACAGATGCATCCAAAGATCACAAAAGTCAATCCATACCCCAGCTTTCTAATGGCCTTCTCTTGAAGTCCTACTAGAATAGCAGCAAAGGCAGAGCGAAAGAAATTTGTCTGAGACGGACGTCCAGTAAGCAAAGGAGCGCACGATAAGAATTGAAGCGTCATACACATGCAGTTACCGCAGAGCTCTGGTCGGGAAATAGGTCAATCATGAGTGTCGTCGTAGCATTGAGCACGCATATGGAAGAAAATCCAACTATACGACATAGCCCGTGAGTAAAGAATGAGCACCAGCACGAAAAGAAATGACGCACGGGCAATTTGCAGTAGCAAAGGTCCTGCCAAAGAAACCGACTTGTCAACGCACCAGCCCCAACCGAAAACACACCCTGAGAAGAGCAATACCATAACTGGCGTCATCCGTAGTCGAGCGCGTTCTATAGGGAAGTTGGCCCGACTAACAGCATCCTCCTCGCTGATGCCATTTTCTGCCGCTTTACGGATAGCTTTAGCCCGACTACGACGATACTCCGTATCTAGCAGTTTCCCGTTAATGATCGTACCACCCGCCAGGCCCAACCCATTGGGTAAATAGCACAATCCAATGTTGGCACTGTTGAGAAAAGGATACTGGCTCGTATACGCGTTTGAGAGTGTTCCTGAAATACTATATTGCATAGAAAATATCACGCTGGTGAATACTGTCGCCACGAGCACATCAGGATTTAGAAAAAGTAAAAACGGATTTCGGAACGGCTTTGGGGGAGGCTTGTGGACAAGTTGGGGGTTCTCGACGATGCGGTCCTTCCCGACAACAGGAATCAAAGCTTGATAAATGAATGAAGGTCGGATGCTCCCATTGCCTACGATGCTGGGTAAAGTTTCCGGTAGAAATCTATATACGACGTTAGAAAAGTCAAGGAAAATTCTCCAGTACATACGCCAGGATGATGAACAACGAGACAGACGAGAATATCGTCAAAAACCAGAAGATCGCGCTGCACCATTAGGAATCAGATGTCGATAAACTTTAGTAAGTGCATGAAATACTGCACCGCCAGCCAAGATATTGTGAAAGGAGGCCACCGATTACGGGTCCAATGCCGGGAGCAAGCATAGGCCCCGCGTTGAATGCACCAAAAAACGTACCGCGGTTAGCCCTGGTAGTTATATCAGCAATTGCACCGGCACCTAAGTGTGGTTCAGATAGGTAATCCAAACAATGGAGGATATTTCCTAGCCTAGCGCAAGTGTCCCAGTACACCCAGCGGACTGGATGCATCGTAATAGTAACAGAAGCCAGAACGCATTCGTAGGTGTCAAGGCAAGACCGATACAAGAGAGAATCAATATAACAAAGCAGAGAATAATACATGGTCTTCGACCGTATCGATCTGAAAGTGGACCCCATAGCATAGGACCTAGAAGAGGTCAAAGAGGAAGTTATACACATATTTCAATGAATAGCTACTAACATGCAGCTTGGGGGACTAGAAAGATAGTCAAAGTCAGGTTCAGTCTATCGGTCGATTCGTGGAAGATCTGGGTCAACCGAGGGATCGCAGGGAAATATATCGTAGCTGGAAACGGACTGAAAAGCATTGAGGTCGTGACGTGAAAGATACCAAGATATGCATACCTTGCAAAGCCAGCCAGGGCTATGATCCCTACGATAAACCAGGTCTCTTTATATGAGTAGATCGAAATACACTCCGCACTGGAGGCCAACATTTTCGCGGTAGTCTGATCCTCAGGTAAGTCGTTGGGAGATACCCTGGCCACAATATCCGAGTCTACTTTCTCTTGCGACATGATGAAGTTCGGCATGCGATGAGATATCCACCGCTTTATAAGTATGATATCGTGACCATTACCGGGCGTCCGAAGCAACGATCAAGTGTCAACCACCCACAGTCAAGCTTAAGGCGGATATACAAAGAGCCAAAGTTAAGCCATCGGCAACGAGTCAACTTTCCTCTTCAAAAGGTGGAGTATATGTCAAACCGGGGCAATACCGACACAGACTGAGATGGTTACTTGTTTAGATATATGCCATATACTGTACGATATCGTTAACATTCTTTGCCACGAATTTGAATAGAGAAATATTCTTTATGGACGAGACATTACACTTGGCCTTCAATCGGACATTGTGAGGATCTCCGAAGCATCGTTGGGCATGTCGAACCTCGGCCGGGTCCACGGAACAGGACGCCAATGAGTAAAACTGAGAGCAGAAGTGAACGTAGAGCAGATAAGTCTCATGTGGTTCGTTATTGAGTAGCTATTTTGAATTGTTCTGAAGGAGACCAGGGGGGACATGAGTTCCGGGATATCTTCCCTTAAGTACAGACTGATGCAGGGACAGGACGGGTACGCGGATACATTGTGGGAATATGATTCGGAGATGACCGAATTTTGGAGCGTACCGAACTTTGAAATACTGCACAAGTAAAAGAGTCAGATATGTCCCTTGAACCAGTAGCTTCAGTCTTTATTCAATCCCAACAGCACCCTTAATATCCAACTTGGCAATGGTAGACCTTATATATTATTCGAAGTGCTTCACTGCCATGAAAGCGAGGTTCTGAACAGTGCTTACCAGGTTTCACAAGATTTTGTCTGTACTACTACCGGACAAGGCGCGCCTGATATTCTATGTCACCCCTATCGCCTTGGACTGTGATAAACGGTCGCTTCGAATTCCTTGGGAAACTTCGGAAGACACCTAAAACACTGGCAGATTGTCTGGTAAGTCGTGAGCCTGTGAAGGTTCAGTCTTAGAATATTGTTACCCTGGAGGCGGATGATACTGAATTTAGTGTTATACGCCAACTAAATTCAAGAGTGAAGTTTCGTGTTTCTATCCATTCGAAGTACGTACAACAGCTATGACAACGCAGAAATACGATACCTCTTTCGATCGTCTATCTTTTAGAACCAACCAGTCCCAGACCCGTTTCACCGCTCCCCACATTCACCCCATGTCTAACAGAAAAGAAGTTCTCCAACCACAGCCCAGGATGATCGGCGCCCCTGTAAAAGATCTATATAGGCGGAGGCAAATTCAACAATTCAACAACAACACCAACATTATCCATGCTTTCAAGTCTTCCTACCGTCTCCTTCTCCTCAGTTAACGTCTCTGTCCCTCTGCCCGTCATCAGAAAGCGCGAGAGCGTTATCATCTCTACCGAGCATGACCCTACGGTTCCTCCCCGACCCATCAAACGTTCAACGGGGTCCATACTTAGGGCAAAGAGACTCAGTGCGGTGAACACGATATCTCGGCCTTTCGTCGCCCGTCGCTCAAAGAGCCAGAGTCCTACTACCACCACAGAATCTTCCCGTCCCTTCATGCCCGTCTCCCATTCAGCACAGTTGATACCCAAGGCCAAAGAGGGGGATGACAGCCAGCCTCCTGCCGCTACGACGAAGAAGATCTCTCGCGCTCTTCGTTCACAGTATCAGCGCGCATCTACCGCTACCACGGACACGATGGCTCGGCCCGTCATGCTCGTCAAACGGTCCGCACAGTCAATATTCAAGTCCAAGAAAACCAAGGGCCTCAACCCAGAGTCTGTCGTGACCATTCAAGAACTTGAGGACGCCACGTCTCTCCAACCTCTGTCTGTTTACTCGCCATCGTTCCCAGGCGGAGAGAAACCTGAAGCAGAAGGGAGCGACGAATCTTCGGAAACTCAATCGGAGACATTGAGTCTGTTATCCGAGTCGAACCCTACCACGTCGTCAACACCATCATTGGCCGAGGCCATCGAGGATTCGATTGAGACGTCTTCGGCGCCTGTTCTAAGTGTTGAATGTGCCGTGATAGCAGTGTCAAAGAATGAGGTTTCCACATCCAGTTTCTACGAACGTTATAGGTGGATGATCATGATACTTATGGTCGCTATCATTGGAGTCAGCAGCCAATTGTTACTTCGCAGACATTGAAACTTTACATACATGTTTTGCGGTCTTATCTCTTCTTTGTTTTTTTACATAGCCGGGTATTGTTTTGCTTGCAGCTGTCTTCATGGATAAATCTATTTATTTTGCGACAAAGTAATCGGCTGAGCAAACTGATATAAAATATCGTCTTGTTCCTACAATCATGAAAAGGAAAGTCAAACAAATCACGGATAGTTAAGTGTCCTTGGATCTCGATCTCGATGAAGACGAGGTTGAACGACTTCTGCTGCGCCGCCGTTTTCGACTTCGACCTCGTCTAGAAGATTCAGAAGAAGAAGATTCCGATTCACTGTCTGATCCAGATTCAGTCAGAGTCAGAGTCTGAATCCGGATCAGAGTCTGAAGAAGAGCTTGATCTTGCTCTGCCATTCACCACATCAGCCAGTGGTCATACTCTCTGACATTATTACTCACCTCTTCCTCCTCCCGTCAACAGCTTTCTCCTTCTCTTCCCTCTCCTTCTCTTTTGCAGCCAGAATCTTATTTGCAGTGCCCTTCCTGCTCATAGCCAGTCAGCATAGCACAACACGAAACATGAATTGGCAGCTTACGGATTCTTGAACTCTTCCGGAACCTCCACTGAGGGCTTCCCGTCTGCCTTGAGCTTTGCCAGCAAGCGAGGGTTCTCGAGTTGCTGTGTCCTTGAAGGCCGCGACACGTACGGGCGGGTGTTTTTGCACTGATAGGTGAAATGACCTGTCCCTAGGCACTTTTGACATACAGTGGACGAGGTCGCGGTGGGATTGTTGGTCCCGCGGTGGTGGGGAGCGAATTTGGACATGATGGTTCGAGTACAGGCTAGGGTTAGGGTTTGTTTATTATTTACAAGTCAAGAACATCTTTCAAATTTCTCATGATGACTCTTCGCGGGCGCTTGTTGCTTTATCGACCGCCATGGGTGGCAGTGCATTTACCACCATAGGCCCTTTTCCTCGCCTCTCCAGTGCACTTTACAGAGCTCTCAAAGCGCGCCATAACGCTTCATTGAGCACAGTCTACACTCAAGTCTGCACCCCCACCGAAGCACCAGAAAAACAGGACCATGGGGATATCGATTTCCTGGTATATTCCCCAGATCGCCTGCCATCGCACGATACCGTCAAAGACCTACTTGGCGCTGTACACGTTCTGCCGATGCCAGGTCCACGGACGTCGAATTATGCCATCCCCATCCCGGAAGACGAGTTTGATACCCAAATGCACGTGGGGTGGTATCAGGTTGATGTCCATGTCTGTGAGTCTCTTGAAGACTTTGCGCGTGTGAGGTTCTTCCATTCGTACGGTGATATGGGCATGATCCTTGGTTTGGTGACACGACATTCTGGATTACATCTCGGTATGCATGGGTTGAAGGTATGTCTTGTCATTTGCCTTGCAGCAGGACCTGATCCCTGCGTGTAGTACACCGATCCCCCGAATCCAGGGCTCATGCTGTCGACTGACTTTGACGCTATCATTGACTTCATGGGGTGCGATATGACGCGCTACAACCAAGGATTCACCACCAAACGTGCCTTATTTGAGTGGATCGCAAAATCGCGCTTCTTCACCCCGAGAATGTTTGGCAGCGGCGACATGGGAAAGGTCAGACAAGATAGAAAGATGTACCGGGAGTTTGTCGCATGGGCGCGAAGCCAGCCAGATTCAGAGTTAAGCGATGAGAGTCGTGTCGACAGACAAACCAGGATACGCGAAGAGGCTTTGCGTCACTTTGACAAACATATCGTGCCGAACTTGCAGATGAATGTGATCACGGCGAGGGCAAGGCGGAAAGCTGCGTTCAATGGGAACATAGTGGCACAATGGGCTGAGATGGGCACTCATTGGCGAGGCGTAAAGATGATTATGGATCGCGTCAGAGAACAGTGCGGTGGCGGTGACGAGTACGTGCTGAAAATGCTCGATAGCGAAGAGAATGGTGAGGAGAAACTCAGACAAATGGTCATCCAAGCAAGAGAAGATCTGGGTCTTGTAAAAGTAAGCAATTTAGTCTCCGAAGACTAGTTGGAATATGATAGGACCTGTATTTGTATCTTGTTGAATTTGGCGTGAATATAGTCCCTGGATTTATTTTGTGAGCGAGGCCAATGATCAAAGGTAGTTGCCAAGATGCAGATAAGTGTGGTATCATTAGGACTGAAGAATCCGTAAATATATGTACACGTCCATAGTACGGAAGGTTTTCTCAGCATACATCGAGCGACGATGCTTTGGAGTTCATGATCAGTGCTACAATTAGTCTGTCCAAACAAGCTATCAGATAAAATGGGATAAAGAATAAGAGAGAATATCCACGCACCCGTACAATCCCAACACTTCTGCAAAAATGAGTATCAAAACCATGGAAACAAACACCTTGGATTCGTGTACGTATGCCCGTACACACTGTTCCAATGAGTCAATGAATGCGGAGAAAGAGTCTGCAACGCACAGAATCTCCCACTATCCCAATGGCGTAACCAGCTGTGAGACCCGTAAATCCGCAGGCGAGACCGGCGCCAAGGTGAACGAACCCAGCAAAGAGGGGGTATCCATTCGGTTTCACTTCGAGATATCAGCTTACAAGCACGGTACTAACAGGCGCAGACCTACTATCCCCAGATATCAGCACGGACACGACGAGCCCGTATACGGCAATAATTCCAGACATGACCACTGGTATGAGGGACTAGGTAATGTCAACTAGTCAGGAAGCTGTTCATCGAGTGGATGGCGACCAAAGCACCTTCATTATTAGTTCAGGCTTGAATGTGCCGAGACCTGCAATTCCGATCCCAGCCTTTGCTGTTCCAAAGGCAGCACCCACGGCTAGGCAGTAGGTTGAGTGCCAGTCATAGGTTTGCGGAATGAAACGTACTGCTGAATACCATCTGGAGAGGTGTCAGCATCGGAATAGAGTCATAATTAACAGTACTCACTGCTGACGCGACGCCAGCGAAACCAAAGAACGGCGCATAGGGTGGACAGACAGACATGATGAAAGGCTGAAGACGCGGCCGTGCTTGGCTGTTCGGGCGATTGTCCGTGTTTGGCTGCACCCTCTGCGCCTTTGCCTCTGTCCATGAACGTCGGGCGTCGAGCATTCAGCACCACCGTTGCTGCCTTCTCCCGGATAGGCAAGACACCGGTGACCATCCCAGCCGCTGTCACCTACACCCAGACACCGTCCGCCCTCACCCTCACCGGCCCGCTTGGCCAGGCCTCCATAACGCTCCACCCGTTCATCACGCTCACACCGAACAGCGACCCCAACACGCTCACCGTCTCCATTGCCAACCATGACGAGAAAAAGCAGCGCGCAATGTGGGGCACGACGCGTACATTGATTGCCAACGCCATCACTGGCATCACAGAGGGTTTTCAGGTGCCCTTGTACCTCGTCGGCGTGGGCTACCGAGCTGCTATCGAACAGGACCCACGGGGGACCATGGATGGCGGCAGTGGGATGAGGTTTAATATGAAGCTGGGATACTCACATACGGTCTATATCCCTGTACCACCATATATACAAGCAGAGGTGCCCGCCCCGACCAAGATCGTGCTCAAAGCTACGGATAAGCATCAGCTAGGACTGTTTGCTGCTAAAGTGAGAAGCTACAGGACGCCGGAACCGTATAAGGGCAAAGTTAGTCTTCACCAGGTTGTTCAGTGTGCGAATACTGACCTTTTTTGATGTTGTAGGGGATATTTATTGGTCGCGAGACGATGAGAATGAAGGCAGTTAAAAAAAAGTAGTTCCTACATCGCGTCGTCTTTCCTGGATACAAAATTATAATCATAATTCGATACCGGATCCCATTACCCGTGGAGCAACTCCCATTCGATTCGACCAGAACGATTTCGTTATTGCCCATGGATCTTGTCCACTTGCCTTTGGTGTTCTATCATCTGCGATGCTAAAGAACTTGGCTTTCACTTGGAACGTTACACGTCTCTCGCAAGCTCGAACGTTCCCGTCTATCGATTTCGAGACTTACAACGGACACCGACTTGCCAGCGAGTTTTTTGTTTCATTTCTCGATGCATCTCATAGTCTGGCATTTATCATTTCTGAGAAAGTTTTCTGAACAAGAGTGAGGTCGATATGCATTTATCTGTTTATGCATACTTGAGCTTTGGATCATTTCCATCAAGTAATATCACAGAATTGTTTTATGGTATACTGCAGATACTGTCATTGGAAGAGAAACATTTAAGCAGGAGTGGTCGAGGTCACATCGCCCTCATGTCCTCCACCGGCAATTCTTCTCAAGGCTTCAAGTTCACGTCTAGAGAAATAAGTGAATCCCAGCGTGTTACATTGAATACATAGATCAAGCAAAACACCCGTAACTATATCAAAGCAGATAACAGCGAAATAGCATGTACCATGTCAGGTGTACTTGCATGCAAACAGAATAGAGACTTCTCCATCTCATTATCCCCTTCCCCTCTAAGCGGGTTACTTATTGGCATGAGGATACAGATCATATCCGACCTCCCTATCGACCGTGATTTTTACTCCAACATTACCGTCTTCCTGAACGGCGGGGGTTTGGGAGTTGATTAAAGACTCCTTGTTCTCCTTGACGCTGGACCTATTATCACTCTCGGTCCATTCCCCTTCGGGTTTAGTACGCAGTTCATCCAAGGTATACGTGTGAGGAGCGCGCGAAAGATTCGTGGGAACACCGGAGCGCGTAGAAATGACATGAGTGGTCCGTGATGAGCTGTGAGTTGTAGAACCCATGGCAAAGGTCCCTCCCTGATTGAGTGTCCCCCGAACACCAAGGATGATACGTAGGGTCATGGAAGTCGTGAGAACTGCGGCCATACTGAAGAAAAATGTAATGAACAAAACCGAATTTTTTTTTTTTGAAAAAAACAGAAATATCGAAAAGCGCATTAAATCCGCTTACTTACCTGGTAATAATTGTTTTGATAGGATCCTTCTCGTCAGTGGGCTTCATGATGAACAAGAATAGCATGTTGGTCATGTTGACGATCCAAATGGCCTATAAGGAGCGTCAGTCATGTCATAGTGAAGATCAACGTTTGGAAATGCATACGCCGTACAGGTTCAGACCATCGCGGAGCATCAACCGCCAAGGACTAAGCGGTTTAGCAGACAATGATTTCACCGAGCGTGACAAAGCTAACGCAAGCTGGTACAGGGTCATTTGATGACAGTGAAATTAACAAATGTTCAAGCTCACGGAGGCAGTGTAGAGAAGAGTCGGGAAGACCCAGTACAGTCCAACCCAGTCGTGCTTGATACCAGCAATGCAACCTTGACCTTCCTCAAGAGGGACGACTAATGGGATGTGTCACTTGGAGGACCAAAGAGAGAGTATCGCTCCGCTTACCGCGGTAGAAACCGCAGCATACGGCAGTTACGACGACTTGCATGGCAAACAGAGCTCCCATTCCAAAAAGAACGGTGCGGCTTTTCTCATAGATGGCATGGATGCGGAGAACGTGGACAGCTGGGAATACGATCAGCAACTCTGTCTGGTAGAAGAGGCAGCCATAATGGTACCTGAAGCGGCGGCGAGCAGTATAGCAGTACAGATAGGTTCAAAGAGGTAGAATTTGTTGCAGGCCTGGAAGATGGATTAATATATCGCGATCAGGAAAGCAACCGAATCGCACGGATAAAGACCAGTTGGTATCGAAGAAAGCAACGCCTGAGTCCGAGATGAGATGCAAAAAATGTAGAGACTATAGCACTCACCGACAATGGTAAATTCAATAGGCATGAATATTCGCATGAAATGGAAAAGTATTTTGAGGACCGGCCATTCTGGTGTTCGGAAGAGCTTCCACGTCCTTGGTGACAAGACCAGAGTATCCCAGGCGGCAACGGTTAACGTGCAGACGAAGAAATATTTGTGGGCGCTAAGATGAGGTGGGAGGTCGAGGGAGGGAGGGAGATTCAAGGAGTCGGACATGATGGGGATGAAGCAAGAAGGACGAAACCGAGCTTTGTTTATATCGACGATGATGTCGGTTTGATGGTCACTTAGGGGTCTTGCCTTATTAGGGACGTCCAAATACGAGCCTGATCTCTCACTATTGGGGCCCCTTTGCCAGCCATGGCCTCGTCATTGCCGGTCGCAGTGTCCACCGCAGCAAGCAGCAGCGACAATACTGCTGGCCAGAGCACGTCGAGCACCCTCTATCTGTCAGCATCCCCAAGACACTCATCGTTACATGTTCTGATGGACTATTTTCAGATTCACCTTTCTTGCCACACTGTTCCTGTTGCTGATAATATCGTCCTCAATTATTTTGCGGTCATTTGTGATGCGAAGACGCTTTCAGCGGCGCCTGGAAGAAGCGATGGCTCAAGGTGTTGTTCTCGCCCCCCACACCCAAGGTTCCAGGAGGAAGCGATTGGGGAAGAAACCGAAAATGCACGAAGCTTGGGTCGTGCCCAGCCAGGACGCTGATACCTGGGAGGATATGATGGTACAGCATATGACTTGTTTTTGCATCAGCATTCTCATCAGCGTCACCATTATAGCCTCTAGCTGCCCAGCCCATTAGGCGCTTCAAGCGTCCCAGCGATCCAGCCATCGTAGACAGATTGGCTCGCGAGCACGCCATGGAAGCTCGCCTTAGACACTTTGTCCGGTGGGACTTTCGAGAACCTGACCTCCCGCTACCACCGGAATCAGCGGAGCCAAAATGCTACGTGATAGATTCGCAAAATCCCGTTCTTCAGGTATCAGTCCTAATTGTAATGCCTTCCCCTCGATATCCTTCTTGTAGCTCTTACGATCCCGAAATACCTGAAGTCGTTATTGGAGTCGCCCAGCGCCCATACACACTTGAAGCAGATGTGGAGCATACACTTCGACGTGATTAATACCCTTCTGGCTTGTACTACAACCTTTATATTCCGAGTAAAGTACCTGTATCTGCGTATATATTTATCGCCTTAGTCTGGAGATGAATTAATGTGTTGATCCATATCTGCACATGAAACGATCAACCCAAGATCAATCAGCGGATTCAAATAGAACGTACCGCCTCTAGTCGTCGATGTCTATATCGTCGTCATCTATTTCAATCAATTCCTCCTCGGAATCCGATGGCTCAAAGAATTCGAACTCCTCGAGATGGCCGGACAGCCATTTCTCATCTTTCTCCTCGACATCATCCCTCTCACTCATCAAAACTTTCGAAATCGGTGCATCAACTCGTTTCCGTGCCTCAACAAATGACCGCATCTTCTTCCCGCTGATTCCGGTGGTTGTAACAGTGCGCAGACATGGACAGAGGACTTTTTGTCCCGATGCCTTGGCAGCACAAGCAGAGTCCAACAATGCGTCGAAAAGCTGTTCCTCTTCCTCACCAGAGGCGTTGATATTGATCGATCGTAATTTGCCTAACTGAGACAGTAACGCTGCTTGCCGCTGGTTATCGCAAGGCAATCCTACGATTTTCAGGTGCTCCAAACCCTCTAGCAACGATTTCTTCTGTCCTGCCTGAGGTCGAAGGAGAACTTTGACGAATTCGGTATAATCAGCTGAATCAAAATCCAAAGCTAAGTGCTGGACGTTGGGAACAGATAATATAGGAAGAAGGCTTTGGATGTATTCTGGCTCGTGATGTGCGAGAACTAGGTCGTGAAGTGACGGTATTGAAATGAGTTCTGTTCCCCACTGGTCTGATGGCTCCACGGGCCCAGAAAGACACAGGGAAAGCGTCTGGAGCTCGGAGCTAGCGTGCAAGAATTTGACAAACGTCTCGAACGATGGTCGTACATCATTGGCGTGGTATGCCAGCTCGACATCGCGTAGATCTGTCAGGAAAGAAAGCGACGCGTCCCAGTCAATGTGAACACCCCACAACGCCAGATCTCTAAGTTTGGGAATGTTACCCTGGAACAGAAGCAATGGTTCCTTAAATTCCGTGGGCCTGAAGACATCATAGTCTTCGCAATCCTCGTAATGATATAGCTGGAGCACTTCTAGTATGGGCGCGCCAGAGCAAGCTGCCAGCCGCTTCATGACCGTAAAAATGGACTCGTACTCGCTGACGGCAACTTCCAGTAACCGCCACCGCTCAACATGAGGGAGTAGGAGGTCAAAAATGGCTGTCAAATCATCCGTGGACAGACAAGGAGGGTCCGATACAGTATTTGACGCGCCGGCAACCGCTTGTTTCGAACTGCTATCCTGGACATCGTACATGGTTTCATCCTCGTTCTCGTCCTCGTCTCCTTCCTCGTCCTCCCAGACATCCGGCGTTGTGGAGTCGATGACAATATCCAGAGGAAGACCCTTGGAACGTTCTATCCAGGCCTTGGATTTTTCAATGGGAGTGTAATACGTGAAGGTAAGTGTTGTCCAAAGGGAGGGCTCCTCGACGGCTGCCTCGCGCCACCGCCGACAGACATGCGATACGAGCACCTGGAAAGGCAGCTCCGGTGTATCCCCCTCCTCCTCCTCCTCCATCTGTCTCAGTCGGTTCTTCAGACTGTTTGTGGGTGCCTTTACCCTTATCCTTCAGTGGCATTTCCTTCTTGACGTCCTCATCCTCCGACTCGCTATCCCATCCCTTCATCAAGTCAATCTCATCCAGAAACTCGTCATCTTCATCATAGTCTCCATCCTGCTCAGGCTCTTCCTGCATCTTCATGCCCAGGTAGAAAATGTGAGCTAGCAACTCGTTGGGTAGGTCATTGACGGGGCACCCTTGCGGTGGAACGAACGGATTGTTGGCAAGCATTGAAGAAGTTACATGTGCCATGGCAGTTTCTGGCGTCGCTCCAGGATTTTCGTGCATGTACTTTGCGACACCGGCTCCTAGATCCTGGGCGATCTGTTTTTGGTGAGGATTGATAGGCGCCATCACCTGCCAGCTTTATAGCCGTGGATTGACGGTGGAATTAGAGATCGAGAATTGCACCAAGAACGCGGTCAGCTTGAAAATATTTTGTTTGCCTGTGCTTTTCTCGGTCCGGTAGAAGCCGGACATGCACAAAATTGTTGTTTAACAAACGATAGCATTGAATAAGCAGTATATAACACATAATAGCATGCTACGACATTTGCAATCTTAATAAGTAAACAGAGACGGATGTATGGATGCGGAGACATGATGCTGAGATGAGAAATATGTTGAATAGAATAAAAAGAGCGACGTGAAGAGTAGAATACAATGCAAATTCATAAATTCAAAGAGAGACGCCACGACGTTATTGGTCCATTAAAGACCAAGAACAAGCAGCCCATATAATTTCAGGGGTCATTGTTCCCCTTCTTTCCTGACAGCAAGAGAGCGTAATTCCTGGACCAGTCGCTAACGAAACAGAATTAAACCGGTATTGAACAGATATGTAGGATGGCTTACCTGGGCGTCCTCTTCCAAGAACTCTTGAGTAACCTCTTTGCCCTTGGGGTCCTGGCCTAACCGAATACCGTATTCCAGGAGCTGTTTCATATAGAACGGGTTGATCACGGTCTCCTCTTCACCAAGCAAGTCCGCCATAGTAGGGATTGGTGGCGCTAGAATTCAATCAAGATCTTATGAAGAAAAAGATAGGAATGGCTCACGATCTTTCATCGCTAACCAGTCCTGCTCTAAAAGCTGAGGAATGGTCATCCGCTCTTTAGGATTTCGGTTGAGACATGACCGCATGGACAAGATAATATCCATCCGTATCCGTCGTCTGAGATGTTCCAGCTTCTTCGGCGGCGGTCCATGGCCCGGGGATCCCTTGTGTTTCGAGGGTACAGTCGGCGTCACATACAGAGGAAAGTCTATCCGATGTGTCGCATCAGGGATCGCCTTCATCTTCTGGAACACTGCTAAATGGTGAAAGGGTGGTTGACCATACACCATTTGGTAGAGAATGCAACCTAATGACCAAATGTCACTAGCACGACCAACCTTCAGCCGTCTCATGCCATCTGGCAATTCGATAGCTTCAGGCGACATATAGTTCACGGTACCAATCTGGAGAGTCCACGGTCCTCAACACCGTTGTGGAAAGAAAGGGTATGACCTGCTCACCTGATGATCCCGCTGGATGTTTGTCGTGTCATTGGCGATGGCATTCGCGATACCGAAGTCAATCAGTTTCAGCTGTCCCTTCACAAGGACGAAGTTAGCTGGTTTCAGATCGGAATGCACAATTTTCTCTTCGTGGATGACATGAACAGCTTGGAGCATCTGGACAAAATATATTAGTATATGCACGCAAACAAAACAGTATCACAAACTTGTTGCCAGTAGTACGCGACCCACACCATGTCCAATCCTTGACTTTGTCGTTCACTCAATAGCCCAGCGAAATCGATTTCTCCGCACTCCATCACCAAAAGCAAATGCCCTTTACTTCCTCCTGGACCAGCTTTAAGTTCACTGTCAATCAGGCCGATAATCCGAGAATTGCCTTCGAGTCTTTTCAAGAGCGCAATCTCATTCATATAACCAGACATGGTTTCGGCGTCAGTCTTATCCAACGACACACGCTTAATAGCGTACAACTCGTTGGCATGGTTCATCACGCGGTATACGCGAGAAGAGCCACCTTTGCCAATCATATCCAACCGTGCATAAAGTTTTCTATTAACCTGATCATAGAGTCAAAGAACCGGTATAATGGCAACGGTAATCCACATACCACCAAATGCCGGTTCCCCGGCCCCATAGAGGTCGCAGCGAGTTGCTGTTGCGAAAGCGAGGCTGCGATAGGCTGACTTGATCCTGACGTTTGCTTACTCGAGTTCTGTCGTTGCTGGCGATACCGTTCCTTCTCTTTGTCTTGCTGATGGTCACCGCCAGCGCCACCGGTTCTTGTTGCCGACGGCTCCGGAGCAGTTGGACTTTTTCGATGTTTAGCACTCACCGACGCTGAAGCCACAATGCTATTGGCAGAAGGAGCATGTTTCGTGGGAGGGACATCAACTGCTGTCGGGGACCCCGAATAGGCCACACTGCTCTTCAGAGTATCTGACTCTCTACGTCTATGAGTCGCAAATGGTGGTCGTTCATTGAGACTTGTCACTTGGGAGGGATTGTGCGTCGGTGACGGAGATTGTCGAGCTTGAGAATGATGATGTTGATCTCTGAGTTGCTGGTCTTGTAGACGACCTGGGAGGTAGAATAAGCCTAAACGGTCTCATCGGTTATAAATGATATGTACGTTCAGCATCCTGGCATTCTGCGAAGCAGCTGTGAATCCACAAGACCAGGAATACAGGTGCAATAACTTACTTTTGAATTCGGCGCGTTGTTCCATCTCTTGCCTGTCCCGTTCTTCTACAGTCACTCGGCGAGGAAGGAGAGCCACCTCCCTGGAAGGGCCTACATTGGTTCCTGGACGGGAGGATCGCGGTTGAGATTGCTGGGAGCGAGCGTGGCCACTGATATGATAAGGCTCCTCTGACCCTACTCCGATAAAAGCAAGAAGTGACGAGGTGTAAAGGACTTACCACTAAGACTTGCTGATCGACGCGGTCTAGATTGACTGAGAGACAGAACCCCTTCTCCTGAAGGCGCGCGACTGACAGGTTCGACCTGTGGCTCATCTTTGCCAGATGTCAAACTCACAAAAAGAAGAGGCTGAGGGGAGACGAACCTAAATCGGTACCGTCATCGTGACCATGGTCGCCAACTAGTTCATTGCTATATGCCTCCTCGTCTGTGGATGCATCAATCTCCGGTATCCTATCAACCACATGTTTTTTCCCAGATCCCTTCATTATTCTTGAGCTCCTGCTCCCATTTGCAGACCTAGATGAAGAAAGCCGCTGCCGCGATGATTCGAGATCGACGGTAGGACGTCCGATTGCAAGGGAAGCATAGGCTGGACGCGATAGAGCGAGCAATCGAGCCGCAGGCGTGTTGTCCATGGAACCCCTCGCAACTAAGCCATACAGCTCCTCGACACTCTGAAGGTCACCCACATCGCGGCCAATGTTTTCTTTCTCATCCGGGAAAACGAATGGTCCCTGACAGTCGGGGACAGTCGAGGATAACAACCTTGCCCGTAGTTCTTCTCCGTTTCGTTTCTGCCGCGCCTCCTGCTGCTCATCGACGGCCCTACGCGGAATGAGTCGCTTGGGACCACCATTGGTAGAGGCTGAGGTGGTACTCATCGCGATGGTCGGTACTGATGCTACGCGCTGAAATGACCGTGCCATCGACGGAGCATTGTCTCTGCCAGGCTCTCCCTCAGAAGCCGCCACACTACTGAGAGGTAGATACGCGCTTTCTGACCGGGTAAGGGAAGTTGGTCGGGGCGAAGGGAGGGACACCAAATCTGAATCCGATGCACCGTGTGGCCCTTTGACATCGTTGACTGGAGGGGATGACGCGACGAGCTCTGATGGAGGTTCTACATCGAGAGGCGAGCTGGCTGGAGAATATCCTGCGCTTTGCCTGTGAGATTTTGGTGAACCCTTTGACAAGCGTACAAAGTTGCCGTCTTCGTCGTAGACGTAGTCAAAGGAAAGGTCAGCGAGAAGAGAGGAGTCACTGGATTCAGTGGAAACAGGGGAAGTGGAAGGTTCGCGTTTTTCTTGGGGGGGCGTCGATACCATGACAGTCAGCGAAAAGGGGACAATGCCAGGGCTCTCAACAATGCTGCCGCATGTCGAGCTCGTTGGAAAACACGATCACATGATGTTAAGTCTTGATTATTTATATATTTATTTAGTTTCACTCAATCTGATAAGCCCAATGATGAGTGATTAGACTGCCATTTAAACTTGATCAAATGTCCCTTCCAATAATCGATATCCTTCCGTATCTCGAGGCTAATCGTTCCCCGAGCAACGAAGCTCGAAGAAGGGAAGTAGCTGCTAAGATCCATAACGCCTGTGTCGACTACGGATTTTTCTACCTCGATATATCGTCCTATGTCGATCCACAGGAGCCCGAGGAGCTCACAACTTTGGCACGACAATTCTTTTCCCTTCCACAGGAAGAGAAGGATAAGATAGCACTTCATAATGAAGACCATGCTAGAGGTGCGAACTCCGTCTATCTATCGAAATCAATTGTGGGAGTATCTGTTTCTCAGGTTATGCCAGACTGAAAGAGAATGTTACAAATGGCAAAGCTGATAACCACGAGGGTATTGATTGGTATCGCCCCGTCGAAAATTCGGACAAGACGAAGCCCCTTTGGGGGGAGAATCAATGGCCAACTGTGCCGACTTTCCGAGAAAAGTACGAGATCTGGGTAAACAAGATGAAGGCCTTGGGACTGATTGTAATGGGGGCGTAAGTTTGAACTCGCTGTCTTGCTGTCAACGTGCAATTTGATACTATCTTAGAATGGCTGATGGCCTTGGCATGACTTCTGAAGAACGTGAGGACTTGTGTAAGCAAGTGGACGATAGCTTTTGGGTGATGCGTGCAATAGGTCACTACATCTCACTCCCTGTCCTTGTGGTTTCTTTAATGGTATACCAGGCTATCCACCTCTGCCCAACGATCATGATGGGTTCTCCTGTGGTGCTCACAAGTTCGTGATCTAATGGCTACTCCACCATGTATTCACCACTTGAAATTACAGGGACTATGGTTGCCTTACGTCCGTCCCGACCCCGAATATTTGAAACACAATATTTCTGACGTCTATTTTTACACAGATTTTTGTACACAGACCCTACACCCGCTGCTCTCCAGGTGTTCACTCATCACGTAGACATCGTAGGATCTGATGCTTCTGGTCTCCCCGCTGAACAAGGAACTGAAGCGGGCTCATGGATAAACGCAGATCCTATCCCAGGCTGCGTCGTGTGCAATATCGGGGAAAGTGAGCTCCGCCGACGTTTAGAGTATCAGTTATGTTTACTTCTTGCGCTAGTGTGGGAAATCTGGACCAACGGCTTGTATAAATCCACACTGCATCGTGTCGTACACAGAAGTAAGAATTACAGGTGAGTAGTTCTCTCAAAGATTACAATGATTCCTCTGAACCGTGCGTCTTCAGGGTGTCGTGAGTGACAATCCTATTTTGGTCCATCATTGCACCAAGTGACATTTGACCTCATTAGAATTCCATTCTTCTTCGAACCCAATTTCAATGCGCGCATAGAACCGCTAGCTGCAGCTTTGCGCATTCAATCGGACAAGCCGAATTCCACTGGGAGGGAGTACAAATCTGTCGTCTATGGTGACTTTCTACTGAACAAAGTCGGGAACAACTTCGCAGACGGCAAGGGGAAGTATTAAAGGGGTCTTATCAAACGGGAAGCTACTCATCTTTGTGGAAGATATATAATTTACCAAATCAATTTACTCTGCTACGGAGAATGTACAAATCTACTTCAGCTGGATTCAACAGTTCAACAGGGATACGGTCCAGCATAATATACACCCAGCATGCGTTAGCAGTTCAAACAGCGTAACCCTGCCCATATTTTGATATCTGCAATGACCATCAGACAGTGAGTGACTCGGAATAAGCAAAGGGAATAATTACTTCATGTATGTCGAACTTCGTCTTCACCATAACGATGTTAATGGAATGAAGGTCACCAATGGTCAAGAAACTCACCTCGTCAGAATCAAATGTGCCTTTATTCATAGTAACGTCCTGCTCAACAGTACGAGAAACTTCGATGTTGATGGGAGGCTGAATATCTGCGACACCAAAATGAACACTTGGTTTTACGGTGTTACTGATGTTCGACTTCTGCGGGCCAACGGCATTGTCCTCGCGATGATTGCCATGACCGTGGTGTGCTTGCCGAGAGTTCAACCTGTAAGGACCTTAATTTACCTCTATCGTTTCTAAATGTTGTACTGACAGTGATAGCAGGCAATTGACAAACACTAAAATAATACTGTGTCAGGTGGGCGACAGTCTGGTGTAAAATATCACTTACGTTTGCTGGACAGTAAATGGAAGGGAATCCAAAGAACACGAGTAGGTGTTACCATCAACTGTGCCATCAGTTAGAAACCAAGTGGAACGAGAGGGGAATAAACGAACGATCACGAAGTACGCAAGCTGTACCAGTGTCGCACTGCATCCTTGCGAAAAAAAGATGGTGATCATTCTATTGAACGAATCATCGGGCCTGAGACCCAATATGAACTTGACGCCATGGATTAGAAAACAATGTCCTACTGACCGTGCATGCCCAGGGTAGTGAGTGCGGTGGGAGAATAACTGAAGGGAAATGAAGGTGGTAAGTCCACCAATGAACACCGCTGCTTGCCCGATAGCAAAGATTGCCTATGACAGTCAAATAAGAGCATGGTTTAAATATAGAGCCTTACCTTGCTCGGAGATGTCGCTAGATGAGCGAATCCAGCATTGCGGACCCTGCTTCATATAAGTATGCATCCAAACGACCTTAGGACATAGAAAGCGCACATCATCGCAGTTATGGCTGTGATACTATCAGACTTTCGTTCGGAACACCGATCCCGGAAAACTTACCGAGAGTAAGGGCTAGACATCGCGAACACAATAAGCGACGAATAAATTGCTACCATATATACCGAAAGCCTTACCAAATCCAACAAGACACGCGAAGGCCTAGAAAAGACTTAGGGCTTAGGAACGGATAGAGAGTGTCGACGTACAATGATGGAGGTTAGTATTATATTCTTACTTACTGCAAAGACCTCAAGTGAGTTGACAACTCACGAGCATCCGGGGAAACCACACGTACACTTCCAGACTCGGTATGCGTATAATCTACTAACTAGGTTAGTACCAAAATGTCAAATGAGGATAGAGTGCCTTACAATTGAACGATAAAAATTAAAGCGGCCTATTCATTCCGATTAGAAATAAGCGCTAAGGTTGAAGGAGCACCCTACCGCCAATGCATTTTCGGCCTGCGTCCCCGAGTGTTTCATGATAAGCACACGAAGATGAATAAAGCACAATTCACACACGCACGCAGAATGCACTATTACCCATTTGTCATTCGGGAGGTCCTGGAAAAACTGTAAAACACATACCTTGTAATATTCACCATCGCTGATGCCAGAGGAAACATAGTTACCAGATAATAGTAAGCTCTGCGTATTCGTCAGCGTCCTGATATATATTTTCCAGGAGCTTCCAAGACCAACGTTTGTGAAACTGGGGTGTTGAGTGGTGAATTCAGTGAACAACGGAACAGAAACAAGCTGTACTTAGAGCTGATGAGGCCGTGTCAAGTACACTACATCAGGAGGGAAAGAGATTAACAGCAACAAAGGGATGACTCGAGTTAACGGACCATAGGAACGCCACCTGGGCGAAACGTCGTGAGCAACTCCAACGATAAGAAAAGCGCGTCACAAGCATACCATTGCTTTCATGCTGAATAGGTCCTTCGGATATCGTGAAAAGTAGACATAAGTTTCTGTCATTCAAACTAAATCAGGACTTGGAAGTGCATCATAAGATTCAAGCATGAACTCACGAAAGAAAGTGAATCCATATCCTATCATTGAAGCTATGAAGCCAATATAGAGGACCCCATACGTGTCGTTCACACCAAGTTCCGCCGCGTTTGACGTCGCCATGATGAGAAGAGTCGATGAAACAAAGGCAAGTCCCAGAGAGTTTTTCAGCGGACGTCAATGGGAAGGAATTTGCAAACGAAAAACAGAGAGAATTCTAGCCTAGCGACTTGCTGGTCCTGGTACGTCTCAATAGAACTAGGGTGTCGTGGCGGTCGAGAGTTAAATGATATGGACAAATCATGATAATGATGAAGCACTTATACCTGATTGATGGTGATGTTCCGATCCAAGTATCTAGAAGTAAGAAGTGGAAATATTATCCCACAGAATATGAGATGAGCCCTGAGATTCGGCAGCCATGACTTCAGCGAGGCACCTAGTCTGCCACGAGAACACAGCCACAAAGTCTTCGAACCACAGCCTAGTTCCTTTGCGACCCCACATTTCACCTAGCAACAACGCCCTAACGGCCCGCAAGGCGACCTCGGCTCGAGTCGATTCTGTTTCAATGTCACTCATATGCAACTCATGCAACTCATATGACGGCTCTAGAAATCAAGGAACCAAATGGATATACATGAGTGTCATTTATTCGACTCTTCGTCAGACTCGAACAGGGACACAAACTCTTTGAACACCTTCATCCTGTCACCGATTGAGCGCTCGATACGGCCATCAGCCATATTATATCTGTACAGTCTTTGAGCCTGGGTGAACAGAGATTGGACAATCCCCTACCGCATCACATTACCCAACGTATCACGAAGTTCAGCCCATTCTTCATCAACATCTACATCGAGGGCGGCGCCGTCCATGAACATTATCTTGTAATGGCCCGCCTGGGATACACGAGAACCCTGCCTCACACACCACCCCACAGAAGGTATAAATCGAGATTCGACACCTGAGATTTGAGAGGCATAGCTTAGACCGTACTGCCTAGTTGTAGCAGTGTCATCAATTGTCGCAACATGTGTCTCCAGACTGTTAAAAGGAAACTTTGAAGGATCATGAATTTCCTTTCTATCGAAGTTTGTGGTATGCGGGTCGCGGCGTGACATAGAGTTCATAAGGGAAATTTTCGGTGGGCGAGGAGGAACAGCGAAACTTTTGTTAGTGATCAAGGACGAGGTAAAAGCCTGCGTATGAATTTTTCGTCGTACAGCTGATCCTACCATCTCCAAGTGATTTGTATCAATGCTAGGGTTCCCCGCAATGTTAAGGCCGCTATCAAGGACAAATTCCCGTTGAGTTTGGACTGTATCCGTAGATTCGTTCGCAAGGCACTCGTAGGTATCGCAAAGATGTAGGAATTTCGCCAGCAGACCCAGTCCTTTTCGCTCATCTTCGCCAAGATCTTGAAAATCCAATGCTGAAATAAAGGAATCAGCACCTGACGTCTGGAATGTCCTCTTCTTCCACTCTTTAGAACATGTATCGGACTTGCATATTGCTATTTCCATCGACCGAGTCTTTCTTGACAATTGAATTCGCATTCGGGCAGAATCTGCAGTATAAGACTTGTCTGCCGATTTCGAGTCCGAGAGAACAGTGGGTGAAAAGAAAAGAAGTTCGACGTCTGCAACAGGTTCATTAGCCATCAGAGTATATTTAACGTTTGGTTCATGCACAACAAGCTGTACATCCTAGTCAGAGACAGCAGAATTTCTAAGCTCTCTTGGCCATACCTTTGGGGATCGTTGCTTTATCCGGTCAATGAGTTGACCAGCATCGTTATATTGCTTCCAGTACTGATCGGGTAGTTGGTCGATAGAAAACTCAGCAATAGGCTCTGCTAGGCAACACGGAGTGCTCAAGTGAGGTGCGCTGAAAATTTTGATCTTCTAACGGTAAGCATGTATAATATGAAAGAGAGAATGAAAATCTACCTGGGTGCCTCTGGGACTGATAATGAGTACTTCGTCGCCAGCCCTTCCTCTCCTCCTTTCTCCTTCTCTGAAGTCAACGAGTAAAGAGCGAGAAGGCAGGATAGTTAATTGGCCATGGACTGTCTTATGCGATCTTTGATTAAGGACAGAAGTGGTGAAGGCGATCGGACGAGTCGTTCCAATGGGAATTAGGTTGGTGCCTGTCGTTGTTTTGTGATTCTTGTTCGTTGTTACTCGAGTACCTCTTTTGTCTTCCGGGGAATGGTTAATTGTGGGTATCGCGGTTGCTCCGGGTTCGCATAAGGAGCGTGTAGTTAATGGTCGAATCTTAGAGCAGGGTTCGCATGACTCGTTTTCGAGTCGGGTCAGGGAGGTCGCATTAGTTCCAAATTTTCGGCTTGATGGAGTTCGCAGCTCAGAAGAGAGGGTTAATGGGCGTTGAGGTAATGGATCTGACACCACTCGTCGTTCAGGATCGGGCGAGACCTTCGTTAGAGTGATTTCATTGCTAAGCAGTCTCCTGAGGTCGATATTGCGTACTGCGCTGAGCGGTTTACGACTTCCTACAGGTAAGCGTATTTGTCCATAAAGCGGGGTATCTTTCCTGTCTGACAACGTCTATGTCGAGTCAGTGTTGTCGAAACGAATTTTTGACATACAGAAACATACTCGTGTTGCTCTTTGGCTATCCGCATTTTGGGAGAATAAGTGTTTCGTCGGCAAAGGCATACTAAAATACGATAGAGGAGCTGAGAACCAGTCGCGCTGTTGAGGTATGTCGCTTGCCGGCGAGTGGACAGAACCAAACCGATCCACGTGCGCCCATTTGGCGCCGATGATCGGTGAGGAGCGCCTGATTCTTGTAAAACCATGGTTTCTCTCCCAAGATACTCGTCCTGTCCAAGTATAGAACCCATATCGGTTTCGAAGTGATCACCAATGAAAGTTGAGGAACGTGTGGACCTGAGTACGGCTAAGCGCTATTGTGCGTCCTGGCATCATGATCAGGCGTGATACTGATACGAACTCTGGTCTGTATCATTGAAGGAAGTGACTAGAATAAAGTGTTCCCCTTCAAAGTAATTCGATGATATGAAATGATGGCTGAGATTGCTTTCCAAAGGTGATTTCTGAGTCGGCCAATAACCCTCAGCAGATAATTGTCAAACATGGAATAATAGAGAAACGTCAATACAGGCGGAATACACAGAAGTTATATAACATCAAAATAGTGGAATTGGTGTCTATCCGTTGTAAGTTTGCGGGTTTCCCCAAAGATCAAAAGTGGAAAATTTCCAGAGGCTGTAAAAACGCTCGCATTTCATGTCCATCGGATTATGTACTAGCTGCGTACCTTTTATTCCACCAGCCAAATATGTTGCGGACCACCCACATGATGTACGCAGGGGCAGGCGGCTAAGAAAATTAGGAACAGCAAAGACACCGGCGGACAATATATTGACTAACCCATCCTGCTATCTGGCCAAAGTCGTGGTGTGTGATTATGAAAGGAAAGATGGTCAGTAGCCCTGCATTCTTGACTTTATTGACGTGTATCTCCACATCTTCATCAGACGAGGTCAGCATAATACATTTTGTCATTGGCACATAGCAATTACCTGCCATCAACTTGTCTAACGCAGGCCTGTCGAACTTGTGCATTTGATCGGGCGTAATAGTCGAGATCTACGAAAATTTTGTAAATGGGCTTTCAGTCACTGGGGGAAAAGGTACTTCGTCCAGAAGGTGTTGAGCAGAACCGTCTGCAAAATCCCGAAGTAGAGTTCGGAATTTCGTGACGTCGTATCTCGCCTGCTTTGCTTGAACTTTCATGCAGTATTCATTAAACTCGATCATCTGAGGCAGGAAGGCCTCGTGTTGCTCTTCATTGTTGTGCATATCCAGTTTTTGTTCCAGGATGGGAAACACCGCTTCCTCCTCTGTATTGTGGTGTTCTTTGAGCGCCTGAGTCATCTACAAACAATTACGATCATTGAATGGGTGCCAGAACATCGTGATCTCACCACAAGGCAATAACCCATGAACGATGTCTCGTCTTGAGGCGTTACCTTGGGCGCGTTGATCCAAGCAGAATTGAATGCCCTGATGAAGCAGTTGTGTACGACAGCCATCTCCCAGTAGAAGGATTCGGCATGGTCGCCTGGTTCGCCTACAACGGTAGGCACTGCACATAGCGTGTAGGGACCTTGTTCGTCTATCATGAAGGAATAGTTCTGACAAAGGTCATAAGCATGAGAATACGCACTGTTTTTATACTGCCCATAAATATCCCCATCCTGTTGGCTGAGAGGTACGGTCAAGGCGCCATTGAGTGCTTCCAATATTAGAATGGCATATCACGGTGCAATACAACACGCATATGCCCTATGCCAGTAGAGCTGATGATCACATCGATTGTTCAGAGAGAAACAACAAAAAAGGAAAAGCTGTGTGCACACAGCACCCAGGAAATCAAAATGGAATTAGAATGCGGGAAATCGGGGGTGCTGTAGACTCGGCATGCAAGCGAGGGGCAAGAACATGATTGCGAGTGAGCTCGAAATGGACTGAAACAGGAACGAAGGAAATAAGGAAAAGGACTGGAAGGAGGGGTACTCAGCTAACGCAGTCACTGGTTCTTGCTTAATGGTGCACGGAAGTCATGCATACAGATCCTCCCTTAAGTTCCAAATTAATGTACCAAGTCTGAGTTGCAAATACGAGACTTCAGGTCAATCTTCTGTTCAAAACTTACGGGATCTTTTTGCCTGCTTGCTTACTAGACGAATTAGAGCTGCAACGACACTTGGCATGCACCCAAGCTTCAGATTTTCAGGTAGCTTCTTCGAGGACAATTTCATTCATCGGTTGCATCATGAATTTATGTCGGTGGTGTCAGCCGCACTGCGACCTTTCCAAATCTAACAGAGAAAATAAAATATTTTCAGTTGCGCATATTTCATACCATGATGTGAAAATATAGGAACATGCACAAGACCGTACGCGGGCGACCAGTAATGAGTGTTTACTCGTCATCTTCCTCAGCCTCCTCCTCCTCCTCTTCCTCCTCTTCCTCCTCACGAGCAGCCTCAACAACAGCAGTTGCAATCCGGTCCAAATCCCGCTGACCGTCCTGGCTTATCCTACGGCCACCCCGCTCGGTTTGTTCCAAGACACCGATCTTCTCCAACGATTGGCAGATTTTCCGCTGGACCGATGCGGATGCGTCTTCGTGGTGTGATGGACGGTTTCCACGCCTGTTACGGCCACCATGAAGTTTTGCGAGGGCACCAATACCGACGTCCTTGCGAAGGTATATGTGACGGGCGACAGCGGCTGATTATTGCAATCATAAGCCTCAGGCTATAGTTAGGGTGACTTGAGGCGTACCTGCGCGTACGTAGTACCAGTCGGGATCGTAGGGGGCAAGTTCCTTAAAGTGGCCAGTTTTGACAAGGTCAACCCATGTTGGAACCTCAAGTTTTCCAGATCGTTTTAGGTGGGAGGCATATGCGGCAATGAAAGCCTCAGCGCTGTGCACCAATAAAATCATCAATTTTTGCTACTTTCAGATTGAAGGGTACACGCACCTGACATCTCTTACGCCAGGCATGTTGTGTCGAAGTCTTGATGTTGGTGAACGTGGAGGACGGCGAGCGCGACGATTACGACTTTCTGTGTATTGCCAAACTGCAGGCCGAGCGGGGCGCTTTCGGTATATTCCGACAACTGTACAGTTCATGATGACTAAAGTTTGCTCACGACTTTCGGAGTAAACCGGGACTGCATGGGGAAAATTATGCATTTGAACATTCAATATTCATGGCAGTGGCTATGACGGTATCAAGGACATGTTCATTTCGTTGTACAAGGCGCTGTGGGTCACAACTGGACGAAGTTTCGTCTGTAACTTACCATGTCGACGTACTTGTACTGTCTCCATGATTTCCAATGCAATGCCCTCTCTCCTCTCTAACGGTACCTTATCGACATGAACCACGCTTGGAGTTGTGTATAGCAGCGTGATGATGGACGGGAAAGGAACATGGGACCCAACAGCAATGGTGAATTTTTCGTCTCAGTTGGCGATATATTCTGATTTGTTGTAATGCATGGGGCTGAACGCTGTAGAACTCGCTCCGACGACAGTTCCTGTTGTATTTTTATGTTCCATGGGGAACATGATAGAAGCAGTGGCATGGCAATATCGTCTGAGGCCTACAGTGGAGCCTGGTCGACATTCTGCAGTGTTGCTACTCCGATTACCTGGGCCTCCATGCAGTGCGACAGAGCACGACCTGCGTCGCCTCACCGAGAGTAATGTATATATAATGTATGACATTTGACAGGGTGCACCAAGTGCAGCGATTTGATTCCGTTCAGCCACGTGCTCGATATGCCCTTGGTATTACACCATTTCAAGCATTCCGTGAAGCGACAATTGGCCCGCTGTCTAGCAAGGATGTCGACATCACCACCACCAACGACGACGACGAAGACTCGAGTTCTCGACGTAGCGACACCAGACCAGTCTTTGTTGGGCTCCCCGATTGCCCATCTTCCACCGGAGCTGCTCATCGAGATCTTCGCCTTCTGTGCTGTGACCGACACGCTGTCGCCACTAGCCTTGGGCAGCGTCTGTCGATTCTGGAAAGAGGTTGTTGACTTTTCGCCTCGGATATGGCAGGTCATCACTTTGGACGACAGCGTCGGTTCTACTGCCCTCGCACAGCGACAAGCCAGCCTTTGGTTAGCCCGCTCAGCTCCCCTTCCTTTCGACGTTACCCTCCGCGCATCCTCACCGGACATCTTACTTCCTCTTCTCTCTCCATGCCTTCGCGAAATTGGCCGTTGGTACCGTTTCACACTTACAGGTTACCGCCAGGAATCAGTTAGTCTGACTGACCTAGATATCAAATCCATGGAACGCCTTTACATTGTCATTCGCTCAGACAACGGAGAGTTCGAGGATGCAGAGTTGCCTCCCACTACATTCCAGGAGCACTCTCCTATGTGGCCTGGTGAAGCGGTCGTGAATGTCTGGATGACAGGTCTGCCCTCCTCCCGCTCCTTATCACCTCTTCACTTCACGACCATCACTATCATCGACACGTCCTGGCAAATTCACCTCACAGCGTCAGCCATCCTCGATTTCCTCGGTGCTTGCCCCGAACTTCGGACTCTAGAATTTGAGGCGTACATCTATTCCGATGAGCGAGACAGTCTGCCATCACCCATGGTCTCACTCCCACGTCTCTCATCCTTGTCTCTGAAGTCAACAAGTCTCACCAGAGCCATTTTGTCGTCTATCGATGCCCCCAATCTCAGTGAATTGTATTTGTCGTACCTTAATGTGGATTTTGACATCCTCATAGAAGGGCATGACAATGGGGATAGCGAAGACGAGGCCAACGATTTTTCACGATCGCCATCTAGTGACCATGCAACCGGGATGGGACTCCGGAAGCTCATTTCACGCTGTAACCCGCCTATCAGGATTTTGGAGATGGATTACAGTGATATGCGGACGAAGGATTTTTTGTACGTCTTCGATCGCCTGACGACGCTCGAGGACTTTGTCATAGTGGCGTCGGATATGTCGGACAAGGTCATTAGACATCTTCGTCCTTTCTGGGCGAATAATGGAACGGAGATGCGAGTTCGCTTACCGTTCCTACAACGCCTCGTCCTCCTCCATTGTCATAGACTAACTGGTGATATCGTGGTCGATGTCATGAAGTCTCGCGTCCAGTATACGGACAATCATTCGTCCCCTGCTACGCTGTCGGAAGTTATGGTGTCTGAATGCGAGGGATTCACGAACCGTCATGCCCAGCTTCTCAAAAGGGAGCTAGGAAATCGGTTCAAAGATGAATAAAGTTCATTATTGGTATGTGGCCACTGTGTTCCTTATTCGCTACTCGCACTCACAACTCCTTCTAGTACGTTTGTATATACTGTATTATGCCTGTCTGTTTCTATGCCCTCACATGCTTACTCTTCTGGTATCTTTCTAAAGCTATAGAGAATACCAAGACTCCATTGCGTCTCTCTGTGATTGCCAAAACCTTCCTTTGTCGGACTACTTTGGTCTTTCATGGTGCCTTGGCCGCCGTTTGTATCTCAGATTCTTTCTGTTGGCAGAGGATACACAGTATAATGTCTTACTGTTGCACCACCATTTCTACCACCATCTACCTCCCCAATTCACTTCCTCACGTATTCAGACTGCGCTGCAAAAGATATCTGCCACGGGGTTGTTTCGCCCGTCATCACTTGCCTTCTTTGACAACATACTGCCTCCCAGATCGACCGTGCCATCTGAAGAGCTATTGTCGGATGACATTGATAGTTTGCATCGGAGCATCCAGGACGATGCTGAAGAAGACAAACCACTGGAAGTCATCGATGCTGCGGAGGCTAGAAACCCTCTTCCTCCTTATATGTCGTTGCTGTCGACCTATTTTGATGACCTTGGGAAAATTATAGCAGGTAAAGCACATCACGCAAGTCACTAGCATGAATTAATTCACACTTCTAGGTAATGATTCATCGCCTGCCAAGGGTGACGATCCGAAGGGGCTGGTTTTTAACAAGAAGAACTACTTACTTGGCCCCTGGCTCCGGAAAGACGCAAGTAGAACGCATCTTCCATGGTGCACTCAGGAGGAATAGAACATTACTCAGTGGTCTCCATGGAGAGGCTGACAGGGATTACATAGTTTCATCCACCGGCGCGGAATCAGCATGTGCCCTTGGGTGCACAATATGTGCTCCACGGGTCCTGGCTCCTGGAGATTCGCTTCTTACTGTCAAGAAGAAGGGGCGGGCACAAACGGGAGCATGTACCAAAAGGCTAAAGCAAGAGACTGCACATCTGCCCAAGGAGAGCAAAGATGATGCAAAAGAGAATGTGCCCGAAATCTCCCAAGAATCGACGAAGGATCCTCTGAGGTGGATACGATGAAACGAGTTTCTACTAAGGAGGAAGATGGTGGAGGTGTGGTCGAATGAATTCCTATTTTACGACAAAGTGGAATGGATGAAGAAGATAATGAACACAGGGTACAGCTAATATCTACCTTCAACCTAGGCGCAACCCCAAGCGCACGTGATTATTTCTAGATTGACGTTCTTATGGTGGATGTAGCGGAGTTAACAGAATTTTCTATAAACACTACATTTCGTACGCAAGTATCTAATGGCTTTTCATGTGTCCGCTTGACAACTCGCACGTAATGGAGTAGTCTTTAGGTACAAAAAAAACGCCGGCTCAGTGCGGAACCGACACAACTCTGATTACCGGCCCTTAAACGACGCGTAGCACGTGATTCTCCTAGTAGTCAACCTCCCTCAAGGGACACCGCCCCGACGTTAACGATGGAATTTCCCAGTACGGCAAGAAAATACAGTGATGAAGAAAAGTCGCAGCTTATCGCGAATCTCAACCTCGAGGGTGCGTGGTGGCAGATACGATATGTAAAACTAACTGACGCTGTAGCAGTTGCACACCGTACTCGTCAGCTCCGTTCCTGGCTGTCGGGTGGCCTTGAAAACTTCAAGATACACCAGGAAGGGCATGTTTCCCGTATACCGAAGCAGATTCGTGGGATGACGATGCGCGAGTTTGGTGAAAAGTACAATGGAAATGTGCAGGCCGCTGTCCGGGGAGTGCAACGAGAGAAGATGGCTAGTGCGGGCAACGATCCTGCCTATGGAGAAGTTGACAAGAATATGCGGAAGAGAAAATGGCTGACGAGCCAGGACCAGGAAGCTACTGCAGATACGTCTGAACCGCGAGCCTCGAAGAACGGTGCGTTCCGTTCCCCCCCTTCTCTCTACAATTTATGGATCTGTCGGCTGTTTAGCTCGCTTGGAATCTCCACAACGACAAGCTGGTTCATCTACTGGCCCTGGTACTACTCAACGGGCGCGTCTTCCATCAGGAGTAGTGAAGACACCTGGCAAGGTACGTTACTACTTGCAGGCTCTTCAGGTATCTAATATGCAATAGTCCCAGAGTCGACCACTGACCCGTGTTCCACAATCCCCAAGTCCTCACAAGCCAAGGCCTCCTTTCAATGCTGGCCCAGCTGCTGCCTTCCAATCCAAGTTGCCATCGCCTAGTAAACCGAAATCAAATAATCCTCTTACCCGTTCCCGGGTCCCTTCTCTGTCGACTTTCAACCCTGCCTTGCCACCCAAGACGCCTGGTTATCCAGGGAGCAAGCCCCCGAATAGCAATGTCATACGCATGCCTCGACGGGACGAAAGCATGCTCAGTGTCAATGGCTCACCGCTAGCCAATCCCTTCGAATTTGGTATGAAGTGGGCCAAAGGGGCGAACGGTAGTTTAGAGGAGATTGTGTCCGATGCCAGCAGGCCTGCGCTCAAACGGACGAAAAGCAATATCACTATCTCCCGGGATCCTTCCTTCAATGCTCATACCCTTCACTCGCGGTCACGTTCACAGAGCAACATGCGTCCTTCGTCCTCCACACATTCAAACATAAACCCTGAGGCGCCACTTCCGTCATCCCAGCCAAGTCCCTCACATAACCTATTTACCCCCACCCGGTCACAACCAACACCATTCCCTAAAGACTCGGAACCTCCGCCATTCCATCTGCCTACATTGACGAGGTCTTACTCGGTCACGATTTCGACCAAAGACGGGCACCTGCTAGAGTTCGATCCCTTGCAGACTTCTCCTGGATCCCTTGATGCCCTTGAAGGCATCTCATCCAGTGCGAAAAAAGCAGGCGAGAGAGGAGATGGGTCGTCTAGTTCAGGCCGCTGTTGATAAGTGGAAGATACGTTGAGAGCCACCCTTATTTCGACCTTCTATACTCACCCCTTTTTTCCACTCTCGTATACCATATCTGCATCTGTAGAAACGCGCAACGCGAATGTCATATATTATTGTTCGTGTACAATCCAGCTCTCAGGGTATGATGCGACTCGGTATGTTAATTTCGCACTTGATGTCGGAACAATACGTACATATACTGGAAAGAAGCCGGCTGCCTCGTGCTAAGCAGGAGACTGGACCCGTGAATTTTTAAGCGATATTAAGGTCAACGATGCAGAGTAAGCGGAGTAAAAAAACGAGGTGCTAGCGGACCGTAGTGCATAATTGGCGACGATCGCCGGTTATTTTCCTTCCAATATTACGAGAGAAATATTAAAAAACGAGGACTGGTCAATTATCGGCAGTCAATACGTCACCGGTGCTCCCGATCCTGGCGCCCTTGTGGCCTTGTCGGAGTCCACGTCGGCTTTGTCAACCTGGGTCCCATTTAAGCGTGTCCTTGTCTTGCCACCACTCACTGCACAATGGCTCCTCATCGCAGCGAACAAGAGGCTCTCTCTATCTTCCGAAAACAGCTGTACGACGAGGATATCCTGCGTGATGGAGACTCGATTGGCACGGACGACGAAACGCTTCTGTACGTTTCGCGATCACAAAAAAGCAAAGACGTGTAAGAGGCTGATAGTTCCCAGGCGGTTTCTGCGGGCCAGAAAGTTTAACCTAAAGCATGCAAAACAGATGTTTCGTGACTGCCAGGAGTGGAGAAATTCGGTGGAGGGCGTGGGTATCGATAAGCTATACAGGGAGATTGACCCCTTCGATGTCCGTCATGTCTTTCATTTTTTCTTGACTTGCTTATCATATTTCCATAGTATCCCGAACGCGAAGCCGTGTTTGACTGCTGGCCTATGTGGTGAGTTTCTTCGAAGCATGAAAATCACGATTCATTTTGTTCAAACTGTTTTCAGGTTCCACAAAGTTTGTCTCTCTACTCCTTTAATTTCGTCATTCACATGGATGCCATGCTATGATTAGACAGACAAGGCGCGTCTATTCATATCCCTGGCTACCTCCTATTGTCGATCTAACTCTTACACAGAAAGGCCGTCCAATAAACATTCACTTCTTTGGAAATCTCGACATACCAAAGCTGTACAAAGAATGTACGCCAGAAAAACACTGGCAAACTGTCTTGGTGAACTGCGAGTCTTTGACCCGAGAAGGTGCCCGTAGATCCTTTCAATCATACCTGTGGTGTTGACAATATTTGTAGTTATCCCCGCAGCCTCCAGGGCAGCCGGGAAGCCCATTGGCACAGTTCTCGTCATAGTCGACCTGAAAGGCTTTGGATTGAGTCAGTTTTGGCAAATGAAATCTCTCGCTCGGAGTTCTTTTCAGGTTTCTCAAGATTACTATCCTGAAACGATGGGTCAGCTCGCGATCATAAATGCGCCCTCATCTTTTACATTCATTTGGTCCGTGATCAAGCCGTGGTTGTCAAAAGAGACCTGCGAAAAGGTCGATATCCTCGGAAGTGACTACCGAGAAGTGCTTCTGGAATTAATTGATGCTGACGCGCTACCGAGCGTGTTGGGTGGTGAATGTCAGTGTGAGGAACAGGGGGGATGCCATTTGAGTGGCGCTGGTCCTTGGTTAGAGGGCAGGAAAGGTTGGGGTCCTAAGGCCCAATCTGATGACGATGCTAGTTCGACAGATATTGGAACGCCCAACAGTAAAAAATCTCTAGAATCTTAACTCCTTGCTTAACATTTGTACAACTATATTGCATTTTGTAACACGTACTATACCTTTTTAATTTCAAGTTGCACTATCTTCCCTGAAATGTTCGACAACAGTTTATCCTAGACCCGTTTTACCGCTCTCCACGCGAGCACCAATGTCTAAGAGAATGGAACTTGAAGTTTCACGAGCTTCCACAGCCCACGCGATCGGAACGTGATCGACGCCCCTGTGCAAGTTGTATATAGCCGGAGGCAAATTTCAAGAATTTCTCATCTCATCATCACAGTTAACATGCTTTCGACAATGACTCTTCCCACCATTTCATTGACTGAGGTCAAAGTCTCTCTGCCTTACCCCATCCTGCGAAAGCGCCAGAAAGCGACTACGGTCACCGCGTCTACCATCACCTACCCTGCTCCCATCAAATACTCAGCGCGGTCCATCTTCAGCGCCAGAAGGCCCAGCGAGCACCCAGGCGCGCCTCCTTCGTCCAACGCGTCCACTCTGTCCTTCGTCAGCCTTCGCACCAAGTACCAGACCGCGTCCATCATTTCCACGGATGCGATTTCCCGCCCAGTCGTCCTTGCCAAGCGCTCTGCCAAGTCGGTATTCAAAGGACGGGAACGCAATCAGCGCCCAACCGGACTTACTAGAGTTAATCTCGACGCTCGTCCTTCCCTTACGCTTTCCTCGGAGAGCGAGAGCGAGAGGGCGGCCAACAACAACTACATGCTTACCCGCCCCGTCCTTCTGGTCAAACGTTCTGCACAATCGATATTCAAGGCCAAGAAAGCCAGAGCACTCAGCTACGGATCAGAGTTGATGACCCCTCAGCAGCTCGACGATGTTTTCTCTCTTCACCCGCACTCAGAGTACTCGCGTTACCCCTCCATACCGTTCCACGACAAGAAGAAATCCTCCAAGGGTAAAGACTCTGATATCTCTTCGTCATCAGAGTCGTCCAGTCTGCTGTACAACCGCACTCGGTCGTCTTCGGCGTCCTCGACTGTTGTATCCGAGTCGCCTCTGGCCAGTTCAGTACTCTCCGAATCTGTCCTGTCGGAATCAAGCCCCCCTTCTCCATCGGAGTCGTTGTGTTTGGACTTGGGTCGTTCCCTTCCGTCGGCATGTGTATCGAGCGCGGTATTGTTCGTACCAGAGAGTGCAGTGGAAGTTAACACTGTCAAAGACGGGTTAAGATGGGTGGTCATGATGCTTATGATTGTGATCATCGGGTTAGTAATGGGTTTCTATTTCAACGACATCAAAGACTTGCATACATTTCTGTCTTCCTATCTCTAACTTTCATATGGTGAAAGTTGCTTTCAATCATCTTCATTTTCTCTATCAACTTGTATTGCATATTTTGTAACCAGTTAGAATGTTTCAATAGATCTGTTATCGTCTTCGCAATTATTTCGCCACTGCAACCAGCATAAGTCACTCTAGGTCGACAACGTATCGAAAATAAGACATCATACTTATCGCTAATGTTAAGCCTATTAATCTCAAGTCAAATTTCACTGCGAGGCGAGGAGTTGAGACTTCGGAAGCCCCAGTAAGGTCGATAACAGCCACTTTGCAGGGTACCAAGCCAGATTAGGTGTGTATCGGTCCGTATGCTCCTTAATCACGATCGAGAATAGTCTCACAGTCATAGCGGCAAAGCTGTAAAGGCGCGATATTAATACAATGTCATGTTGGAGTAGTTGAAATGCGAATGGCGTAGAATTTGTCTCGGAGTTATAAAAATCGGCGGAAGGAAGGATCGTCAGTGTGGGATAGTTGTCGGCTTTCGCCCCGGTTCTGCGAATGTGTAGATCTTTAGGGAGTGCAAAACCGCCTCAGGGGCTGGAGGGAGGACAGATATGAATGGAACATGACAAGATATTAATCATGTCAAGCATGGCAGGCTTGCTGGACAAACGGGTGTGAAGTATGTTAAAGTGCACGGGACTGATGCAAAGTCATACTGGAGTCGATATGTCCGTTTCACTAGAGCCGCACGTATTCTATTGGGCAAGTCCCAAGATTCTTGGCCATTTAGTACTGGGAAAAGAGCGGAACATGCGGATATCGTCCCTGCGGCGCTATGTGAAAGTCATACGATGTGACCAGGAAAGATCATCTGATTGGCCGTTCACGATGATTCTGGGTATGCCCTGATAACTAAGTATAAAGACGGTCAGACTGAGAATGGAATCGGACGTGGAAAGTAAACAGACTAAGCGGACGCAAGGGGAAAGAGCGAGTTTCTACCTGGTCAGACTTGGAAGCTCGAGGATAAGCGATGCCTATTCAGTGCAGTCGGGGTGGTGTAGACGTCGGAGAGTGTACGGACAAGAATACGTTACAATGTCATGGACTCGGAACTTGAAGTGAACCGCAAAAGATGCAATGTGACAGTAAAGATCACCGTCAAATTCAGATAGGCCGTGAAGCGGACGTCTGATCCACCTCTGTGGCAAATACACCCTTGGATGTCCTCATCAGTGAGCTAACTGCACCTCTTCCTGCGAGGAAAAGCCCTGGAGTACCTGTGTTTGGAAACGGTAAGCGCCCATACACTGAATGTGTAATCGTTCATCCCAGACTGAATCATGAAATCAAGGGCAGTTGTTTACGAAGGCGAAAGAGCTGCCAATGACCGCCGGGGATAAAAAAGTGGTGAGCTTGGGCAATCAACATGTACAAATACGAACCTATGACGCATCGAATATGGAGGAGTGGTACTTGCGCCTCATGCTCTCAACTTTAATAACTGTCGCTTAAAGACTGGACCCTTACCTAGGAGCCAGTAGCCCTGTATCGCGGAATTTGGTTAGTCGCCAAATTGTACTTATCGAACGCAAATCACCAAATCACCCATCAGAGGTCGTCCCTGAATACATATCCTATCATCGGTCCGATAGAGACACCGCTTGGAGGCTTTGCAATGCACGGCGTATGAGTTGGAATGTCGCGACCGAAGACAAGAACATAGAGACGAGAATGATTGATCTCCTCATCTCCATTCGGGCAGCAGTGGAGAAGCAGGGGCCAGGTGTGCAAGAGTGCATTGATATGATATATCGAGAGCCAGACGACCCTGGCCAGCCGAAGAACGATCAAACAGATGTCAAGAAGAGAATTTGAAAGCTTCGAGCGAACGGCAGTTGTGGTACGTTATGTACACAAACCTGTGATCACCTTCTGGGCCTCGAGGACCTACAAATTGGCGCGTTTCAGCAAGCAGACATAACCTGGTGGGTATTCCTGGGGGCTAGAGCTCCCGTGTTTGGTCTCGATGCATACAGTGACGCGTCAGTAGCGTCGAGGGGAGTGCAACCGGGCCCGCAGGTACCTGGCGGAACCCTGGTCACTTTGTCGGTCTGGTTGATGCACTGATTGGGGTGAGGGGTATTCTGATCTCTACGTTGAGCCGAGACGAAGAGTCAAGTTAAATGACCCTGATGCTCAAAATCTCCTGCGTGCCGCTGATGGTGGTAGAATTCGGCTTTTCGGATTTGAGAAGGAAAAAAACGGAAAGATAAAATATTGAGTCCAAGCTGGGACGCGAGGGTACATCTGGACCGGCACCTTTAGGCACTGTGATCGGTGCCTCGGACCCCACATTCACACTGATGGCCCCTCTCGAGTCCTGAGGCGTCGGCAGCTGGAGGCACACGAGCAGCGGCACAGAGGCACAGAGTAGACCTCCGTCAGAACATTGGAGAGACCTATAAATCAAGGCTATGAGCAGTACGGAGCCCTTTTCGGCCGGGATATGCAGGGAAAAAGTAGTGTGCTCAGACTATAATAGGCAATAATTCAGCATCTATGCAGAAATGTCAAATTACCGGCTTTCCTTTTACGCTCAACACTGGGCTCATCTGTCCTAACATGTAGCTGATCCTCAGTTCTATCCCTTCCTTTCGTTCCTCCATCTAGATGCTCGCTCCTTCCCTTCCTCGTCGTCGTCCCTCACAGTGAGCACCACCTCTCCTCATCGCTGCCATGTCTATCGACTCCCTTCCACCGTCCCCTACTCTCCGTCCCCTTCTGACGAGATCCCAGTCTGACAATCCCCTCGCGAATGGCCAGCCTTCCGCTCGACTGCCTTCAATGCTCTCGAAAAAACGGCACTCTACTCACATTGGCGGCGCAGACTCGTCCCTGTCTTCACCATCACCATCGCCTCCTTCCATTCTACGCCCGTCGCAGCCCACACGCGTCGGTGCTCCACCCGTAGTGCTCTCGCCTTCGCGGTCGGCAAAGGTCAAGATCTCGAGCCGACCGCGAACTGCGACAGGTTCAATGGAAGACGTGACACCTTGGGAATTGTACCCCGCCCCAGGAGAGGAGCTTAACTCTAGTTCAATTGCTCACTCTTCGCCGCAATACCCGCCTCGCATTAGCACATCCGTAAGTTTTTAGACTCTCTATTTTCATTAAACTCCGCGTCCTTTTGTTGCTATTACCATGCTGCGGTTTGGTGTCTTGTCTCCATCATATACTTACCCTATCCCCATCTAGATGCGTCCCTCAAGCGCCGGTGGCCGTCCTTCCGGTCGAACCTTTGCTGACCATCTCCGGAGACGAAAGTCCACAGGAAGTAAGTCTCCTGCAAAGAATCCAGTAGGCAACAACTTTGCACCATTCAGACTCCAGTCGTCAGCCTCAGCAGGCCCACTTGGCACCGAACCTTGGTTACGCTCCGCCCCTCCATCACATTCTTCCCGTAGCAAGTTTTCAAAATCTCCATCAAATTCAGGTGCCTATAAAGCATCACAAACCCCAACTCCAACTCCACCGGTACCACCGGTACCCAGCCTGTGGTCTGGTGTGGCTCATGCGGGACCCAGTTCTCAGTCTCCTTCCTCTACCGTCCAGACAAAAGAGAAAGTTTCCAAGTTCTCCACTGCTGACCGCACTGTTCTTGAAGAACTTAAACGGAATCTCAACGCGCGAGCGGCACAGTTCGTCGTGAAGAACGGGTCTTCTGGGTCTGGGAAATCTTCCTCCGGTACTAGTAGTAATGTCTCCTGGGGCGCTACCAGTCTTGGTGCCGTAGGCGTTTTCAGTGGTAAAAAGCATCATCCTTTCGGAAAGGACGAGATACCATATCCGCGCTGCTATGAAAAGGATGTGCTGGATCTGTAAGCTCTTCCGCTCTACCGTCGGCCGTGACCTCTTGGTGGTGCTTCTTACGCCATACGAGGAATTTATAGCGGCTTATCGTTACTTGTTTACTGATGATTGTGGCGTTCTATATCTGTAGGGATATCTGGGAAACCTACTTCTGTCGACAAGTCTGTGAGAGCTTGACATGGCATGTCTTTGAGAAACCACCTACGAAGGTCCTTGACATAGGATGTGGTGCGTTTCTCAGAGCTTCTGTTTAATTGAAAGATGATCTTAGTACCAAAAGGTTCCGGTGCGTGGATACTCGAATGCGCCCGAACATGGAGGAGTTGCCATTTTGTGGGTATGTTGGATGCTTTTTTGGCCATCCCTTTTATGTTGTAGTAACGTGATTGCAGGGCTAGATTGTGTGCCTTTACATCCAGATCTTCTTCAGGTTGGTTCCAGTGACCTGGCGCACCGAATCACCTGGACGCAGAGTAACTTGTGAGTAACGTTTCAGGCCAATTGAGACCCTCTCTTACATCTTTTTTTGTACACGCAGCCTTGAGTGTCTTCCGTTTCCCAATGAGGAGTTTGATTTTGTGTACGTTGATCTGTCATGCTACCATAGTGTCGTCAGTATTCACTACAACTTAGTCATATCAAACGAATCGCATTGGGCGTTCCTGAAGACAAGGTTAGTCCATCTCTCACGTGCCAAAGACTATCTGACAGAATTCGCCACTTGCCAGTGGGATCACCTGTTTGAAGAGATTGTCCGTGTGATGAAACCAGGGGCTGCCTTCGAGGTAAGGGTCTCCCAAAAAATAGAATGATATCCTCACTTATGGGTCATCCGCAGATGATCGAAGAAGACTTATTTTTTCCTGGATGTATCTTGGACGGAGACGAAGATTGTCATAGTGATTTCGGTTCAGAGACTCCCTCATTCGATGAGCCACGTCGTCGGTTTTCTGGACAGGGCCTCGTTCCACCCCCAGGAACTTCTCGTAGCTGTGACCATGACCTGGAGGAAGACACGAGCTCGACGCATCAGAGTTGTAGTTCATCTATCAGTGGACGAAAATCAGAAGAAGCTGGGTCTCCATTGTCGACGAACTCTAGTCCCAGTTTATTGCCTACAGGTAGCACATCAGGCACCTCAAATTATAGTGCTCCTGTTACGCCTCCCACCATGACGCTTCCGCTTCCGCTACTCCCTGTGTCAAATACGGCCATCACTGAAGATGACGAGGGCGAAATGGCACTCAATACTATTAGATATCGTAGCGAACCTTCGAAATCGTTGCCACTCCCGACACCTCCAGCTTCTTTGCAGAGCAGTGAACTAGCTCCTAGTACGGTCAAACCCCTTCCCCCTCTACCGCCTCACCCGGTTAGGAGGTCAACCGCTCCAAGTACATTCAGGACTACTGCGAATCAACCGTGGCCATCCCGACATTCTGATGAGAGGCCACGGACTCGCTCTCCAACTATATTTGGTGCCGGTCGCTCTAAACGTCCGGCAACGTCTTCGGGTGCCGTGGGTCGAAGCAGTCCTGGAACCAGTGGTGTATCGCCTTTCTTGACCAGGTCGTTACCTAAAGAACCTGCCAATCCGAGAAATCACGCCCTGCTTGAAACAATATACAAGGAGATGCAAGCGTCCCGATTCATCAACTTGTCCCCACTTTCAATACTGCCCAACGCTCTCGGGTTACATTTCAAAGGTAATGCTACGCCTTGTTTCTTGAATGTCTTTGTTTATTGACGTGGGAGTAGATGTGCGATGCCAACCCCCGATCCGGTTTGCTTTTCCGCCATTACAGCCTAAACAGAAGTCACCAGAGATGGAAACTGATTCGGATCCAGACGAAGAAGCGAGGAATGCTATCAATCCATACCCTGCACAGCGACTTCATTCAGTCTCTCAAACGAGCACAGAATCTGGCCAGGAAGATCGATGGGTATCTGCACAGAGTCTTTTGCTCAAGACGTCAGCATATGTGTCGCTGGATGAATCCCGACTTGCTGGGTTCTCTCCTCGAGCTTCTTCTGCAGCCTCCAAGCCGCCTTCCTCAAGGACCATTCCCTTATCGGACGATCCTCCTCCGGTAAACTCTGCGAGACTGTTGCAGGGCAGCGCTTTACCCAACACCAATCTGAATATCGACGTGCAGGCCCTCAATCTGAATCTTGCTCTCCGCGCTGCCGAGATTCTCGGTTGCTCCGAGGAGATGTGGGAATGTGTACTGCAATACCAGCGAGAGGCGCGTCGTACGAGAAAAGATGTAGCTTCGAAGAATGTATTGAAGATGAGGTCAAAGTCTGTCGATGCGGCAAGGCATCGGCATAATAAACGCTCTAGTACGCATAGCTGGTCAGAGCTGGAGGACCCAGTGACACAGTTGGAGGATCTGACGAGGGAAGAGTTTGAGGGCTTACTGGTCCGGTTTGATCTGTGGGTCATCATAATTCTTTGTTACGAACTAGTGCTTATATTAATGTATGGCAGTGATATGCAAGACCATATGGCGTTAGGCTCGCAGATGGGCGAGAGGTTTTCGTGGTCGGCTTCTCCCTCGCCCCCATCTGTAGAGCGAAAGGCATTTGATGCTGCTTGGGAGAGGTGGTGCAAATGGGATGAGGAACAGCGAAATCGACCGCCCCCGCGTGGATCGAGACCCACAAGTCTGATACTCACCAACCCTATTGATGTTTCCCGAATGAATCATAACGAGCGTAAACTCCCCGCTCGGGACCAAAGCTTAGTCTCTGGCGGATTTCCTGCTTGCCGACCTGAAACTAGAGGGACAACTTGTCCGCGTAACGACACTACGGCTCCAACCAAGAGGCTCAGCCGCGTTCTTGGCGTCTTCGTCGCTTGGAAAGCGGATGAACGTCGGTCGGAGTCATGATATAACTCCCCCGCCACATCGGCACTAACTTAAAATTCTTACGAACTTGACAGTTGATGATGAATCGTAGAGGTTGTACGGATACTGGATCTACTCCCATTTATTCCCGGTTTTTATCTATTCCGCATGAGCATTATAACGTTATTTCTCTCCTCAGCATATATATTGTTGTACAGATCGAATATCCGCCATATCTGCTTTAACAGCATTCTGACCACCGAGACGCGTGTATTTATTGCAGCATTTACTTAGAGTTGACGTTTACATAGATTCAATTGGATGCTGTTGTGTCATGGCTGTGGGTTTCCCAATTTCACATCTTTCCAGTGATGCTAGAGTTCAGAACGATATAACTAATGACTTGGCTTCCACATCGATCTCCGCATCTGCGCCCAGTACCATAGCCATGGCTGTTGCCGTATCACTATCGATAGGCGAACCCGCAATGACAGGCAGACGCAAGGGATGTCCAACAGTTGCAGAACGGTGTAACCGTCCGTCAGCTGTCCGATAGCAATGTCTACTATCCCAAAGAAATCTCGAATTTGAAGGAGCACCGTGAATATGTGGTCGAGCTATCTATTAGTATGGAATGGGCCTTTAAATATAGGCCGCAAATGAAAGTCTACGCTTACAAGCAGCGTCTCTACTGCCCTCGATGAATATAATGGTTCCCTGGCGACCTAGCAGAAAACTCCGACCCCACCATGCCCGCCAACACGCTCAAATCCCCTTCAGCTGACGTTACCCTTGTCTCTATGCATTAACGCGCCGCTAAAGATCAAAATCCGATGCTTGATGGGAAGAAAGTATCCCGAACATGCTCCCCCTGAAATAGATTGCATACAGACTCAGTACTTCAGCGTGGTTCCAGAGTGTCCAATAAGCTATCGTGGATATCCCCACAAGGAATTGATAGCATTGTCTTGCGTAGATTGGATGATACGCGTCTTGCCGTAAACATTTTCAGTGGGAACTGAATACGGCAGCCTCTCGCAGCCCATATGGCCTTTACACTGTCATCGTCAGTGGCTAGTACGAACAGGCACTTCATCTGTGCCTGCGTGGTAAAATTCAGCGTCAAGAATGGATGAATGCTGGCAGAGTTGGAGACCGTTTATACGTTCTGTACCATTGGTGAAAGCTGACGGTGCCGTCGCGACGATTCGGAAGATGTCCCCAGAGCTTGTGCATCTCTGATCTACGACAAAGAAAGAACAGAACGGAGAGTGTGTATCAGTTCGCGAAAGATGGCATACAATTAGGCATAGATAGATGGTTTGTCTCTGTTCCGCACCTCTGACTAGCACCATATTAATGCGACCTGAATCTTTTTCCAACTTGGTGGACTGTAATCCTGGCGGAAAGTAAGGATCAGGCTCTGGCTTTCTTGTGGTGTGTAGAAATTGTTAATTAGTGCGTCCTGTGTTTAACATGGACTCTACATAGACCAAGCCTTGCGCTGAAAGTCTAATATAATCGGAACAAAGTCCAAAAGCCCGAAATCAGGCCAGTATGCAGAACAAAACTGTATTTGCGTATCTTCACAGCACTGTCATGAGATCTCGTCAGTTTACATTCAGATAGAGCAGCAGAGGGATACAGACCTGCCATGAGAGATAGTCACTCAGACGCTTGACGCCGCTAGTACGTATCATAATGTCTAACGGCGGGCTGCCAGCCTTGGTCGTCATGAGGTTGTTCTCGATATCCTGGGTCGATATCCGCAAGTCCACCTCGTCCTTCGCAAGCGCGTTCCTTACACAGGACTGAACAGCAGTAGTTATCTCGTCCGTAGAGGCATATGGCATGCATACATTCAAAATCGACCTGCAAACGAGACGTCAGCAAGGGGAACCACGGCCAGTGCTGGGAACGACGAACCGGGTATGTGCCCGTGTCATATTCTCCGCCCTTCGTATAGCCTCTTGCACGGGCTTCGGGAGGAGCTCCCTGTTCCCAATGACATTCAGCCGGACGCCATACTCCTCAAGCAGGTCCCCATGTTTGCATAGCTCCAAGAGCTTCTCTTGCGACAGCGCCATTAGGGCATCTACCTCGTCTTTCGGGCGCTTGAAGTTTTCGATGGCGAACGCGTATACGGAGACACACTTGATGTTCAGGCGAAGACATATCTCCAGCACCTACAAAAGGTCAAATGGGCCAACTGACAGTAATGGCGCGAGACGTACCCTCCTCAAAGCGATGTATCCATCTGCATGACCTTGGGGTATTTTTTTGTGGTTCATACGGGCATATCTCCTGTTGCCGTCCATGACAAAGGCGACATGATTCGGGATAGGTCCAGCAGCCAACACACGCAGTAACAGACGTTGCGCCCGAGCATTCAGTTTGCGTCGCAGCCAAAGAAGACAAGAAGCAGCAACGTTGAGCAAAGGCAATATTGGAAAGAGGAGGCAAAGGAATGGATGATGTTTTGAAGGCATGTTACAAAGTACACGTTGACACAAAAAAGTTCATCTTATACTTCTACGTCATCCACTGATTGCAATCTAGTAGAACTTCGAGAGTCCTGTCTGTAAGACTATACCGATACATTGGTAGGCTACGTTCTACAACTCATGAAGCAAACTGACTTATATATATATACAATCGATACCATTCAATACGGCAATAAAGCCATGAAACGGTCAAGAAACTACTGAGAAACTTTACGACAAAGTAGACAAGAGAAAGAAAAAATCAGAGATCAACGTCGTAGTACACTTTTTAGCGAACAGAACATCGGAAGAAAAAGGCTTGCATAAGTAACGTGAAAAAGCGGGCGTTTCGTCAACAGAAGAAAAAGTAAAAAAAAAAAAGTACCAATGATCATCGACGAGCATAGTGGCTACTTTGGCCCACCTGCTGTTGCTGTTGCTGCTGCTGTTGCCAATGGCCCTGCTGAGCCGCGGCAGTGTTGGCAAGAGCTCCAAGCTGCCCGCCTGGCGGGCCACCACTTCCCGGAGGAGCAGGATAGCCGTAGGCGGGCATAAGGTGTTGTGGGTACATGTCTCCTTGTCCTGGATGATGGTGACCATAAGGACCTTGCGCGTACTGCCCAGTCGACGGCGGAACTTGCGCGTGAGATTGGTTTGGAGATGTTGGCGATCCCAGCGGTATTTGAGGCTGCTGCTGGGGCGACTGGGGCGGGGGCTGGCTTGATGAACCAGGAGGAATGGCAAGAGAAGGTGGTATGGTGCTGTTGGGAGAGTGGGGCGAGGTGCCGCCAGCAGATCGAGGAGGTGCAGAAGGAGCGCCGGCGTTGGACGAAGCACGACGACGACGCTTATCTCCAGAGTTTGGGCGGCCACCATGGGCAGCTTCATCTTCATCGTGGCCACCATCATCGTCTTCCTTGGGAGCTTGCCCACTGATGGCCAGACCACCGGGCAGATTACTGGAGCCGGGTGCTGGAGGGGGCATATTCATAGGCGGTCCACCCGACTGACGACCCAGCGGGGTACCGACGGGCATGGACGACGGCAAAGTGCCATGGGGAGCATTGAGACATGCCTGGATAAGATTCTTGCCTTCTGGCTGGGTGACGAGAGGCTGGAGCTTTGCGGTGGTGAAGGTGTATACGAGGCCAGTCTCGGAGACGACGAGCAACAGAACCTGGGTGCCAGTGAGGGTAGAGAGCTCGTATGCCTTTGATGAGGGGTGAACAAGGGGCTAGATGGAAAGGGAAAGAAAATTACCTTTTTCATAATGCCTGGAAAAGGGAATGTAAGAAGAGAGGCAGATATGAGTGCGTGGGGGACATACCAGCTTTCCTTTTGGAGAAGGTTATATGACGTCTCGATTTATCCTGGATAAACTCGATCTTGATCTTTCGTCTTCCCGCCTTCTTGTCAGACTTGGGCTTGTCTTCGTCGTCGTCATCGTCGCCTGCGCTGTCGACGGCGTCCTGGTCGTTGATGAACGCGTCATCGCTTACAGCGGGCGGGCCGACGGGGGGTGCTTGTTGGGGATCGTTCTGAGGTGCAGCCATGTCCATGGTGCGTTGGCGCTTTCGCATAGCAGTGGAGTCTGACGCCTGGGTCGACTGCGTCGTTGCTGGAGGGAGAGATGAGTGAGCACGACGTGTTTTGAAGGGGGAACAGAATGGCAGAAGAAAACATGGAACAGGTGAGCTCGCTGTCCACGACGACGAGGAGCAGGGACGACAAACCTTGTGTTGGGGAGGAGGGGAGAGGAGTCGAGTGTGGCCGTAAGAGGAAGTGTGGGCTAAAACGGAAACTGGCTCTCACTGGTCGCCCAGCCCTTCCCTTTTCAACCGGATCTCACCAAACACAACCAAATTCCCACGCCTCATTACCTCGGCTCTCAACAGGAACCCAAATCAGGAACTGCTGACTCATGCTTGACGGGAGAAATGCATGAATCTACCCTGACAATAATAAATCAGATAGCCTGCCACTGAAACACAAAGGAATGTGCATTCTCGTAAGTGCTATCGCACCCAATGCCGCTCAATGCCAGGGTAAAACAAAGGAAAAAGTGGTGAAACGGTACGTGGCAACCCGCGATCAGTATCACGCGCTGGTCTATCTGCGCACTTCTCCCTCCATCACCCAATATGGCGCACAATGCTATGTTCGGCTAGCCGGCTCCGTAAGCATCATATTACCAACAAGTCATCCCCGACTGCGCAGTCCTTACGGCACCAGATCCGTTCCCATAAATGTTAATTTCTTTTCCTTCCCGGGAACACCGTTCTCACAAACTCATTGCTCCCGCAGTTGCCAATCACGTCAATACATTGCAGAACAAAGGAAACACTATCAGCACAAATACATCACAAATGCACTCCAATCACAATTTCCAGTAATAGTATGGCAAAAGGCCAACTAACAAGCTGCGGATCACCTCCGACAACGATTTGGCGCATGGCGCTCTTTATATCATCATCATTTTTTCGAATTTTCTTTTCTTCCTTGGAGGGCGGGGAGCACCGCGGAGCGCTGTGCTGCTCGCCGTGCGGAACTCTGTTGAAAAGCTCCGCGCATACGTGGCATCGTGCCGCTGGCCTAGACAAAAAGTCATTCATCCAAGTTACGGTGGTTGTGTCGATAAAATATCCAGTGTCTGCGAAACACGCTCGTCGAACACCATAGTGGGATGCTCAAGCCGAAGTTTCTTAAGGATGCCAACAATCTTCCTAGCGTCAACACCTAATGGTAAGACTACCATCGCGCACAGATACGCTGCAGTGTCTTCATCTACGATCCCGGTCCCGTGAGCCTACAGGGGTGCAAATCACAAACTACTCACCACTTGGATCCACACTCTGTCCCCGCGAAGATTGCTGGTTGCTCAAACGACTCGGATGTACATCGTCACATCCTACATCCCGGCATATTCCCCCTCCGGGAATCTCATACTGGCAGATCAGCTTGGATGGATCCAGCAGTTTGGTAACTGTGACTGTTTTCAGTGGTCTCAGGTCTGGAGCAGGCTGAAGTCTAGAAATGTGCATATCTGAATGGACGGAGGAAGCTGAAGAACTGCCTGAACGTGGCATGGCAGAAAAAGAAGAGATAGAAGAAAGAGAAGAAAGAGAAGTAGACGTGTTCGAACTTAGCGCCCTGGCCGTCGGCCATGTCTTGAGGGAAGAGGTTTGCTCAGGCGTCCCCGCCGCCGAGTCGGTGGCCATAGACCACGATCGTAAGAGGGGATACGAGCTGAATAGAGAAACATAGGCCCTGAATTGGTCAGCTTCGTTTCGACGCTGCTCCAACAGGCCCGGATTTTCTTCTTGTCTTCGGATGTTCGTTGAAAGTGTCACCTAAATGAAGACAAACAGAGAGCGGCGTTTTAGTATTGACATCTTGTAACGTGCATAAAGTCTCATTGAGACTCATACACAAATGAGAATGAAAAGAAAACGAACTCGTGTGACGCACCTGTGTCGACGAAGACGTTGCGGCGTCGACGTCGACTGCTTCGGTCAGATTGTCGAGTCGGTCGTCGCTATGTGAGATATCCACGTTGCTTGCTTTCGATACCTGCTGGAGTTCAACCACGAAGGACAAAATTACCAGAGATAGAAATTCAGATGACGGTGCCGGAAAGAAAAGAAACAGAGAAGATAAGTTAGGAAAACACGGATGTTGCTCTGAAGATAAGAAGAGAAAATCCTTGCCGCTTGTTCTTGCACAACTGCGAGTCGGCGAAGTGGATACAATATTCAAGAATGAAATATTTGAACGCAAGAAAAGTGGGAGATCGTCAGCAGGAGAGATGAGGAAGAAAATGAGACCAAACACTCGCCTCCTTCACCGTCGGAGGGTTGGCTGCTTGTGTGTCCATTAGGAATCACATTGTCACCTGGGGAGAGGAAAAGCAAACAGAACAATTCACAGATCAGCCAAAATCCGAGTGGCGGAAAATCGGGAAAGTAGACCACCATGTGGAGGCGTCGCGGGTGGAGAAGCGATGACCGCGGTGGCCGTAACGACCTGTGTCCGAGCTTTGCAACAAATATTAGGTTCCCGATCCATGACCATCACATGTTGTAAACGTACGGAGATTGGTGGTGGGTATTCGCTCCCCGGCGGAACCATTCGCGGGGATGACAAGATTGGAATCTAACTCTTCCTGTTTCACAGACGCCGGTTTCTCCGAGACACCATTCGCAGATTCCTGGATAGAATTCGCTCGCTGCGACGTTTTATCGATGAGTCCAAGAAGGAGAAGGTTCGCAGACGCACCATCATCTTTTTAACTCGATTCTGCTCTTTGTCGGCGATCAGCTGTCTCATTCTTGCAATCTCCATCTCTTTCTCCATCAATATTGCAGGTGACTGTGTGCGCGGGCCTCGGCTCGCCTTTGTGCCGAAAATGGAAGTCGAAAGATAAGTGGGAGTCGAGCTGGCATATTCGCCAGCGTCACCCATAACATAATCGTCATCTCCTTCGCCCTCGCTGTCGCTCAGGTCGATGACCAGTCTGCGCATCTTACTGACGTTGGCGAATCCGGTCCCCATTTTTCGCCTGAGACTGTGTGGTGGGTGGAAGCGGCCATTGCCCATGCCATTCCCGTTGCGAGAATTGCCGTCCATGTCAACAAAATCCGCAGCTACGGGTCGCCTCCGGATCGATTGGCCATTGAGACTGGTCACAGATGTGCTTTTCTGGAGAGGCGTCGGGGTAGGAGTACTGCCGTTAGAGGGTGACGATTGCTCAACATTCATCGAGGCGAGCGACGATGAAGGAAGCACCACTCGGCCGACCGGGGATGATTGTTGGTGAGAGATTGAAGGATTCTTGGAAACCGGCTGCGACTTCCCAAGGCCTGGGATGTCATCGACATCCATTGCCTCTCCTTCTGCCGTAGGTTCAAGTGTCTTCAAAAAGTCATCAACCGTCTCCGTAGCCATCTCCACATCCAGGATTGGGTGTTCTGGGGACACATATCTTGAAGACGCAATAGATGAACTGCTGGGAGATGGCGGGGGTGGCGGTTTCGCTTTTCGAGACGCCTGGACAGCTTTCCTGGCAAGCAGTTCTTGCCGTCGTTGTCTTTCCATATCATGCAAGTTTGTCACGGGCGATGATTCCGATGCAGACGGAGAAAGAGTAGATATGAGAGAGGATGGCACTGCCGAGTTTGGGCTGGGACTTTGTACATCAGACAACTTCGACGGCCTAGGTGGTAAATTGTGGTACTGCAAGCCCGACGGTACAGGAGGAGGAGGCATTGAAGACGACGGTTCTTGAGCAGCGTCTGATTGGTAGAATGGCGGCGGGAGATAGGGTATCAGACCATTAGTGTCGAGATTCTCGGGAAGTCGAAGATTGAGCTCATTGAAAACGTAGTAAACTATTTCTCGGCTGAGACCACAGTCAACGAGATACGCTGGAGGGATGCCCCAGCCAAGAAGATCCAGTATGATGTCCTTCGCGGTATCGTATTGGCTTTGATTCACTGCAGGCACGTCAGTCCTAAATATTCAAAGCACGAGAGTAGAGTAGCGTACTGTACAAGCCGGGCCGAACATGATTTGGACCGAGAGCAAGAAGAGGATTGTTGCTATACGATTCGTCGACATCGACCACCATGTCGCGGACCTCAAAAGGGCTGGGCGAAATGTCAGTGATTCTTTCCAACAAGATGGGGGGTGATTCTTGTTTAGTAACGGCCATCCTTGAGGGAGAGGCCAAAGATAATTTAAATTCATGGCCAGGTTCCGGTTGTGAGGACTGGGCTTGTGGCGTCAACGACTGTTTCGTTCGAGCTGGTGCTGCTGTGGCCAACTGTTCTTCTGAGTCGCTTATTTCGCCCTCTTCGCGAATTTGGCCGTCTTCCATATCTATTGGGTGAGATTTTGATGGGCCGGAAGCTGGGGCTCGAGCTGTGGACGAAGATCCATCCTCTTGACCATAATCGAGTTGGAAGGAATCGGTAATGGGAGGAGGTCGAGCAGGCAAAACTGCAGTAGAAGACTGTTCACCAGCGGCTTTGCGACGCTTGGACTTGAGAGTCAACAGAGCAGCAGCACGTAGAGATGACGTTGGATCCGACGGAGAGCCTGCAGCGCTGGTGTTCTCCTGATTTTCAGGCCCAGTAACAGTACCAGACATCATAGAGAAGAATCGTGAAATAAAACGTCTGGATGACTGCCTGGCAAGATGCAAGACAAAAGAACAAAGGAGTTGTCGTCGACGTGGGGGTACGATGATGGACAAAACGAAGACGACGTTCTCCGACTCGCAGATTATTATGGCATTTCCCACGTGCGTTAGCGCACGGACCTGACACCATATACCATCAATCACATTTTTCTACTTCTTTATAATACCTTTCCCAGACAAGAAAATGTAATGTTTTATTCTAAAAGAACCCTTGACCTTTCCCTCTTCTTCCTGAACGCCCAGCGCCCGACATACCAACCCGCGACGATGACTACGAAGGTACCTACAATTGCTGCACCGATGTATCCCGAGTTGTCATTCGCCTTGAGGAAATCATAAGCAAGAATTCAGTAGATTGAATATGCCCTACTTTCGCCCATCCTCTCCACCATTTCCCGGCTAGTCCTCCTCCATCTTCTGCTTCAGCCGCTTCCTGGCACGAAGTACAATTATCTCCGATAAGACCCATAATGGTAATGAGCGAAATACTATGGACAGTTTCACTAAGCCGCGCGATATCGAATATGAGATCAAGACACACCTGAATGCAACGAGAATGCTCATTAGGGTTAGAATTATGCTCAGCCCAGACATCATGTTCATCTTGACTCTCATGTTCCTTGCTTGTTGAGAGAGCACCGATTCATCACCTGCCTCGAGAGCGGGAGATGAAATTGCTGGCTCGGATTCGATAGCACCAACTTCAACGTTCCCGGAAAGTTTAGGTGAGGGCGCCCTTGTTGTCTGAAGGACTGGAGACGCGGACCCAGGAATCGCCTCTTCAAGGGACAACGAACGTCTTTGTTTCTCAAAAAGAATGAACGAATGCTCTGCAAAACCTGAGTACGAGTAAAGCATCAGAATCGAGTCCAAGGAGTCTATGATCGTCATCCCGGCGGTGAAGAGTAACTGTTGACAGTCAGCGTTGTTAAAAACTCGTGTTGTCGGCAGATCTGACTGGCAATATAACTATGTCTCCGGGGGGAATGGGACTTCCATCGGATCTCTTTTTTGCTAAGGCCGAAACTGCTAGAAGAGCAATGGAAGATGCGGTATCGAATCCTGCGTATATTGATATGTAAGAAAAGGTCAGGGATTTCTTTCAAGAAGACCTCACCGAATCCAAAAAGAATGCCAACAGGGTACATCTAATGAAAAGGCGTTATTTTTGCACAAATGGAGTCATCCTATCTCACCTTCCAGGGCTTGTTGACGAAGGTTATGATGGGCCCTAATATCCTCATCATAAGCATATGGCCATGTTTGGGGTCCTCAGTTGTCTCTTCCGTGTGCTGTTGGGTACCACCGCCTCGCTGCAGTTTCATCTACTTGACATTTGAATCAATCCTTCTTGAACAAGACAAGACACACACCTTTTGACGCTGCCTTATCGCTTTCCACAAGAAAATCGAGTTTGCGACTCCCACGATAAACAAGAAGGAACCACTGACAGCCGCTCCTACTTCAGAGTCAGGTATTGTTGTATCGACTCGCACACCTAAGACCCACCCACAATACCTCCTACTGTACCGACGCCGTTTATTTTCTCATAGACATCAGAAGATATGGCGATGGCAACGTTCTAGGGAAAGAGAAAAAATGAGGCGAGACTCAGGAAAAACAGAATTCACTCACAACCACCACGACAATTGTACTATGTCCGAGAGAGAAATATAGTCCGCATGTAACAGGGAGTTGACCCATGCTTATCAAACCTCTTGTTGCGTTGTCAATCGCACTTGAACAACTGTCAGACTTGCTGAGACACTAGGGAAAATTGAGTTTCTGTACTCGATGCTCCCAAGACAAGGACCTTGCTTACATGAATTGCAGCGATAGAACCTTATATGATCAGCATCAAGAGCTGCAATTTCTATGAGATCAACAGTGGCGAGGTTGAAAATCGAGATACCATGTCGTAGTCCCAACGTCTAACGTCCATCGTCAGAAAGGTAACATTTGGGAGAAGCCGACGACTCACCCAAGCCAGTAAAGCCAAGCTTAGTATTGGCTGTGTTTCCCGGCTGCGACCAAACAGAATACCTGCGATGGCCCAGCATATTGCATTGGCTATGAGTTCGGAAACGACAAGCAATAGAGAACGACCAAAGAGGGTGAGCCGAGGAAGACGACACCCTGCGAGTAATCTCATCCTAGAGTTCGTCGAAAAAGAAAGGGTGTACAAGCATTTTTATTATCAGATCGAGTGGTACCCCGTGGGCAAGACCGTTATCGTGAAGCCTGACAAAAATATAGATAAGCCCCTTGGTCAGATGATCGTCAGTAGACTTTTGCTGACAAGACTTTGATGACTGATGCCATTGCCAGCACGTACTCGGGGTGGCCAACACCTTACCCATCTACCTCCATGTACCCATTTGAACTTGATACTACCTCACAGGTTTCCCTATAGGAAGGCAATTTAGACGTGTATAAGATTACGACTTGCAATGTCACAACTATTTCAAGAGTACGTGTTTTGCTACCAATGCGTAAACGAGATGGCTCAACTTGTTGTCAGGTTAGGTGCCGGCGCATTTCAGGCATTTCGAACAATCATACCAGAACCACATAATCGAATACCAATATCTCTTGATGCCATACCATTCATTCTTGTATCGTATGTGCCATTCCTCTTCATGGCGTTTCTTGCGCGGCAGGAAAACACCTATATCATAAGACTGCTGTTATTACCAACCGTCATTACTGTATCTCTCGGAACTTCGTTTCGGTATTATTGGACAGTACCCATGATGAATACGTGTAATTGGGGTTCATGTGCGTTCTAATGTTACTAACTCAGGCTTTAAACGCGCAGCTGATACCTTGAAATAGGCTTGAGTGCTCTCGTCATAATTGGGAAAGCCTTGGACTACGCATTTCAGAAGGATGGCGTGCTCAGAGTGGATGAAGTGCGCCCCGGTCAACGCAAGGGCAAAGCCACCGCAAATGGGTCTGCAAATGGTTACATCAATCCACCAGGAGGCGGGCGCTCAATTACCCCGTGGTTAACGGATGTTGTTCAGCTCACTACCTCCATGCGTGGTATTAGTTGGAAGTATGGCCAAGGAGCTTACGTACCTAAGGAAACACGACCATTAGACCGCTATCCTTTCGTAAACGCCACTATCCTTGCCATGGTAAAGAATTTCCTTATCATGGATACTCTGGAGTTCATCCTGAAGCTTTTTCCCGGTGTTGGATCAGTCTTTGGGGGCTCCATGTTCTACTATGGCCTTCCGCCCATCTCACGATATGCAGTATCAACATTCATCCATATTCTGTCTGGTTATTGCCTTCTAGCCGGGTTTGAAGCTATATACCAACTGGTGACCCTTGTCGCTGTTGGGGTTTTTCACGATCCCCCTTTAGCTTGGCCCCCCATCCTAGATTCGCCTTGGCTTTCGGAGTCCATGCATGAATTGTGGTCCAAGAGGTGGCACCAACTACTTCGTCGAACATTCATGGTATATGGAGGCTATCCGGGCAAATGGATCGCAGGCGACTTTGGTATGGTACTGGGGATCTTCGTTGCCTCTGGACTTTACCATGAGTTATCCATGTACGCGATGGGTAGAGGACTTGACCCGGCACCCGTCATTTTCTTTGCTCTGCAAGTACCGATTTTGGCCGGTGAACGTCTTTGGCGAAGAATCACAGGCCGGAGAGTTGGTGGATGGTATGGACGGCTGTGGGTGTACTTCGTGATGTTCGTCCTGGCACAACCAATGAGTTCGTCTTTTCACTTCTTTCCCGACACGATCCTGATCTGTTTCCCAGTCAATTCATGGCACAGGCGTGGACTCGCTGGAGGTTTAATTTTACCTCCATTTCTGAGCCCGACGAGGCTACTCGCCCATATATTCATGCGATTTAAAAATACTTCCGGGTGAGGTAATAGAATACATCTAGGTTCTTGAAGACCATACATGTTATAATAATATAATGACAAGTAATGACTTCATATTTACAGTGAGCGTCAGTGAGTACACTAAGGTTTTTCGGTTCATTCCCCGATCGATTCCTCCTCGTCGTAGCCTTGACCGCCGCTGTCATCATCACCTTGGAATTCCCCATCACTTTGACCTTCGTTTTCATATTCGTCGCTTAAGCCATGACCGTCATTGCCCTCGCCACCCGAGTCAGAGTGGTCCTCACCGGACCCGACTTGACTGCCGTCCTTCTCCTCCCCGTCGAAATCCTCCTCGTGGCCGGATTCCTTGTCGCTTTGACCCTCGTTTGTATGTTCTTCGCTTGAGCCATGACCGTTATTGCCTCTGCCAGAGTCGGAGCTAAATTCGTCATTACTAGACTCGCCTTGACTGCCGTGACTGCTGTCTTTCTCCCCGCCGAAATCCCCCTCATTTTTGCCCTCATTTGTATATTCGTCGCTTGAGCCGTGGCCGTTATTACCCCCGCCAGAGTCAGAGCCAAATTCGTCATTACTGGACTCGCCTTGACTAGAGCCGAATCTGTGACCGCTGCCTTTCTGGCTGCCGGAATCCTCATCGATTTGGCCCTCGTTTGAATATCCGTCGCTTGAGCCATGACCGTGATTACCCCCGCCAGAGTTAGAGCCAAATGTCTCATCGCCGGATTCGCCTTGACCAGAGCCGTACTCTTCACCGTTACTTTCACCAGAGCCCGGTCCACCGTTCCCTCCCATAGATCCACTTCCCTTTGTATCATCTCCGCTGTGAGTTGACTGGTCGGAATCTGGCCCTTGGGTTTCGAGGCCATCCGAACCGCCACTATGAGGATTGGACACACCATCAGATGGGTTCGTGGTATGGCCAGAATCTGGATCGTTGAGCGAGTCGGAGGTATTTCCGGGCTCACCAGAATCTGCTGGAGTACCATCCGAACCCATTGCACCATCTTCGTTACCAGCTGGCTCCTCAGCAGTGGATTTAGGAGGATCACCTGCGATTGTAACCATAGCATCGAAATAATGATCTATGCCTTGTTGGACGAGCGTTTTGGCGGACTTGACTCTTGCCTATGAACAGCATCAATGAAGGGAAGTGTCATGATGCACTGCAGATGTACGTACCCATGTGGTTTCAATACTACTTTTGTCCTTCTTCTTTCCGCATGACAGAGCTTGCTGATAGGCTTCTTCTAAAGATTTCGATACGGCAGTCGCAAACTCCAAAGCAAACGCTTTCTCTGATTTTCGAACTTCCGGATTGGAGAGATATTCTGCTACGCCTGCATTCTCATAGTAGGATGAAGTCGTGGAAAAAGCTGTGTGGACCAACGCTTTGACCGCTATCGATTTTTTCTGTAATGCACGTTTTGAGACACTCTGAAATTTTGTCGAGATAAAATGTCCCCACCGATGCATAAACGCTCGGCTCGACCTTCCAAAAATTATTGCCTTGTCCATTATTCTCTGTCACACCACCAGGGTTGCTAGGAGCCGTTCTGCTCCTCAAGCTGCCTGTCCTGCTACCGGATCCACGAGAACTTCCGGTGACTGCAGTGTTTTCGACTTCATTTCCGTTCGCAAGGGCGATAGGACCCTCTAGCCATGCCTTGAGGAGTACATCTGCCTTGCTGCCACCGAATATGGACTGTGGAGGTTCGATGATTCGGGCGAAATAATAGAAGGCACTACAAATTGTGTTCTCTTCCAGGACCTGATCAAGGAGAGGAAGCTCGACTGCATTGTCTAAAGATCAAGGTAAGGCATTCATTACTTCACGAAGAAACGTCAATATACTCACCACAGGTCGATGGTTCTTTTTGCAGGGTGAGAAGCATTTTCTTGGCACTGGCTTTCGCACTTTTTCCAAGTTTGGAATCCACAGGTGTGTAGCCAGCGGAGTTATCGTTATTCTGCGTCTGTGTCTGCTGAGTCCTAGAAGGACCGAACTAGAAAGTACTCAATATCCGAACTGCTTCGAGGACCACGAGACGACCTTACCCCTCTTTTATTGGATGTACGGCCTCCACCTCCAGAAGAGTTTGTTTCCTCGCTACCTGAGGCTTTGTCGGCACTAAAACTTTTGCAGTTTTGCTTAGTCGGTGCCGCGGTCACATCACAAAGTGATGGTTTACGTGGGCCAAATTTGCGCTTGAAAAAGTCTACGTTAAAGTCGATTCCTCTGGTTGTAGTCTTTTTACATTGCGCAGTCTAGCAAGTCCCATTAGTGCTTCTTGTCAATTTCAAACCACACACTGATTACTCACGGACGAAGATGATCCCGTTTGGGAGTTCTGATATATCCATGAGATAATACGTCTTGGAAGAAGTTGACAAGACATACCCCATTGTTATTGTTCTTGTCTTTTGAGGAAGAATAGTCACGAACATCTAACTGTAAGAGATTATTCAGTAGTGTGAAGAAGACGTGTGTTGTCACATACTTCCTGAGACTCATCCCAAGTCGCGGGTGCAGAACTCACGGTCATGGTATGTAGCGCAATCACTACGCAGAAGAGCGCATGAACGCGCATGGTGTGGAAATTATCAGCGCAAGGAGAGTTGTATCTGAACCGTCCCGCGGTCAGAAAGTTAGTATGAGGTTGGACACCAGGTTCTACCTGAAATATTTCGCATCTCTTTAGATTGTATTTATATCGAGGTGGCGATGCCTTGGGGTTGCTACGTCAAGTTTGCCAAGCCTGCCGGCTTCGATACTGCTTGATGGGTATGTAGTGCATTGTACAGCAGTAGGTCGTGATGGTACGGCTATGACAAAAGTCTAGTTTTCCTAGAGCATTGAAATGGCTTTGTCGCAAGTGTTCCATTGGTGAAGGGGCAGAATGATGCCAGGAAGGCCAGCAAGAAATAAATATACAGGGAAATTCAGCGAACAGCGGTGTCTGTTGACCTGGTCAACATAAACAAGTGCTAGGAATCAGGTAAAACTCGAATGTTCAGGGACGTCGTAGCCCTAGACTCAGAATAAGTGAGATGTCATCAATCTGGGTGAAGATGTGTCCAGTAGCAGCTGTCCGTTGTAGGTCCTAGTTGGGTCTTAGGAGAGGGAGGAAGGAAGAGTCAGCTTGCTTACGTCTTCGGGACGTGAAGCCGCTTAGTCGACTCTTAATAAATGGCTGAACCGTGTTTGTTTACCATTAAAACCCATATATGCGAACAATTCGTCCCCACCAAAAGACACGGACTGGATGCAAAACATGCAAGAAACGCAAAGTCAAGGTGTGTATCCATCGCCAAAGCTTTAGCCATCTCACTAAGATGTTCAAATCTAGTGCGACGAGGAGCTTCCTAAGTGCAAGAACTGTGCGAAGCGAGGTATAGAGTGTGTCTGGATCAATTCCGCAGAACATGTCGATCCGGCCGCCGATGCTGCTTCAACAAGTTCACATGGAATCCCTCCTACCGCAATATCCAGATGTACTGGTACAACTTCCCTCGACTTGCTCACTCTCGAACTAATGCACCACTACGCTACCAATACTGCTCACTCGCTTTCTTCTGATTTTGCTTCAATATGTCTATGGCGAACCGTTATTCCCAAAATCGCGTTTGATCCTAAAAATCAATGTCTCCTCCATGCCATTCTCGCAATGTCGGCGCTACACGCTAGCCATGCGAATCCTACGGCATGCCAGTACGCCGTGGCCGCAAGTACCTACTACTCGCAGGCCAAGACCGGGCTACATAGAGCAGAAATGGATGCGAAGATGGATGTTGACGCCGTCTTCATCACATTCTCTCTTATTGGGCTTTATGAGTTCGCTACATCATCCATAATCTCCTCGTACTCCAGCCAGTGGCATACCACAGCCCGTGCTATTCCCGTGAAGGTAAGAAATGACTGGTCACAGCTCGAAAGTGGGGTTTTGTGCCCAATGTTAAACATCATGGTGCCAACGACCCTATCTTCGCCTGGAATACCGTTTCCGTCCTCCTTATCGACGCTTTTGAACAAAGCGCACTCGTCGCCAGATGTAGAGGAGCTGCACGACATATCAGTGTATGATGCATATCAAGAGGCGATACGCATCCTGGAAATATCATGGAAGGCCTCATTTCAGAAAGACTACTGTATGTATGCATCCTGCATGTGGTGGTCAGCGGTACCCGACACGTTCATTCACTTATTGGCCGAGCGGAAACCGCGTGCACTCATCATCGTGGCGCATTACTGCGTTATGATGAAAAGGGTAGCAGAGGACGGCCCGTGGTGGACGAGAAAGCAGTGGGGTAATGAAGCGGCAAGGATGATCTCTGCGCTTGACGCACGATGGACGCCCTGCCTTGAATGGATTTCTAGCCAGCTGAACCAGACATATGAGACCCAGTCATTTTACCCCGCGGCGGGTACAGGTTTCATAGATTGGTTGAATGAGGCAGGATCATTGATGCCTCCTGCCCTGGGTACGGATTTCATGAATTGGCTGAGTGTTGGATCGCATGGGCGAGAAGCAGTATTAACTTGAGATATTTTTTAGTTTACCAGATGAATATAGAACTCAAGGGTATAGCTATATAACAGTATATTTTATTATAGTTTTTTCTCCGTGCAATAGAGCAATATTAGAACTCTCTTGTACTATGTATGGTCTATTAACTCTGTTCTACCTGGTTCCGTCGAGAAGCCAGGGCCTGATGACACTAAAAAGATTACCACCTTGACGCATGGGGGATCAAGGGTGTCTGGATGTGTCGAATACCGTTTGTGAATGCCTTTCATGTAAATTGTTCTGGAAAAGAAAGACAGCCCCCATTAATTCATGAACCTACCAAGTTAACGGAAACTCATGTGTCAGATGTTCACCTTGTGCATAGCAAGATACTAAATGTTGCTAACGAGTCAATTATGCGAGCCAATGTATTCTCAAGCTAGTGATGACAAACCGCCGTTGTTTCCGGTCGCCCTCCTCACCAGAAGACAACAACCCTCCCTCGTTTCTAACCATCTGTTCTTTCTCCATTATTCTTGTCACCATGAATTTTATCTATTCTAGTCTCCTCCAATCCTTCTCCTGCACTTCTATCACTTCCAGTTCCGGGTGCTGCGTGGGTTCTAGGCATCCCCTATCGCTCTCTGTAGCGGTAAGGCTTACAATTTCATCAGGGAAGGCATGTTGATTGGGGTCCCGGGGGTCTTGCAGATCCCCTTCTCCTGTTATCAAGTTCAAAGTGTTGGATGCCGGCTCTTATTAGTTTTCGCAGCCCCCTTTTTTAATTAAGTTGTGTCTGAGCAAACCCTTAAGTGTCTGGACGGTATGTAGTGAACATACCGCATTGAAATTTGGGGTTCTTAAACTGACACTACGTGATCCTTGAGCTTTTCTCCTGTAGTTTTTGTGAATGCACCTTTCATGGATCCAGTGAATTCCCTCGTGAAGGTATCCATTTCTCGCATTCACTCGTACTTATGTCTACTTGTGCAAAAGAAAAGGAAATGGTTATCATGATACGCATAAAGTGAGTATTTTCCGAGATACCACACGTTGATGGAAGGTTTATTACAAGTATGGTTGCTGCTAGGAGCTTCCTTAAGCTGCAACGGCTCGGCCTTAGACTTCTCGATAATTCCTGCGAGAGCGTCACATAGAGGGCAAGCCAGATTCTCATACACACTCCGATCAAGGACACTGTAGTGTGAAAAATATGATAAGTGAATAGTGATATTGAAGGATCCGAAGGCTTCTAGATGTACCGCAGGTAGGGTCCTTTTACTCTTTAGCACCTTGTACGCAGTCAATCGTGCTTTCTAGCGGCTATCCTACGATCAGTACTATACAGAGGTGCGTCTATCATCAGGGCATCAGCAGAATACGGACTCTGTCACTTGTATTGGAGCCCTCTGCCTACACGGATAGCCTTATCAGAAAAGAACAGCAAGGACGGGCTAGATGTTTACGCGTAGCTCTTGCAACAGGGACATTCAGTGTCACTCTTAGTCGAAGGTTATATTTATTTCCTGATCCTTTCATTCGAATTTTGATATAGAGCTAGGTAGATAATTAGATAGACGACAAAAGATGCCCACCATCACATACCTCATGAACACTCAACGGATCCGCCATAGGAGCGCAGAGCACACCTGTTGCATTTAACATTAGAAACACACGTCCAGCACCCGTAAGGGCATGTTGTCGCTTTTTAGATGATGTTGAGTGAACTGGCCAGCTGCTGGCACTTGATCTTCGGTTTGAGAAAAAGCCATCTTCGTTACGGGAGCACAAGCGGTCTAGCCACGAGCATCGTCTTTCCTGGGCGTGTTAGTATCGTCGCCACATTCCCACGAGCGGAAAGGCTTGGCTCTTCCAACGGTCTCAAGAGCTGTACCGCCATGAACGGGCATAACGTGTCAGAGGCTCAAACAAGCTAACCGACAGATGTATCATGCTCCCGGTAGTCTTTTGGGGCGTAATTGGTACTCTGGACGTCGCTTCAGAGATAGGTCTATACAATGTAAATTGACAGCAAGTGCTGCAGATCCTGAATAGCGGCGTAGTACGTGTAATTGCAAGTCTTGCCATGCAACAACGGGACGATCTCTGGGCCCATTGAAGCTATGCTGACACGGCCAAGCAATTTGGGTTTTCCTTGGCCTGGAGTGTGAGATATCGAGAAGCAACGAGGAACAGCGCGATGAAATTGGTTGTGGTTTGAGGTAGACCTGTTTGGCCCGGGCCGGATTGGCAGGCAGTGGCCAAGTTCCGGATTGCCGGTCAGTCAAGGTTCTTCTCTTCTGACCATCACTAGCTCTTGGCAGTTTCTTCGCTCTTCGGGACACTTCTTTTGTCCAAGTCTTTCATTTCGGCCATCCTGGGTTGCTCTTTGTGGGAGTTTCCGACATTCGACGTCCCTGGGACGACGCCATCGATTAACAGCTGGTTGTAGTCCAGCTCAATGGCCCTCACCAGCGATAGTGCATATGAAACCTATGTCTAGACCAGCGTATCAATGCTTCCACTCGAGATTTGCATCCTGAATTTGGCTTCAGACGGTCTCTTGACAAAGAAAGTTGAAGATCCGGTCATCACATTTGACCAACCAAAAAAAACTGGTGAATGTGTTCACTTAATATAAATATATCTTCACGAGATAAACATTTTTGCCCAGATAGAAAGATCTATTGTTTGTGAGCTTTAGTGAATGATTTCCAATGACACGAGGACTCCTGCTCAAGAAACTCACCTACCTCTCAAGATCCGCGGTATGCAACGCGTACAGGTATGTCTTCTGTGCTTCGATAGGTTCGTCATTAGTATCACCTGATGTTTTCTACGCTTTTCGTTGTATTCACACAGATAGAAACAGTGCTTCTGGGACCACGCAGTCCCACTACTCTAAACCTTCTTTCTCTTAGCTTGACCCGGCAATCTGCATTGGGATCTGGGGACAAGCCATAACTTGTAACATCTATAGATCGTCCATGTATATTGACACATTTTCGTGGAATAAACTGTCCTGCGGCTGTTCCATTTGGAGAATATCTTTCTCTGTACGGGTAAAGCGAGGTGCCGGAGAGAAGGGTTAATGTCGACAGGTGATATAGGTCTGAATTGAAGATACAGGGTGTCGGAGCTCATTGGTTCTTATGGGCCAGCTTACCCTGGGCATCACTGACGTTGAATGATCGACTGGACATCGATGATCTATGTCAAACAAAGCACCACTTATCACTGTACTCTACCGTCCCTACATTTACATAAAGGACGCATGCCCCACTAATGCTAGTAGCCCTCTTGGCTTAGGGAGAGCACCATAATGATCATGTCCTCGCCAGCGGCCACGTCTTCAATGCCTTCCATCTTCCTCGCCAATGAACTCCAGCTTGCTCTCTCGGAACAACATTTCGGCATTCGATGTTTCTCCATACTTAGTTCTTCCACGCCCTTGGTCGCAAAGGCTTCCGTGACGTTACTGGATGGTGAAAAACTGCAGTTGGTGCTTACTGGGAGAGGGTATTTCGTGAGTCACACATCAGATAGCCGCCGTCCTTCCTGTATTCATATACCTGCCAGATCGAGGACGGTTCTAAGAAAGCAAGTTCTTTGTGTCTGAAGGTCTTCGAGACTATCGAAGAGCTGCTCCAGTCCGTAAGCGACATATACGCGGAAAAACGGCGAGAAGTTTTGTGGAATAAACTGGAGAAGTTTGCTTAAGTGTCCTGACGCCGATTACCGTAATGTCAGCTGCACAACGCGTCTCACTCAGCCTGGTCATGCTGACTTTCTAATCGCAGACATATTGTAAAATCAACCATAATGGATGGGTTCGATGTCTATCGTGTACCCCCTTCCTGCTTTCATCCCATGTCCGCGGTTTACAGCCCTATCTCAATGTATCTGTACCATTCATCTGCCCGTGTGGTCGTTAAACACTTGGTTCTATCGCATTCCGAACCCGTTGATCCAGTGTTTTTCCGTCTTCATTGACAGTCGGGCGTTGTGCGTCAGCCGATATTACTGCTACCGCCAATATATTGACTGTCTAGGAATGTCGTTTGACGACACCTCCGCTCCGAAAACGTCAAGGAACCACTGGAATGAAATATCGGTTTAGGGCGATCAAGTTGAATTCCTAAAGGCGGCGCGTTTGACTGTCATCTGGCAGAAATTCTCGTTTGTTGCTTACTTTCCTCGACTTTATTACATCGCAGATCTATGGAACCAAAATGCGACAAATGCTGTACTGAGAAGTCACAGAAAAAGGTATCATTCGTTTGCTGTCGACGATTTTACTGCGTGCGGAGATACTGTTACAGTCAGACGCAATTCGGGTCCACAAGCGTCGGTCATTGGTCACAGGAAGAGACGAAAAGTGTAGACGTGAATCGCGATCCCCGACTCGGAAAGTCGCTACGGCTCATGGAGGCTGTTGCCAAGAATGCGCCTATTTTAGCACAAGATGCCATCAGTTTTTGTCGGTATTGTTAATGCCCAAAGACATTGTACTTAGGAAGTACCTGCTTGCCATTTCTTGGTACTTATCGGTTTGTCCTTTAGAATTACTGAATATCTTTGATAAGACCAAAAGAATCGAGACCCTCTTCGAATCTGAAAGCTGAACGCGAAACTTCTAAATCATATCTGTATGTAAAGCTGACCTAACCTACGACTCTACAGGATCATAGGAAGTATCATGAAGAAGCCAGTCTTTCGTCAACGTCGTCAAATGCCAAAAGCCCCCATTCATCTCTCCTCTTCAGGGCCGTTTCATACATATCTCTTGTAAACACCCACCTACTTCCTGAGCTCCTGACCCTACGGATGACTCCGGCGACCCACTTCCTCTCATCCTCGTTTCTGTTGCAATTTGCCCACCAACGATCCATACTGCTTTTCAGCATTGCTGTCGCCAGTTCCTTGTGTTCACTCTGTTCGTTGAGGACGTGCAACACGAATCCCACATTCAGGTGTTCTAGACCCATCTCGGAGAGGCATTTCAATATCCGGGATATCCGAAGGTTGTTGTGGGATGACTCTAAGAAGTTGAGAATCCTGATGAAACTAGTGGGAGAGATATGCTCACGAACGAGATTCTTGTACCGTCTGTCGAAGGTCCTCGGTGGCAACACACGATCCAGCAACCCTGTCTTCTCGTCCAATAACCTCATTCCGTAAAAGTCAAGCATAAGCTTATAGGACCGAATGACGCGTTGTATAATCTCAGGGGAAGACTTCATCGTTTCAATCTCGTGTTGTTGTAATGGCTGGGACTGGGAATTTATGCCGTGTTCCTGGATAGGGAACAGCCATTGGATGAAGCCGTGTCTGTATTCGAGCGTATCATAAGCTCCCTGCCACCTGGGACCAACCAATACAAGGTTAGTTGCGATAAGTAAAAGGGTGCGCGTGACGACGGTACCTTTCGTGCAGCTCATCGATGGTCAGTCCGTCAGGCCTGCACCTCAGTTGGTTCTGGTAGAAAAGGAGATTGTCTGATTGAAAAGTATTGTCAGCATTCGAGGGATAATCTGTAAGAAATTCAAGCACGTCGCGTGGAATGTTTTGGTTCATGAGTGGTAAACGTTGAGTTGCGACAGGTCGATGACGGTCGGTATCAGCGGGCCGGTGTCTTAATACGGCATCTTCTAGATGCTGCAATGTATCGAACTGCATAACTCCGGGTTATGTTGTCGCGCGCCATGGGGTTGGGAAACATTGGATACAAAAGTGTAGATTTTCCATTCATTCTGATGGGGCTCTATGACCAATGAAACCAAGGGGAGAGGCATACAACCAGTAGAACTTCGGAGGTTCGAGTGTTCACAGACAGATATCCGCGAACCTTGCTCATTTGCCAAGAGAATGGCTGGAAATACATTCATTGCGCTGATAGAGTGGTCATAAGGAATCATGGTCCCACGACATTAATCTTTGTGAAGAGGTGGTGCTGGATCCCGAAAACAGAAAGAGCTAGTAAGGTGGAGCAGTGCGGTGGTATTGGAAGTCCCTTTGTGAGATATACCGAGGCCATGCGACGCAAAGTGATCCGGCGGAACACGGCCGGAACAGATTCGAAAGGATTCTCCTTTGACGAACAACGAAAAAGACGAAACCATGGCGAGTGTCATCAGTAAATGTGGTCTGACGCCACAAGTCATCGATACATGGACTCCAGCACAAGTCGACAACCCGATTGATTGGATGTGAGAGTCGTAGAACAGAAGTTTATATATCATTCATTTCACCAGACAGAGATCCGCCGACCTGCGAGTGTCTCGCGCTGTAGAACTCTAAATTGTGAAGAGATTTGATCAAGTTGGGTTAATGCATTGTGTCCCTGCAATTCCGAGACGCGAGAAATACAGTAGTAACTCTATCAAAGAAGCTGATGACGCAGAGAAAAGATTCCGGCCATCACCCTGGTCAGCATTGAGAAGCCCTGGCAATATTGGAGATCTGAGTGGGCGATAAGTAAATGGCAATCCGACAGAGAACGGTTGCCTTTTATATCCTCGACATTTCTTCTGCCACCATGTCCAATTCCAACGCCGACATCCATTTCACCAGATGCTCTGTTTTTGCAAAGTCCAAACTGGTTCCAGGGGCATCCCCGGTGTACGCACCTGGCTGCATCTGGTTAGCGACCGTTTCCCCCGTTGTTCCCTTCAAGATCCGGGTGCTAGCTAATCCACGGTCTCTCTTATCGACCTCCATGCCGGTGATCTGCAAGATCCTGCTCGACCCCCTCAAAGCAGAAGTATGTTCATGATGGACAAACTTGATACCCGCACGGAACGAAGATAGCTCGAGTATTTCGGGAACTCTTCCAGTGCTTGTCGATGATATCGTACACCGTCAGCCATGTGGCTTTTATGGTGCCCCGTATTCGGTCTCTACTCATCACCTTATTTTAGAGGGTGATATACCCAAAAAAGACATCCATAGAAGTCATTGTCTACGGCGCAAACGCATCATCTGCTGATAGGAATTACGCGCAGCTGTCAACTTGAGAATGTTATCACCTCCATCGGAGTCATCGATAACGAATTTGTGCATTACTGTATTCTAGGACTTGGTTGGTCCATATACTGCGATCACGAGACCCACTGGATCTATATAATCAAATCTGATTTCCATCGCTTTTATAGCGCTCCCTCTTCACTTGGTAGCGTTCACTACACTATGGTCAGTCCCCCCAATCTCTTCTATAAGTTTGGCTGACTTGTCTCCAAAGAGTCTCTCAATCGTCACGCTCATTCCTGGGGATGGTAAGACCTATCCTAAACCAGGCGGTACGTACTGTACGACTTATACCGGAGCACGACCTTACTTGCTGATCGCTATAGACACCGTCAGTATCCATTATATTGGTACACTGACCGATGGATCCAAATTCGACTCGAGCCATGATCGGTGAGGCTCTTCTACCGTTGCCCACTGGACCAGTGTTGATTGTGAGGCTGTAGCGGACATCCATTCAGGGTGAAGATCGGGGTAGGCGTGGTCATAGCCGGTTGGGATGAGGGTTTGTCCATCTTTCCGTCTGGGGTCCATCGATATTGACCGCGTGGTGTCCCAGGTGTCCCGAAGATGTCACTGGGAGAGAAGGCTCTCCTCACTGCTCCTCCCGAATTTGTTGGTCTTTTCAATTTCCTATCTCTCTTTCTGTCTCATGTGTCTATCAGGCGTACGGGCCAGCCGGTGTGCCCCCAATAATACCTCCAAATGCAACGCTCAAGTTTGAAATGGAACTATTGAAGATCGAACCTGCTTAAATGTTCAATGGGTTATATGATGGTTGGAATATTGAATGCATAATTTCTTGTGTACTACTCGCATTTCTCGTGGCTGCTTTGATACATTGTTTTTTGTTCCGAACGCTGTGGCAATCTAGAACCGTTCTTGATAAGTAATCGTGCCCCCAAGTGTCAACAGCCAGCTAGGTTATCACAATTGCATCTTATCCGGTGTCTAATATAGCCCGAACGTACCTAGTATTTCTCCGTGATATCACGTCAGTCTGCTTCAGGTTGAAGCATCTAATTGATGGCTATCTCTATAGGTCTTCATTTGTGCACTACCTGGACTCACGAGCGTACACAAGTTCGAGCTATGCACCTGGTATACTTCGTTATTGTACAGGTTTACATGGGTTTCAGCAGGCCAACATCTCATGCTGGGTCCCAAAGACAAGGAGCGGGCCCCGAATCGCGTTCATTTAGTCGGTCAAGTGCTTCGGTGACAAAACGTGATTGTTCTTGCAACTGGACACTTTCTGTCGGACTAACTCTTCGTCGTAAAGAGAGTATTCTATACATAGTCATCAGCCAGGGCCGTCGGCAAATGAGAATGACAAGACTTGCAGTCGGCATGCCTTCGAAAGATACAATTAGGCCGAGACAATGTTACGAATCAGACAGGCTAGACTTACTACTATATCCGACATTACGAGGGTCAGAGGAAGTGTGATCCCGGTTAACGAAGATCGGCTGGAACGAACGGTGAGCACAAGTCTGAGTGGGAATGGACGTGACATGCCCGAAATACGACATTGCCGTGAAAAAATTCAAGGAAGATATAATGACAAACGCCCCAATTCCTGGAGACACATCATGGATAGAGACAGTAGATGATATACGATCCAAGATACCTTGCTTCAAGAAGGCTTTCCCCAACGGTCCTTGGGCGCTTCGCGTGCGTAAACAATGCTAAAACGAGTATCAAAACGTAGTGCACATCTAGACGATACGGAACGCACCACGATGCAAAGTAGCATCATCAATGTATCGAAACCGAAGGAAACCATCTGCAATTGCTTCTGATCAGTCATATCGAGTGGTCATCCTTACACGTTGTCTCACCATAACAATCTGCATAACAATCGTTAGCAGCGATACCGGAATAGGGAAACAGTATACGTACGCCGACCGATGTTGGGAATGGACCGTTGTCGTATGATGCTTCTGAATGTCGGTCGTTGCCAAAACAACTCGACCGGTTCCCGGTAATGGAGAATGTAAGGTCAGCGACTACGATATAGTCAGCACGGTCGGAACAGATTAGTATCAGGACTCACGAATGAATTGAGTGAAAAACATCCAGATATCTGCGCCCGCTAATCCGATATAACAGGTGCATAAGAGTATCAGAATGCATAGGTACTGGCCACTGAATGCATAAGATCGTATCAGGACCACCGCTTCGACGTAAGTTAAAGACTGGGAAAGTAGTTTATGGGTCACTTGAAATTACCTTGAGCCGATAATTGCTTCCAGAGTCAACGCGTAAGTGCGATTAAGAAGAAACACAATGCACACGCACGAAAACTGAGCAAAGTCCGTACAACGGGCATATAAGCCTTTCACAGAGTTCTTTGCTATGCACCGGGATCCAGGCCCACAGATAGAATGGATAGAACAAGAGCGGGAAATATCGACATATGGTGAATAGGATCCTCATTGAGTTCCACGAGGATGACCATATCTGCCTATGATGTCAGAATGATGCTCTTGGTACTGATTAACATCACGTACTAGTTCTACTTCATCTCTCCAACATATCAGCCATTCATATACCTGGAGGGCGTACACGGCTAGATGCACCAGGAACATGAATACAGGAGCACGGTTCCAGGATCGGATATACGAGCCCACGATCACACGTCGTCCACTGATTGAGAGGTAAACATCCACAGTCAATTGACGTACTGAAGAAATCAAGTCGGACATACAATTGAGCCGCGGTTATTACTGCGAGCACCGTCTCGTACGTGAACGGAGTCGTCCCGTCAGGCATTATCGAGAAGGAACTCGAAGTGAAGTCTTTCGAGTGCTGGTGCATAAACAGCTGCAGGAAGGGACGGGGATAATTCTGGTGAATACTTCATACCTCGCTCTTGTTAGTCCGGTGTCTAGGCTGAGATTTAATCTCAACATGAATATTCTCAAGACTCAGTGCCGCATTGTACAGGGTCGTGGAAATCGCCTTGACTCGAAACAGTGGGTACGGGCCCGGTGGCCGCACTTCGACGTATAAATGGCCAATGAAAACAGAGCGAGGAGTGATGCGAGGAAAATCACTTAGCGCTTTCCCGTTGACTGATCAAAACATCCCAGAAGGGCAGATCCCGAAATGAAGGGAGGCCTGGAAACCCCACGGCACTGATTTACTTCTAATTGTGATCTAGAATATGAAGTGTAACGGAAAATGAGCGCGTCAATTTATCAAAAAGAAAAAAGGCCAACACAGGCATATCAATTCTGTGAAGATGAGCCGAAGGAAGATACCGTATTATGGAGTTGGCCCGCTTGACTTATGCTATCGCTATCCTAGAAAGCCTGTCGTAGACAACGTCGAGATCTCTGTTCGGTCTTGTTTCGGAGACAGATTCTGGACTGTCCTGGACCTTCCATGCATAGATCACTCCGTAAGATACGCGATCATCTTGTGTAGTCGATGTTCTCATATCGGAAATTGCTCACTGATCGTGAATCCGGATGGCTTCACTGTATATACCGCCGATGTCGAATCGCGAATGCACGAGCTCTTCAAATAGCGTGCCGTCTCTATCTAATCATGGAATAGACTTTGACCAAATAGCACGGAAAGTGGCTATACGTTCCTAAGTACATGCACTGATGTCTTAACTGACGCGACGATGCTCTACGAAATTAGTTTCAATCAGCCGAGCCTGGACTATTGTTTACAGTTCAAATCGGAAACTTGCCATCCCGAATAGACCTCAGAGTCTTCATTTGCACCTCATGCATAGCATGCATTTCTTGCAGAACAGCTTCGATGTCCCCCTTGGCTGATAAATGTCAGCACGGGTGCTATCTGTGGCAGAGAATTAAGAATACACACGTAGAACCTTTTGATTTGCACATTCTTCTCGGGCCTCTGTGACGAGCCTTGAAACGACGGCCAAAGTTTCTTTCAGCTCCTTCGTCTTCTCATCTTTAGCTTCGGTATGCCGATTACCCTCCTCCTTATGGGAATCCATAAACTCTGTTTGGTCTTTGCATTGTTGAATATGTTCCGAGAGAGATTCTTCCATCCCTGCGAGCCGTTTGCGGAAGGCCGCAAACTCGGCATTTGTTGATTGCGTCGACTCTGCGATCATGGCGAAGTTGACAAGAGCGTGGTGGAGCGTCAAGAAGTATCATACGTTAGTCAAAAAGGGCCGTGATTGATCTAATCGATACAGTGACTTAGTAGATAAAAGTGGTGGACGAATAATAATATTACGGAATCATAACCTCATCCATATCCTCATCATCGTCGTCGTCATCCACTGGCATGACGTCCGATAGCGGGGGAAAATGCTGACCTATATCCACGCCATGGTTACCCTGATTTACCTCTTGGGCATACTCCGCGAGTTGAGCGGCCAACAGTGCCAATTGTGCCTGTAACTGTGCGCGAATACCAGCTTCCCACTCCCTGTCATCATCGTCTTCGTCATTTGTTGTGATCGCTTGATCTGCAGGTGCAGCTGCCGATATGACTGGCGTTGCAATGTCTTGAGATTTCTTGGACAGACTTAATAAGCCTTCACCAAAGTTGATCGTTTTGAGAATGTGCTGGGCAGCTGCATAAGCATCACCAATGTCTCCTGCCGAAGCATCCATGGCTGCGGCACCACCATTCGGAATGGGGGGTGTGAACGGCGCAGGATATCCTGTCGCGAATGGCATCCGCTGCTGTACAGCGGCACCTTTTGTACCGTTTTTAACAAGGGGTGCGTGAGTGAACGGTGATGAACGTGGTTGACTGGAGGAATTTGTCGCCGGTGCGCTGTTGACTGTTTGTGGACGACGCGTGGGACGGCGAGAGATGGTCTTAAAGAAGGCCGATGTAAATAAAGCCAGGCTCTAGACATGTAGGGTAACGCACATTATTGCCCTTGTACTCAGGATTGAGTCTATACTTCCCACTACCACTTTTTTCGAACCTACCCCTTCGAAAAGCTTTCTGTAAAGCCTGGCTTGCAGAAGGTCGAAAGTTAGCCTGGACAGGGTAATGTGCAGCCATCCATGCATACACGTCCTTTGGCGCAATGCCATCGGGATCGTTCGCATCAGCAAGAGCTTCTACAATCATGTCCTCGTAACTTGGAAGGTTATCTTCCGATGTTGTCTGAGTAGGTTCAGAGGATTGTTGTGGGGCTAGATTTTGGTATGATGCCTGGGGAAATGCAGGGGTCACGGGGGGCTGTTGGTAAGGACCGGGTACTGCAGGGGGAGGCGGCGGGTAGGGAAGATGAGGATAGGGCCAAGCATGTTGCGGGTAGTAAGACGCGTGAGGATAAGCATGATAACCATACGGCTGGTGTGGGTAGGCTGTTGGACGCACCGTCGGTGTTGGTACCACCGTTGCAATCGGTTTTGAGGTTGATGCAATTGTCGATATTGCCGTTGTGGTCGTCGCTGACGTCGCCGATACCGACGTCGGTGTCGTCGACCCTTGTTTTTCGGGCGGCTTCAATTTCTCTGCAGATAGAGGCTCATTTTCTGACTTGTCTGACGATTCTTGCGCTTTCTCTGAGGGTTCTTCGGGAGCGACTAGAGAGTCCATCACAGGTGGATCATCGTTCTTTGCATCGTTCTCAGGTGTACCGCTTGCTGACGGTCGACCTTCTATGGTTGCAATAGCAGCATTAATGTCAGCTGGCCACACTGAACTCTTGACATAGAGTGGGACGTGGAATTCAAAGGTTAAACATATTTCGATTATTTGCTGGGGAGGTAGGAGAGCCAGGTAACGTCGTTTGATGTCATGATCCGCAGCTGGAAGTGGCGAAAAGTCAAATAAAATGCATAGACAATGGGCATTCTTCTCTACCTGGTGGATGAGGAAGAGAAGGAAAGAAAGGAATGTTAGCAGTCGCCTGCATCCTTCCGAGGGAGCTGCACAGTTTTTCAGAACAAGGTTCAGATTAGGACTCCGACGCGTGAGCTGAACTCGAATACCGGCAGTTTCCGTGGCTGCCTCACGGCACCAAATAAAGACAATATGCCGGCATTTCGTTTCCCTCCGGAACATTCACTTAAAAATTTATGCGCGCGACGGGACCGAGAGAAGAAAATGTCATAACGTTCCGCAATGATGATCACAAAACAAAAGCGTCTGAGAGAAAAGATATCGAATAGGGTTTGGACCATACAAAATTGGCGTTGTTTTCAGGACTTGGCTTCTTAGCAGAACCTTCTTTTCTTGAATGAGAGATCAAACTTCCCTTGAGGCAAACTTGACAAAGTCCGAGGAAAATATTAATCTAGAGCCAGACCGGCAGCACCGAGAAAGCCGGGCCCTGAAGGTTACTCTGTTGGAATCAGGCTTGCCTATCGGGAGACGGGTGACTGGATGCATGAGAAACTAGAGGACCGAAATACACCAAGTTGAATAGATGCACGCAATTTATACATACGAGACCGCAAGTTTCCGCGCCTCCACAAAGTGCACGCTTACGACATGACAGAAGTAATTGAACGATCCTGACAGGATGATCATCGTGGGGAATTCACTGAAATTCAGCTGGCTGCGAGATTAGTTTTTGCAAAATCGACAAATTCTCCAGTTTCAATAATCATTTTGACATTTGAAACTGGTATGCCTTGGTTATTCCAATATTCGTTGCGAGGCAATATACTGGTAATATGTACAAGGTTTGTTAGAGCAGTGATCCGAGTCTCCAATGATATTGCAATGTATATAGAGACCGTTTTGGATCAGCTGGTCATCCGACATATGGCTTCTTCAGAAGCGCAGTCCTTGTTCTCCTTTAGGTGATTGATCAGGGGAAATCGAAATGAGTGCAGATACAACTTGGCGAATCTGCTCACTGCGGGAGTAGGCTCTCGATGGGCCGACAGCCAATTACAAAAGTTAAATATTGACCGGTTGATCGCGGGCAATTCCTTGAATGTCCAAATTTGAAATTTGTGAAGAGCTGCATCTAAATTTGGAAGTGTTATGGCAAGTTGAATTCTGGAGGTCCCGTTAGACCGCCGGCGAGTTCATTTCTGCTGCTTCCCATCTTGTGGTCGTACTTCCACCTGCTTCCCTCTCGCTCCCGCATCCAGTACCGTCCTTACCCGCTGTGTTTCGTTTTCCCTTCGTTCGTTCGTCTGCGACTTCATTTTGTATCTCGTATCCTCTTCTGCTCCATTTCAAACCGCAACGTTATTCTCGCGGTGTGCAAATCTCGGCTGGCCTATTTCACTCGCCACTTTCCGACCTCTTAGCGAGACTGGTATTACTGCGTTGCTGCGTCAAGCTATACATTTCCTACCCCCTGATAAGTTAATCAACGGTCAAAGATACACTTTGTGCACCCTACGCACTGCCTACATCTCGCCTTGCAGAGCGACGCTGGAATCAGATTGCATCAATCATATTTCGCGTTACAGGTGCCAGTACGTTTCCTCCCGTCCTAGTTCCTTGTCAGCGTATGCATCCTGACTGCCCTGATTTTACCCTATATTGTTTCAGGAACTACACCATTGGATTCCAACCACTCATTTTCTCAACCATATGTCTAAATCTCAGTCTCATCTTCGGATAGACACGTCCGTCTCAACTGTAGCAGGGCCCTCCTCTAGTTCTCGCAGCCAGTCAAGTTTCCAGCCATTGTCTCCTCTTGGTCCCGGCTTCGGAAGCAGAGCGCGTAGTATCTCAAACGCATCGTCATCATCCACCCTGTCGCTGGTTTCCCCGACATCTTCCTCTACAAATGCTTCTTCATCATCCCTTTCCGTCTCAGAAGTTACGTACGCTCCCCACGACTCCCCTTTACGTTCTGCGAGTCTTGACCTTGATGAGACGTTGGGACCCATATCAGATTACGTTCTCGCCATGCATGACTACACTCCGCAACACCAGAACGCGACATGTCTCTCGTTCAGAGCTGGACAAGTTATACATGTACTTAATCGCGATATAAGTGGGTGGTGGGATGGCGAGTTAGAAGGAAGACGAGGATGGTTTCCCAGCAACTACGTTAACTCAAGTGCAGACGAATGTGAGGAAAAGGAAGATGCGACTGGAATTCCGGTGGTGAGCGTGCACCTCTGTACATGATCACGGTGCTAATTCTTCTCATATAGCGCCCGCGAACCCACATGCATAATAAACCTACCGCTTCGGCCAAGTCTTGGTCGTCTTCTACACTACAACATCCACATTCCCTACAAGAGACGTTGGGACCAGACATTGACTCTTACTGTCCCCCACTGATGGTCCCTTTACTTCATGGACTTTCTCTTCTTCAAAACGCTGTTCGTGCCAACCGCGTCAACCATTTTCAGCCTTCCACAGCATGCATTATCTCATGCGTACGCTCCATACTTTCTGCCACGGACACTCTAAGCCGGGACGGTCCCATCCTACTGCAGTTTCCTGTCTTAGCTCAGGAACGCCGAGGTATTCTCGCGGTTCTTGCGTCACTCGTTGCGCAGGCAAAGCGGGCTTCGGAAGGCTACGTACACGATGAGACGCACGAATTCGAAGTTGATGCAATGCTGCGATTAGGCGGACAAGTATTCGCCCATGTCCGGAGATTCCTTGCCGTTGCTGTGCAGTGCGGAGTGGAGCTTCCTGAGCGTCGACATTTCAGTTCAACTTCCGGATCTGTAGATGGGAAAGGACAGACGTGGAATTATCGAAGTCCATTGTACAATGCCTGCGACGATAACGTATCACATCGATTTTCCCCAACATCACGGACACATCCACGCGATGCTCCTGTATCTCCAACCCATTCTCTTCGTGCGAAAAGCATGAGTGAACTTCGTAGTCGGCCAAATGACCATACCGACTATCCCATTCCTATTCTACCTAGTCGGTCACTGGATTCCGGGACACGCCAAGAAAATATGCCAATAGTGCCAACGCGTCCCCTTCGTCGGCACAAGCCCGCCATTAGTTCCTCATCTTCTTCATCGTATTCATCCCTGGAGACTTCTACCACTCCTCCACTGCCCCCCTTTCCCTCTGGTGCTTGCACAACATCACAAGTTATGGAAGCCTTGCGAACTACCCATGATCACTATCTCTCCACCATCGCCGCTTTTATTGGTCACGCACACTCATATTCTCGGTCGTCTCATGCTTCAAGTACGGGTCATATGTATGATCTCGTACGGGAGATAGTGGAGATGGTATGTAAGCTCCTGACGATCGTTGAGGCCATTCTTTCGCACCCCGATGCTCCTTGCAATAGGACAGTTCAACTTAAATCTGCAAAAGAGGGCCTATATCGTGTCACAAGCTCTCTGGCAGAATCTGTTCGACTTTTGAACCTGCCGCTACCTTCTTCAATGACTGACGAGGAGGAGAAGCGGACTCTTTTGCAGTCTGCGACGGGGGCGTTGAAAGCCGGCGCCGACTGTGTCTCAACTGTCAAACTATGTCTTAGCCGATCGCTAGGTGAAAGGCCGTTTATTCTTCAAGTGCCAATGCTAGAAGCACCTGTTCCCCAGTTGTTTAAGCCAGGCGAATGTGGTGGGCACCAGGCTTCAAGGTCGATCAGCATGGTCGAATTGAATGGGTCCCAAACAGATGATGATCGTCCGTCACAGAATGGCGTCCTAGGAGACGAGTCATCAGGGTCCGAGAGTAGTAGTGCCATTTCGAAGACATCTTCGGTCTACTCAGGAATTACAAATTTGACGACACCCGACGGCTCGAAATCTCTGTCTCCTATTGTCGTCTCGCAGTCACCTGTCGAACATGAGCTTGGTTCGCCATCCTCGTATCTCACGACCGAGGCAGATGGAACGACGTGGGAGGGCAGCGTTCACACTCTACCTCGTCAATCGTTGGAAGATAAGATGATTCACGGCGATTTACCTGTTTTGCCATCAGAGGCGTTTCGCCCAACTCCAGAATTTCCTCCTAGTCCTATTGGGTGGCTGTTAAGTCATGACTATGCCCTTGACGACGTTGCATACAATGGCGACGGTCACTTGGTTGGTGCGACTCTTGACGTTTTAGTCGAGAAGATGACACCTCATGACAGTATCGTCGACGCTGCATTCTCCGCTGTTTTCTTCCTTACCTTTCGATTGTTCTGCACGCCCGTTGAACTTACGCAAGCTCTAATCAAACGATATACGCTTGAACCACCTAACGGCATATCAGAACAAGACTTGCAGCTTTGGCACCAGCGTAAAATATCACCCATACGGATGCGCGTGTCAAACTTTATCAAGACTTGGGTAGAACTATACTGGCGTACTGGTGTAGATGACTTGGCGATTCAAGAACTTGTACCATTCGTCTCGGCAACATTACGCAGCACCTTTCAGCAACCAGCGGAACGCATCTTGGAGCTTTTGGACGTCCGTTCAACTACCAACGACCTGGCCATAAGTCCAAAGGGAGGTGACCGTGTGCGTGATCCCAGAATATCAATGAATACCTCGGCCATTGTTCCAACATCTGAAATCCCTCGACCTACTATGACGAAAACTCTTCTGGCGACACTGCGTGCGAAGAACTTTTCGTCGATATCTATCACTGATTTCCATCCCCTGGAATTGGCGCGGCAGCTCACAATCATGGAATGCAACTTGTATTGTGCCATTCAGCCTGAGGAAATATTGGAGAGTGGACAGGAGGGTGCTAAGCATCCTGTCAATGTGAAGGCACTAACGTCTCTCAGTACGGTCATCACCGGATGGGTGGCCGAGAGCATTTTGAACGAACATGATATCAAGAAGCGAACCGCACTTGTCAAGTTCTTCATTAAGGTAGCTGATGTGAGTGGCTTTGTAACTTTGCTTTTCTGATCCCTAATGGACACTCGGCAGCGTTGTAGTTCACTTCATAACTACAGCACGTCGCGCTCGATGTTGGCGGCATTGGACTCATCAACAATATCTCGATTGCGTCAAACATGGATGGTTTGTTTTGGCGTTCTGATTAATCCATCTGATCGTCTCATTGTTACTATCTAGGGCCTACCTCAGAAGAATAGACTTCAGTTAGAAGCTATGCGTCGTCTGGCCGATCATGGACGCAACTACCACGAATATCGGACGAAGCTACGGAATACCGCGCCACCTGCTGTACCTTTTCTTGGTAGGTTCAACCAGTCATATTGTCATGTTTCTGCCGCTTAACGAGATTGTGCTAAGGTTTGTACTTGACTGATGTGACCTTTTGTCGTGAAGGAAACCCATCACATCGCGTATCCCCGTTGAACGCCGATAAAAAACTTCTTAATTTCAATAAGTATCATAAGCTAGCCAGAATTGTGCAAGGTTAGTTTTGATTTCCATGCGATAAAACATCTTATTGAGCTCCTCTCTCCCAGATATGCAACGGTTCCAATTACCATATAATCTGAAGGCCATACCGGAGGTCCAGGAATATCTCAATTATGTCTTTGAGAATTCCCAGCATCATGGAGACCTTCAAGATTTGTATCGTCGGAGGTATGTCCCCTTTCCACAATTTTTCGTGCGATTTGACACTTACTTCCATGGTAGTTTAATGGTCGAACCAAAAGAACCCGCAGATACGCTTCCTTCAGGGGATTTGCGCCATCTTTTTAATTGGCGGTCCCAGCCCCCGTCGAAAGTTTTTACACCGCCGACGCTCGTCACATCTTAATCGTCCGTCCATAGTTGTTGTCTTTATCTTGGTTTATTTTTCCTTTATATGCAGGCTTTTCGTTCTGTTGTCATCCATCTGTTTCTATTAGGTATATCACATTGCATTTAACTGACATTTTATCATTGCTGTATAGACTTTCCTGTTGTGTTTATGACCGGTGAAGTTATTCCATTGTAAATCTTACAGGAGTACCCTACGTTGGTTCGGATCACTCGGATAGAGGTGATATCGCACAGACAGCAATGATCTTTGACTACACCCCAGACGTTCGTTTCTGTAGATATTGTTCTTTGTTCGGTCCTAGTGACTGAGTCCGTGGTCATTCACATGATGTGTCTGTCAAATTACCCATGGATGCCGTGCTTGCCTTAGGAGACCGCATGCTCCCCTCAGGCAGATCCACGCCATCTTTTTGACGACACGAGATTATCGATGGTACCAGTATCCTTATGTGTATGTATAGTATTCGGTATTCGAGGCTCGAAAGCGGGTATAAGACTATTTCCTGCCCACTGAAGCTCGGTCATAGAGACGCGTGATGACGGTGGACTTCAATCGTAATGTGTTGGCGTCATTATCTATCGTTATTCAGCATTCTCAGCAGAATCGAACTAGTCCCGAGGTTGATGATAGCTAATCAAGTGAATTATGTGGGCACTTCGATGGGCTGGCATCGAGTTTTAAAGGAATTGGTTCGAGTCCGATACGCTCTAGTGTGAAAGTCTTGAAATCGATTTTATGTACCGGCTCTTTAATAAGAGACCGTAGACTAACGGTCAGCCTTTAGTGTATGACGAATTTGCACTGTCATCTTTTAAATTATTTGGACACAGAAAAAAAATTCCACACTTATCACTAGATTAGAGACAGAAGATTCCTGAGCTCTGTCGTTCTGAGTATCCTGCCGTACACTTTCCTCGACACCTCCGTCTGACCCGTGCCCATCCAATAAACAGTCGCGGGTGTATCAACTCCTTTTGTGTACTTCTTGTCTCTCGTGGTGGCGTCCCAGAGTATAAAGTGCGGGAACACGTATTCTTCTAGTGAATATGTGTGTCGCTGATAGGACCATACAGACATTCGCCCAGGAGATAAGAATAAATATTGTTATCATTGGTCGTAGACAGTTTGCAGCTGGGAGACTGGATGGAACGTGGCCCTCCGTGGGACGGCGCTAGCAAAACCGGAACAACCGGCAGCAGGTCATCTCCGAGCCTGAGAGTAGTGCCGTTCTTTTAAGGCGTTCTACGACACTTGGCATTGATACCAGCCTTTTGAACCAATCCGCTAGTCCAGTAGGATTCTTTACAGAAGCGGCGACCCTCACGTTCCGTTCCATTGGCCTGAAGGTCGACGAACCAGTAATATCAGCGCGTCAGAACAGAAAAAGAGGTCGAGTAAATGTGTGTTTTCTGATAGTGTCTTATCAGGATGTACCACGGCTAAAATTTACGGTTAACATTTCAACAATTTGAGGAACCGAAAAATTTCCACGCGTCGAATCGTTGGAACCAACTCACTTTACCTCACATTTCTCGCTAAGTAAGTTGCATTCTCAAGCAGGTCTGTCATGATTGTGGCTGACATGTAACACTTATTCCAGAAACCCAACTCAATATACCCATTCGGTTTCTGTTGTTGTTGATCCACCGATGTAGAGAGACGCCGGACATCGACAAGTCAGATAAAAAGGTGTTCCAGAAAATCCGTCATCCCTGGAACGAAGCGCCGCGTAGCTCAAAGCAGAGAAGGTCAAAACGCAGTGTATTTAGATTACGCACAATTTCTCCTTAACAGAACTTGGCGGACACTGCGGCTTTGCAGACTGCAGTGTAGGCCGCAAAAGTTGTGCCAAATTAGCGCGATTGCTGCCGTCTAAGTGAAAGATCTCGTTCTACTCGTCGCCATCATGAAGCAGTCACTAACCATCCCTTCAAAATCCTCTAGTAAGCAACGCGTTAACTCCCGAACCTATGCTGGCGGTCTGTGGATATATTGAGTGACGTAGTAGCCGAAGTTCCGTCCCTTCTTGAGACCATCACGGTCGGGACGGGGAATATGGGGGTATGTCCTTGAAGACACCCCGGGTCCCTTAGGAAAAGGTGTTTTTAGTTACTACTCCAGGTACCAACAAGTGACTTACAAAGTCGAAAACGAACGGTCGGCTCTGGGTGGCGCCAAAAAGCCGGGAGCTTTCCAATATAATATCGTAGACGGGTGATGAGTCGTTACCCGGAGCATGAACGCTCCATCCCTTTGCAGGCGATCTAATATCCCAGAACGACACGACACTATGGCGTGCTGAACCTGCTGCAACATGACTAGAAGAGCCACCACCGCATGAGACAGAATAAATAGGCTCGTACTGCAACGGATCGGAAAGGTACAGGACGGGCAGAAGGGGGGAATGTGATCCTGAGACACTGGGTCCTCTGAGCGCCGACCGGAGGTCGTAGCAGCGGCATTGCCCGTCATACCACCCGGAAACTATGATCTCGGGAGAGGAGCCCCATGGAGCAGCTAGGGGAGCACGACAAATGCCATAAACAGCTGACGAAGGCGTCGTGGCGGATGTGCATGCCTTCATACCTAGGACGATGGTAGGCGTCTGGCTAAGGCCTCCATTTGTAATTGAATGAATAGCCAAAGGAGTGACCGAAGAAGTGCCATATGCGGCATAGGGCGTAGATGACTGCATGCAGAGGTACGACACCCAGCTTCGTTTCTGAAGTTCGACGCCGGAAGAAGTGCAAGGCGACACCGAAAGGTTGGTTAAAGCGGCTAAACCGTCGGAAGAAAGGGACAGAAGCATATTGTTGTCATAGGAAAGGTGTTCAACCACCACTCCGACATGCAAATCCGATAAGTCGCGGGAGAACAATTTCACGGTGTCGTCCTCAAATACGACCTCCTCGATCTCTCCGTTTTGAAAACCGACGAGTAAAGTTTCCTTCAATCCATTGATGAATGTCACCGCTGTGATGTCGCGCCTCTGGCCACTGTGGTTGCTCAGGACAAGGTCTCTCTCGAATTCGACGGAGGATACTTCGTCACTGGCTGATGCGATGAAAGTATAGCAGTATATGGTAGTTCCGCAAGCTACGATGAGCCGGTGGTCGTTGATGGCGAGTACAGGTTGTAGCCTTCCTTTCCAAGGACGAGCAAGGGGTCGTGCGACAAAGTCGCTTCTGCCTCTGGAGCGCCTCCATGAACGGTCGGCCAGCGTGTCATAACGAACATGGAATTTGGAAGACCAGAGTGCCTGTGCAGAGGCAAGACTGTGAGAAGGTCGTGGATGCCTGCGGAGATAATCTGCCCAACCAAAATTATTAACCTAAAAGATACTTCGCAATGAGAAGAGGCAAGGAATAAAATGAAGCATTGGTATAGCTCACAAGGGCTTCCAGTGCCTTACAGGTCCTTGATAAATCGGAGAGCCCGTGGGGTTCAAGCTCTTGGAAGATTGCAATAAGAATGTCGTTGGGCAACTCGAGTAACAGCATTGAATGAGGTCTTAATGGCTAAATTGAAGTGATGGTCAGCTAGCAAATACATCCAAGACTACCCAAATTAACCTCGAATGCAGGGTTGATGAGATGATATCGGAACGAATTAGGTTCGGAAAGTGCCGCGTGTATATTACCGGCAAATAATACTGGGAAATGATACCGGCTAGACACGTTTGGGCGGCTAGTAACTTGGGAGACTTGCTGCCTTTGAGTCAAAGTTTTGATTACTGATTTATCTTGCAGACGTTGAGTTGCCTGTGTCTCCAGTCGCTGAACTGCCAGAAGATCGACGAATATTTTGCCTGCCTGACTGTATTCGGAAATTATGTCCAAAACAGGAAATTGCCCAGGCCCTTCCCCAGATGTCCGATATAGGAGTCTTTTTCCCGACAACGCGTTCCAGGCCGAGCATCAACGCACGATAATTATACCCTCACCTCTTCCGTCTTGCCTTCGTCCTCGCGTCCGTCGTCGACCTACGTCTCGACATGCGACGAGATGTCAGAATACTTCTCGTTGGCGATGGTGTGTACGCAGTATTCTTGACCTGAAGCCACGCTCTGACGACAACAACTGCAGAGGGCGTCGGAAAGAGCACTATAGTGACATCCCTTATAAAAGAGTCATATGTAGCTCATGTACGGCGTCTTCGTTTTTCTGCTGATTGATAACTAAGTTTTGCATGACATATAGGTCCAACATATCGTTCCAGAAGTGACAATACCACCAGAGGTTACTCCGGAAAACGTCACTACTTATATTGTCGATTCAGGAGGTGCTACACTTGTTTCTACAGACCGAAATTCATCGTGTTTACTCTCCATTGCCAGCTGGACCGCAGGATCGCTCACACCTCGAGGCAGAGATACGAAAAGCGCACGTTATCTGTGTTGTATACTCTATTGACAATCCCAACTCTTTCGATCGAATACCGACCTATTGGCTGCCCCATTTTCGACAGCTTGGTGTAAATGTGAGGAAAACGTCCTTCCAATCCTACTCTCTGGTTTTCATGGCCATGTCAAGGTTCCCGTTATTCTGGTTGGTAATAAAATCGATTTGCGTGGCGGTGAGGTAACAAACGAGGCTTTGGAGGATGAGATCATTCCCATTATGAACGAATTCAAGGTCCGTGCTCGCACGCATTGTATCGCGTTCTCTTTTGACCGCAAGTGAACTAGGAAGTGGAGACATGCGTGGAATGCTCAGCTAAGATGCCATTGAACGTGTCTGAGGTCTTCTATTTTGCTCAGAAGGCCGTTCTCCATCCCACAGCTCCACTTTACGACTCCAGAGATCACGTACGCGTCCGCTTTTTATGTTGATGTTTCTTACGCCTAAGCAGGTCCTCAAACCCGCATGTATCAAAGCTCTGAGACGAATATTCAAACTCTGTGATACCGACAAAGATGGAATTTTGGATCCTGCAGAGCTCAACGAATTCCAGGTGCGACCATTTCGTGTGTCACAAGGATTATGCTCATGGTGTGATCTGGACAGCGGAAATGTTTCGATGCACCCCTGCAACTTCAAGAATTAGAAGGAATAAGAGAGATGGTTCGAGAACATGCTGAAGGTGGTGTTCGTGACGGCGGACTCACTGAAGACGGATTTCTATATCTGCACACAATATTTATCCAGCGTGGTCGTCTGGAAACAACATGGACGGTACTTAGAAAGTTTGGGTATGCAGAAGACCTTCGTCTAACAGAAGCATTCCTATCACCCAAGTTTGTCCTCCCCGCCGTTTGATCTCACCATCGCAGGAAGCTCAGCGGCTATTACTCTAGATTTGACGTTCCCCCGGACTGTTCCGTCGAATTGAGTCCGTTGGGGTATCAGTTTCTTACCGACCTTTTCGAAACGTGTGACAAGGTAGATTTAATGATGTATGAGTGCATTCATGCTGACTGTTAATAGGATCAAGATGGTGCCCTCAAATCATCTGAATTGGAAGCAGTATTCAGTACCACGCCGGGTAACCCGTGGGCAACACAGAAATTCCCAGACACCACACTTACTGATGATACCGGCGCTGTCACTCTGCAAGGCTGGCTGGCTCAGTGGAGGTGAGTGTTCATCGCGAAATGTGATGATTCGCAATGACGAGAAACAGCATGACAACCCTTCTCGATCATAAGACAACATTGGCATACCTTGCCTACCTCGGCTATCCTGATGAACCTCGTACAAGTGCCTTGCAGATAACCAGGGCTCGAAAGGTTGATCGGCGGAAAGGAAAGGTTTCGAGAAACGTCTTCCTGTGCTATCTTTGCGGTGCCGCAGGCTCAGGGAAGACCTCGTTGTTGAGAGCGTTCATTGGGAAGCCATTTCGTGAGACCTATGAACCAACGACGAAGCCCATTAGCGTCGTCAATGCGGTGGATATTGATGGATCAGAGAAGTACCTTGTGGTAAGCTCGTGTTTGTACTCGTGTCTTCTTAATTTCAGTGTGTTAAGTGCATGTTAGTTACAGGAATTTGGTTCGAAATATGAAGCAGAAACCCTTCGAAATTCGAAGAAAACGGACTTGGTAGACGTCATTGTCTATGTTCATGATTCAAGTGATACGAACTCTTTTTCGTATATCAGCAATCTTCGGGTGCGTACATCCCGGGCTTCTCAGTCTCCCGTCTCTTGCTCACTATTGCAATATAGCAACAATACAGCCTTGACCATATACCGACTCTATTTGTAGCGACAAAATCTGACCTGGATTTGGCACAACAGGTATAAAATAGCAAATTCCGTTCATGGCCCAATCGGCTTTAACACAGATATTTACAGCGGCATGAGGTCCAACCAGACGTATATTGCAGACGACTGGGACTTCAAGTCCCCGTTTCTGTTAGCGTCAAAACCGGCCAGATCGCAGACGTGTACCATGCTGTGTGCGGTATTGCCATGAATCCGTGCGTTCCATTTTACGCGTGGCATCTGATATCACGCTGATAATCATGCTTAGCTATAAATCGATACCAGGAGGCGCCGACCGTGCACTGTCGTCGACTGCGCGGCTAAGATGGTATGTTACGTTGACCGCGCTGCTAGGTGGATGTACGGCAGGTCTTGTGATGTTGTATCGGAATCTTCTTCGCCCAGCTGGGTTTCCTCACTGGACGACACACTGGGCAACCTGGTTGCTGGGTAGACGAGAGAGCTGAGAAATATACTTAATTTGTTTAATAAAGATTTCATTGCTCAATATACTGCGAGCGTCTGAACGAGAAGAGGAAGCAGGCCTTGAGACTGAGTCATGGCCAACACGTGTCGGCAACCGGTCACAGCGATGTCACCACATTTGGCATAAGATCCGTTTCTGATTATACACTTTCAGGTGCAACAAGCGATTTTCCTCATTGTTGTTGTGACGGCCACTTTCTGACGTTGCTACTGCTCACCTCAGTATTTCTGAAGGTGTCGCGTCTTTCTGAACTCAAACGAACCAGCATCCTTTGATTATATTGTCAGGCTTGAACTATTGAGTGTCATCACCATGGATGAAGACATGTATTTCGAGGCGGCCCCCGTTTCTCTGTCGCAAGCTCAAGACGATCCATTTCAGCACCAGCACAATAATGGCTTGGATCCCCACAGGAAAATGCTGTGAGTCCGCCTGTTCTTCCCCCCTCTCTCTTTGGTCATTTAAGGGGGCCCTCTTTCTTATTGCAGGGACTTGGTCTTTGTCCAAGATTGCACTGGCAGCCAAGGCAGCTACATCTCTTCCGCTACCAAGAACATCGAGCAAATTTGCGGCGCCATCTATGAGTCTGGACGACTACAAGCATTAGAGGACCTTCGAGTTGGCTTGGTCGCCTTCCGGGACCATCCCCCACAGGATCACACATACATCGTCAGGAACTTTGGGTTCTCCTCGGATATTAGCAAGGTGCACAAGAACCTCTCTGGCCTCTATGCTTCCGGAGGTGGTGACGGCCCGGAAGCTGTCACCGCTGCCATGGTCGAGGCTCTCAATATGGATTGGCGAGAGAACGCGAGTAAGATGGTCGTCCTCATTGCTGATGCCCCTCCTCATGGCATTGGGGAGTACGGAGACGGTATGACCTATTCACCTATCCTTAATTAATGCTCATTTTCTTTCGAGGCTTCGACGACGGATCGCCGGATGGGAACGATCCTCTTGTCATCGCACGCTTGATGGCCAGCCGTGGAATTACCCTGGTATGTCACGCTGTGATCTTAAAAGATGTTCTTTCGTCAAATTAATTTTCATTAGTTCTTTGTTGCTTGTGAACCTGCGCTTAGTGGATATCAGGTATGTAACCCAACGCACGTCTGCTTACTGATCCTCAGGTGGGCCCCCATAGTATGCAACCGATTTCTACAGAGCAATAACCAACATCACCTCCGGGTTGATGTTACCGTTGACCACAGCAGACCTGCTTTCCCATGCCATCGTCGGTAGTGTTCTCGAGAACCTCGACATGGACAGATTGGTGCGCGAAGTGGGGCATGCTGTTGCTCAACGGATCATTGGTAACAACGAGAGTGTGGACGATGTGGCTAGAGAGCTGCATGAAAAGCTGCTCCTGCGGAATGAGAGTACGAAGAAAGTGGTTATAGAGAGCATCTACAAGGAGTCGGAAGAGTCCCGACATAATGTTGCTGTCTTCACCGAAGCTCCTTCGCTAGCAGAAGCCCGTCTGCTGTTGAAGAAGGTGAGTGTATCACCCATCCTTTGATAGAGACGACTCAGAATGTATTTTCAAGGTGAATGGAACTCGTTTCACAGATAAATATCTTTCAGCTCGCGGAACTCTAGCGAGACACAGTTATTCTTCGTATGTTCCAGCAACACCCCCGCGCTCTCCGCTTAGATCGCCTTCGACGTCACCCTCCTCGAAGGGATTCATGACGGGCTCACCGCCACGCAAGGTAGTCACTGATTTTGCAGCCTTTGGCGCTCCAGCAAATGCCAGTGTCTTCGGCACTGCGGTCGCATCAACGCCTTTCTCGCTGGCTGGTGGGAAAGCAGCATTTGGCGGAATGCGTTCTGGGCGTGGACGTGGAGTCTTCGATGATGACGATGACGACGACGACGACGGCAGACAAAAGGTAGAATTGAGAGAAGACTCTATCACCCTTGATCAGGTAGGCATTCATAATTTATTATTCAGATACAAAATCTCATTTACTCAAGGCCCGACGCATCGCTTTGCAAAGCGCCTGGAGGGGTGCAGGTATCTGATTTGTGTTCGTGAAGTGTTTTCTGATTTATCTTCTCTTGTCATTTGCAACTCACGACCCATCTTCCTCGCATGCATGCACGTTTCTTCTTGTCTAGTCCTAGTAATGTTTTAGAATTCCATCACCTGTTCACGTTCTTCCCTTTCAGTTCAGATTGCTCGTTGACTGTTAGGCCTTAATTCGGAACCTTGTAATAGTAATCGTGTCAAATATAATCCATTACTGTAAAACAAACAACTGCAAGTCCATTGTGAACGAATGGAAAGATTTACGGTGGAGATTCTCTTCGTTTCCGCTTCTTGCCTACCCAGACCTTATCAAATTGTCCTGCATCGTCAGCGGCATCTGAAGTATGGTCAGATACCCGTATTTTCCGTCGTTTCTTTCCTTCTACTTCCTTCGAGTCGTCTGAATTTGTAGGATTCTCGGATTTGTTTCTTTCCTCCTCCTTTTGACGCGCTTCTCTTTCCAAGGCCCTCAGCTCTTTCCTTAGCCGCTTCCATTCATCCTTCGTGACATCACCGTCAGCCAGTTTCTCTAGCTTCCGACGTTTCCTCTCCCGCTTCTCATGCTTGGCTAATTTCGCGGCTTTCTTCTCCGCTTTCCGTAGTCTTCTCTCCCTTTTTTCCTTGTCATCTTCCTTGCACTCCGGCTTCTCCGCTACCTCGTCAACTCTTTTCCTCTTCTTTGAGTTTGACTGTATGTCCACATCAACCTCCTTCGATTCCTGTTCTACTAAAGGTACCGTCCCCACGTCTGTCTCCGATTTGGAAGAAATGGTATCGGGACCCAAAACAGGCCCTCGGAAGAATCTGGCATAAAGACCGCGCTTAGCTGCTTCGCGTTTTGCCATGGCTAATAAACTGGGTCGTGGCGTGAGGTCGGAATCTGGCGTGCTAGTTCCAGATGAAGAAACAACCGTTCCACCTAGAGGTCTTCGGTTGCACAGTATTCCAGTTGTCGTTCGCTTCAGCGTTAACGTAGCCTCAGTAGATACAACCTGAGATAAATGAGCACTGAGCTAGTGAAGCAAACATAAGATCTCACATTTTCACTTTCATCGTTATCATCGCTAGATATCTTGACTTTAATAGAATTTGCTGCAGCTGAGAACAAGCTGTTCACGGAGTTCAGTCAAGTCACGACGAGAAAATAATGTATTCTTACTGATCCCAGAACGGAAAAGCTTCGTCGCGGTCTTTTCCTATACCTGACAGGGTCTTCTTTTGATTGACGACAACTGGCCGCGTTATTGCACCTTGACGCAGGCCCGTTCCCTTGCCAGACCATCCTTGGGAGACAAGAAACGAGTGCCCATCCAAAGGCATTAGTGAGTTGACGAAGGAAATTCTGTCACGTTGTCACACATACTGTAACGGATTTTCCAGAATGTACGGATGACGGACCGCATCACCGAACACTCCCAAATTGAACCATGACCTCCACGGATGCTACTCCGAGTCGCAACATTGTCATCATTGGTGCAGGAATCATTGGATGCTCCACGGCCTACTACCTCTCTCGCCATCCTTCATTCTCGCCTTCTACTACTGTCCGCATTATCGAAGCATCAATCAATGGTCCTGCTCAGGGTGCCTCCGGCAAAGCAGGCGGATTGATAGCCCAATGGGCTTATCCAAAGGAACTGGTGGATGTATCCTTTGCAGAACACGTCAAACTTGCGAAGAAGCATAACGGCAAAGAACGATGGGGCTGGAGATACGTCGAAACCGGCAGCTGGGAAGGCAGAGGACTTTTGAGCGAGGAGAGCGGATCCGGTGTAGGCAAGGGCGGGAAAAGGAAAAGCTTAGAGAAGACGCTCGGACTCGACTGTGCTGTTTCTCAAACGGAACGCAAGTCTAAAGGTCTACCGGACGATCTGCTCTGGGTCAGAGATAGTCTCACTGATGCATATTCGCCCATGGCTGCCACAGGGGAAACGGCCCAGGTATTTCCATATCAATTCACGACAAGTATGTTGGATCTTGCCAAAGAAAAGGGTGTCGAGTTTATTTCCGGAAAAGTTACTACAATCAAACAGCTCGACGGTCGAATTACTGGAGTGGTTTATGTCAAACCAGGGAGCCAAGAGCAGGTCGAAATTCATGCAACCGATGTTATCCTCTGCGCGGGAGCCTGGTCGCCATCTCTTGTCCCTGGACTTCCCGTTACTGGAACACGCGCACACAGTATTACCATTCGGGCCGCTCCCGGTACCACCATTGCGCCATATGCTTTGTTCACAGAGATTTCCTTACACCAGGTCGACAAAAACGTGAAGAGAGTAACTCCAGAGATATACGCCCGCCCAAATAATGAGGTGTATGCTTGCGGTCCGGGCGACGATTCTGCTCTCCCGGAGACTGTGGACGGCGTTGAAATAGACGAGGCTGCATGCGAAAGCATTCGGAAGCACGTCAGTTCTATCTCTAAGGAGCTAAGTGAGGGGACGGTGGAAAGGCGACAAGCCTGTTTCCTTCCAATTGTCAAGTACAACAGCGACCCCCTCGTTGGGGCCGCGACGAAGATCGCTAACGGTCTATTCATCGCGGCTGGCCATACATGCTGGGCAAGTCCTTCCCTTCCTTTTTTTCCTATTACCTTTATCAACGCTCTATTACTAGGGGATCTGCAACGCTCCAGGCACTGCAAAAGCTATTAGTGAGCTCGTTATGGATGGCAAGATCCGGTGTGGAAATTTGAAGAAATTGGACCCCTCGAGATTCTCTTAATAGGTCCAGGCCTGTAATAAATGTATATGAAGTGTACAGTTGTTATTGCTTCAATTTTGAGTCTCGTACGTTTATAACTCTCGTTCATTGCATAGCGTGCTTATGCAGGATTCACATAAACTAGGTCCCAGTGCGTTCTCTTGAGCAGAAGCCAGTGACCTTCGTTGGGGTTTTCAATGTAAACGCATAAATACTGCAGGTAAGGCAGTAACGAATGGACCACAGCTGGAGGTATGCAGTATTACATCTTGGCTTCTCTCCCTTTCAGAGACCTGGCACGCTCACGCAGTACACGTCTAAGCAGTTTTCCGCTAGGATTCTTTGGTATCACCGAGACGAATTCAACTCCGCCCTTGAGATGTTTGTAGTTGACCTTATTAGAGGCAACATGCTTTCAAATAGTGTTCAAATCTCAAACATCCGCCAAAAAGAATTGGCAGAAAACATACTTTCATGATGGAATCCTTGATTTGAGGGCCTCGTTCTAGAACCTTGGACCTTGCCTCTTCTGTTAAGACGACGAATGCCAGCGGGACTTCTCCGCCTACAGAGGACCATTAGTCAGGTAGAACCATGGCAGGGAGCAGAAGACAGACTGTATTCGTCTGGAATTCCTACAACACAAGCATCGGAAACATCTGGATGATCTAGAATACATCCCTCGAGCTCCGCGGGCGCTACTTGAAAGCCTCTGACTTTCATGATTTCCTGTAAAAGACGCCAATTCAGGAGCCTGGAATAGATGTCGCGGACCAAGAATGCTGCAAACCTTCATACGATCAAGGATCCAGAGCTCGGCATTTTTATCAACTTTCGCTTCATCGCCGGTGCGTACCCACCCGTCCATAAATGTGTCCTTGGATCTGATGCATTGCTTTATTTAGTTTTGGCAAAACGGATCTAGTCGAGCTATACTGACGCCTGTGCATCATTCTGGTACCGCAGTGCGTTCGACGGCGACCAAGTGACCAACTCACCCGGCTCGTTGTAATGGGCGAGAGAACCATCCGATTTTACTACCTTCGCCACCACTCCAGGAAGTAACTGACCTCCGCCTGAAAACGTTAAGAACGACAGGTCACGACATGATTATGAGACGCATTACTTCCGGAGGTTCCGCGTTTACGAGTAATCGGCCATGAGGATGTCACTGTACAAGTCTCGGTCATGCCTGATGATTTGTCGGCGACATACACTTTGGAGTAAAAGACAAGTACCATAGGACTGGCCGATGTGTGCATCGGGTAACAGTTGAAATAACTGCTCATTTACTTCTCGGGAAAGCGGTGCAGCTCCAACCATGATCATCCTAACCATTTGCAGTTTCTCTTTATATTGTTTAACCACGGGATGCTGAGATAGACTAGTGAGTGAAGATCATTCCGTGAGAAAATCGCGGCTGACCTTGCATAACAGGACAGCCTGTGGCGGAACAAGCCTAGTGGAAAATTTACGTGCCGGCGCCAGTTAGTACCCGAGAAGACTTACATCAAATGTGTAACACGATGACGGATAATACTATCCAACATCCCAATGAAGTTGTATTTTGGAACGATTACCACAGACATCTGCCCTGGTCGTCAGTCCGAGGAGTTAAGTGCCAGATAAGATTATTGGCCCCGCTCACTCCACAAAATAGAATGAAATGCAGCTAATTGGGACACTGTCAGACGAGCAGAGGATGACCACAGAACCTTACATTCACAACCAAACCGTAAATATCTGCACGAAAGTGAGTAAGCGTGAAACGCGGTCGATTCCGCACTTACGATATAACGGGAGTACTATGAGAATTTGTGACGAGATGTTGCATATACCGTTTTGTGAGATTGGCACTCACCACACATAGCAATATCACCCGGTCTGTATCTTCTATCCTCCCATGAGGTGTATTCCTCGCTAACTCTGTTATGGATGGCCATTTGTATAACGTTCGTTATTACTGAGAAATGTGGTATTGCAACGGCCTGAGTACTGGGAGGTCAATATTCGCCGCGGTGATCTCGCATCATGATCACGTCTTACCTTTGGTTTTCCTGTTGTGCCTATATAGTTTCAGAATCAAAAGAAGGCAACGTCGCGTAAGGGCGAATGGGGACATTGTACCTGAAGAAAAACTCAGAAAAGCAAGTTTTGTCTTTCCGCTTATCTTGTTTTCAGTGTAGGTAAGTGGCTTTGATAGGCCTAGCGCCACCAACTCGTGCAAAGTGACATAAGAGGAATTAGTGGGGTTGGATTGAGTGCGCGTGCCAAGGAGGACGATCCGTTCGAGCAGGACTCCACCATTAATAGCCTGGGCTGCTGATACTGCGACGTTAAGTGCATCTGGATGCACGATGATAAGGACTGCTTTGCTGATCTCGAGTTGGTATCTTAACTCTGGAGCTGTATAGTCGGGATTAGCCCCAGATATGACACCACCAATTCTGTGAACGGCCCATATGACTATAGGATAATCTTGAACAGGGAAATTTTCAAAACGGTATCGCTCAGGAATCGAGGGGATCCTACCGATATGGTTGCGGCTGAATATGAGCACTACCCATGACATTGAATTCGGCACAATTCTCAAATTAGAAAGATATTTGTACCAACATCATCCTCGCCTGCAGATGGATATGATTATTTGATGAGCCGAATGATATGTATCGGAAACTTTCATCGTACCGATACAGTATCGATGCACCAGTCCATTAGCCAGAGCACTTGTACGTGAACGGACCTAGGAGAAACATGTCGTCGCCGAACCATGTATCTGATTGCACACTTGCCTCTTCTAAACACATCGTCCGTCCACTGGTATCTTCTATCAACCATGGCGTCCCTTTTTTCTCTATTGGCTTGGCTACATGATGATGCCCGTCGAGGAAGAATTGCGGAATGGAAAGATTATCGGGAACAGCTGGTAATCTAACAGGAGCACGTATCTCGGTCATGGTTGAGTTCCGAAAAGTCGGTCTCTACCCATAGTGTTGTCTTTGTTGATCTCCGGAGTATGAGCGTCCTTCTGTTGGATAAGGTGAGGGAATCCGGGCCGTTAAACTTGAGAAATAACGTGTATTATTACATTTTCCCCACATGCCACCCCACATGATGATCGGGTGAGACTAAACATAAGTTACAACTTCTCCGCTTGGAATTTACTCATAACTTCGCCGTTGGAGCATGATATACAGTCTTGGACTGCTCGCGGAACTGCCTCCGTAGAATTTTTCCACTGGCAGTCTTGGGAATACTAGGAACGAATCTTACATCAGTGAGGTGCTTATACCTGACTTTGTTTCTTGAGACATGCTGCACCAGTGTCGTAAACTCGTGGTCACGGAGTAAAATTGAAGAATTACTTACCTGTAGTATAGATTGTTTGATAGCTCTGGAAGCGAACGGATTCTGTCGAATACGCTTGTTCGCATCCGACGACAGCGTAACAAAGGCTAACGGAGCTTCCCCAGCTGTGGTAGAGTGAACTCGGGGATCATTTACTAGAGAAAGTCGGACTTACAGTAATCATGAGGAACACCAATGACACACGATTCAACGACATCCGGGTGATCTAATAGACAACCTTCCAGCTCCGCAGGTGCGACCTGATAGCCGTTCACTTTGATGAATTCCTGTTTTAATGATTGATAATTTTGAAGAAGATAAGAGTTGGTGTCACACCTTTATGCGGTCAACGATGTAAACCTCTCGGTCTTTTGTTAAAATAACCTCGTCACCTGTACGCACCCATCTGGAAAATCGATGATTATTTGAGTGATCTTAACCGTATAGATTCGCATACCCGTCACGGAAGGTTTCGAGGGTGCTTCATCTGACAATTCATCCTGGGAAATGGATGCAAAACGATGGTTTCACGTACGCTTCTTCATTGTCCAGATAGCCGAGAGCCATATTGGGGCATCGAACTTCCAATTCCCCGGGCTCCCCATGTCGAACAAAAGTACCGTCGAACTTCACGATGCGCGCTTCGACCCCCGGCAAGAGCCTTCCCGCGCCTGTGAGATATACGTTGTTAATAAGGTACGAGCCATGTAAGGATAGGGCACCCTACTCCCGACCGGACCTCTCTGTTGCTCAAAAGGCACTGTGGCAAGTACCGCAGGTGTCTCGGTGGTACCTTGACATAAACATATTAGCAGAAATTCTTGATATCTCGGGAACAGTTAACCATATGCCTGTCCGATTTGAGCAGAGGGGAAGACGTTGAAAAGAAGGGCATTAATCTCCTTGGTCATGGGAGCAGCGCCAACGATTACACATTTTACACTGGACATGTCGTACAATTTCACCGCCGAATGCTTCCCTGCGAATTAGTACTTGGTGTACGGATGAAATACAGACCGTTTTTCACACCTTGCATAATGCAACAGCTTGCGGAGGTACGATTCTATAAAAAATAGTTAGGGGTGGGAAAAATGTGACACCATTGACGGACACTAGATCTGTTATTCGATAGCGTACGATACTTTGCAACATTTTGACAAAGTCAAAGCGACCAACAACGATTACGGACATCTAGACAGTTTACCTTAGTCTCAGCACTATAAAGAGCAGAACACAAATTTTCTACCCCGCAAAACACTGGTAAATGCATCTGCATGTGTGCAGTTCAGCAGTTCTGCCCATCACAGTAGAGTGAAATATATGCTAACCGATAGAATAAGGCCAGCGACATCTAAGCGGTGTTAGTGACAGGGCATTTCGTCTTATTCAATACGCTTCTTACGAAAGAAAGGTAGCACTGGCACTAGTGAGCATATGAACGGTCTGGATGAGTAAATTTGGCACACCTCCAAGTAAACTATCCCCGCATCTGAATCCTCGGGACGCTCCTTTATGGTACGTGTACACTTGGTGATGTATTGCTAGCTGAACTAAATTAGCAATGATAGCGCGGTGTGAGATTTTAACAGCCTAACTCTTTGCGTCAGTCATCATAGGCACGGGGGACATAGATGTTTCACCTTTGGCTTTCCGGTCGTCCCGCTACTGAGCATCAGTAGGGCCAGTTTAGTACTGCCTTCCCCGGGCTTCAGAGGCTTCGGGGAGAACGAATATTGATTTGTCAAGGCCTCCGATATTAGTACAGGGACACTGTATAAGTGATCATGTTCACAATCATCAAGTAAGATGATGCGTGTCGGGGGGAAGTTGCATTTCCGAGCAGCCGTTTGTGCGGTAATTACCGCAGCGGAATGTACTATGATGAAAGAAGCCCTGGTGATCTGAAGCTGATAACATAGTTCCTCCGGCGTCATTCCAGGGTTGGCCGGGCTACATATGGGCTGTTTCAGAACGTCGTGGCACGCTACCAAAATGAAAGAGGCAGCCTTACGTGACAATACCGCCGATCCGATGGACCGACCAAGTCGCAACAGCGTAGTCTAGGTGTTTCGAGTATTAGTCTCAATGACTGGCGTTGAGCGACAAGGACAGGCCAAATGGTACTGACCAACATGATTGGGACTGCAAATCAGTACTGGAAACCAGCTATTCGTAAGTTCGTCTTCCAGAAAGGTATTCATGACCAACTTACCGACGTCGTTGTCAGCTACGCGTAGTTTATGACGTTCAGTCCAGAAATATTATCATCAAGCAGAAAACTGACAAAGGTTATATCTGGTATTTAATGCGGCGGCCAGCAAGTCGGTACGAAGCTTGACCTGAGTGACAGTCAGTGAATTTCGAGATGAGAGACAACGGTAAGGACACTCACTTCGTCAAAACTGACAATTTGGCCTGAATCATTATCTGTAAAACACGGCGTGTCACCTCGTTGCGGTCGTAAAGGATGCTGGCAGTCCAGCATAAACTGGGAGACGGATAAATTATCAGGAATCGTTAAGGAAGCCTCCAAGTCCGTCGTAGACGCCATATATAAGAACAGAAGTGACGGAGAGGAAGAAAGGGCGACACGAGCTATTGGCGCCGACAGGAGATTTATATTACTGCTCCAGTCGTCTGTGCTTGGTTCGGCGGCACCGGAGGAGGCTAAGGGCCTGTAACGCGAGGGACGATTGGAGAGATTTTGGTAGTAAGGTGGATTCTTTGTAATGGATCCGAGCACCGTTGGATATACTTCTCAGATATCTTTATCCCTGCAGGCTACTCAATCCGATTGACGGAAGAAGCCATGCAGCGAGATGCAGGCTCTGGTCTGGATCTAAATACGAGCGGAATGCAGTCACGGTTTCGAAATGCTGATGGCAATGTCGGGCTTCTAGGTAGCCAAGACCCGGCGTTTGAATTTTAGCCGGTCCGGCATTCAATCATTTCTGACCAAAAGTCAGGAACGATTGCTGGATTGTCATGCAATATTGAGTCGGAGCCCGTCGGGTACATGTATACTTGTTACATCTGATGCCGGAGGATCTGATAGAAAAGGCAAACATTAGTATGCGATGGCAACAGGGCTCGAATCACTTCCAGATCCACCAGACTCCTTACCTTGATGCGCCGGATTAACTTGTTAAAGAGGAGGCAACTTGTTGTGACATTAATTCTTCTGCAAGGGGATCCGGCCTTTTGATCGTAAAAGCATCAGACGCTTCGCTAACTGATCAGACGGTCCTCATGGCAATTGCAAATACTATCAAGATTCGAGCCATCGACGAATATCGATATCCAGCTGGATAGCTCCGAACCCGAGTCTTGGGAATGAGATAGAGATGTAAGGATGAAGCCAATCGAAGCTTCGTTCTTGCTCCGCAATCTATAAAAATTGCAATTGTCGGTCAACGATGAGAACTGTATTCAGTGTAAAGCGAGGTATGTCAACAGCCGCCTCAATGCAGTCCCCATTTTAAGCAAAGCCAGCTCATATGGGGGGGTGGCAATAAGCAACGGCGCTCAGTGCGGAAGCGCAACCAGTTATGCGAGATCACCGCAAGCGCAAGATCCCCGGAACCGTGTAGATCAGTACCTTTTTGGATCCGCTAAAAGCCAGTTGGGAAAAGAACATTGAACCAAGGGTCTTTCATGAGCGAGTGTCGCTAAGGCCAAGACAGCTTGGGAGAGTACATACATCGATTCATATAGAGGTCGATGTGTGAGTCAAAAAGGTAAATCGAAAGTACGTTAGGCACTTCCTTCCGGCAGCGAACCGGTGACCGGTAACTTTGTAGGAAGCTGGGATCTCCGTGTAAAAATCGAACTTCATTGAAGGCTATGGTGATGTGTCAGGCCCAAACCCCAGAGACGGCCAAGCGCTCTCAGGCCGAAGGAAGTGTGATATGACCTATAATGGCACCCATTACTATGTAGACCCAAGTGTACAAACAATCAGAAAGGCTTACTTACATTCAGAGTCTAGCCCATGCGGGTTTGAGGAACTATACGAATGCTTTTACACATGTTGTCGGCCTCGGGCACTGACTCAACGTCATCGTAGCGCTAGACAGGACCCACTCAAAGATGGTCAGCAACTCGGTGGGCCACTGAGTACTTTGAGTACCGCCATCTCAAATACCCCGATATTAGCATTGTATCCGTAATGTCCACGAGAACACGAAAACGAATTGAACCGAATTCGATGGCAGTTGAGATCACAGGTGTTTATTCTGAGACTAGAAGACATACCACATCCATGGTAAACGGTACTTCCGCGGAGGAGACGAGGCAGTTGCCTTTCAAGTATTCAACCTCAGCGAATGTCTTCTTTGTTCGGGTTGACGAAGAGATATGATGGATGAAAATTTTCAAGTAGAAAGTGGGAACCCTAGGAATGTCTGCGACACGATCTCATGCGCAGAATAGTTGGACATTCAACACTGAGTCGACAAGGTGACGGTTCCAGCCGGGATCAAAGCACGTTGCCATACAAGAGCCGACGGGACTGCAATGAGCCGTAGGCTCATGGTTCTTGCATGTCATAGAAGTCACAGTCGTGCCAACTCGGTGGCTTCCTTATCTACGGCAAATGTTGCCCTATGTTCACTCCACCATCGGATAACAAACTCCTTCTCACCATCGACACCTCCCACACGATGAATAATCTCTTCTGCCAGTTTTTCAACCTCCTCCATGCGATCATTGGCACTGACAGGTGGTCCGATGCCCTTCCCTTGGCTCCCACACAAAACGCGTCTAACCTCCACCAAAATTCTCTCAAGCATCGGTACACCTCGGACAGCGGACACGCATGATATCAACCCGAGTCTCAGCCTCTTCGCCTTTTTCTCGTCTGTCCGAGTTTGCCTGATCTCGCGGATAAGAGAATCAACCGGGAACCATCCTAGCGCAGAATCACCACTCTCGCACGCGCACCGGACGAGTGTTGAGAAGGCCAAACATAATTGATGCGTGTCTAGGCCACCGTCGCCAGAATTATCAACCAGACACTGTGTGTAAAACGGCACCATGCGTTTGACGCTGTCCTTGCCGTTGCTCAAGACAGCGAGCACAACTGAATGTGCTGATTCGTAGGTTTCTCGATGGCGCGGTACGCAGAGGTGAGCCTCACAAAGAGGCCATACATTCCGCTCTATACACTCTGCGCTGAGCACCGGAATCAACTGTTCAATACATGCCAGCACCAAGGCCTTCTTCGCGAGAACAAACTCTGCTGTATCTTTAGAGTTAGTATTGTTGTCCTGGAGCTCATATACAAACTTCTCCCCCTCTTCATCATCTTGACTGGCAACGATATCCAACGCAAGATACACCGTCTTTTTCAACTCCTTGAATCCATCTCCAGAGGCAGTGATACCTCCAAACTGTTGTATCACGAACGCTAGATGGGAGAGCGCGAAGAGGGTCGTCAGAGCAATTGAAGTGGTTGCCGAAGTCGGGGGTACATATATGACGGAAGATAGCACAGATTCGGTGATCATAATTGTTGAAAAGAGAAGAGTTTTGAGCGTCAGCCAGGGTAGTACTGTGGATTCGGGTTCCTGTAGACATGCTCGGTAATCCGTTTCAACGTGGGAACATATTTCACGCAGTGTAGTGAGTGTGGCTTGTGCGGTCACAAGACCATCTTTCGGCCGCGAGTCCAAAAGGAGAGAGTGGGCAAGACTGGATAATTTTGAGAGTGGTGCGATGGAGTCCATTATCGGCGATTCGGGTTGCTTTAATTATAAATGGGGTGAGCACTGTTAATGTCCGAATAAATGAGAAAAGTTTGGATGATCTGAAGAGGTCGACAATCGTTCCTCTTATTATTGTAAGAGAATTCCCCATGTGTGTCGGGTATAGAGAGACGGGTAATGAAACTTACCGGTGGTGAGGACAGGAACTTGCCAGCAAGAAAGGCAGTCGATATCGTTGCCGTCAATAACTGCGATAATATTTCCAAAGGTAGGGCCTTAAGCTTCTCTTCGGAAACCAGAGGAAGGGAGCGAGAAGAAAGTATCAACGCGATGGACAGCAGGTCGACTAAAGAAAGCGTAAGTAGGTATATATGATAATAAAAGGTTTACTCACCATCTCCCTGGGGCTGGAACTCCTTCTCCCATTCTCCAGTACCACTCGGTGAAGGAAGAGGAAACATATCATACTTGTAAAGGTCCATGACCTCGGCTAATGACAACACGACTTCATTGTCCACATATCCCTGGGATGTAAGCTTTACATCATTGATACCCAATATTACGCCCGTTGCACAAGCGAGCCTCATGGCGGGCTGTCCGCCTTGCAGGCCTTTAATAAGAGCATCGACCCACAAAGCGAGACGAGTTCTCACGGCTCGCGAGAAGACGGCGCCCAGTGCGGACCTTTGTTCGGCATCGCGTTTAAGCAGGTCAAATTTGATATGCAGCGCATGTCGGAAAGCCGTCGAGAGGGCGTCGAGCTTGGCAAGCGTGAGTGGATGCGAAAGAAAGAGCGGTGATGATACCGCTGTCGCTGCCAACGGTGTCGGGAGAGGCGAGAGATGAGCAAGGTGATGAGCAAGAGCAGCCTGAATCGTCTCGAGCGGCAGGGACGACGTCGGTCTTGAGAGATGCGCCAGGAGGTTACGGTACATGGTGAACCTGTGGCGGACGGAGGCAAAGGGGAGGATTGACATCATAGCCGGTCGCGGTCGCCCGGTACGATCACGTGTTGACGACCCTGAGAATTGAAAATTAAATTTTATATTATTGCCACGTTTAGTCTAGCTCGTCATACACCGAGGGAACCACGAGGCTAGTTCGCATGCTATTCTCAGATAGTGGGTGAATAGAGTAGAATGGACACTGGATACCGTCGAATTATGCTACGTGGTAGTACTTGAGCAGTGGGCAGTGGGCATTGATCAATCACGTCCATCTGATGTCGCGGTTGTCGCTGTGAAATAAAAATGGCTGCGCTTACATATGCAAGCGAGGGTGGCCGGGGTCACTCTAAATATTGTATCATCGTGAGAGCGTGAGGATTCGGTCGTGACCAGCCGTTACAGCCGTGACCTGTCTTGGACTCTTCGCTGCTCGTCGTCGTTGTCGTCCACTTGCCTAGCGCAAGTACCCATTTTCCTCCCCTTCTCCCTGGATAATGCGATATAGATCCTACTTTTCCTCGTAATTCTTTGCTTTTCTCTAGACTTTGCCCTACAATGTCTCCGTCTCCCTCTGAAAATTCACCCTGGCCTACCCAGACTTCAGTCGACGTTGGTTCTTCTCATTTTCGCGCACCAAAACGACGCAGGATACACGACCTAATGTCCTTGAATTCGCGGCAGATCGTCAACCAGAGTGGAGTCGGTGCGTTGTCATACCTGCTCTTTGTTCTTTCCCTCGCAGTTCCCTGATCCATCTTTACCAGAGCAAGCCGAATATAATTGCGAGGTCAACTCTGGCAATGAAGTCATTTCGTGTTTTCCTACAGCAGATTCTGTTTTTCCTCAACATCAATGGGCTACCTTCGTCTGTACGTGTTCTCTTTTTTAGCACAGTCCATATATATCCATCGTCACTGTCTTTTTCAGGGAACTCTGGTCTACCCGAATTCACTCAGACGAATGAAGTCAATGTATATCTTTTCCGTGCAGACTCGAGAGAGCAGCTGCTATTCTTCCCCAATCAAACGAACCCCAGAAATCAAGCTGGTTCCCTTACTGCTCAAGTGAACGACACATGGCTTGGTACTGGAGGGTCAGATTGGAGCGGCTCCAATCTAACATATACCTTTTACTGGGTCGTTACGCGGAACGACGCAACGTTGGACGGCTCGGAATTGACTCAGACTCACTTTACTGCAGTTCGTGAGTTCTTATCCCTATGACTGCCTTTCCGTCGTCTTATGTTATGACAGAAACGACATATGCCGACTCGGTTCTTTCAGCAATGTCCGCAACGTCAACGTCATCATCATCATCAACCTCCTCGTCAGCGAGTTCGCTATCAACGTATACCACCAGTACAGCAACATCATCAACTGCTTCCGAGTCTGGTTCTGGGAGCGCAAACAGCAATGGTGGTGGCAGTGTTCAATCTGGTGGGAGTGACTCGAGCTTCCCACACTGGGCTATCGCGGTCATAGTCGTTCTCGGCTTCCTTGCGATTGCCACAACATGCATACTCGCATTTTTCATCCTCCGACGGATACGCCGGCGTAACGCCGAACTCGAATCCAACCGAAACTCTATGGGCTCTTCATCACCGATGATGGCGCATGTAGTCGGAAACTCTCCTGGTTCGCCGCTTTTGGCCGCCGGTGCGGGCGAACCCCAAAGTTCTGTCGGCCACGGGCAACGTGCTCCGAGCATAGTGTCACCAGATGGAGCATCTACCGTGTCAGGCAGTGCAGGCGATGCAGGTCCGTTTTCCGGCGCAGACGCAGCAATAATGGCGGATGCTTTCAGGAAAGCGCTGCGGAAGCCCGACTTTATGGGTCAGCCAGTGGAGGAAGGGGACAGTCCCGGCACTAACGACAGACGGGGTGAGCTGCTCAATAGGGAATTAGCTGATGAGGGTCGCGACATACGGAGCGTAAGCTCATCAAGAGGTGTACGGGTCGAGACGATGAGTGAGAGTGGTGACACCGTGCAGGATAATCCGCACTGACGGCACGGAACCATTTTTTACTGTCGTACTTTCTTGCATCTCATACGTCTGTCCCCATATTGTCTGTCATTTCTTGGTCTGTTCTCATGGGTTATTTGTAGCTTCATATTCGCATCTTTCCCTCCCCTTAGTCTCCAACTTCCTGACTTTATTATCACATATTCTCACCCTCAACGTCAACAATATCCCCCCTCACCCGCACGCCCTTCATATCCAATCCCGGCACCTCTTGGTCCTTCATTAGTTACTCTTTGTGCCGTGTTTATACGTACTTCCTTTTCTTCCCCCCGGACTTGCCTCCCAAGCCGAATTATTCCCCTTTATCCATGCATTGTGTGTTTTCTTTGTGTGCCACTACCATCATATCGCTTTCTACTTCATTCTCATACATCCCAACCTATTTTCGCTGATGCGCGTCCACTCTTTTGACACTTGTTTTCCTTCTTTTTTTCTGCCAGCAAAGTTTCAACGCTATACCCATACTTTTGCCAACGCTATGAAATCATGTATGTGCATTGATCACCAAGTGACATTTGCGATTTGTGCAAAACTTCTTTCACTGAATTCATGTAGGCGGGTTACCTTATGACGCATGTCCTTCTTTCATGTTGTGCCCCGTTATTTCCAAAGCGGTATTCGAGGGCCTGCAAGTATCACCCCGTTTCAAGGTACTCCAGACGTGATGTGGCGCCTTTCAAACGGAGGAAATATTTGTAGGATTTGAAATGCGATCGTCGTATCGGCGGGAGGGGGCGCACTCCACATTCGTTTGACAATAGAGCGTATTGTTACACAAAATGAAGTTTTATCTTCAACTTCTTGGTAAACAAAAGGACGGGTGTACATGTCTAGAAACTAAGTGTCGGGACAGTGTCGGCCATCACGTGTTGGGCGTCGGGTATGTCTAGCTCTCGAGTCCTTGCTGTCTTGTGCTGATGTTGAAAATTTGCAGCATGCGTTATCGCCGCTACCCAATTCTACGGCGCAGATAGTGCCTATTCATCTTCTCGTCTCGGTTAAAAAACTTTTTGAGGTGCGGCCTTTCGTTATCGTCGCCAATTTTTTTCCATTCACTACAAGTGTGGACAGAAATACGGTCAACGTCATTGAGATCTATCAAGAAGACTTTTCGCATTCTCCTCGTGGTTTTTGCAATCTTCGTGGAATGGTGACTTCGTTTTATTGGATTACAGCAGCCGCTCTAACGACAGGATCTTTCCAAGATCTTTCTCTGTGCGTGTCGCTTGAAACTGTTGCTCGTAGACCACTGGCGTTACACGTTGCGACCCTACCTGATATACTCCCGGTCGCTCTGGCTAGGAGGTGGATGATCAAAGTTCACTTCAGTTCTACGAGTACCATTTAAATTTGGTGTTGGCAACCTCCAGCGATGGTTCCCTGTCCAACTAAATTCCGATCATGAATAGTTATTACCACCCAGAGAAGCACATACGCCGGCTCCTCGGGATATAAATTGTATTATCACTCCTGAATTCGTTGTCTTGCACTCACTATACTCTGCCGTACAGATGGCTCGTAGACAACCACCTATCTTCCCATTACGAATAGATGGATAGGAACTTCACAGTGCGCTTTGTTGTCCTCTGAGACGGGTCTACTTTTGGCAGAATTATACATCAAGGGAAGGTTTGTTCTAATACTCGATGGAATACCCTTAAGGCGATGCTCGTCATTTCCCATCCGAAATGGTTCAATTACTTGTACTCGGGAACGTTGGTAATGACGTGTGGTCCAACCCCACCGGCATACATGCGGATCTTTATCATTGTTCGTTACGCTTCCATTTTTGCTCACGAATGGATGGTCAATGTTAACCGTCCAGAGCCTGTCAGCCTCGTGAACTCAGCACTACCGTTATCCCGATTCATTCACCCCGCGTATCTGACTTGGAGCTCGGACCCGGAAACGAAGATAGTCTACAGCATTATTGTATTGTATCAAGTATTGCACGGGAGCGAAATGAAGAAAAGCGGTATTGTACTGTTATACATAGTGCAAGTCGAATGGACTGTAAAATCTTCAAAGTCGCAGACTGATATAAACCACTCAAGGTAACCAACCGGTATAGTATGAGGCAATGTGCCATCCGCAGAACGGTCTGTTACCGAACTACTAATCAACGACAAAGCTAGGTCAGGGCGTCCGTAATGACAAGTGTCTCATCAAAAGCTCATACCTGCGAAATTATGTCAGTAATATCTCCAGAGAATAGGTAACGAGACGCACGTCAACATAGTAACAGCACTGTTTGGGACGGTGCGGATGAGGTTGATAGAAAGTCCTCTATACAGGGCAGTCCAACCTTCCTTCCGAATAAGTTTCTGGGTCGTATAGATAATCCCGCCTCTGGGATATTTCTTAATCATTCCATCAGATGAAAAGTCGTCCGCCAACGGCCGTCGTTGGGTTTGCAGTCGAGTTCGCACAACTTCGTGAGGGTAAGTCGCTACGGATGCAGTCATTTTAGCAGCTGCGGAACAGAGCAATATGACTCGGCCCGACAAGGGCTCCTCCGCTTCTCGTTCTACGGTCATGGACGGTGAGAGCGGTTAAAATCGGCAAATGAGGGGTACTTACGAGCCCAAACTTTCAGTTGCTCGTATAGCGGAAACTGCACGGCGACATGTGCTATCCCGAGAAGGCTAGGAAAAAGGCCACGATAAAATGCTCGTAACCCTTCTGTCCGATATATCGTAAGTGCAGCATCAACTGTATGTCGATACCTGACTTCGTCACGAGACTGAGTCTAAGCAAGCAACGAAGCAGAATCAGTACACGCAGAAGCCCGTATATGATGCGCCGCACCATGAATCGCGTTTTAATGACCCACAAAGGGTTCGTACAGACGGTGCTCGTTGCACCAGCACACATGGCCGAAAGGATGTGCAATGACCACGAGTGTTCGCGCACCACTGGCTGGTATCCTTTGGGTTGAGCTGCAGGATACAACCGTTCATGCGGTTGAGGTTGAAGTCCTAAAGGCACCTCCCCAAACGCAGTCTTGATTCCGTCGTAAACTGCAAAGTAAATAGCCCAGGTTGGGAGATAACCCAATATTGTGGGACCAAGGCCTCGATAGAATCCACGCAAGCCATCATGCAACCATATATTTTTGACCGTTGCTGATACGCCGCAGAATGAGCCAAAATCGCCACGAAGCGAATCATCAGACGCACCGAATATGCCCTGATACGACGCCTGTCCCTGCACCGCTCTCTGCGCCTGCAACTTTGTCTTGACAACATCTAGTGGACAAGTCGCAACGCTTGCAATGAGACCACCTCCGGCACCAGCTTTGGACTGGACGTCAACGAAAAAAAGGCTGGAATTGCAGATAGGACACACCGATCATGCTGTTTGCGGTCCATTTGGGCTGGCCTGACTGCATATCTGTGCCCCGCCGGTGCGCGGGGTCCTCACGGCGTGTTGTCTGGCAGTCGTCGTTGTGTTCGTCGCAGGACGCCGTGGAGAGCGATGTCTAACTGGATGATGACCAGAGCGTTCGGACCATCGGGTTCGCCATCGGGTTCGGCCGGCGGCTCGTATTTTCGGTTATTTCCCTTGACTCGTCAGATGATGCTTACCCGAGGCTGCCATGTTAATCCCATGCAAATCTGCGTCGATTATATTGACTCTTTATTCTGCTTTACATGCATACTACGGGCACAACTTCAAGGCTACTTCTTCAACCAATTTACGGACCTCCGTCTTCTTCACGCCGTCTGGCCCACAACCTGCCTTTTCGAGCTTGCTCTTGAGGACGTCACGAGCCTGAAGAACTTCGAGTAATGAAGCCAGCTGATTTTCATAGAACGGAGAAACTCGTAACAAGCACGCCAGCGATGCGGTCAGCCGATGGACTAGCGGAACAGCGTCAGAAATGGCCTTGCATAGTCAGATGCATGTATATTACATACCAACATCTTCGTTCTCCTTCTCTCGTCCTAGTGCCTCGATGATCGCACTGACCATCTCCACCTCCCATTCTTCGTCCTCGTCCTCCGCCGACGTCCTGCCACCACTTCTTACCTTGTCCACCCGGCCCCTTTGCACGAAGGCGGATGCATTAAATGCCAAGCTCGCAGCAGAAGTTCGTACCGTTGCATCTTCGTGCAACAGCGACTGTATCAAGAAAGACGTGAGGCGGGCCTTGTTACCGCCGATCAGTATTCTCTGTGCGAGAAGAGGCGTGGAGAAAGCATTTGAAAGCATGCGTATCACCGTCAGCGTGTAATTACGCGGGGACGAGTTTGTAGCCTTTGATAACAGTATGGTAATGGGGTCAAGGGGATTCGTCGCGCACCAGGTCCCAACAGCCGGATCGAGGAAGCCAAGGCGCCACATATCAGCCAATGGGAAGAGTGATTCGGGGGGCAATATTTCTGCCAAAACTGCTGTTACTGTTGCCCACATGTTGATCAAGACCGGCGTAGCAGATGGGAGAGGCGAATTGCTAGTCGTGGTGGTCCTTGATGCAAATCTAGACTTGAGGTACGGTACTATTGAGCCCGTAATTGAATCCTTGACCTGCGCTTGTGATTGTGGCGAGTCGGATGGCCAGGGTGCGGCGTCGATGTAAGATGCAAATTTATTGCTGACGGTATCCAAGGAGGGAATTTGCTTGAATAATATTGGATTCAGGGACAGTGCCTGAACACTGGGAAGCGAGAGTCTTGTATGAGGATGTGCTAAATGACATTTATTGAATAAATTGCTTATTTGAAACAAGGAGAGACGCACGAGGATATGCTTGGAAAATGAGCAAATCAATTTGCGTTCTAAGCTCTTTTTCATCTGCGCCCTTCATTTCGTGTATCTGTGAATATTTGTAAGTCGAGATATCGTAATTTCCTTGGAAATTATCACCTTTTTGCCGTCCAAGAAAAACATGAAGGTTGGCATCACTCTGACACCCCATTCCGATGCCAGTTGGCTCCCCATCGGTGTACTCATATCTATCTTGGTAAAGGCAGCACCAAAGCCGTTATTACCCACGGTTATGCCCTTGTTTCTAGCAAGATCTTCGTAAATTGGGGCAATCATACGGCAGGGCATACAGGTAGCCACATTGGAGAAATTGGCTACGACAGCACGATGGGTGCGGAGCAGATTATGGAATGATGCCGAGTTGGTACATGGATGCATTGGAGCTGCTAGGGATTCGGTGGCAGGAAGGGAAGTTGAAGCTCGGGCAGTTGAAGAACGCTGGGCTTGATCCGCAACTGACTGTAGGATCGATGCAGCGAGAGCCGGGTCAGGTGCTTGGGCCGAAGGGAGCGGAGTGAGAGCAGGTGTAGTATCGGGCGTGGGACGACGGTACATGGAATCGATGGTGGGCCGAAGGGCTTGTCCGAACGGAGTGGAAAGGAAGTCCGTTGGCAGATCTGTCTAAAAAGTCAGTGACTGGTGAATTCGCGAAGAGGAAGGTATGACCTTTGATCCAGTCAGGAATGGAATTCCCAGTGAGGAAGCCCGCGACATCGTTGGTGAACGAGTTGCAATTAAAATCTGAGACAGCTGTTAGAGGATAGTCTGCACATTGTGGCAGACTGACCTAGTAGATGGTACTACAATAAAGCGATATGGGGACAAGAATTAAGCGAAGTTTTAGACATGGCTTACTCTATCTGCGGTGTAATGTTCACGCATGTCTTCTATGTATTCTTGAAAGGTGTTTTCATCTATAGCAGTCTCGCCAAGATCTAATATGTGTAAGGGTGAACCATGCTACGAATCATGAGACTTGGGAATGGACAAGAGTTGGGCCTACTTACATGCGATCGACCAGGTGCAGTGGTGCTTATTCCTTGGCCATAAAATACTTCTCTGTCGAAAACTACGATTGAGGTATGCCTAGAGAACGAGTTAACTACGGTTCCGGAAACAGGGTAACCGCGCACCAGATACCATCAATCTGCTTGCCAGTTAGCTGCCGTGAGAGCTGCCTGGCCATTCCATTGCTGAGATCATATACATATAATTTAACAGGGTGCATAGGGTACGGAAAAAGGATGCGTCAGTGGTGCATAGCCACATAATCCCGACGGCATCCACGTGGGTTGCGAGGAGACCCGGCTACGGAAGCAGGCGGAACCGGAGTCCCTAGTCGCCAGCATATAATGGCGAACTATACCCAGCGCCCTCTCTCCTAGAAGCCCCTGCCGATCGCTGGCGGCAGCATCTGGCACAGCCATCTACTACCGACACCTTCTTGCCTTGTGACCGCCACGCTACTACTAACTGCCAGCAATCTTTCTTTTTGGCATGATCTCGTCCCTAGCAAATACCTCCCGTTTCGTATGTTGTCGCAGTATGTCACTACGATATTTTCCTGACAGCTGTTCAGCGAACTATTTCCTGCGCATCTTCGATACCAAGAATTATGTCTAAACCAAGTGGAAAGGCTGGATTCAAGTCCACTGCATCCTCTAGAAACACAGATCCTCCCCCAGGATATGCTATAGATCCCTCTGCTGGGCCTATGCTACGCTACCAGGCGTCTTTGCCCCACCTGCCTGTCCCTACGCTTTCCTCCACTGTCCACAAATATCTGGAGACGGTTCGTCCCCTTGTGTCGGAAGCCGCGTACAAACAGACAGAATCTGTCGCTAAGGACTTTCTCGCTTCCCCTCTCAGTGCCGAACTCCAGAAGCGCCTTGAAGCAAGAGCTGCAGATCCCAACGTAACCAACTGGATCAGCGATTGGTGGAATGACGCCGCGTATATGGGCTACCGTGACCCTGTCATCGTTTTCGTCAGTTACTTCTATGTCCACCTCGACGACAAGCTGCGCAGGGATCCTGTCAAGCGAGCGGCCAGTTTACTAAAGAGTATGCTAGCTTTCAGAGACCTGACGGAAAGGTGCGCGAATCCGAACTGATGGAACAATTTTTAATTGACCCATTTTTCTAGTCAAGCATTAGAACCCGAAAAAGTACGAGGAGCACCCCTTTGTATGGCCTCTTACAAGTGGTTGTGAGTACAACTGATGGTGGCTATCGGAACATTCTTGACGCGTCGACAGATTCCATTCATCCCGATACCCGAATAAACCTTCTGATACTGCCCACAAATTTGATGCTGCCACCCACAATCATGTCGTGTTCGTTCGCAAAAACAAGTTCTTCAAGGTCCCTTTAATTGATTCCACGGGCCGAGAGTTGTCTGCGGCAGAGCTCGAATTCCAAATAGAAAGAGTGATTGAGAGAGCCGGTTCATCCTCGGGTCTCCCTATCGGTGCTCTAACGTCTGACAACCGTGATCTTTGGACCGACGCTCGCGCGCAATTGTTGGCAGCCTCTCCCGATGGAACGAACGCAAAGTCCTTGGAGGAGATTGAGAGCTCCATGATTGTCGTTTGTTTGGATGATACAAAGCCCGTAACTAGGGAAGACATATCGTGGGCGTGCTGGGTGGGAGACGGCAAGAATCGGTTCTACGATAAACATCAGTGTAGGTCGTGTTTCCATTTACCTTTTTATATCATTGCTCATTATTCAACTAGTGATCGTATTTGAAAACGGTCGCTCAGGCTTTTTGGGGGAGCACTCGTGTATGGATGGAACCCCGACGCTACGTTTGAATGAGTTCATCCTAGCCACTTTGGCACATGGTAAAGTCGACCTCGGGCCAGCTAGATCTGCCGATACAGGGAAAAACCTTCCAGAACCAGTGGAATTGAAATTTAAGGTTAACGACCAAGTGAAAAGTTTTGTTCAAGGTGCTGAGAAGCGCTTTGAAGAATTGGTTGGAAGCCATGATCTCCACGTACGTGGTTTCTATTCGTTTTGTTGTCCGTTGACCCTGACAGACCCGGTGTTCTAGGTTCTACACTATGAAGGTTATGGCAAAAATACCATCAAGAAGTTTAAAGCCTCCCCTGATGCATGGGCACAATTAGTGAAGCAGCTCGCTTTTCATAAGATGTTCGGTCGTCCCGGAGTCACATACGAAAGTGCACAGACGAGAAAGTACCAACTTGGGCGAACTGAAGTCATCCGTTCATCTAGTTCGGAAGCAAAGCGGTGGGCTGAGGCCATGTTGAATCCCAATGAGACGGTAAGTTGGCTGGCACGTTTCGGTTGGACGGGATTTGAATCAAGAAAATTTATTTATTTGTTTAGGACGCTAATCGCGCGAGCCTGTTCCGTGCGGCCGTTACGCGGCACCTACAATATGCTGCTTGGGCGGCTGATGGTCAGGGTGTCGATAGGCACTTCTTTGGGCTGAAGAAGCTTCTGAAGGAAGGCGAGGCCACACCTGAAATTTACAACGACCCTTCGTTTTCAAAAAGTAACCATTGGGAACTGAGCACGAGCAATCTGAGCAGCCCGTACTTTGATGGGTGGGGGTACGGCGAAGGTATGTGGAAACGTAAGGGATGGGTACGGCAGCTAACGGTGATCTACATAGTTGTTCCGGATGGGTACGGTCTGTCATACGCGATCGGCGATGACTACATTCGCTGGACGATCACTAGTTTGAAGAGGAATACTGCTGAACTGAAGCATTACCTGGCTGAGGCAGCTACGGAAACGCGCATCATGATGGAGAAGGCGCAGGCATTGGAAAGCAAACTGTAGAAAATAGATAATTCACGGTTTTCAAACTCGGGCACCTGATGAGCTGATCCGAGTGAAATGGAATTTGTATTGGAAAATTCGGAGGCAATATAAAGGGAAAGATACGTCACGGCTCTGTACGAACCTTCATTCGTACGGACGGAGATTTGACAAGTCGGAAGGAGATAGGACATTTGTGCTGTGTTTAGAACACCGGTATGCGGTCACGTTTGCTCCCGTTGCATTCCTCGAGGCCTTCTTTCAATATGCTTCTGATTTCCCCTTCACAATGTCAAATTCCACAGCTACGGTCGTGATGGGGGACCTGGAACTAGAAAGAACGAGAGAACGCACACAATGTGTGTCAGGATCCAAAGTAAGACATTCCCTTTTCTGTCCCAGCATAAAATAGTGCCGAGCCTCCGAAGGGTCCCTTTCTGCCCGATTCACCTCGTCCGAATCCCTCGCATTCAATGTCTGTCTTGTCTGGTCATGACCATCCAGAAGGCGACGTCGACCGCCCCTCAAAACGGCCTCGCTGTGCATCTGCCGAATCTGGTGCAGCCTTGAACGGCGACGACGACCACAACCATGCTCATGGCGCCAAGGAGCATATCTTCATCGCTGATAGCGTCAATGGTACAAAACGATCCTCTGGAAAGAAGGTGAGCCCATCTTTGCTTTGACTTTTGTCGACTAACTCTGCTGTCTAGACGACCCTGTCGTGCCAAGAGTGTCGCAGGTTTGTCCTTTTTTCGCCCGCGTTTGTCGCCTCTCTCAGTAGTCTTCTGTTCACTAGGCTTAAACTCAAGGTATGTATCGTAACATGTTGATATCCTCTATTCACCGGTCGGTTTTAAATAGTGTGACCGGAATTTCCCTTGGTAAGCGTCCTTAAGCGTCCAGATATCCGCCGGTCAGCTAAACTTGGCGGCCACTCAGTGGTTCGTGCAGAAAGAGAGGTGTCAGCGATATCTGCCCCAATGGTATTTTCACTCTTAATCGGTCATCGCATTGGCTCATGTTCCCACAGGCGCTCTCGTTTCTGGCAAGGGCACACGGTATGTGTCCTGCCTGCCATGCGTGTCGCACCACTTCTCAATTGACAATTTTCTCACTCGTCAGCTTCATTCTGGCTAATACCGAACAATTGCATAACAAGATCAATGAAATGGGTGACCGTATCCGTGACCTTGAGGAAGCATTGGCAAAATCCTCTCCCACAGACACGCACCCTCTTTTGCAGCCGACTCTTCTCGGTGTTAAGAGCACAGTCAACCTCTATCGCACCTCCAGGGCAAGCCCGAATTCAAGCAGCGACGCTCTTACAGATCCGGAACATGAGACTGCGTCGGCTGCGTCGCCACCGTCTGCGAAAGGAGGACCTGACATCGACGCCACATCGGCTCTCTCTGACACGGAAATGATCATTGTATGTCTAGAACATTCTTCTCTCGTCATTGGGAGATTAACGTCATTAGGAGGAGCCACTGACGGATGGGAAGCATATTGAAGCGGAAATATTGCGCCTGAGTCATAGCTTTCCAATGCCTCACAAGGATTCTCCGGAACCTAACATCCCGTTACGGTCCTACATCAGAGGTATGCTTCCTCCGCAGGCTGAAGCGGAATATTTGTGGCAACAGGCCAAAGGAAATGCACTCTGGCAGTTCGTCTCCCTTGCCCTCATTTGATAACTCCAGATAGAGTTGATGTTCTATTATGTTCTAGGTATAATCCGCACTCGGACGAGTCGTTCTATTTCCACCTCATTCAGCATTGTTACAACAGTCCGATCGAGGACACATGTCCCCGCCGTCTTGCTTTGCTGTTCATGATCATGGCTGTTGCTTGTCTAGTGGATTTGAGGCGCCCCCCGTACTCTGCTGTGGCTGAAACGTATCATACGGTCGCTCGCGCTGCTTTATCGGAAATCTCCGTCATGGAAGATACGAATGTTGAGACCGTTCTCGCTCTGTTCTACGAAATCTGGTATCTTCTGGTGTTCTCTGATAAAAAGAAAGCTGCGGGTTATGCATGGGGATTAATGGGACTTACGGCAAAGTTGGCCCAAAGCGTATGTCCTGATTTGTTGTTCGTCTCGTCTGCCGCTGTCTCAATATCTGGATATAGATTGCCCTTCGTAGGTCTTCGCTGATCCCCATCTTTCCGGATGGTTGAATTAAGTGATGCACATAGATCGGAATACCCCGTCAATGAAGCTTCAACCTGAAGAGATTGAACGACGTCGTTGGTATGTTGATGTCACCTTTCATTCAGTGTCGTACGAATTTAGATTTCAGCTTATTCTGGGAACTCATGTATCTCGACGCTCGTCTATCACTGTCCCTTGGCAGGCCACCATCTCTTTCATTAGCCCACATGGATTGTCCGCGCCCGGTATATACCCCGGACCCTAGCGCCCCTCCCGCGGAAGGACTTCATCATTGTAAATTGCATTTTCGGGCCCTATGGAGTTTATTATCACTAACGTATCCATTATGTAGTCCAGGAGTGGAAACATTCGTGTTATGTTCATTGTTTGGCACCAGTCCTGGAACTGATATCTCAGCCTAATTGGGAGTATACGAAAGTCCTTGAACTGGATGCGAAGATCCGAGACTTTTCCATCCCTACGGCTTTACGTGCTAGAAACCCTCAGCATCGGTCATTCTTGATGCAAAAGGCATCTTTGACAACCGCCATTGAAACCGGTCGGTTTCTTGTAATTGATTACGGTCCATTTTCTCAGGCTGATATTTTATCACAGTCCTGTTACAGCTTCATCGAAGCTATTTCACGCGGGTCGTTAGCGGGGCAGAAGGAATTGTTAACCGCCACCACCGATACATTCCATCCTGTGTGGCCGTGTTCCTCAGCGCCTCTCGAATGATTGCGACTATCCAGGATTTGTATGACCGAGAACCGGAGTTGACGTCACGTATTTTAGGATACTGGTCCAATACTTTTTCTGCTGCAGTACGTTATTGGCGCTTGCCACGGGATTGATTCTGATTATTTGATTCTATAACCAGGTGGCCCTTTGTTTACTCGTTTCTCGGGCCCCAGCTGCGTGTCTCGTTCCCACATCCTTACAGGAGCTGGAGCGTGCTCGCTCCCTGTTCAATTCGGCAAAAGAGCAGTGCCCCAGGGCCATGGAAATCACTGTGAGTTCAGTCGAGATTCGGATCACGGGGATGGCGCTAAGCCACTGATATTATAGCCTATCCTTGAGACGTTGATTGACAAAGCTAAGCATATCTATTCTCGCTGGACGACTGCTCAGAATGTGCCTACTGTCTATTACGATGAAGAGGATGACGACCCAGATTTCGATCTTTCGGAGGAAGAGCTGGTTGAACTGATGTCAACCCAAGGTCCGTTCGCTTCGGCGCACTCAAGCCTTGTTCAGTGCCAGATCGAAGTAATTGAACGAGGGAGATGCCGCACGAACTTCCAGGCCAGTTACCGCGATATTTCGTCTCTGTTTTCGACGTCCTTGTCTCCGCCGCCGGTACATGTGATTTCACCCGTGCTGCCTCACTCGAGCCCGCGTGCGCCGAATGTCAACGACCCTGCCTCCCTGCGTACCTCAGTGAAGGCTATTGGTGTGGATACAATGAGCATAGAGATGAGTGCAATGAATTTGGGAGCCGACTCGGACAGTGTCATGGCCTGGTTTTGAAGAAGGATGCTGGATTTCTGGACCCAGTGCTTGTATTTTGAGAATATTTACATCCTATGCTTGTCTTATTGAATAGAATAGTCGAACTTGCGGATCTAGTTACATGTTTTTCGGACATGAGTTCCGTGTTGCTCGGGGTTGATAGCCGATCTAAAAATATTCACCGACGACATGGAGATACGGGTAACTGAATGAAATAAAATAGAGCAAAGGCGAATCAGGAGACTCGAGGAAAGGAAGAAAGCCGAGAAACTGATTTTCAGAGTACGGATCGAGCAAAACACCACCGGCCAACCTGAGGGAGCGGAATTCGGCAGCAAATATAATGCCACTGTTTGCCTTGGCCCATCAAATCAACCTTCCACAACCTTCAACCCCGAGGCCGCTACGGAGTTCCTTCTGATTCAATCTTCTATGCTCTTTGTCTTTTTCCTTTCTTTTATCTGATTTTTTTAGTCCGTATGTATGACCCCAGGGCAAACTCAGACCTCAATCTACACGGCGGCGAGGGCGAAGGCAGTCGTCCTCCAAAAAGGTCCCGCGGTGGCTGGCCTCACCCACCGGACAGTATGTACCAAGACAATTTCCACCATAGCGCGCCCCAGGAGGTGCCAGAAAATTCAAGAATCAGTCGTCAGGACCTGCCAGCTCACAAAACTCCAGACAAGGAGCGCGGTCGGCTGTTGTCTTGCAGAGAGTGTCGGAGGTGGGTATTTCGCGTTATTCTCGGGATTTTAGCTGACGAAACCTCCTAGGCTCAAGCTAAAGGTACGAGAAACTCTACAGCACGGAACTGAAAATTGAATTTCCGTTGCAATCCAGTGCGATCGTGTGTTTCCATGTCAGGTCAGTGAGATCGTAGCAGAATGTTCCTGGGCCTTGATTTACTGTGTTCACGTTCACACAGTCGTGCAGAAAGAGAGGGTGTAGCGATATCTGTCCCGACGGTTGGTCCTCTTCTTTATTTTCACTCCAAGAAAAAAAAACCAATCTTTTGCCTCTAGGTGCTCTGACTTCGGGTCGCGGAAGCCGGTCGGTTCGCTCTCCTGATCTTGCTTTCCTCGTTGTCCTCACTGATCTTAGGTTTATTCTGGCGAATACTGAGCAGCTACACGAAAGAATCACTCTGCTCAGTGACCGTGTCCGTCAATTGGAAGACGGACTGCAGACCCTTCAGGCTTCCTGTTCAAATGAACCGCATCCACTCCTCGCACCCGACCTCCTGCGCATTAAAAACTCTCAACTACGCCAGTCGCCTACTACAGAGGCTCATAGTCGCGATGATGCACCCAGGAATCCTGGGGATCTCTCGACGGCTCACCGGAAGCCCGAAGAGTACTCCGTGGATGTGAGTATTTTGATATTGTGCACATGAGTCAGGGCTAACCTGTTCTCTACAGCGACCTAACCTTATAGTGGGTCTTCTTTTCTATTGACCTTGGGATCCTGACTGACCAGGGATCCGTGAAGCCCTACGGCGCTTTGGCAATAGTTCCTGACATGAATATACCCTCCGACATCCTCCATCTGAGTGTCGCCTTTCCCTTTCCCTGGTCGGTAGATGTAAGCGTCCGCAAACGCATCAGAGACTGCCTTCCCCCTACCGAGGAAACGAAACGACTATGCGAACAGGCATGTCGCAACGCTCTTTGGCAGTGAGAAGCTTACTACTCGCTCGACTTCTTTCGGATCTGATCGCTCTGCACAGGTACAACCTCGACGCCTCGGAAAGCTTCTTGCAAAATCTTATACACCATTGCTATGCGCCGTCTATTGAAGATGTAGGACCACGCCGACTCGCTCTGCTATTGATGATTTTATCGATTGGGTCCTTGGTCGACCTACGCAAGCCGTTGGGTTCACTGCATGGCGAAGCCTATCATCATCTTGCTCGTGCCGCCGTTTGCGAAATTCCGCTGATGGAGGAACCCGACTTTGATGAGCTACATGCATTGGTATGTCCGTCATTGTACGTCATATCCGCACAGACTTAACGACCGAGCAGTTTTTTATGGTTTGGTTTCATCTGGTGTTTTCGGACAACAAAAAGGCCGTGGGATATGCTTGGAATTTATTGGGATTCATTGCAAAGTTGGCACAAGGGGTGCGATGCAGGTTCACATTATTTCTCTCGGTACTGATCCTTGATATTTGTGTTACCAGCTTGGCCTTCGTATGTTTTCCTCATTGTCTTTACCTGTGTCCAGAACATACTAACTTTGAATTTCTAGACCGAGATGGCAGCAGGTTGAAGGTCATCCCTGAGGAAGAAGATAAGCGGAGATTTCTGTTTTGGGAACTACTGAATCTAGATTGCCGACTGGTTCGTTCCTTAAAACTCTAAAGTCCACCGATCGCTGACTGGTGCACAGAGTTTGTCCCTAGGACGACCGCCATCTATTTCGTTAGCCCATGTCGACGTCAGGCGTCCTAATTATCACGCTAAAGGGTTGAGTGTTTCTCGGGAAGAAATCTTATGTGAGTGATTCATTCTCCAAATTGATACTTGACTAACGAACTGTGTTACTAGATCACGAGTGGAAGAATAGTTTCTTCATCGAGTGCTTGACTCCGATTTTGGAAGCCATGATTGCCGTTGTGCCGCCCGATTACTCTCGCATGATATCCCTTGACAGGGCTGTCCGGACGTTTGGTGTTCCGCCGCTTCTAGACGAGAGTAGCATTGTCAACGGGGTCAAGACTCGCCTGCTATCAATGCAACGCGCATTTGTCGCTACAAGTAGAGATATCGGTGCACATCTGGTCGTTTCGTCCACTACATATAGCTAATAGCGTTATAAAGCTCTTCTGCAACTCCATCGTCGATATTTTACGGACGCCATGAATAATTGCCCAGAGCCCTTTGACTTCCATCATCGATTCGCACCCTCTGTCGTGGCTACATATCTTGGAGCGTCCTCTTTAATATCTACTGTCGCAAGATTATATGAACAAGAACAACATCTAAGTGCCCGTTTTCTAAGCTTCTGGTTTAACGCCTTTTCGGCGGCTGTACGCTTCCTGCCCTATCGAATGTGCCGATACTAATGAACCTCTTGTCAGGTTACATTGTCTTTATTTATATCGAGAGCTCCATCAAGTCCCCTAGCGACTTTCGCTCTTCAAGATCTTGAACGAGTTCGACAACTATTTATACACACAGCGACTATTCTCCCGTTCAGCGCCAAGGCACTCGTGAGTGTTTTGTATGCAAACATCGTCTCTCATGTGACCTATTTATTCTTCGTTTATTAGCCCTTGTTGGAAAAGATGACGGAGAAGTCCCGCCATTCGCACATGCAAGTGCGGCGGAACTCCTTGCAAGATGGTTCAATCGAAAGCTCTATGATGGACACATCAAAAGGAGCCTCTTCTAATATCGCATTACCTTCTTCTTTCAGCGATGCGCACCCATCGTTGTGCCAATATGCCGAGCAGATTATGTCGACACCAGCAATACCCATCCCACAGATGCATGGATCGCATCCTCAAAATGTGGAAGGCGAAAGTACATGGTTGCCGGAGGTGTATCGCTTCCACAGCGCTGGGATAACCGTCGATGACCATTATAATTTCGCGTCAGCACCACCAACACCGTTCTCTCCTTCAGACCCTCGTGTAGGAAAGCACGAAACCGTGAATTTCGATCATGGGGCAATTACAGTTGATCTCAGTGATACCAGTTATATGGCCTGGTTCTAGTCGTTGTGATGGGGCGTATTATTTGTGATTTTTTAAATATATTCTTGCTGGCCTAAATAACTTGTGTTTATTCTGCAGTGTATACAACAGTATGATTACGTAATAAGATCCTGTTATGGTCGAGGGCATGACGAACCTGTACTCATTAGACAGCTTTACCTTGTACTCTCACCTTCTCATTTTCTTACGCCCAATATGTCTCGAATACGAGAGGTATGGGCAACGAATCTTGAAACAGAGATGCACTCCATCCGTGAAATCATCGAAAATTACCCGTACATTGCCATGGTTCATCCTCATCGTCTGTACCACTGCTGGCGCTTGTCTCACGGAATCTCATCATTTAGGATACCGAATTCCCGGGAGTGGTAGCGCGGCCCATAGGAAACTTCAAGACTTCCTCCGACTACCATTACCAGACAATGCGCTGTAATGTCGACCTTCTCAAGATCATTCAAGTCGGCATCACGTTCGCGGATGAGGATGGCAACTTTCCACCAGAGACCTCGACGTGGCAGTTCAACTTTCGGTTCAGTGTCAAGTGCGCCATCTCATTGCTCTGCTTTCCTTTCAACACTAAGATCGACGTGTTCAATCATAGTGACGACATGTACGCTCCTGACTCGATAGAATTGCTTCAAAAGTCCGGCCTTGATTTTCAACGACACGAGGAATTTGGCATCTCACCGCAGGACTTTGCGGAGCTGATGATAACGTCAGGCATGGTTTTAGCCCCCGATACCAGATGGGTGTCGTTCCACAGGTAAGCATTGAATATTCTGTCTTATTTGCATGTCGAGTCGGAGTTGTCATCTGGTCATGCGTGCTTGTCTTTCTCACGTTGTCTTGCTGGCTAAGTGACTGAATACAGCGGCTACGATTTTGGTTACTTCGTCAAGCTTCTTACGGCCGTCTCGCTACCAAAGACAGAAGAAGAGTTCTTTGATATTCTTCGGATATGGTTCCCGACTGTTTACGATATAAAGTTCATGATGCGGGCAAGTAAAGTGCTGAGGGGCGGATTACAGGACGTGGCAGACGACCTGGGGGTACGTCATCATCCATTCTACCATCCTACGATACCCAACTTTTTCCAGGTTGTCCGTATTGGCAATTCACATACAGCAGGCTCCGACTCTCTCCTTACCGCATCTACCTTCTTCAAAATGCGCGAAATGTACTTCAACGACACCATTGATGATAAGGAGTATTCGGGGAAGTTGTACGGCTTCGGTCAGACGTTCCCGCTAACGAATGGTCTGACGGATCCTGGACGAGGTGGGGCAACCATTGCAGAAAGAGAGGACCGGGGAGCGTTGGCTTCGAGGGATACACATGCACAGACACCCGGGCAAATCGCTGCCGGTATCGCACAGACACCAGTCGGCATGGGTATACCCATGTCCATACCAACACCCCTACCAAATGGAGCATATGGACCACTATCAGCGAATGGGCCATATATGAGGACATCGCTTGTCGGTGGAGGTCGTTAACTGTTTTCTTCTTCGTCTTTCTTTCGTTGTCTGTACAGAGTCAGATGGATTGTCTATGTTGTGTACTTCTCGATATGTTTATTAGCATCCTTTAACCCACTCCTTTTGGTTTCGATTGGTCGATTTTGCAGAAAAGACTGTTTCTTTCAAGATTGTATCAATACTAATATCGTTTAAATTATTCCTGCTTTTTGTCCTCCTCGGTCGGAAATGCTGAGAACATGTCCTTTAACTTGTCGATAGGCATAGTGAGAAATCCTACAAAAGTTTCGTACGGTGGCTTGTTCGGCGCAGAAGGGTGAGCACTGGAAGAAATAATTAGTATTGGCTAGGTCAGGTCTCAAATGACCGGTGCCAATATGTCCACTTACCGTGTGGGAACAAATTTTTTTATAGTTCGGAAGCTGCTAGCCGTTTGCTCACTAGTTTTCGTGCCGAGTAAAGGCTCAAGGAGGGGAAGATCCTTTGTTTCCTCACTATCATTGTGCTCGTGTAAGTGATCTATAATCTGCTTCAGCTGTGTTTGATGGTCTTGAGAGCCGGGCTCCATATATACGAGATCGCTAAGCATCTCCTTAACACGCTTTGGTTCTTGAATTAGCATAAAGTATTTGTGGAATAAAATATGGATTATAACGAATCTGATGATCAGTACGGTCTTCGTCGGCCAACCTGAGTCCTTTGTCTCCAAGGTATTTCTTCATCAAAGGGTAGACGACGATCTCCTCTCCTACGGCGTGTCGCGCAATTTCTAAGTAAGTTGGTGAGACCAGCGAGCCTGAGCATCCGCATCTTCGCTAGCTTTGACATAGTGATCATAGTATTCGTACATCTAATAAATTGTGTAAAAAGGAGCTTCAAGGAATATGGGGAAGGGCAACGCACCTCCTCATGGTCCTCCTTAACTGCCGCGGTAAGTGTCTTTTGAGTCTGGTCTGTATCCATCGTCCGAGCCAAGAGAGACAAATTTTGAGGAGCTAGAGTCAGTCTTTGGCGGGTCAAGGTTACTGATATGTTTCTGACGAAGAACGTATAATAAAGATGAGAATTTAGTATCGTCTGAGTGGTGCCGCACTTCCTGCGAGCTATATATCTTACGTTTGACAGACGAAATGACATCACCCATGACCTGCAGGAAAATTGAGTACGTGCGAACGGTTGTTCGTATTACGAACCCACGATATATTGCTGGTGTGACACTTTCATGCCATGGAGCAAAATTCGTTCATCAACTTGAAGAAGACATTGGCCAATTATATGTCTCCCAAGGGGAAAAATATTGTAACAGGGAGATCGACAAAGTTACGCATCACGAGTTTTGATAAGGACGCGACTTGCCACTTTAGGTCACAGTGCGCGACCACGTGCAAGGTACTCGCGCCTCGTCTCTCTCTATCTCTCCGGTGACTCAGTAATCTACCAGCCTTTGGAAGTGTCGTGCAGTCAATCATCGCAGAAGTACCACCGTGGTCTGCCCATGCATATTGCATGGCAGTCCAGGTAACGCCGGTACAAGCGACGCGACTGCACACGACAGTACCTCCAGCGTGAGATCCTGAATCGACACGATACAAGTCAGCTAGCCTGGAGTATGAAGAAGATGCAATGTAAGTAACGCACTCGCGGGGACTGCTTTTATCTGTCGCTCTCTATATATCTGTCAAATTTTGGTCGGAGTCTTCATCGCATTTTTTCAAGTGCCCCGTGTCTAGTCAAGCGGCGAGTATTCGATTACGAGATGGTTTTACGCGCCTGACTCATAGGGTGCTGTATACCATTGATATGAGTTGACCATTCGGTTTTACTGTCCTTCATGTAGCGAGGCGCGTAGTCAAGAGTGTCAAAGATAACCACATGTATCTCAGTATTGTACCTAGCTCTATCTACCCCATAGTGTCACTGGATTTCACGAGCTTTCCGCCGACCTCAAGAAAGGTAGGAAACCATTGGTTGTCCTTCAACACAGAAGAGGTTCCGTGACATGAATACGTATCAGTTTGCGACCGCACCCGACATCATTTCAAGCAAACTTGGTGGGTTAATGTCCGTCTCAATGTTTTTGGCAACCATTCAACTCAAAAGTTAGCAATAGCTCTCACGGGCTGCTATTTTCGTGAATCCCATCTTACATCGATCTTGCACTGCCTTTGCAGCTGGTCAAACATTATGCGCACTCGCTGTAGCCTATTCACCGTCGGCTTGGCGAGGTCTTACCTCGTCATTGCTGTGCTTAAGCCGCAACGGTCCCGACGTTGTGCCTTTCGCTAGCCGCGCCCAAGTCCTCCATGTTTAGAGTTCCGAATCGTCGGCCATCGGGTGAAAGCGACGCTTTCATTTGCGCTAATGTAGAAAGAGGCCCCCAAGTCTTTCCGATAATACAAATATGACAGGTCCACGCAGCGTCGTTGGTAAATCTCCGCTGCTGATAATCTTTTTGGACCCTTGTGCTTTGCATCACTGACGGCGATTTAGAAACGATAGTAACATGTCTGGTTCACACGTTTTCATAATATTGAGACTGAGCCCAAATATGAATTACGGCATGGTCATTGATGATACTTAATGAACCCCTGCATATAATTGCTTACACATGTCCCCGCAAAAACGGCGGGAGAGCTGCTGTGAAGGTTATGAAGTCCAAATGGATCATTAGGTTGCATATCTGAATCAAACCAAAAATAGTGATATCTGAAACAATCACACCATCTCCACCTACGCAAACACATCAGCATCTTCGAATGGACAGGGGAATGCAGCGTACGTAGTTGCTTGGGAAAATTCCCTTCTGACCTGTTGAATTGAAACCTAAGGACTTCTTATCAATCACGAGAGAAGAAGATGCGGTCATCGTTCTCCTACCTTCCCACCAACCATCACCGTAATTCTGACCACCGGTCGGACCACTCGATAACTCGATGACTTCGCCCTCTCTAAGGCCAATCTCATCATGACCTCCCGCTTCGTACTGATAGATTACCCTGACTGGGAAGGGTGATACAGATCGGTCCGTCTACGCGTACAAGGGCAAATAGAATATGCTTACCGTATCGACCTGACCCTTGTTCCTTACCGGAAGATTTGAACGAAGACGGGGTAGGGGTAGGGGCTGAATCTTCTTCGCCGTGCGCCAAGTACGTTGCAGGGACCAGCCCATCGTTACCACGAGTATCGGATACCTTCACCCATCCGGAACCGTCATCGGGTTCCAGAACACTGACAGTGGCGCCATCTAACGCGACAGTAAGAAGATAAATATGCATCCTTTCATGACAACTCACCTGTGACACTCAACTCGAACTCCGATGTGGCTTTGAAGTCAAAGATGACCCTGGCTATAGGATAGGAAACCTCTTCTTCGTGAGCAGGTTGGACGAAGGAAGACGGAGAAGGAGTTTGTAAAGTAGCCGGCGCTAGACAGTGGAATTTAATATACACTTGGAGCCGAGGAGATCACATACTAGAAATGCTCGATCGTGAGCTTGCACTCGTAGACTTTCGCGAAAGCATAGAGGAGCTACGAGATGCGCCGCCTTGCTGACAATCAGCGGGCACCTAAGTGGTTTAGATATCCGGTTATCATAGAGCTAGAATGTAAGTAATAGGCGTCTTACCTTGAGCTCACACTTGGAATGTACCGATATCCCACAGACTTTGCAGGTCTTACCCTGCTTGCTGAGGCCCCATATAGACGTCTATGAAGCCTGAGGTAAGGTGAAAGATAGGGCAGGAGCCTAATATTAACCCCACCTGACAGTAGCCGCAAGATGTGGGGATAGAAAAAGACGAGCTCTTGAAAGTATGAGGTCGTTGAGCCCCCAAATCATCTGGACCCTGGATTAGAAGCGCTTAATAGACTGAATACCGCATACAGACCTCCAACGGCAGCAGAAATAACTTCTATTTCGGCATTTAAGATACATTGCGACGACCCAAAGTGTACCAACTGGTGTCGGCTTTCCATGTAACTCTATAATAAACGTCAATTAACGTCACCCTTTCACCAAAACAATATGATTGCCATACTTCAGTTATTTCATCAGCATTTCCTAGTGACCTTTCCGCGTCGTAAGCGGCCTCAAGCTTGGCAAATTGTTCCACTTCTCGTTCTATAAAAATTAACTCAGAAGAATGATAGACGGGTGACAGTTATTACACACTCTTATTGTCAATCACAGGTCTGAGCTCTTGCAGCTTGCTTCGGCTCTTGTTAAGTTTGTTCTGCAAAAACACTTTTGGCGCGGGATCAACGCTCAAAGTTTCCTACATACCATCAGACGAAAAGCGTAATTACGTAGAAAGAAGATCACTGACAGTGTCATAGAAAAATGTACAAGGTTCGAATTTCCAGTCATTGGGAGCACTGAAAGCGCGAATATTATGGTCGATGAATAGATCTTGGTCCTTTGAAGGGTTGACCTCTCCTAGGGATCTCTCAACGGTGGCTAGTCGATTTTTGAGGACGTCCAGATGGTTGGATTGAATTGCTTGGGCATGCTGGAGAATCTTAGTAAATCGCTCGACGAGTCGGCTCTGAAGCAGTTCTAGGATCGTCCGCAGAGCATGAGCATTCAACCTGTCAACCAAAACAGCCACGTACGCAATTGCTACAGGGTAGGTCAGCTGTCGGAGTCATGTCAACTATGCCACCGCAAAACACGTACGTCTTCTAAGCCTGGTAGGTCATCATTGTAAAATTTTGCTTTTATCTTGTTCGACACCTCGATGGAGATGATGTACGAGCTATGTTGTAGATATAGTTGAACGTGGTGTTACGGAGCAACGAACTCGACCGACTTTTTGCAGTTTAGCATGTCATTGCGTTGCTGGTCTGCTTGTCTTGCTATACGCTCCGCATGTCGGTCGTCGTGTGCACGTCCCTAATGCGCTTGATCAGGTGCCTGGGGGACATATGGGAGATTTGGAGCTCGACCTGCTTCTGGCGATGAAGGTCGACTTCGCCACATTCTTCATCGTACTGAAGGCAAATCTGTGAGAAAGGTCCTCGGTGTGTAGGTCTTCTTATTACCTTTGCTTTATTCTGCCGACCGGCCATTAGATTATTGAGTGAAGATGCCGATTATCAAGAGCATGGTTCTGACCTTGATGCGTTCAGCGTAGGTGCGATCCCTATCTGAGACCAGCTTCTGGAAAAATTGCATTTCCTAGGAAGAGACGCGAGTTATTTGGAATCAGTCGCGAACGTCGGGACATGGTACCTTCTTCTTGGTTTCTTCATTTTTGCGCCCTAAAGCTTTGAGAACATCGACGACCTGGGAGGTCAGAACCTCGGCGACATTTACGTGATCTTCGGCGGTGTTGGTCATGGATTGGATGATTCCATCATAAGCGGTATTCAGGGTACTGGAAAGGTCAAAGTGAGTGGGACCGAGCTTGTGCGTCAAGCATAGTTACCTCTGCTTCAAGGTCCGTTCATCCCATGCCTTGGTGGGGTCATCTCCGACTACGAACGAGCTCTCCATTCTACCCTTCTTGTCTACTGCTTTCTTTGTCAAGGCTTGAAGCTTGGTAGCATACTCGCGCTCCAAAGCAGCACGATCTCTATAGAGATCCCGGACCTAAACTGCAATGAGAAGAGCAAGCACAAAGACGGTGTAACACCTACATCAGTGATGAGGTCGAGATGAGAGTCAAATAATGTTGCGATTCTCTCGACTTGATCCTGTTGAGTGCGTTGTTAGTCGGAAATTTCGTCGGTAACACGGAGGTAGACATGGATGGGGACGAACAGGGAGAGTGGAACCATATCGTTGGCCAATCGCCTGCATCTCGGTGTTCGGTCTGGTGCAGGGCCGCCGCGATGGCTGAGAAGGAGCAGGACAAGGTCTGACAAGCCGTCGGTTGCTACTCTGAAGGGTGATGTCATGGCTGTGGCGGTGCAAATGTCTTCTGCGAATAATATTCACGGGTAGAAATATCCGCTAGCATTCCGTCATCTACTAATTCAAGCCTCCGCGGCAAGGGTCGCCGCCTACAGCTCGTAGCAAGAACTAGGCCGATGCTTGTAACTCGTATTATCCCCACTGCTAGTTCAACACAACCTTGAGCATCGACTCCACTCTTCTTGTATTTAGGCTCCCTGCTCCGAGGGCCAGAGCACGGATGAGCACCGATTTGCTTCCACTGCTCGAGGTGTCTTTCGGAATCGGCTCGTTGAAACAAGTATCCACCGGAATGGGTTTCTCGGAAAGATTTATTGCGCGACTTGGCCTGAGAATTGCCATGATTAAGATCACAATACGTACGTGTAAGGAACATGGATCCAAACGCGCAGTACGAGCGTTCATTAATAAACCGTCCGATCCACATGGAAGCCTACGAAGCCAAGTAGAAAAGAAATCACGTCTTTGCTTCCTAAGAAGAATATTCTGCCGCCATAATTCCCCTCAACAGCTGGGGCGCGTGGTGAAATATGCGACTGGGAAATCGGACGGAAATTTCCTCTTTCAAGAACTAACAACGCGGGGTAGAAATTTTTTCGAGGTTCAAAGCTGCCGGTGAGGCGGAGAATGCCGGCCTGATTACTTGATCAATATGTGACCGATTGTGACTATATTTTTTAATGTCGCGTTTCCACTTGCATGGCTGCAGCGTTTTTCGAATCTACAGGCAACGTGCCCTGCCAGGCGACGATTAGATCTATTAGCGCTTGTAAAATGATGCCTGGGCTGCTCTCGCACTAGTGGTTCATATCGTCTGTCGCGATTCTCGATGTGTCACATCTCCGCGGTCCGAAGACGGATGTGGCCTCAACTTCCCTGCCCGCGCCGCATTACTTGGCCTCACGACACGTCTGGACGCCAGTCACCCCCTTTCAGTTGTCTAATTCTTGCATCGCAAAAATATGCCGTGTTTTTTTTTTTTTTTCACCGGCGAAACGGGGGTCCGAAATAAGCACCAGCGGGATTAACTCCTCACCATGATACACTGGACCGTATACACGCGGTGGGACTTCCCTCAGCTATAAAAGCATATTGAAAATCCTCCTGATCCCGTCGTCGAGCTCCCCCCAGCTTCCTCACCTCGCCTTCCCTTACTGACAACTCCTCAAGTCTTCCGTCATGTTCACAATGTCGCACGTCGCCCTCGCACTTTTCGTCCTCTTCTCATGTCTTTCAATGGTCTCTGCCGCTCCAATAGCCGCTGCCGCAGAAATTGAAAAGAGAACAGACCATGTGGGTCGTGTCAGTATTCCTCTCTCCTCATCATCTCCGTCCGTGTCTCAATGTTTGGTTTTCCAACAGGGAACATGGTTCTACCCCGGCAAGGGCAATTGTGGCTATGTTGACGGCAATAACGACAAGATTCTTGCAATGGCGAAATCCTTTTATGACGCAAATGGCGGTTCGAACTGTAATCAGGTCCGTTCTTTGCATCATGCCAGGTACCAACAGCGCCCAATGTTAATTTTTTTCCTCATGCAGTGGGTCGAAATCGTCAATGAGGGCAACGGCAAGTCAGCATATGGACTTTTGAGGGACAGTTGTGAGAGTTGTGGATGGAACGACATAGGTACGACACCCCAAAACAGACAAACCTCCATTTGCTGACGCTTCTTTCAATTAGACATGTCGCCAGGTCTTTTCGAGGAACTTGACGATCTCTCAACCGGAGAGCTCACGGTCAGTTGGCACTTCATGGCCAAGTCATGGAGTCCATAAGCGCCTCTCGATCATCCCTTCCCGTTTACCCTTCATAGGGTTTTACGATTGTTTTACGTTGGAGTTATTTAGAAATGTCGCAAGGAATGAAGTTTCCAATTTGTGTATCACTATGTAACGGATACCTGGTGGTCTTATATCTTTACAAACTACCATTCACGATCTCAAGGCTCTGGAGCCTGCTGTTTGTTTTCACGACTGTTTTATTCACGATGTGCATTATCTTTTTACTAGATCCTTATACCTACATATGTAGTTTTCTGTGGATACTAGTTGAATTCTTATTGTGAAGTCTTTTTTTAAATAACACTTCGTTCAAGTTTCATCATGATGGATGGCTAGTTGTACAATGATGGTAAGTAAATGCCGAGAAATTTCTCGTAAATCGACAAAGTCGTAATGATACAAAAAAGGGGGACGGTCGTTATGAGCGTTCGTAAAATGGTAGCACAAATGAGGAATGGTTGTAGACTCTCAGACGAGACTCGACGTTAGTAACGGATCAAATAGCCAGTACAATAACCAAAGATGCCACAGCGAAATAGTACGCTCTGCTGTAAGCGAGTCTTATGCCCGCACTGGCACTCTGGGTAACCGCTTGCGTCGTCGACGCAACACTAGACTCGGAGGTGCCTGGTTCAGAAGTGGCCCCATTTGAAGAGGACAGTGCTAATGATGTCGGTAATAGCGACGGAGACGAAGTGGCGCTTGGAACTGCCGTAATCGCTGAAATGCTCGTGGACACTTCTGAGGTGACAGACGGCCTGACGGAGGACGGCGTATTGGAGGAGGTTCCACCTGTAATCTCAGTACCAGTGATAGGTATAGGAGTGCTGATTAGACTTGTCAGGCTACTCGCACTACTACTCGCACTGCTACTTGAGGAGGAGGCGGATTGCTGGATTGTAAATTCCGGACTCGTATTACCGGAGTCGCCGAACACTATAAAAGGCGTGGTGCGTGGTCAGGACTGCGGTTAACTCGCCTCACGCTCATATGGACTACTTACAGACAATTATGTAGTCCTCACGAGGCTCGACATCAGGGACCGTTATGTCAACCTGACCGGCTGTGAGTTGAAAGTTGCTGGCAAGTGGGTGATCTACAAGATCCGGTGAGATAAAAAGGTGCGTATCCAGTTCAACCACCTACCGAGATCCAAGTTCAAGCTATTGTTTGCCTGGTGTCCCAACACGATTTTGCCAATGGGATTCGTCACTTGTGAGGCGGGTGGTATGCCCGTGGTGTTCCTAGATGCACTGATAAGCATTTGACTTGCAGAACATAGATGCAAGGTACCAAGTGACCGTTACGGTCTGACCAACAGTCCATACAGCACCTGCAGTGGGGCTCGTGATAGGAGGGGAAATAACGTCCCGCGAGATTAGAGGAAGGGCATAAACGAAGCCGGAGAAGAGGAGAAGGAGAAGGGCATGGGTATACATCATAGAATCGTCTTGGGTGGGACTGATGGACGTTCGTCACAGGTCCATGTCGCCGCTTGATCACTTTTATAACCTGTCTGTTAATGTTTGATGCTCGCATGGATCGTGAGAACGTTCGTGCGATAAGCGGGATCGACACGCCCACGTGAGGCCCTCCTTCGATTACATTGAAATGTCGACACCGACAGCACCTTCTAAACTGTTCGACACAGCGGCCAACTACTCGATGATATTAAAATTAAGTATATGTGTGTAGAATAGTAGTGTAGGGGAGATGACAGAAATGTTCTCGAATGCCTGTTCAGGGGCAGCCGATAAGGATCATGGGGTTTTCATTTTTCTAGTTCGTCATTTGAATTGCCCAGTGCCGTGAGTCATGGGGTTTATGCTGTGATGGTGAAGTATGCGCCTTTGTTACCAGAGTCACCCATCACTTGGAGTGCGTCAGACGGATCAAGCAAAATTCATGGACAATCACTCACAGACGATCTGGTACAGGGAGCCGGGTGCAACTTGAGGCACTTGAACTTCTTCCCTACCGCTAATGATATCGAAACCCCATGCTAAAGGGTGGTCTAGGAAGTAAAATGTGATTCTATCGGAGCTCAAAAAATTTTCATGTGTCGGCAAACATACCGACATCAAGCTGCCCATTGGTAGACAAGAGAATCACTCCTTCTGTATTAGAGATGCTTGCAGGCGGGTTAGAAATATCCCTACATCAGAGTAAGATACGACAAGGGTCGGTAAGAGCGCAATTTGCTTACCAGGTAACATTGTGGCGGCTTCCAACCTTCCATGTTGTACCCTGGCCAGGGTATTCCACGGGAGGAGAGTATACCTCTCGCGCAGTAATGGGAGCAGAAACAGCGGCATTGAAGACAATGAAAAGCGTAAGGAAAAACGTGGCGATGAAAGAGTTCATGATGACGCGTGAACGAGAACGAGTTGATCTTTGAGTTCGTAAAAGAGATGTTGAAAGTCCGGGTCGTAGGTAGGACGATGAGAAAACTCTCCAATGCACATCCTTCTTATATAGTGTAAACCAGGGTCGTGAATGGGATCATTTCAAGACTTGGCCCGGTTGTGTTATGTTGTTTGTCGCAGTAAGAGCATCGCCTGAGCTTAAGCTAGACCAGTCAGCATAGCATTCATCGGAGCGTGCGTAGCATGTGGCCTCCTTACGCCGCGAATCTTCAATCTCATCAGTTCCTCTTTATCGTCGCCCGCTGTTCCGCTGCTTTCGCCAACCTCGATGCTTCTTTCCCTGCGTATCTGAAATATGTATTCAGCAATAATATCTCCCAGCCAACACTCCTTCAACTCGCAGTGTCATTAAACAACATACCCTTGAAACAGCAATTCACAAAATGATATGTTTTAGGTAAACACGCGCTTTACACACCAGTAGTCAATACACACGTTCATTCCCGTTTCAATTCGATTGAGAGCCGTGCCTCTTCTTCTTGCCGATAGGCTCTTCCTCTATAACGGCACGGGAACTAAATCACTTCCGTCAACCGCCATATTCACCAGTCAAAAGTGGACGAATCCTAATTCTAGGTACGAGTCAGTCATTGTATATCGGAACGGCACTTCACTGACCGGTAATGACTAGAAGATGAAGCGAAGTGGTTCCCTACTCACCTCGTTTTTGGGTCCGTGACATCTTCCGTTTCGTGCTCATGGTGGTCGTAGGGCGTCCTCCCCTTCTCGTATCTTGCCCTTCCACTGCCGTTCCTGGATCCCCACTACAGTGAATCCTTTACTCCGTCGAATCGTCCGTTCATTTCCGCAGTGCAGCCAAGCAATCCTTTCATCACAAAGCCGCAAATGCCACCATCGGTGCAAGTGACGCATCATTGAATGTCAGCTGCCCACCCTTCGCCCGGACTAGAGAGTTACTGGTTCATTCCTTGACGCTGCTTCACCGGTCCATCGCCATTGCTTTCGACTGATAACTCTGTTTAAATCTGGGGAATCTCCACCGGATGAAACTGTCCTCTCCTGCTATTGATATAATCTCATCCATAATTAACCTTTCGCAACGTTAGACAGCGACTGGCATGTAAGCTTTGGCAGTTGGGAAGTTCGAGAATCACATTGACAGGGTTGATGCGACTGGTGCCTTCCATATACCGAGGTCGATTGCAGGTAAATTTGGGCATTGATTTCGTGATATACACAATTGAAACTTGGGAAAAACAAAATGTGAATCCAAGGCAATCGAACGCCTTACAACTTGATGCCTTGTACCCACATGCTTGTGCGATTACGATTGTCTCCCAAACACCACCATTTCTCCACCACTTCGGGGGTGATCTTCACAGGATAGTCAAAGAAATCGAGGGCGCCCGTACCGACACCAGTCGATGCATCCCAAAGTGAAACTGTATGTTGATTTGAGTTCCAACCCCGACTGAAATGTGGGCCATAGCTTACTTTGTTGGGCATCGAATGGTGCCCCTACCTGGAACGATCCGCAGCCAAAGGGGAGGCCAAGGGCTAGCGCACCTCCACGAGTAGCAAGAAAAAGGGACTCGATCCAGTCAACAGCCAAGGAGGATTCGATCCCGGAGTTCATAATGTTCAAACCTTGGCGCATTCTGGACGTGACTACAGCTTGCCTCATGGCATTCATGATATCAAGACTGTACCCTCCAGCTACATCGGTGCCCAACCCCATCTTCAATTCCTGATCAAGGGCTTCGCGAAGGCGGAAGGGCTCCGCGGAGAAGTATGCATTGGATAGAGGACAATGCGCTACGGCCGTACCGCACTCGTGAAGCTGGGAAAGCGAAGGGACGTCAAGAAACGTGCAGTGTGCTTGTATTGTCCGAGGAGTCAGGAGATTGCTCTGGGCGGCGAAGTCAGCCATCAGCAATGCAACGGAGACAGTTGAGCCTACGCGACGAAAGACGAGAAGGTCTTCATCTCCTCGTTCTAATCGCACCATTTCGACCTGATCGTGAGATTCTGCGAGGTGACTCTGGATTCGAAGGTCTTGGGACGCCGCCAGATCACCAAGACCGCTGAGGAGGGCGTCTGAGCACGTCGGAACAAATCTTGGTGTTATCACCGGTTCTATGAGACGGGAGGAAGCATATTTGGACTTGATCTTGTTCACGAAGGATCGTGCAGCTTCGAGAGAACTCTCTGTAGATGCTTCGACATATGATGGACGAGACGACTGGTCCATCGATAGTTTACCAACAAAAGCGCGAATTCCGCCCTTGTGCATAACATCTGCAAGAATGATGCTGAATCATTCTCAATTCGATTTTTCGCTGAAAATACAAGAAATGTACGTACTTGGTTTCCTCTTTGATGGTCCCGAAGAGCAGGACGGCTCCGGTACCATTCTCTACCAAACGCTCAGCGAGTCGAGTGTATACTTTTCGTGCCAGTGCAGGGTCTGCATCAAGGCGTTCCTCGGCCTTGAACGCATATTCATTCAGCCATTCCATCAGAGGAAGATGAAGACCATTTCCTTGATACAGGAACTGGGGCGCATGCAGGTGGAGGTCGCAAAACGTTGGCAGTAGAAAGCTACCTTTCGGAAGCTGCTTAGGTGAATCGTTGGTATTGGCGAGAAGCTGAGTCGACTGGGGTGAGGTAGCGGGGTCGAAATGGATGATGAAACCAAGGTCATCGACAGCTGCAAATTCAACGTTCCGTCGATGACAGCATGTTGAATCAGTTCGGTTCGAACTTGCCTAACAGATAATCATCTAGGATCTCCAAGCCAGAAGAATGCAAGCAGTGGACGAAGGTTCCTCTTACTAGCATTGCGCTAGAACGAAGAGCGGCTGATCTGAAAAGGAAATTCATTCCGCAAGCCGCTTTCTTAACAAATACCCGTAAATTAGATCATATAATACCCAATGAATCTTAAGTACACAGTTATAAAATAATCCTGCAACCAGTTTGTCTATCAATTTAAGAGCCACGTTATTCCGAGTAGGCAGCTCAACGCCCATAACCCACTGTTTCCCCACGGGCGATGACCAGAAGCACCAGAGGTGACGTACGTCGCAACATTCGTCGGTGCTGAAATCGTGACAAAAGTCGGACCAGCTACTTCTGTGGTAGGTGTGACCGTTGCGGGGCCGCTTCTCTCAACCGTTCCAGCCCCAATATACGTTTGACCGAGAGCGTTCAGACCGCCATCAGCGTCCAAAAGATCTAGTGTGGTGGTTAATCCTCATGTGTCGAATACTACCGGAGATTAGAGGACTCACTATAGAATGTGCCGTTCTCTGGCCTCTGAGACAGAGTGAGTGGAAGCTATAAACAAGCGCATTTGACCTACGAAGTAACCAAACCATGCATATCGTTCAATCCAATCGAGAGTTTCCATATACGTGGTAGTTTGATTGAGGAATTCGAGGACATCTGACGGTCGTTGAGACCCAGTTGGAAGACTAAATATAAACGCCTACCGGTTGCGTTCCCTGCGGTATCTGCGTATTCGGTCACCCACACCGTGTGGTTTGGGTACTGACCATGAAGAGACCAAAGATAGTCGTAGAATCCTGCGGTCCCTTCGCCGTACCTAAAAAGAGTTACTTACGGAACATTGTTGGGAATTCCTTGCTCACCAATGAACCGTCAGGAAATCAATGGTGCAGTTGCTACATGCAGACATGAACTGTCGTAACCATGGAAGTCCTGTACTAGAACTGGTAATCGCTGGGCCTCCGAGGCGAACGCCCTCATCTTTCAGTGGTTCGATGTATTTCTGCCATAGTTCTGCGGCATATGTAGCATCTAAATTCGACTGTTGATCGAAGTCTGGCTCATTAAATGTCTGTGGTTGTCATATATCAGGTGGGATGATGCGGCTAACGCCTGTAAACAACGTACCAATAACGTCTTGGCGCTCTGGTTTTTAACAGCTGATGCGAGATTTTCGATATTACCCGCGCCCCATTGCATAGGGACGTACTCGATGCTTGTATTGACGAGGTAACTTGGTGGCGAGAGAGCCCAGTCGTATATCCACGAGATGACACTTTGTGTTTGATTAATGTTTAGGACATCCTCCGGGTTGTTGGTAGAAGGGAACGTCAAGCCTCGTCTGGAGTCCTTTTTTGCAGCTACAAGACCCAAGGCGAAGATGAAGTACAAAAGTATGAGAGGGACCATGATGGGTGGGTGCAGAAGGGAATTTCGAGGGCCAAGGCGGGGACTTGGAACGCAATCGAGGAGTATTTGAGCACCTGGTCTCTTGCGGGGTTTCTCACCCAGCCGAACCTTCTTTCAGGGCGAACTGTCGAGTGGTACGCGCGTCGAAGGCACCAATCATCTACATCACGCCCGGTACAGATTGACGTCTGACGAAGCAAGACGTCAGTTAAGGCTCAACAGGATCCAGCTTATATCTTGAATATTCGAGTCCGCCACGTATACAGCATTTGGTTCTACAGTAACGCTTTACGCAGTCTGAAGGATGCAAAGACGGGATCTCGGACCAGGGGGATAATTGATGATGACCATCTCCGTGTGCCTAGAAGAATGTCGATTATCCGTTTTAAATTACAGGAACCAATTCTATATCGATCATGAGAAAACATACCCTTGACGAGTCGCTCCGATGGCAATAAGGCTATGATATCGCTCCAAACGGATGTGCGCAATTGAATGAGGAATGCGTAAAAGAACCGGATTTTCGATACCCTGACAGCATTTATTAATTGTACCCCTGCATCCATGTGCTTGAAGATCGATTGTTGTGCAGCCCTCCTTGGCCCGGCTTACAAGGATGACCATGTCAGACAAAAGTTGCAAATAAATGTCAGATCTGAAATTCCGAGGCCCATGGACGCGGGGACAGCTTGCGACCTGTCTTCATTGTTCGAGCTTCAAGAGCAGGATGGACGTAACCAGAAAAGGACTATATTCAGGTCGCGCTTCTTCTCCGCTGGTGACTAATGTTCGGGCTCCAAATAATCGACAACCTTTGTCATCCTTCGCGTTCTTCTTACAACATACACCGTCGAATTTTCAACAGGGAACGAGTTCATACTCACTGTACTGGTGGTAAACTGAACGCGGTATGACTAGGCTCAAGACGCAACGATCTGGTCGCTCTCTGCAAAATTTTACCGAACCGAGAAATGCTGAGTTTTTGGCGCAGCCCGCCTATTTGTCGGTGAAAAGACGCTAGGATAAATATACTGGCAATCTCCAATTGTAGGTCCGCGTCTTACGGGGCTACTCGCGGATGGACACTTTCAAGTAAGTGAACATGATTGATTTAACTCTTCTAAAAGACCTTCTAGTTCTCTCAATGGTGTGTAAAATAATAGGATCAAGCAAAGCCCGTCCAACTCGGTGGCCTAATGACTTGGAACTAAAGCATAGCAGCTAGCATGTAGCACCCTCTGGCTGGACCAGAAGGTAACTGTACTTGTTGAGAACTTCTTCGTCGTTAGATGATCACCCATGTTTACTCACTAGTGTTCAAATTTATCCTCATCAAAGTATTTTCCTCGAGGTCCTCTTTTTGGTGTTCTATTCCCTGATGTGAAGCATTTGTCATTTGATCATTGTGCATATTCGACGATTTGTTCCAATTTCCTGAGGCACTACAGTTGATGCACTTACTAGATTCTTGTCACCGGTTCGCCCCTTCCGAAGTCAGGTTTGATGGTACCTCACGTCGTACTCCCCCTGCCTGTCTGTATGAAAACTGACAGATTTTTTACGGAGGGTTTTCGCACCGAGTATAAAGTGGGGTATCTTTCGAAGAACTAAGGATGTATGCGCATCTTTTTTCTGTGTTGTTACACCAAGTCGATCTACTATCGCCCCGGGGCCGTGGTGCCCGTGAACGGAGAATGGAGACGTCAATCATCATGAGGACAACCAAGGATTGTTGAAAAAGGAGCCGGGGATTTTCCATACTACTACCACCGAAGTGCATTTCTGACCTCAACGGCATCACGTCATTGGCTTGCTAACTACGTGATCCTAGGGCGCCAATATACTACATTCAAGCCACTGTCGCTCAAGCTGCCACCAAAGCCGGATAGTTTACAGACAAGCCAAGAACCTAAGAGCTTCGAGTCACAATGTCCATAGGATGGAAGCCATGGCTCAGTGATCATGATCTTAGTTCAGGTACCGCCCAGCTTCTTACGCTGCCGCCGTTCGAGCAATTCTACCGGCAGCTTGAGGTCAATACTTGCCTGTTGCTCGTACTGAAATGCTGACCATCAGATCTCTTTCAACGGCTTTCTGTGACTAGTGAACAGGTTGTCCACCCTATTTCGAAGCCCCTCCAAGCATAGTTGCACACTTACGTGTGCAGACCAGCCGCTCCAGTACCATGCATTTTCCCCTTCCCGTTGTAGCACAACTCCCTAGACGTCCGGAAGTTCTATCGCAGTCGCTTGCCCGTGCGCTTAGTGTTATGTTGGTGTGGCTCCATTGTATCCGTTCTACCTCAAGTTGCGGTACCGAGCATTCTCGTAGCGAAGAGATGTAGCTGAAGGCCAGACCTCGACTCTCCTCTAATTGAAGTCCAGCTAAACCGGACTACCATGGGTTGGAGTTCTAGGCGGGCGAGACACGAGGAGACGCGCTTCAGGCATTAGCAGGTACACAGTCAAAGGAAGGCTCCGATCAACGAAGACAGGAACATCCAATTCACCGGCAGGTACAACTCTCGAACGGAACCAACCGATATTCTTTAAGACAGCATACCGACGATTGCTCCAATATCATCGCCGCCTTTCATTGTACACAACCATTTACCGCTACTTGTACCGACAGCCATTTCAACCCTTTATTAGCTTCTATTCACACACGGTCGAGGCCTTCCAAATGGACGTTCCATTATACAACCTCTGCAGTAGTGTGTGGCAAATATAAATGATCCGCTGTCTTGCCACCTTGTTGGACATCCGGTTCGTTGGAAAATGGGTCTTGAAAGTATTAAATTTGCAGGGCGAGGTTACCCACCAGGACGTCCAGGTTTGTACCTGTGTCCAACACCCTGTCTTCTACTCTGATCTGATTACAGATAGGATGTTTATTTATGCCCAGCACTGTGACTGATGTTCTAAAACAAGGTCATGTTAACCCCCGGAAACCCCTCTGGCAACAATTTCTGTGGACTGCACTTCATCCGAACCAATCGGCTTAGGTCGAGAATGAAACTTGAGAACCTCTCCGAAGTTCACATTACTCACCCCAGGAATTTGTTTCTCACTTGCGGTATGCACGTTCTTCGGGCGGGTTTATAGCGAGTTTTGCCCGTGACGGATTTTACACATAGTCTGAACCTTTCATCCTTATTCCCACGGACGCACCTCAAACCTTCATTCAGCAGTTTGTTCCCCGTAGTCGCGAATCGGATGTGCGCATATGGATGGAGCCCAATGTGAACAAAATCTAGATGTCACAGGCGGGAAGCGGGTCCATGTGTCTGGATCCACACGGGGTTGCGCCGCAACTTCACTGTTCCAACGAACATTGCGCGGTAATTTTGAAACGCGAATGTGGAATGAGTCGACTCCAGATGTTCAGTAGGGAATGATACGCGAGGCCGAAGGATGCAATCCATTTTTCTTGCAACCGAAAGTTTCAGCTTTTGTATGCTGAGCGTAGCTCGCAGGAATTCGGCGAGGTGGGTATCAGGTCATTTGTACCGCCTATAGATTTCGTCTTCTCGTTCAACTGAAACTCTCTGCCACAGAAGTCAATTTCCATCGACGTCTACTTGGCTAGAGGCATATAGTGCAAGAAGACCGTCTTCACTCTGCAAACTTCTCGAATATCCACGTGGTCAAGCGCTAGGCGTGAGGTGTAGCCTTCGGATCGCAACTAAAGGGGACTTTCAAGGCCTCGGCCCAAGGTACAGGGATGTGCGAGTCCGTGAGGCTCGGGACATATTCGAAAATGCGAATTCCGATGTCGAGGGCGCGTCTTCTTGATCCTCTTGATCTTCAAGGTCACACAGTAGCAGACGGTTGAGCGCATTAAACGGGCCATGAATGTCGAAAAGAAATTTGGAATTTTCGAAGGAAATATAATGACCAGCTGTGTGCTCAGAGGTTTGGCTGGCTGCTGTCCCATTCGTTCTTAAAAAATCGCTATAACTGCAGAACGTCAGGCCCAGAGTATTTCTTTGGGACCTTGCAAGCTGCTGGCCGAGTGCATGATAGAAGTGCTTCTCCTTTCCAGACGCGACCCATACTTGCGGTTCAGTGTCAGCGACGGCATGCTTGCGAGAGCGCTCATGGTGGATCTTTGTGGCTGAGCAGATTGCAATAATCTGGAAACTACTCTATCATTTATAACCCTGTGCAGAGCGTGCAGAACTCTGAAAGACAATACTGTTGGCTCTATGTTCTATCTCGAGAATGGCCAACGCCATTATAATATTTGTCTTCAGCTATCGCAATTGACCTTGGCTGCATCACTTTCTGGGAATCCGAGCTCGGTATGACAGCCAGGTCCCGTTAAGACAGTTCCGAGGCAGAGAGGCTTGTCGAATTCGAATAATCTTATCGAAGCTCTTGTTCTCTGGGGTGGGAATGAGCGGATTGTAATGATGCAATTCCGCCCCAGCAACGTCTGCAGCTAATGTCGTGGTAGCTTTAGTAGGTGACTATGTTTCCTTTTGACTGAGATGATGGTAATCTTACCACGCTGAAACTCGGGATGGGGATTTCTGGTATACGTGTGCACGCTAGCGAAACGGTGCCGAATATCAAAGCACAAATCAAAATTCAAGAGAATATCGCCGCCACCTCGGTGACTCTGCGGTCCGTCGAATCTATTATTGTCCACAAATTGTACCTCGACCAATGGTGTCAAAATTCTTTGGCTAGCCTTTCAGGTTGCAGATAGGTTTAGGTCTCAGGCGTTTCTAATGGTGAACTTATCAGTGTAGCAAGAATGTACATGCTACAAGAAGGTGAGCATCTCAATATGATCTGATAATATCCACATTTCTCCCGTGCACTAAATTCACAACGCCGCAACGCCGGTAGCAGTGTGTCCCTTCAGAGGTTTTATGGAACTCAACAACATTTTGAGAAGTTGTTTCTAAAGAATGACAGTTTTACATACAACGACACGCAACAATCACGGTACCCAGTTCAATGGAGAAGAGATGCTGAGCATTTCAGCACATCCTTCTCCGCTGACATCAAATATTAGTCCTGGCCTTGTCAAGATCTTTGACGGCACTTCCATTGGCAGCTCCGTATCTTGTTGAATTGATGATGTTCACTCTTACTGAACGTGAATACTTCGGTCCTCTGTATATCGGGCTAGCTCAATATTGGAATTCTGTTTCGTCTTCTTAGGTGAAAATAGCTTAACTGACGGTTGGATCAATGCATACGAACGTTTCTTTTTTGACTACTTAATGAAAATAATGGTTACTTGATAGTTCTTTAATCTTCAAGCAGAGCAGCCCTAGTTGAGGTCTGTTGGTGACTGAAGTCGAGGCATGACAGCGAGTCAAGTTTTGGTCCTGAATTTCTAATCAGTTGAAGAAGTACAATCGGTATGTATCACCCAGAGACGCCAGACTTTCAACGTCTTCTCTAAAATTCAAGTTAAACTCCCCGGGGACTGTGACGGCCATGAGGACACAGACTTTCGTAACCACGGTAGTCATAAACCATTGCATCGGGTCAGTTAGCGTTTCAACTTGCCTGGCCTATGAACAAATGACATACGATATCTGGAATAGTAGGTCTCATAAGTAAATCACTAGAATTGGAAACATTCGAGAAGTCCAACCACATCAACACTGACCTTGTCCTTGGCACCTAGGGCAGAAGGACCGGTTCAAAGCATGGTCACGTTACCGCAACACGCAAGCTATCAATAGAGCTCTTCGCAAAACTCGACAAGATTTCAACACATTTATTTCAAAACACAACAGGATTTCGCAAAGAACGATACTACGCGATCAAAGAAAGAGGTGAGAGCACACCCCTCCCATGGTGAGACCGTACATTAGTTGCTGGGAACGCAGAGCCTCTGTAATCATGGAGTATCAGCAGACTGTCAGACACATGGATCAGTGATCACACTTGCCTGGCCAACAATCAACGCATTGCAGTTAAGACCAGGATTGGCGCCCTGGAGTCGAGCGACGTCAATCCCGCCTTGGGTGGCAATACCCCAGCAACTTTCACCAGAATTGACAATGTGCGTGTATCCTGGGAGACCATTGTCACACGCAGCGTTAACGCCTAGGAAATGGATAAGAAAAATAAATGGATATGACGATATGGATAAGCACCAATGATTGCAATAGCAGCGAAGAGGAGAGCACGAGCGAACATGTTTGAATACGACTTTGGATGGTGAACTGCAGACGGAGAGCCAGTCCCTTTTATACTCAAGGAAACATCAAACTTCCATAAAATTCCGAGTGAGGCGGAAGACAGGCAAGCAGACGCACAATTAGTTTTTCCCTGTGTTTCACATCTTTAATTTGAGGGTGGCCTCTAGAAAAAAGTTTTAAGTGCCTCCCACTTGGTCGTGACTCAAATTCTGACAGCGCTGCTACTCATCAAAGGGGAAAACAAGGAATCGTCTCATGAAGATCCGCCCGCTCACAGGTTGATTCTGGAGTATTTTTTCGAAAATCTTCCAGAAAGAGAATTACCAGGTATTAAAAAAATCACTACTCCGAACCATCTTGTGAGTTATCGGTGCTTATGCCGCACCGTACATCAAACCCACTCGATTCTACCTCCGTGTTACAAACGAAATTTCTGACTAACAAGACACTAATGGACAGAATTGTAACATTATTTGACTCCTATCTTGAAATCATCAGTGATGTAGGTGTCACCAGACCTTGCTTGCTCTTCGCCATTGCAGTTTATGACTGATTCATATAGGACCATAATTGTTAGGAACCCGAATTACGGTACCGAAGTCTTGTTTCACCTCTGAGCAGCGCTCCGGGAGGGCGATAGTAGCGATTCGACAGTCAACCGCTCTTCGGACACCGTCTTCTTAGCAGTACCGTGTCACACGTGCGTCCAGTAGCCTCTAACCATGCATCTCTCTAGGATTCGATTCATTTTTCTTTTTAGTAGTGTGCGTTCTGCATCCTGGTGTCCTCCTACCGAGCAATGGCACTCCGACCGATCCCGCCGAGAATTTGATTTCGAATTCCATTGCAGAATTTGGCGTCTTGGCCTACAACTTCGCTGTGCGGTTCTTGCCATTCAGTCCAGGTCTTCACATCGCTACTGTATCCTTCAACCTATATTGCATTACCTTTCACCTATATTTTTAATACTACGCTATTCATTCTTTATGACACTCCCCACTCCTCCTCACATCTACAACCCTAATCCTTACAATAAATCATGAAGAATTAATTGATTAATTCCGACTCAGTGGTATTCAGGGTCCTGAAACGGAGTGGAATAGTTGGTTCCTCACATCTGCCTCAAGGTCCGTACGTCCCATGCCTTTGTGGGATCATCTCCAGCTAATAACGAGCTCTCCATTTTACTTTTCTTGTCCGCGTCTGTCTATTTTAATTCCAGAAACTTGGTAGCGTATTCGCTTTCCACAGCAACACGGTCAGTCCCTTCTACAATTTAGTGGACCTCGGGCTGAACTGCAATGAGAAGAGCAAACAAGGTTCGGTGACACCTCCATCACTGATGATGTTAAGGTAGAATCAAATAACGTTATGATTCTGTCCGCTTGATCCTATTTAGCGCTTTGTTAGTCGGAATTTTCGTCTGTAAACGGAGGTAGAATAGGGTGGGTTTGATGTACGGTGCGACATAAGTGCCGATGACTCACGAGATAATTCGAAGCAGCGATTTTTTTAATCACCTGGTTATTCTCTTTCTCAAACGTTTCCGCTAGAATCCTAAGATGAGTGGGCGGATCCACATGGAGAGCTCTAGTTTCCCCCTTTGACAAGTACGTCTGCTTGCCTGTCTTCCGCCTCACTCGGAATTTTATGGAAGTTTGATGTTTCCTTGAGTATAAAAGGGACTGGCTCTCCGTCTGCAGTTCACACATCCAGAGTCGCATTCAAACATGTTCGCTCGTGCTCTCCTCTTCGCTGCTATTGCAATCATTGGTGCTTATCCATATCGTCATATCCATTTCATTTTCTTATCCATTTCCTAGGCGTTAACGCTGCGTGTGACAATGGTCTCCCAGGATACACGCACATCGTTGTTGCTGGTGACACCTGCTCGGCTATCGCTTCCCAAGGCGGGATTACTGTCGCCCGACTCCAGGGCGCCAATCCCGGTATCAACTGTAATGCGTTACCTATTGGCCAGGCAAGTGATGACCTCCGACCTGTATATGACATTTTGCTGATGCGCCATAATTACAGAGGGTCTGCGTTCCCAGCAACTAATGTATGATCTCAGCGGGAGAAGGGTGTGCTGACTCGGAAATACTTGGTCTCGCCTCTATTGAATCGTGTATCGTGACTGTTGCGTATTGTTCTATGCCAAATTATTCTGTTTTGAAATGAATGTGTTGAGTGTTGTGAAGTTTCATGAAGGGGAGTGCTTGTATTGGAGCTAGCGTGTTGCGGTAACGTGACCACGCTTCGGCCTCTCCGCCCTAGGTGCCAAGAGCAATGTGGGTATTGTGGTGGCTGAACTTCTCGAAGCGTTTCAATTCCAGACCCAGCAATGATTTATTTACTGGAGGTCGATTCCAAATACCATATGCGATTTTTTGTTCATAGGCCAGGCGAGTTGTGATTCCAACTCCGTTGTAATGGTCTATGATCACCCGGGTCGTATTTACGAAAGTCAGTATCCTCATGACCGTCACGGTTTTCCCAGGGAGTTTCAACTTTAACAATTTCAGAGAAGACGAAAGTCTGCCGTCTCAACGTGATACTTACCGATGGTACTTTTTTTGGTCAGAAATTAGGGACTAGATCTTGACTGTCTATCATGCCTCGACTTCAGTCGCCAACTGGCCCCAAGTTGGACTGCTAGTAGACTTGAAGATCGAAGAATTATCAACAACTTATAGATTTAGGGAAGTAGTCAAGAAAGAAACTCGGCATCCACCACATGAGCCATTGTCATCTAAGAACACGTTGAAACAGAGATCCAATATTGAGAGGACCGAGGTATACACAACAAACTAATAGTGAAAATATCAATACAATTATTTGCATGTGGTGACACTTCCGTGTCCGTTGATAAGATACTGAGCTTTAGAACTCAGCCCTTCTCGAGCTTCTGAGATCAGTCTGAGTTTCTTCGCGAGTTGTCCGTACTGGCGCCATCGCTAAGGGACTCGTCAAAGACCATGATAAAGCAAGGACGGGGGTAGCGAATACTTGGCACGAAAGCCAATGGAGGCATGTATAGTATTTTCGATATGAAATGTCTAAAAGGAACCCGACGCTTAGTACAATGATTGCCTAAGAATATGTCTGAGTGTAAGTAGCGAGTGGCAAGGGGGAAAAGTACATACTACACATAGACTACAGCTTCGAGTCGTGTTTTGTGATAGGTTTAGCCTATAGTGTTGAATAAGATGAAGAGATCTGTCTTGATACGAAGATTTTCAAATACAGAGACAGGATTATTACAATATTGGCAGATTCCAAAGAATTTGTACTGTAAAGACTATATTATATCGAGTTGGACCTCCCCAAACGGGGGTTTCAATATTCAACAATGTTGCAATCCCAACATTGCGTCTATCTAACTGAGACATCTATTAAAAAGCATGAACTTCGTGGAAATCTACAATTTTCAACTTAGGCATCGATGCTTGGCTTCGGTGGCGTAATTCGTGTTTCTAACCAATATGACCATATAAAAATCACAGTTCTAAACTGCAATGGAGAAACGCAAGTAAGGTCTGGTGACACCTACATCACTGATGATTTCAAGACGGGAGTCAAATAATGTTACAATTTTGTCCACTAGCGTCTTGTTAGTCGTAAATTTCGTTTGTAACACGGAGATAGGATTGGGTGGGCTTGATGTACGGCGAGGCAAAAGGACCGATGACTCTCAAGATGATTCTGAGTGGTGAATTTTAATACCTGACTATTCCCTTTCTCCGGTAGAATCTCGAAAATTCAATATCTAGGCAAGCGATTTCTCAGGACGAGTGGCAGCACTGTCATAATTGACGTCGCAGTGGAGTGGAACTCTATGGGAAATGCCTCGAACTTTTTTCCGAAGCACCCTGAATTAAAGATACGAATCGAAGGGAAAAACTAAATGTGCGTCTGCTTGCATGTCTACCGCCTCACCCGGAATCCCGGGAATATTTGACCTTTCTTCTAGTATATAAAGACCAGCTCTTCGTCTACAGTTCAACATCCAAAGTTGAATTCAAACATGTTCACTCACATTCTTTTCATCGCTGCTGCTGCAATCATTGGTGCATATCCATATCACCCATAACCGCTTCTTTTTCTTATCCATTCCTAGGTGTCAACGCCGCTGTGTGCGATAATGGGACTTCAGGATCCACGTACATTGTCACCGATGGTGATATTTGCTTGGAGATTGCTGCCTACAACGGGATTAGTGTCGCTCAACTCCAAGGAGCCAATCCCGATATCAGCTGCGATGCGTTGTATGTTGGCCAGGCAAGTAGTAATCATCGACCCATGTCTGACAGTCTTATGATACACCATAATTACAGAAGATCTGTGTTCCCACTGGCAGCAACTAATGTATGATTTCAGCGAGGGAAGGGTGCGTTGAAATCCTTTGGAAATCCTTGGTCTCGCCTCTCTCTTGAATCAAATAAATCGAATATAGTGACTGTTGTATGTTGTTGTATTCCAAATTATGCTGTTTTGAAATGAATGTGTTAAATGCTGTTAAGTTTCATGAAGGAGACTAATATTGGAGTTGGCGTGTTGCGGTAACGTGACCATGCATTCATAGGACCGGCGTCTCTGCCCTAGGTGCCAAGAGAAATGTGAATGTTGCGGTGGCTGAACTTCTCGAAGCGTTCAGATTCTAGCCAAGACAATGGTTTATTTGCTAGAGGCCGATTCCATACATGGTATGTCATTTTCGGTCCATAGACCAAGCAAGTTGTAATACTAACTCACCCGGTGTAATGGTCTATGACCACTTTAGTAAAGAAATTCTGCGTTCTCATAATCGTCACAGCTCCCGAGAGCTTCAACCTTAGCGATTTCAGGGAAGACGAAAGTCTGCCGTCTCAATGTGAGATACCTACCGATTGTACTTTTTCTTTGGTTAGAAATACAGAACCAAGCCTTGACTGTCCATCATACCTCGACTTCAGTCTTTAATTGATACAACCATACCCGGCATCCATCACATAAACTATTGTCATCGAAGAAGACGAAGCAGAGATCCAATATTGAGTTGGCTCGATATACAGAGGACGGAGGTATTCACACTCAAGTAAGAGTGAACATCAAATACAGAATCAGAATGTGATGATACTGACTTGCCCGTCCACCAAGATGCTGAACTGTAAAGCCGAGGCCCTCTCAAGTTTCTGAGAAGAGTCTGAGTTTCTTTGCAAGATGTACGTGTTAGTACCATGGCTGGGAGTTCGTCGAAAGTCATGATAATGCACGAACAAAGTGACCGAATACTTGGCACGAAAATAGATGGAAGCCTATACTAAGCATTTCATTTCTATCAACTAATCCTTGAAATATGTAAAACGACCCGCTGTTTACGGTTAGAAGCACAATAATTGTCTAAGAATATATCTGAGTGAAAGTAGCGAGTAGCAAGGGGACAGCCGCGTACATACGACCAACATTCGCTCCAACTTCGCTGAGTTGTATTTTGTGACAAACTTGATCTATAGAGTTGAAGAAGTCGAAGGAACGTCATGACGCGAAGGTCTCAAAGACAGAAATAGGACTATTGTGATATTGGCAGATTCCAAAGGATTTGTACTGTAAAAATTACGTAGAGTTGAACCTGCTCAAAGCGGATTCCAGTATTCAAAAATGGTGAAATCCCAACCTTGAGTACCGTCTATCTAACTGGGACACTTGATACGATGCGCGAATTTCGTGGTAATCTATAATTTTCAACTTGAATACAGGCATCGACGTTTCACAAAAGAGCGGGTTTGTGTGTCAGCCACATATAAGCATGTGGGCAATGTTGTGGGTTCGATGCGTGGAAGCATACATTTTCTATTGAGATGATATTTTCAGGCTTATGATAGAGCGATTACAACTGGAAACAATACTATGTCATAGTAGCACCCGGCAATTTTCATTTTGCCGGTTGATATTCAAGCCACGAAGGGTCAGGGCCCATTTATATGCTAGAGATCATTCAGGCAACAGAGAGAATGCTGTCGGCCGTAATTTCCGCTTCTTTCGTATTGTGCCACCGTCCACTCTCATTGATTTATTAGTGCTTGTGTTGATGAATTTCAATGGGGGGCGCTTGAACATCATTTACGCGGCATTCCAGTTACTGTCATTGTATCCGGCGATCACTTACCTATCCCTCCACTAGAAATCAGAACTATGTGCGACAAGGGAGCCCGGTCGAAACCGGTCATACTACTGGGGTCTCTGCGCTCGCTACCAAAGCAGAATTAATGTCGCCAAAGTCCAGGCGGCAAATTGAGGCATCTAATGCGACTCTTCGATCGTCGGACAGACGAGCCACTGTACTAATTGACGGTGACTGACCCGGTATAATAGTCCACTGACGCACCGTGTTTATAGAGCTTCTATGCTCCTAGCAATGCTTCCGCAGAGCTGTGACATAGTCTCGAAGTGGAACTTGTGCGCTATCTCAGTGTAATATTCAGCAATCTTGCGACCGAAGAGAGTTGCGTCTTGATTCGCATGATGTCAGATGTGTATTTCAACCAGTGCCAATTCCTTGCAATGTATCATACTTCTTTTTAATTCAAACGCGTCTTGGCTCGAAAGGAATTCAGATTCGAAACCAGACTGCAGAGCCAAACAGTGACTGCGTCACGGACACCGTGAAATCAGGATTTCAGCTTTCAATGCTGAAGACAAGTTTGAGTTATTTAATGTTGTGGAAATTTCAAGAAAAGTTCACCTTGCACGTTCATGGTGTTTCATCTCGTTCTATCCACGTTACGGTTACACCACGGTTCAGCAAATGCACTGTGCTCATATAGACTCAGAAATAACGCCTGCCGTAGTATTAATATGTGTCACAAGAGATCCAGACGTCATAGAAGGGAAAGAAAGAGGCAAGACAACCGTGTTTCCCTCCTCCGCATTGTCTGTCAGGTCGTAGAATCATCGGAAAAAGTCTCGAGATCATGTCTTTGTTGAGTTATAAATGATATGGGCCATCGACAAGCTCATTCTCAAACCCACAGCGGCCTGTAACATTCCAGATAAGCCATGCAGAACTAGAGGATAACCGGGCCTACCTCGCCGGTAGCGTATTCTTCTATCACCACCAAATAAACCTTCCTGTCCTCACATGACTCCCCAACGCCGAAGCCAACAGGAAGATCCTTAAAATTGGGCATGGTCAGGTAAGGCGGAGGAAGGTTGTGCGGATAGTCATTCCCTGCATGTAGATGTCTATTAGGCAAATCGACGAATAGAAAGCGCTAAAAAACAAACCAGGATGGTTACGCAGCGAATAACGACCCAAGTACGACCCAGCAGCGAAATCCTCCGCAGCATGGAAGGACGATGGACTGGTCGTGAAGAGCCAGACGGTGAAGTTGTAGGCCGAGATGCCATAGTCTGCAATGGAGCGGTATTCAAAGGCGAATTTCTGGCCGGGATCGATCCGAGTGCCATTGCGTGGTTGGATGATGCCAGGAAGTGCAACGCAGACGGCCACGCTAAAGAGAAGAGTGTATAGGAATTTAAAGAGGTGCATGGTCACAGGCTGCTGGTCGTATGAATGACACGAGACCGCTTTTAAAAGACGGTGCACTCACGGACGAAGAGCGGTGACTTTCGAAGCACCGCTCAGAGGAGGTAAAAAAAAGTACAAGGCATGGCGTGCAAATCCCAAGAGAAAGTGTTTTCGGTAATTAAACCACTGGATCCTATCCGGGTATTGGAAGAGTACTCTTCCTTTCTACAAGGTCTTCGTTGCGTGATAGCATTTGTAATGAAGAGACGATCATGAATCATGCTGCCAACATCAATGTATTTCTCCCCTTGGCTATCCTGAACAGCGACGATGAGCCACCACAACACTGGGTATGCATAAGATTTCAAACCTTAAGTAAGTTTCATTCTCCCACAAATATTAGTCTCCCAGTACCGGTAATAAATCTGGCGGAGTCCCAAGAAGGCACCAAAACGCCAACCTCAGCATGCGCCGGTTGGCGCTGATCGCGTATATCCCTCAAGTACCATATGGTATGCCCCCGGCACTATCAGAAGATCATAGCAGAGAAATAGAGCGGCTCCACACGTGTTACAAGGTTGTCGTCCAAAAAGAATCTGTCACTTTTCGACATTGCGATGGGATACAGCAAAACTGCCACCGGCTATCTCCGCAAAGTTGTCGCTGCTGACCTAATGCAGTGTAAGTATTTACCGGACGCGTTCATCACCTTCGAGACGCCAAGTCACTCTCTTCAACCTTGTCATCATGGTAGGCGCAACTCAAAAAGTTAGCTCACGAAAACTCACCAAGTATTTGCTGTAGCTTCCTCTGTCGCTACTAAACGCCGCGCAGAACAAGCCTATGGCGCGTCCTTCTGTCATCCTCGAAATCCCATCCTAACATCCATAGCACAGTTAGTCGAATTAAAAAATGGCGAAACCTTCAACGGGCATCTTGTTAATTGCGACAACTTTATGAACATAACGCTCAAGGAGGTGTACCAAACGAATCCGGACGGCGATCGCTTTTGGAAGTTGAAGGAGTGTTATATTCGGGGGAGCACTGTGCGCGTTTGATTCCTTTCTGCTCAAAAGGTATGCTGAATGAGGGTTTTTTTGGGTGCAGATAAAATATATTCGTATACCGGAGAATTTGTTAGACGTGGTGAAGGATGAGCAGAACAGGGCGAGAGAGGCAGGTAGGAGTAATTCAAGGGGAGGACATGCTGGTGGAAGAGGTGGTATGTTCAACTTGTTCTTACGGCCTAGCAGCTAGCTAACCCTTTTTAATAGGACGTGGTGCGCCTGCTAGAGGTGCCGTTATCCCCTTGCGTGATTGTTTGCCCTTGCTCACTCAATTATCTCAGGTCGTGGTCGCGGAGCACCTATGCGTGGTGGAAGAGGTCGAGGTCGGGGAATGTGATTGTCGTACCGCTATTTCTGTGTTTCGGGTGTATGACTATTATGTTGACGAGCCAGCTTATCACCAACGCAACGCCACTACTAAAGCATGGTTAACACAAGCTGCACTTGCAACACGCCATTGAAACGAGGCTGAAGGTTCTAATAAAAGATGCATGCCCTCAATCCACGATAACTTATGTACAGAAGATTGTAACAATCGAATCAAAGGGCTAATACACCTATGAGGACGTTACTATGACCATAAAATAGGAAAAGGATATATATGCAGAGTCGCGCAACTAGTCAGGTCTGAAAAGCTCTCGGACCCACAAAGAAAAAACGGCATCATGATCAGAAGAAGAGATATGTCGTGATGAACACTCCCAGGGCGATGATGACCACAACCTGTAGAGGAACACCATCTTGCTGCAAAGTCATATCCTCCGCCACCATCGTACCAACATCGCTGCCTGCCGCAATGGTCATATCATCAGAGAGCCGCCTATTGCGCCGTCTAAGTTCAGGAGCCTCAGGTGAGACTTCGGGTGGAGGGGCCGCTGCCGCGAGTAGACCTCTGAGACGCTCGATCTCAGCTTCAGCCTCTTGGTACCTGGCGAGAAGTTCATCATTTGGTGGCGACGGTGCAAGCGTCGACGGGTGTTCCACTGGTGGTTCAATTTCGGAGGCAGGCTGGACTGGAGGCTCTTCGTGGTGCTCCTCCTCACGGGCAACGCTAAACTCATTGGGGGGTGTAGGCGGCCGCTCCTCGGATGTGGAAGGTTTAAATTCAGGTATGAGACCAGGATGACCATCCGTTATCGGAACTTGACGTACGGCGTCGACATGCTGGGGTGAACGATGTTAGTAACAACGATTGATTATACAACATAGCACCCGTACCGAAGAATCTGCCGCAGTCATTGTAGAAATTTGACGTGGTAAAGAGGTTTCGTCCACTTCTTCTAAAGGTTCGTCCTCCCGCCTCAGGTACGCGACTTTGAGCTTTTGTTGGTAGACCTTGGCGTCGTCGGTAGAGCCTTCTGGGACGGACCACTGGAACGATATGTATTGAGAGCTCATATTGAGTGCATCGAGGCAGAGAGACGCACTATGTCATGCAACGCTTTCGACTCTTTTTCGGGGGTGATGAGCGTGCTCTGGATAAGAAACTTGTCTTTGCACTTGGCATTTAGCGGGGGTTCCTCCTTCATCGCCTGGAGCATCACTAGAGTAGACGATAAATATGCAAAAGATATAAAAACATCAAGTACTCACCAGCCACTTCGACTGTTTCACCCGGTTCCACTCTACCGGAGTTGGGGCGCACGCAATACAGCTGAAAGATTGGCGTGAGTTTCTTCGAGCATCGATGATTCCAAGCCAACACCTCACCCTGGGTGCTGTCGTTTTGACTTTGAAGGCAATGGGTTGGGCATTTGGATTGGTGATGTTCAGTGTCCGTTTTACGAGTTGGGTAAGAGGGCCTGCAGAAGACAGTGAGCAGAGGTAGAGTGGGCGATGAATAGAAAAAACATACGAGTAAAGCCAAGAGTGTTGTTCGGACTGAGGTAGACCGACATTTTAGGGAAGGGATGAGAAGGAAGAAACAAGGAGGGTGGAACCTGATGAAGCCCTCAACTTTGCCACGTGCTGAGACTCGTCATCATCGCCTTTTCATTTCTTGGTCACCATGGCTGAATCGCACCCTGGCTGCATCAGTGTTTCTCTTGCTACTTGGCGACCTTGCTGCATTCAATACGATCCCAAATTGTGCTGGAATGCAATGGAACATTCTGACCTCGCGCTGTGTGCATGAAGGTACCGATAATCACTGATACCAAAGCCCTACGCCCGAACTGCGGGGCACAGGACTTGGAAGAGCTTCTTAGAAGGGGCGTGGTCTCCGACAGGTGTCCCGCGAAGGTTGTCAATGGATTATCTGGTACATCTCTATCTAGTTGTAGTAGCTGGCAAAGTCTTGTATCTTACGCGGTCGCAATAGGACATGGTGATGCCATCACCCAAGCGGGGCGAAAGCGCCGGAGATGAATTGAATAATTACAATTACTTACGAGTTTCAAGTTTTCAAAGGCATCAGACGAAAGCCCGTGAACTATCCTCGTGGAGCATTTTCGAGAAATTAGTCAGTATACGTGTTTCAGTTGGGCTCTAGCCAAGTGAACAGATGTATTCCTGCATAGCTGAAAGTAGAATGTCCAAGAAAACGCTCAATTCAGTTGTCTATGGTAAAAATAAAATTGTGGGTTGCGGTAGGCGCTTGTTCGCTGGTGGACATTACGGCTTTATGACGATCTTGTAGAAATGCTACCAAGGTAACGGAGATTTACATGGATGGTGTAGAGGAGGTGCTACTAGCAAGAGCTCAGTTATGTAATGAGAATTTTACTCGGGTATTCTTTTCGCACCTCGACCACTGCCAACGTGCATGTCGCTGTCGCTCACCCCGACGTCGAGCCTCTCTGTCACAGATGCCTCGTCTACCGTTGCACCAACCAGCACCTCATCGTCGTCGACTCTCCCGACGACCTCACCTATAACAACGACTTCCTCGTCCTTATCCACGTCGGACAGCTCAACAACTACCATCCCTCTCACAACAAATACACCATCCAGCAGCACTCCTCCCACGACCTCCTCCTCATCGTCTACTTTGACCACCTCATCGCCTACTTTAACCAGTTCATCGTCTTCAACAACGTTCATCGTCACTAGTAGTACGCCCCCAACGACGACCGACCCTCAAACAACCATTCGCCAGACATCCCTCGTGCCCACCACCATTGTTATAACCCAGTCAAATGGCCAGCAGCTCACTACCACCTCCACTGTCCTTGCATCTGCCTCCTCCACCGCAGCAGCCGCTTCTACCACCGCCGCCTCTTCGTCTTCTCATACAGGCGCTATCGTCGGCGGAACCATTGGAGGAATAGCTGGCCTTGCCGTCCTCGGGGCCCTCATTTTGTTCCTTTACAAACGCAACCGCTCCAAGCGCCTTTCTGATCACTTTGACGGCAATTTCGACCCAGACCGCATCGTCGCTCGTCCCCCAGACGTCGGCCTCAACCTCGACGACGAGCGCGACAACGACGGCATGGGCGGGCGTTTGGACGGCGCGGACATTGGTGCAGGCGTCGTATCGCCCTTCCCCATATCCGCCAGCACCAATAGCCATGGAAGCTCTGGCCAGTCCTACAGTAATTATTACTCCGGATCACCGGCTTCTCCTCCCCCGATGTCCCAGTATTCTGGCGAATCTTCCGGCTATCCTGCTGCTATATTCAACCCGTATGCCATGAGTATTCCTCCGAGGTCCCCTCCACCTGGCTCCTCGTCTAGTGGCCTTGGAGGCGGCGCAGCCAGTATGTCCGCCAAGGAACGCGAGGCCCGTCAGAATCAACTCGGTGTTGTCAACCCTGATGACAGAAACGCTTATCTCGCTAATGGTCCAACCGGTCTTATCCAGCACCAGGACGCCGGTCCCAGCGAGATTCCACCGGCCTACGATAGTTGGGGAGCAGGTGCCAGCGGTTCGAAATAGTCTATTCTTTATGCTTAGATTCCTTGACGCTTTTTGCAATGATGTTGGACGACCCCCTTCATTTTATAGTTTATTGTACCTTTAGACTTTCCTGCCCATTTAATCTGGGATCGACGACTCTTTTTTTACACGTACCTTCCATGCCGCACTTTTTTGATTAAAAGGAATTACGCGTTATTCTTCCATTAGCATGCCCAAACTGATATTTCGATTCTCTGCAACCTTTACCTGACGGGAGAATCCCCTTATCATACACGTCCAAGTTCCTTTATAGATGACTCAGTTTCTGCATTCTCACTCTCATACAATTACATCAAGCTTTCAACAACCGATCTAAACTTCCGCCGAAATATGTACTTGGTCGATATGAAGATGATAGCCTTCCTCGAAGCTGCGCCCATAACAAGCAGCAATTGTACAATCCTCTCATTTCAAGTCAACACTGTTCTCGATTCAAGTCTTGGTTTGCCTATTCCCCTCTACGCCAGACTTGACCAAGAAACCCGTCACTCGCCAATATAATCCATCGATTACGTGCTTACTACACTGGAGACCGTAATTTCAGGGGCTTCATTACTGGGACGAAAACATCGACATGGTCTCTCGGTACACGGTACTCAGCACCTGTTTCCAGTAAAAAGATGGCCCTGCTTCTCGTTAGTCCGATGGTATGCCGTGTGAGAAAAGAAAGTTTTGATGAAAAATACCCTACTGGCGAGGTAGACTCGTTCCTCCACCTATCGTGTCACTTGTCAACCCCGTGGGTTTGAAAATGAGCTTATCGATGGGTTATCATCGATATCGCGACAAAACACGCAACAGGACACGATCTCGATATCTCTTTCAAAAATAGTCTGGCTGAGGCCGCAGTGGGGAACATAATTGCCTTACTATTACTTTTATATATTAAATATTCCCACTCGTATCTGCATATACAAGAAATACTACCAACCTTATCAAACCAAAGTTAACACTTGTACGTGCCACTTTAGCGGACAACCTGCTTCGTATCTGATTTATGATGTTAGACGATAACTCCTTGAGGGCTGTTTATCTCCAAGCAGCTGGAGTGTCTTTCGATGCAAAAGTCAAAGGTCGTTTTATCCAGGAAAAACGAGACAGACTTCTATAGTTTTCTTGTCACGTTAAGCTTCAGTGTTGATTGAATGACTGATGAATAAGAGATTCACTTGCTGCCATGGCTCATCTGATCTTACATATGCTATGCGATTTATTTGTGTTATATATGATGGGTCATCTATCGTAGGAGCATTCTGTGCATAGGTTATTATAAAGTTCCTAGACACGGGCGATTCACAAGGCGGCCACCTATTAAGTAAGGGTGCTTGCTCAGCAAGGCAGTATGTTCCTCTGGTATGCTTGTTTCGACGATATTCGCCAAGTGAGAACTTTCTGCCCGAGGTGTATTCTTTGAGGTTGAAGCTTCACTCGCCGGCAGTCAGACTTGCACGTAGTCACCGGTAGTATCGGTCCGGTGACCTACTTGACTGCCTTTGCAACCGTCAACGCGTGGTACCCTGCTTCCATCATCAAGTTCCGGTGAGAATTTGCTTTTGGCAACTTTTTTCTGGTTTATGCTTACACTAGAACGGCTCTTTAGTACAGATTTTGTCTGAATCTAGACCAATGACGCAGACCAATCCCGAGGACTGGGCGCCCTGTAAAGGGTGCTCATGTTCCAATCATCACGCCCCTTCATTCGACGTCTTGGATGAAGATTTGCTATCAGACGAGGGCGAATTTGCGCGACTTATGCACTCAAATGAGCCGCCTGCTCCAGGAGAGGCATATGCTTTGCAATTCATGCTTTCAAAGGCGGAGAAACGCATCGCTCTACTAGAAGGTCACATACAACAACTAGATGAAATGACCGAGCGTCAAAGGACCGTCAGGGAATCGATGGCAGAGGAATGCCAGCGAATGCGAGACTTGGTTCGAGTCAGACGAGCACCTCTGAGCGCTATCAGGCGTCTGCCTACAGAAGTCCTTACCGAAATATTTCGTCACACCATCGAAACAACACCTCCCAAACGTTGGATCCTGGACGCCGGATCAGGCCACTGGGAGTTTCGGCACAAGGCAAGCCCTCTTTGGAGTATCGAGCTGGTCTCAAGGCGTTGGCGAGATGCGCTGCTTTCACATGGGAAGCTATGGTCGAATATAATCATTCAGGATGTATCAAATTTCAAGAGCACTACCCCTCGGGAACTCGCTCGGTTCGCTTTGCATCTGCAGCGTTCGCGCCAATATCCCCTCACCCTTTCTCTTCACTGCCCCAGCGATGCCGACGGTGACCACTCCATTACAGGGGAGTTGTCTGCTTTCCTATTCATGGCATCCCCCAGGGTAGAGACTCTACATCTCTACCTCCGACCAGCCATGCTCGCATCTTTTGAGCCTCTCAAATTAGCGTTCCGAGCCCTGCGTACTCTCGTCGTGTTACCCAACGAGTTCACGGACTACCCGCGACTCGAAGCCTTCCAACATGCTAAAAACCTTCGACACGTTGAACTTTGGGATGTGGAAATGCCTCTTGATGAGTTCTCATTCCCATGGGACCAGATCACGGTGTATAAGAACGTCAACTGGGGCATTGGGAGACAATTCGGACCACCGTATGAGGACACCACACTTCTCCTTAGCAAGATGACGCGCATTGTCGAATTTGAGATATCCTATCTCTGTGATTTTTGTCGCAGAGGGACGCCCGGTCCTAGCGTCATTGTTCCAGTGACTTGTTCACAATTAGCTGCGCTGAAATTGTCTGTCGCAAAGACATCAGCCAGCATCGTGTTGGACGTACTGCTCAACGATCTCATTCTTCCGTCCCTTTCCTTATTGGACATTGATTGCCAGGAGACAGAGATCAACGCTTACAACGAAGGGGAGCAGCTATTTCCAGCCGTCCTTGGTCTACTGCGCAGGTCTCGTTGCTCACTACGAGAGCTACGGTTCAAGCACGCACTCGTGGATGCAAATGACCTTCTGGAAGTCTTTCGGATTTCACCCTCTCTCTCATGTCTTGAGTTGATCAACGTCGGCTTGGATGCCATCACCGATGACATCCTCGAGCGTCTCATTCTGCCGTCTGACTCAGACTCGGAGTCGGACTCCGACTCCGGGAGTACGAGGGAGGTGGGGGGAAAGGAGCAAGGGGAGAAAGATGAGCCCGAGATACTTGTTCCGTGTCTGAACACGTTTCATCTAGTAACAGACGCCTCTTTTGAAAACAACACTTTCGTTCGGATGGTTTTATCTCGATGGAGTACTTCCACCGTAGATAGTAGCAACAAGATAGGCTGCCTCGAGTCTGTGAAACTTGCATGGATTGGATGGGATCCTGTGTATGATCCTGGAGACGTAGCCGAAATTCTTTCGTGTTTGGAGCCGTCCCGTCCTGAGGGATGTCAGCTCAAGGTATACTTTGGTACCTCGGATGAACTTCTCCAAGAGTTTGTTCATGATGAGTGGATGTAGATAGACACATAATATCCTATATCGTCTATACAATGCGCTTTCCTGCCACGACGCGATAGCCAAGTGTAAAATCATAATGTTCATCAATACAGTATTACGGTATACTACATCCGCCTGTCAACAGTCCATTGGTATAGCGAATATTATACAACAGGAAAGATAGAGAGATATAGTTTGTCCAAGGATCATCAATTGTGATTAGTTAAAGACCAATCATCGAGAGCTACGCCGCTAGGAGTCTTGAACTGGGTGCTAACATCCCATTGAGGACTGAACAACACCTGGATATTTGGGGTTCCGGCATTCAGCGCAATGATGAGGACAGTAATCCCAGGGTTTTCCTGGTCTGGTGTAGGGGATGTTGGGTGTGTGTCGAATCGCTTCGCCTCTGAAGTTGAAAAGGTGGCGCCGCTTGGACTAAGAATAGAGGCTTGCATGGTTTTACCATTACGGACGAGAGTTGCGGAAGCGCCATTAGTTGTCACAGTCGCGTCGGTGCGCATACGCCATTGGATGTTACCGGTAGACGTGATTTCGTCTTCAATAAGATACTGTTTCCTTTGTTTAATCATACGCACACCACGCTTGATGGGAGTACTGAGTGAAAGGATTAGCGAGAATTGAATTGGATAACAATCTCACTTTTGACTATCCGCTATCGGAACAGGGCGTACGGTGTCGAAATGCTAGGATGGATGATGTTAGTAACAAAATTTGATTATACAACATAGTGCCCATACCCATGAATCTACTGCAGTCATTTTTAAAGCTTGATGTAGTAAAGAGTTTTCGTCCACTTCTTCTGAAGGTTCGTCCTCCGGCCTCAGATACGCGACTTTGAGTTTCTGTTGGAAGATCTTGGCGTCATCGGTAGAGCCTTCTGGGACGGACCACTACCAGGATATGTATCGGGCGCCCATAATAAGTGCATCGAGACAGAGAGACGCACTATGCCATACAACGCTTTCGACTCTTTTTCGGGGGTTATGAGCGTGCTTTGGACAAGGAACTTGTCTTTGCACCTGGCGTTTAGCGGAGGATCATCCTTCATCGCCTGGAGCACCACTAAAGTAGACGATAAATATACAAAAAGTAGAAAAATATCAAATACTCATCAGTCACTTTGACTGTTTCACCCGATTCAACTCTACCAGAGTTGGGACGCACGCAATACAGCTGAAAGATTGGTGTGAGCTTCATCAAAGGTCGATGGTTCCAGGCCAACACCTCACCCTGGGCTCTGTCGTTTTGACTTTGAAGGCAATGGGCTGGGCATTTGGATTGGTGATGTTCAGTGTCCGTTTTACGCGTTGGGTAAGGGGGCCTGCAAAGGACAGTGAGCAGAGGTAGAGTAGGAGACGAGTAGAGAAAACACACGAGTAAAGCCAAGAATGCTCGGACTGAGGCAGACCGACATGTTCAGGGAAGCAATGAGGAGGAAGACGACAAAGGGTGGAACTTAATGAAGGCCTCAACTTTTCCTCATGCTAGTACTCGTCATCATCACCTTTTCATTTCTTGGCCACTATGGTTGAATCGCACCCTGGCTGCATCAGTGTTTCTCTTGCTACTTGGCGACCTTGATGCACTCCATGCGATAAATAAATTGTGTTGGAACACACTGGAACGTTTGACTCGCGCAGGATGCATGGAGGTATCAATAACCACTGATACCAAAGCCCTACCCCGAACTGCGGGGCACAGGACTTGAAGGAAGGGGCGTGGTCCGACAGGAATAGGTTGCACAGCCATCGACTACGCGTTATTTTAATTAAACCTTAATTTCACATTACTAGTTATTATCGAGGTGGAGTCGGACACCCGCTCTGGGAGTAGGAGAGGGAAGGGGGAAAGGAGCAGAAGAATGAGCTCGAGATAGTAAAGGACGCCTCTTGAAAACGAAACGTTCGGTCAGTACTTCCGCCGTGGATAATAGCAACAAGGTAGACCACCTTGAGTCTGTGAAACTTGGATGGATTGGATGGTATCCTGTGTATGATCCTGGAGACGTAACCGAAATTCTTTCGTGTTTGGAGCCGTGAGGGATGTCAGCTAAAGTTATACTTTGGTGCCTCGGATGGACTTCTCCAAGAGTTTGTTCATGATGAGTGGAAGTAGATAGATAGACATACCATATCGTCTATACAATACGATGTATGCGTTTTCCTGCCACGACGTGATAGTCAGTGTAAAATCATAATGTTCATCAATACAGTACTACGGTATACCACATCCGCCCGTCAAGTCCATTGGTATAGCGAATAATATACAATAGGAAAGATATAGATATAAATTGTCCAAGGATCATCAATTGTGACTAGTTAGAGACCAATCATCGAGAGCTACACCGCTAGGAGTCTTGAACTGTGTACCATCATCCCACTGAGGATTGAATAGCACCTGAATATTTTGGGTCCCAGCATTCAGTGCAATGATGAGGACAGTAATCCCAGGGTTCTCTTGATCGGGTGCAGGGGGAGTTGGGTCTGTGTCAAATCGCTTCGCCTCTGAGGTCGAGAAGGTAGCACCGCTCGGACTGAGAATAGAAACTTGCATGGTTTTACCATCACGAACGAGAGTCGCGGATGCGCCATTGGTTGTCACAGTTGCGTTAGTGTGCATACGCCATTGAATGCCACCCGTAGACGTAATTTCGTCTTGAATGAGAACTTGCTTCCTTTGGTTTATCATCCGTACACCGCGCTTGACAGAAGTACTGAGTGAAGGGTTAGCGAGGATTGAATAAAATGACAATCTCACTTACGCGTCGGCGTAAGCACTACTAATGTCAGCTACCCAGAATGCTGTCGAGCCATCCTCCAGGGAGACGACCGTACTTGAACCTTGCTTAGTGCCACTTGATCCGTTTTTTGTAATAGCTGGTTTAGCAGTAACGAGCTGGTTAGCCTGACTTATCAGAATAGTGTTCTGCCCCTCAGTCATCTTTCTGTAGTACTTCCATCGATCGCTGTTTTGAGCGTCACTGCTAAAGTAGTTGGGAGCCAGATAATCACCAGATCCCAGCTCTCCAGCCCACCGCGTGCCGAGAGCATCAAGAACAAAGTCACCAACATCGAGATCGTTATGTGTCTGGTGACCTTGATTTTGGCCTGCCTTCATAGCCACATATAAAGCTTTAAAATCCGTCCAACTACTCCTCATAGCCACCCATTGATCCAACTCGTTACCGAAGAACGCGTCTAACTCTTTCCCATCCCAGAAAGCACCCGCGCTTGCAGGATCGTACCAGAACATAGACCATGGTTCGGCAGCATCGTGTTGCTCACGCTGGAAGAGCATATACGATGGTTCGTTATAATGTGAGCCATAGAAGATAATAGAGTTGGCGGTAGAGGAGAACTTGTTTGGACCGTGATCACCCCAATCAAAGAGAGAGGTAGGACCGAAGACGTGCATATGGAAATTTCCGGTTTTGACAAAGTCAGGATTGGAAGACAATAGGCCATAGTCGGAGCCCGTCGCTGTGAGAAGGGATGAAGCCATCTCGGCATGACCGGTAGTCCCGAAATACCAGTAGTTGGGTGTCTCGGCCCATGTTCCGTCGTCCGACACACCTTTGGCACAGTTCTGAACGGCGTTTGGGATAGTGAGACCGAGAAGAGTATTGGCGTATCCTTCTGTGTCATCGCCAAGGATAGCAAGCGACGCCAAGGTCAAACCAGCGTTACATACACAATTCCAATTGCCATCAACGTTGTCCTTCCACCAGCCGTAAGAAACAGTAGCATCATTGAATGCCGCAACACCCAAAGACAGCCCGTACTTATTCACCGTAGACCTGATCTGGGCCTTTTGGTCGTCGGTCCAAACATTATAAAGCCAGTCATAGGCTATTCCAAAAGCAGAGCAAAATTCAGCGACGTCAAGGAAATGGCCCGAGTTCCAGCGATCTGCGTCTGGTCCAAAGGTGGTTGTTCCGTTTCCGGCAGCGTTCTGGCAATTCATAATGAATTTCGAGAATGATAAACGCTATGATAAAGTACAAACCTGTAGTTCCAGCCAACAACGATCAGACCACTTGGTATCGTTGGTCATACGGTAAGCATATGCGAAGGCCTTGATTCTCTCTTTAATTTCTCGGGCGTTATCGAGAATACCACTAGCTCCATCCATATGATATACCACGGGCGAGAGGTTGTAATATGCCGTGGCGTTTCCAAAGATAGTATCATTCCATTGCTTGAGATACAGGTCATTTTGAATCAGCGTGGGAAGGGCGTTCCACTTGTATGCAGGCGCAATGAGGCGAGGGCGGTCGCTGCGGACAGTTGTGGCACTGGGGTTAGATGGTGCAAAGGAATCTTTGGGCCAAGAGAATTTTGGGTCTGTGGTACTTAAGATGGTGGGGCTAGTGAAAGCTGCGGTATTGGTCTACAACTTGTCAGCGCAATATTCCAGACCTGACATAGGACTTACAGTAGACGGATAAAGCGGAACCATGTAATAACTGTTAGTTGCCGTTGCGTAAATGCCAATAGCTTGTTCAGCGCTGGCTGCAGCGCTAGGGTCAGCCGGAGCGTTCCCTCCAGAGCTGGCATCGCTAGATGAGCCGCTACCGCCATTATTGCTGCTCTTGTTGGACGCTCGACTACCAAGGACACCGCCAAGGACGGCTCCAATGATGACAAGAATAGCAACTGGCACACCGAACTTGATCCAATTGCTGATGCCCTTCTTGGGCGGGGTTACTAGGCCGGCCGCAGAGTCGGATGCATCCTTGTTGGCCATACTGCTGGCCGAGAGGAAGACAGCGGTGGCAAGAAAGGAAGAAAGAAAGCAAAAGGGCGAAAGGAGAGTTGACAGAAAAACGAGTTATATGCGGCTTAAAGGTGAAACACCGTGAGACACCCTAACCCACACAGCATCCATGCCCGACGTGGGAAAATAAGCAAAGACAGAGAAAGACAAAACGCAGCAGAGTCGCACACTCCAAAGGCTCCTTCGCCATGCAAACCAAGAAATCAGCGTCATCTTGAGGGGCGTCTGCCTGAATTTTATTCCGCAGTCGCGTCGTCCAATTATTCTTCCGCGGCCCCGGCAATCTTAGTGGCTGTGCATTACTCCTACTCTATTCGCCGTAGCTCAACATAAACGGTTAAAGGTGCTATTGCTGCCCGTCATAATTATATCTATCAAATTCGGTCCAGGGCCACCATCTTATGACACCAACAGCATTTCCACGACCATTAAGAGCAGAAGCCTCATCGTCTCTACAAATCTGCCCGTCTGCTTCGACTGCACCAATCATTCCCTCTGCCAAACCAACTGTAATTTCTTCTTCTAGTGCAATCTCTGCAGATGTCTGGGGTCCATTAAGAGACAGGAAACCAACCAGACGTGCTGAAAATGCCGCGTGAGAATAAGGGGGTGTATGAAGGACGGTCAGCCCTGAGTGGAGCTGGCGTGTTTGAATCGTGGGCGAGGTATACACAGGAAGATGGGGCAAAACTTGCAGGAACGCCGCTGGAGGTATCAGCGCAACGCCTCGGGCACGATTCCATCCACCCCAAACTTCGTCCAGGGCAATGATTCCCCGATCTTTCATAATCGTCTGCAGTACCCCTGCGAGTTCTTTCGCCAGCTCATTGATCCATTCTCGTTCATCTCGCATCATATCAAGCGTGACTGGAGCATTGTCCATCTGTAAACCTAATTGCGAAAGTGACGATCTGATAAAAGTGGCTTCTTCTGGTTCAGAAGTAGGATTAGCAGCTGTCGAGGTGGTCAGCCGCTCGTTCAGATCGGCAGCGAGTCGGACCATGTCCTTGGCTTTCAGCATCAAGGCTTCAAGGTCTTGAAGCGCATCTTTCATGTTTGTCGCTTGCCCTTCATTCGATGTTGCCACTGACTGAAGAATGCCATCTATAAGGAACACTAGTTAGCAATTCGACACTAAATTGCAACGTGCACGTACTGATTCCTGAACCAGATGGTACTGGGTCATCAACGGTGAGCTTAGAAATAAACTTAAGACGGATCCATGTATGGAATGAAGTAAACATACCCCCCATGCCTTAGTCTTCAAGGATGACTTGAGGTTGGAGTAAAATGCTTGAACGCCGCCTTTACGGAAACTCAGCTTTAACAAAGAATTTTCGGGCGCCAAAGGAACAAGTAGCTCAGTCGTGCATACTTCACACGTCAGGTTGGAAGGGCTGTTCAGGTATGTGCAAGCAGGACACGCAACAGCATCTGACGCTGTCGGAGCGGGAGTAGATGGCATAGATGATGATTCGCGTCGCACACCACACAAAGCACAGACGCGAGACGCAGCCGGACTCGTTCCAGGAGGGTTGCGATTGCCGCAGACATGACACTCCCAGACTTCGGGTTCAGAGGCGCTGGGCAGTGTCTGGGAGGCGAGATGGAGGGTTATCTTGGCAGACGAGGTGAACAAACCGGCATAGTACTCTGTTTGCACGACATATGAGAGATCCAAAGCAAAGGAGTTGTGGCGAGTGTCCGTAAAGAATAAGCGGTGCGATGAGACGTGAACAGTTCCAGACTGGTGACTCGGCGATTTCTGCTGCCTGGTAGAAATTCAGACGAAATATTACATTCAGAAAGGGTATACGTACCCATTGTATATGCCTACACCATTCTGTGAAGAGAAGAGGCGCTCATCAGTGTAGAGCAAAGCAGGTATGGGAATGGTGGAATCGATAGATTTCGTGTATCGCTTGAGGGCCATGTCCAGGTGAAAGCATTATAATAATCTGATGTCAAATGGTAGATTCAAAGGAATGGCAAAAAGAACTCACCTACCAGTCTACTGGGTCATCGTCGTTGGGAGAAAAGATGGCTGTCACATCTTGGTCACTCACTTCCATCCATTCTTGACACTTCTCGAATCCTCTAATTCTTCTTGTGAATGATCCTTCTAAAGCGTTTCTAACGGATTACAACTGCTCTTGTCTACAGTCATGGACGTCGTGAAAGCCGTCGAGACCTATATCACAAGGCTGGTTTCTGAGCCATCCTCAATGAAGGTTCTCTTGCTAGATTCACATACAGTACGTTTCCTCGATAATACACCGACTGCTTAATCTTACTATGGACCTCCATCAAGACTCCAATAGTATCCCTCGCTTCTACACAGTCAATTCTGCTTTCTCATCAGGTCTACCTCACCGACCGGATAGACAACAAGAAACGAGACCGCATGCCTCACATGAAATGTGTCTGTTTCCTTCAAGCAACGGAAGAGAGCTTAGAGGCCCTCCAAGTGGAATTGCGGGGACCCAAGTATTCCGAGTACTACTTGTGTCAGTCGGTGAATCTCTAGCTGTTCATAGCATACTAAGGATTTGCTCTCATGTATTATATGCAGACTTCACCAACATCCTAAGCAAGTCAGTTATAGAGCTTCTTGCGGAGGTGGATGAATACGAAGTTGTCCGGGAGGTCCAGGTAGCGTCGCCAACTAATTTCATCCTGTGCTTTAGATTGAAATTTGGTAAAGGAATACTTTGCAGACTACGCACCATTATTACCCTCTCTATTCTCATTAAACCATACGCCATCATCATCCAAACCGCTGTATGGGTCCACACCAAATTCATGGCATCCTGACGCGTTAGAACGCTCTGTACAAGGAGTATCAGCGGTCCTCCTTAGCCTCAAGAAGAAACCAATAATACGGTACGAGAGAATGAGCGGGATGGCAAAGAAGCTGGCTGTCGAAATCCAGGTGATGCACTGTATACCGACGCGACACGTTTCATCTGACTGTTCTGCGCAGCATCGAATACAGTCTGAATCTACCCTCTTTGATTTCCGTCCCACTCAAGTTCCACCCCTACTATTGATTCTTGACCGCCGGAATGACCCCGTTACACCACTACTCTCACAGTGGACCTACCAAGGAATGGTTCATGAGTTGCTGGGTATCCAGAACGGTCGAGTGAACCTGAGTATGGTCCCTGACATCCGACCAGAGCTTTCTGTGCGTCGAGGAATAGTTTTTTTTTTCATCTATAACTTTAAATTGTATTGCAGGAGATTACTCTCACTACATCAACGGACCCATTCTTTCAAGCTCATTATCTTGCAACTTTTGGCGATCTGGGATCGTCTCTCAAGAATTATGTCCAGTCCTATCAGTCTCGATCCATGGCTCAGTCCCCGTCGTCCATTAACTCAATCGCAGATATGAAGCGTTTTGTTGAAGAATACCCGGAATTTAGGAAGTTGGGAGGTAACGTCAGCAAACATGTTGCCCTGGTGGGCGAGCTGAGTCGACTCGTCAGCCGAGACAAGCTTTTAGAGGTTGGAGAGATCGAGCAGGGTCTTGCAACAAGCGCCGGAGCCGATTTCAAGGTAAAAAATATTTCAGCAGTTCCTGGATTCTATATTCACAGTCATAGAGCGTACACGATCTGATCACAGATAAAGGCATGCCGCCATGGAACAAGCTCCGTTTGGTTATTCTCTATGCCCTACGTTATCAGAAGACCCAAACCGCAAATATTGCTACACTCATCAATCTTTTGCTCGCAAATGGTGTTTCTCGAGAAGAAGCTAGAGTAAGTGGAGACAGATTTATGTTGAGTATACATTGACCGTATTGGTAGCTTGTTTATGTGTTTTTGAACATTGCAGGATCTGATCAGCGTCAAGATGACCTCTTTTCAACCGAGTCCCTCCTTGCAAAAGGACGGTCTGCATTGAAAGGTCTGAAGGTGTGCTTCTATCTCACGGTTAAAATATCCAAGGTCATTGACGTCATCCTAAGGGCGTCGAAAACGTTTACACCCAACATACACCTCATCTTTCCGAGACTCTGGAGAACGTGTTCAAGGGCCGGCTGAAAGAAACAAGTTATCCTTTTGTCGACAATGCAGGGCCCAACGCATCTCTTCAAAGGTATGTGAACGACGAATTCTGGCGCGTGTAACTTCAACGCTTTGTAGACCGCAGGATATTATAATATTTATCATCGGTGGTACCACTTACGAAGAAGCACGCACCGTGACACTTCTCAATCAACAGTCTTCCACGTCATCTGGTGGTACAGGAACGCTCGGAGTAGGCATACGATTACTCCTTGGTGGAACCTGCGTTCACAACTCGTCGACGTACGTAGCCATCTTACTGTTTAAATTATCAGAAGTTGAGTTGGATGGCTAGGTATTTGGAAATGATAAAATCTGCCTCCGAGTCATTCCCAGCATCTGTATACGAACCTCCCCCGGAATCAGCGTCAAATGCTCCAGCTCTGAACTTGAATCTACCAGGAGGTGTGAATGTCAGTTTGGGCGGGGCTGCGGGGTCGGGTGTGTACCGGACTAGCGGAGAGGGCGTGGGATTACAGGCGGATGGCATTCGGGACGGTATGATGAACTTGATAGGCAAAGTCAAGCAAGGTGTAGATCGCATTGCTACGCCACAATAACTTGATGGACAATTCACTTCGGAAGATATATTTCCTCCTTTATAGGCATTTATTTATTTAAGTTTATGCTCCTGGTATTTGACGGTAGTTTCCGAATACACTTAGTGATCATGACGTGAGGAATGGATATCATTTTCCTTTAAGATTGATTTGACGCGTCTTTAAGTGAAAATTCTAGCTTAATGTAGGGACTAGACAGGAGTATCTGAACCAGATATATTCAGACAGTAGTGTCATCTCGCCCATTCCTTGGGTAAACTGCGGGCTATCCGGTACCAAAAAGCGTCCGGTACACGGATGATGGCAAGTAAGTGACACGTCGCTGATCACGAGACTCGAGTCTTGCTTGACGCACGCCTCAATTTCATCTTGAATTCATATTACCCTCTCCCTCTTTTCTTATTTCTCGGTCTTGCATCCTGTATCGGCATTGGTAGTAATGGCGAAAGGCCTGTTTGGCGCCCTCAAGGGCATTGATGCTTTCGGCAAGGTATCGCCTACGCGTCTTCTCTCGGATGTATGCTAACCGACTTTGCAGACAACGGACGATGTGAAGGTCAAGACACGCACTGGAGCTTTTCGTGAGTTTGTGGTATACTTCAAGTTACAAATTCGCGTATATAATATGGGCGAACTCTAGTAACAATCCTTTCTGCTGCAATCATTCTGGCCTTCTCAACCATGGAATTTATTGATTACCGAAGAGTTTACACCGACACGTCAATTGTCGTGGATAAGAGCAGAGGAGAGAAGCTTACCGTGAACATGAACGTCACCTTCCCAAGGGTACCTTGCTACCGTACGTGTCCTATCCAGTGCTAAATGATTGCAATGTTCACTTCAGATGCAGTACTCAGTGTGGATGTCATGGATATTAGCGGAGAAACGCAACGCGATCTCACGCACAACATCCTCAAGACCCGACTTGACAAGAAGCAAAAGCCCATACCCAACTCCTTCAGCGCCGAGCTGAGAAACGACCTCGACAAGATGAATGAGCAGACATCGGGCGATTACTGTGGATCCTGCTACGGCGGTCTTGAGCCCGCGAGCGGGTGCTGCAATACCTGCGAGGAAGTCCGGACAGCATATGTTAACCGGGGCTGGAGTTTCACGAATCCCGACGCCATTGAGCAGGTGAAGTTGACTTTGGCGATCGGAGCTAAGCACTGCTGACCCACATAACATCAGTGTAAATCCGAAGGCTGGGCCGATAAGTTGCGTGAGCAAGCCCATGAAGGGTGCAATGTTTCCGGGCGCATTCGTGTGAACAAGGTTATTGGCAACATACACCTTTCGCCGGGAAGGTCATTCCAGACCAGTGGGCGTAACGTCTACGACTTAGTTCCCTACTTGAAGGAAGACGGCAATCGGCATGACTTTTCTCATACGATTCATCAATTCTCCTTCGAGGGTATGTAATGCGAGCATTTGGTTAATGTATGCTCATACAGCGGATAGGTGACGATGAATACGACATATTCAAGGCAGCATCCGGACGGGAAATGAAACAAAGATTAGGACTTGGACAAAATCCGCTGGACGGTACGGCTGGTCGGGTACGTCTATCATGCAACAGCCTTTGAACTCGCTGCCTCACGTCATGAATAGACGAACAAAGCCCAATACATGTTCCAATATTTCCTCAAAGTTGTCTCGACGCAATTCAGAACTCTGGATGGGAAAATAGTACGTCACACTCACCCCACCGCTATCTTTACGTCTAATGCCTTTCAATCACGGCAGATAAACACACTTCAGTACAGTGCCACGCATTTCGAACGTGACCTCACAGATGGTGGACAGACCGGCACCCCGCAGGGAGTGCATGTGCAACATGGCGTTACCGGTGTACCTGGTAAGCATTGACGACCACTTAATGTGCGCAGTGGGTTAACGACACGTCGTTATTCCCCTCGTAGGTGCTTTCTTCAACTTTGAAATCTCGCCAATATTGGTTGTGCACTCTGATACTCGGCAATCATTTGCACACTTCCTTACATCGTGCGTGTCTTTCTGGTTGCGCTTTTCCTTGGCATTGATCGGGATTCCCAGAACATGTGCTATCGTGGGAGGAGTGCTTACAGTAGCCTCCATACTTGACAGTGTGCTCTTTGCGACCACTCGCGCCTTGAAAAAGTCGGCTGTAAATCATGCTAATGGGAATGGCGTAGGCTATGGCGGCGGAAAGCTCATGTAAAATTATACCGTCATCCATATTAGCAGAATGTATTATTCGTGCACCACAAGCGCCGAGAAACCGATGATAATTTACAGATGCTACATGTCGTATTGTATGTCCTTTGACTAATGCTAAGTAATATACACATGGAGTGATGATGCTACGACTTTTTCCCCGTCGCTTTAGGTCGAGCGGTTACAGTTGAGACGCGGCGTTTCTTAGCAGGAGATGGGAGTGGGGCAGGCCTTGGGGGAGGTCGCTTGTGGGTCGGTCTGTTGTCTAGATCGTCGTTATCCTAGTGCGAGCCGTAAGTTAGTATCACAGTAAGGTGGGTGGCAGCTTACATCAGGTCCAATCATCAGCTCGTCTTCCTCGTCATCTTCCTCGTCTCCACCAAAAAGATCGTCGTCCATGACAACTCGCGAGGAAGGGCGTCGGGGAGGTTGGTAAGATGTGTCTTGTTCGGACAATTCATCATCTTCCTCCTCCTCGTCCTGATCAGCCTCATCCGAATCTTCCTCCTGCTTGACATGAAAGACGGCTCTCACTCGTCTTATCACTTTCGTGCGAGGCTGTTGGGTTTCCGTTCTTACCGGAGTATGTGCACCAGTTCGTTTGGATGTTGATGGTTCGGTGAAGGGATTTGGAGTCGTAGATGATTTCAAGACGGTAATCGGAGGTTTTGACTGTATAGTAGATTTCACTTGCGTCAAGGGCTGCTTTCGTGCTTTCGTGATCGCAGTTCGAGGAGCAGGAAGGTCACCTTCGGGAGGACTTAGTGGTAGTAAGGCGTTCTTCTTTGCTGGAGCAGAGCTCGCTGATTCATCTGGAGAACCTGAGTGGTCGGCATAGCGAGATATGGGTGTTAAAGGCGCTGTGTGAACAGGCTAATAGAGCAAAGTTGATAAATAGGCGTCTACCGACACACGGAAAACACCGTACCAACAGCCGCTCTGCCACTAATTCATCAAGACGTGAGGACAGAGTACAGCGCTCCTGTTCGACGCGAAGAAAATGCTCTTGCCAGTTCCGCGACTGATCTTTCCATTGGGCGGCCTCACGTCGTAACTGGCCTATGGTCTCAGTTTGATGACTTATCTGGGCGAGACAGATGAGAAAATTTTCAGCAGTACCACAGACCGACATACGGTCATCTCTGCCTGCTTAGCCTAGGTGAGAGGTAAGCAGTGACACACCAAAGATCGCAATGCCCTGACTTTTTGTTTCCACTCTTGAACCTCAAGTTCGGCTGCATGGAGGGCTTTCACCGCATCGTCCCTTTCGTTTCTTGCATCTTGAGTAGCACTTTGAGCGCGATCTAGTTTGTTAGTGGCTAATTTTTCGGCTTCTGAGAACTGAAGAAATGTTTGCCGTGAGCTATTACAGGCGAGGCGGTTTAGAGGCGTACGGCTTGGTTTATAGATTTGGATAGAACTGATATTGAGTCTGCAATGACGGCAACAGATGCCATGTGGAGAGACCGATGTCGCTTGTTGGAGGTCAAGTTCAACCCTGCAACAGCAGCCATGACGAGAGTACAAACATGACCAAACACGGCAATCAAATTGGAATGGTCATCACACAGAACATGTGCATTCAAACTCTCTTCAACCGAAAAACCCCAGGTGACTCTGCCACGGAAAAGAAAACTTGACCAATCACCGCGTTTCCAGAGAATTCTGGTGGTATCGACGCCGCATACGCGTTAGGAAGAAAAAACTCCGCACTCAACATGCTTGCGATGTACAAATCCCCCGTTGCTCTGTTTTCCGTGTCTCGTGCTCTTCAACGGCGAACTATATGCTTCAGCCATGCACGACACAACACTCAACCTGATCCGACAAAACCAAAACCCAAAATAGAGAAATCTGATAAAGATATGCTTTACGACCTTGAATTGGCGGATTTCCGCCCTCCGTGGGTCTACACCGGGACCAAGCTCCTCACTTACCTCCTCATCCCTGGTATGACAAACCACAGTCTATACATCACTCCTCGTTAACCTGGACTGCAGCCATAGCCTTCTACGGTATTTTCATTTATGATTTCGGCGATCGAGAACATGTGTTCCAGCCAGTACGTAGCCTCTTGTGCCACCCGACACCGCGAGGCTGATACTTTCTCTTAGCCTCGCCGATGGTTCTTGAGACAGAAAGAGTCCTTTTTTGCTCTAACTCCCGAAGAGGAAAAGCTCATCAAGTCTGCTGAAAATTCACCTTTTGCCAAGCCACCATCGTCATGATCAAGGAAAAGAATATATTCCCATGATTCCCAAACTAACACGTACGCCGCGAGAAGCAGAGGTACAGTAAAAATATGATCAGTACAACAAAGAGCTAGACATGAACGACAGTGGATATCATGGTACAAGCGAGGTACATACGATGGAAAACGAGTTAATAGATACGTTGTAATTATAATAAACCAAAGCATTGGAGCAAAAGGAAAACCCAAAACGATAAAGAATGAATAAGAAACCATCGACTCCCCACTCTCCCATATTAAATTCTACATCACTAGATCCGCTGACATACCTCCAAACATACTTGCCGGTCCTCTCGCTTTTCTCTCCGACGAACTCAAAGAAGCACTTTCCAATGCTGCTTGCTTTCTTTGCTGCGTCTTTGCTCTCAATTCGGCTGCCAGCCTCTCGGTTCTCAGCTTCTTCTCTTCTGCCTTGCGCTTCTTCTCCTCCGCCTTGGCAGCTTTAGTTCCCGCGCTAATTTTCGCTTCGTACTCCTTCATAGGATCCTTACTCTCCTTCCTCCCCAGCAGCCTCCCCAGCCCCTTCCTCGTCGACGGTGGTGATTCCGGTATGGGAAGTATCGTCCCAACGTTCGAGTCCACGGATTGCGTCTTCTGCAACCACTCGACGTTGGACTTCTGCTTCGGCCATGACCTCGTCGTTTGCTCACTACTTCTCTCGCTAGCGTACGCATCGTACGCATCGGAAGCACGTTGAGCTCGCGCCGATATCATCGAATCATTATCCTCCATTTGCCTCTCCTCGATAAGCGGTAGCTGTGCTGGAAATTCTGTCAAACTTGGCGTGCGTGGTGACAAGTGCTTCGACGACAGGCTCAAACTCGAGCTTCGCGACGTCAGCGATGGTGTGTCGCTGCTATAATCGCTCATGGCACTCGTATATATCGGCCGGGGTCGCCCGCTGGGTAGGTGATAGGGTGTGTAGTATTTGCCAGGCGTAGGCGGTGAGATCCTCTCCACCTGGTCATTCGCTAATGCTGCTTCGTACTCCGAATCAGACGACGGCGGGGCCCTACGTCGTTGAGGGCGGGAGAAGAACAAATCGTCTTCTTCTTCTTCACTCGGATCAGCCTCCTGGGGATGATGCAGCTGCATAGGCAGATGCGGTGTCTCGAGGACAGAATCACTGGCATCGTCGCTGGTTGCTCTATGATGTGTTGGCCGATTCCGAGGTTCCGACACGGTAGATATCAAAAGATCTACCATATCCCTCAAATCCTTGTCTGTACCCATCGACACCACGCTCACTGTACGATCATGCCGAGCTCGCTGCTTTGTAAATAATGGAAGCGTGCCGAGGTGATCTTCTGAAGGTGATGAGGAATCGACATCACTGTCAGAAGGCGGTGGTGATTGGTGCAGCCGCGCTACATCTGCAACAGAAAAAGAACACATCATGTAATCACTCGAAAATCCATTATATGAAGCGCTTACTCGAGCTATAATTATTACTACTTAGGCCAGGGTCGGCAGTTCTCCATTTTGCGTCAGATGTCCCACGAGGTCTAGCATACTTATCAGGACCATGGCCACCACCATTGGACTGTCCGTCGTGCGATCTCCCATCGGGACCTGGAGGTCGTCCGCCTCCGCCGTGCTCCTTGTCAGATTTAGATTTGGGTCGCTTCTGGGTGTAGGACTTTGTAAAACACGTTAACAAAGCAAACTCGACGTACTGATCAACTGAATACTTACCATAACTGTCTTCAGAGCGCTAATCAACGTGAAGAATCATTGAACATCTTGATGTGATTGAATAAACAAGAACTCTTACCGGATCTGCAAACTCCTGCAATTGCATAGCGTCGCAACCTCATAGACGCCGACACTTGTCGAATTTGAGAGCGCTCGGTGCATAGCATGCCTGACGAGTGTTTCCAGATGTGTGATCTGATAGTTCGTTGCGAGCACGAGTAGTTGGCTGAGCACTGCCGGGGCCTGCTGCAGAGGTGTGATCAATGCCAGCGAATAGAAGTACTGTAGAAGCGCCAGCGTGATGGGATACGGCTCCGAAAGATGAAGAGCTCTTGGTGTCAGTCTCGGGTCTGCCCTTGGCTCAGAAGAAACCGATCCCGGAAGCTCGGGTTGGGGCACATGCATCGGACTGGTTGGTAGCCGTAGCACTTCCATCGTCGTCAGCGCGCTCTCCAACAGCTTCCGTCTCTGATCCTTGAACCATCCCCACCGTTCTTCTAAGATACGCCGAGAACAAGATATCTTCCGACCGTCCTCGCATATGACCTCGAAGTCGGCCATGACACCCTCCTCCAAGGCACTTAGACCCAGTTCCTGCATCTCTAGGTCGATCCTAAGTGGAGGCGGCTGGTAAATGCCAAAGGCCTCTAGATCCACAACTGCAACATGCTCCCAGCTCAGCAACCGCCGATTATAATCGTCGACCAAATTGCCATCGCGGTTCCCAAAGATGAAAAACTGGTTACTCTCTGCAGAAAGACACCCGCGGAACCAGGAGCCGGTCTCCACAGCTTTTCCGGGATCGATACGCGCCCAGTGCATCGTGAGCAGATCCAATACCCAGATAGAAAACGACTGGTAGCTGTGTGCCAGGTATGTTCCCGCAATGATGAGGTTCGTGCCGAGAATCGCGCCTGTGGGAAACCTGAGACCGGGAGGAAAGGTTGTTCCGCCCATCGCAGGAGACCGGTCTTCAATCTTAAAATCTGAATCCGGAAGAGGTGAAAATACTTCTAATTCGCGTTTCACGTCTGTAAACTATGATCATAATACGGTCCGTGAGTGGAACCGAGGCGAGAGCACAATAAGCGAAGGGCTCACATTGTAATTGCTGTATAGATAAATGTCAGCTGGATGCTCTGCCGTGGGAATGGTGGAGTACGGGTGGTACACAAGCGATTCCGGTGGTGTGAAATCTTCGTTGGCGGAAGATAATGAGGGGGTAGTGTTCATATTCCCGCTGTTCGTGCGGAACCGGGCCACAGGGGCAGTGGAGTTGTATGCCCTCACTTCCTCCTGAGGAAGCCTGACCGTCAGGTCAGACGAGACGGCAACACTACGATATGTTCCACAATGCCGTGGATAATCCCGTCTCTGCACCCAGGTCTTCGCAACGAGATCATACACACATACGTCATCCAGCCATGTATTAAAGAAATCCTGGCCTCCAATTATGAAGAGCCTACCGGCAGTTACGGAAGAAAGATGCGCGTAGCGCGCACGAGGAATGAGGGAATCGTTGATGGGAGTGATTGTCTGCGACGACGGCAGCCAGTGGCCGGTCGTGATATCGAATAAGCGAACGTCATTGAGAACACAGAGTTCATCGGGATTGGGGGAATCAGGCTGGTTGCTCATCCCACCGAATATAATCAATTGGTTGTTCCCTGGCGAATATGTTCCATCAGTGACATGACACGGAAGAGGACTGACAGGGGAACCCACAAGTATCGGACGAATGAAAGTACCGCGGTCGAGGAATATCATCCTCAGGATGTGTCGGTAGTTTCGTCCATACTAGTGTCGTGAGGTCAAATACGTAGAGGTCGGACACCATTCTGCGTTCTGAAACTTGTCGGCCACCCTATACCCCATATTGGCACTCGAAGATGCACGAAATAGTGCTGTACTCACGAAGAGATACATTTTTGACCCCACCACGGTAGTCGAAGCTCCCTATAGCAGTTGTCAGCCATTCCCATTCGATTATTTGCATTTATTCACGCACAACCAGCTTTGCAGGGACATCACCCGTGGTTTTGCGACAGGACGTGGTGAGGTCGTAGATAGAGTGTAGCATCGCGGCAGCACCCTACGAGGAGGTGAGTACGGTTGGGAAGGTGGAGGGGCAGAGAAGGGACTGAGTATCTCCGTCTGAAAACAGTGTTTTCAAGAGGTAACTTCCCAGATCTGTGCCCAGATCTCGGCATTCCCCATTTGGGCCGCACCGTCTGCACGGGTCTCTTGAGGACTTGCTCGCTTTTTACCCATGATTATTCAATCAACTAGAAATGAATTGTGTGAATATCCTAACTTTCTCCGTACCTTTCTCCACTCAATTATATGGCTCTGAAGGTTACACTTCTGATTTGCGAGCTCGTGCGTGTGTTACCACAATCACGCACGATCTTATCGTCATTGGCAACGCCTGTGGTATGGCCAAACTCTAAATGTATTTTGGATCCAGACCGTAAGGCAGTCCCTGCAGAGGTACACGTTCAACGTGAAATCGCCGCACACGTTATGAAGTGGGAAACTGCGCGCCTCGGCCGATGCTAAAGCCGTACCGTTGACCGGTATCCTAAAGTGACAGAGTACCTTTGGATGGTATCAATCAGAAAGACAATAATTTGGATGCGTATAGAACTTTTCTGGTCTTCCGTAAGCCGTATGTACACGCTAATTTCGAATGACGACCATCTGGCATAATGAAGCGGAAAGATCGAGCTTAGCGCTTATCCTATCGCAATTTGACATGTACACGGGTCCAATTACATATGCAAGGTACTATACAGAGACGTACGCCATGCTGAACCACTACGTATTGGGGGGACCCTCGCAGCAAGGGATAAAGGATCATTTTCCAGGGGCAGATTGATTTGAGAAGCATGGTCAAGGGGCATTGATTCGTCCCCTGCCACGACAGTCGTTCATATGAGCATCTGTACGTTACCATACAGTCGCCTGTCGAGATTACCCAACAAATTTGAAGCGCTCCGGCATTCCAAGCGGAGGGAGATCAAGCTTCTAGTGCAACACACACGCATGACATCCGAGCTTGATATCGATACACTCTGAGCGTCTTGGCAAGACGAGACTCAGAGTAAGTAGGTCGGGACAGACACAGGCACAGCAGATTGATGCCGCATAACAGTAGGTAAATCCGTCTAGTCGATTGTGGACTGTAAAGGCACCCGAGAGCAGTTTGTATGATGCATTCGAGGTCGATCAGCTTCATAATACCAAAACAGAATAGAGCACACAAGGCGAGATTTGGTACATCAGTCCCGTCTCTCAAGAATGATGTATGATGAGATGATGTAGCTACGCACGGACAAGATCGAGGATCGCCAATAAAACCGTCCAGACCACGAAAACGGGTCAACCAATCAATTAAGGGAGTGGTGATATGAGCGAATCGAGTTCGGAAGTCAACAATTCTGTATGACAAGCGTCCGCTATGGAAGGGAGGTGCCCGTTATAGAGATTTGCGACTTTCGGCGCCGTAGTCGCAGTAGGCGTAATGTCCGAAGTTAAGTAAATGATGGTGACTGATACTGAGGAGAATGTCGGACCATTCTCATGGGACTCACTAGACCGAGGATAACGTAGGATCAAGGACCTAGCGGTTGGAGGTTCCATCTAGAGTGGGCCGCAGCGCCGCCGCCGTAGCTGTTGGTATCATCATCATCATGGAAAGTTGAACAATGCTGCACGCCGCTTCTTCTGTTTGACGCTGAGGTATGTAAATGCTAGGCTGGAAAGGAAAGAAAAACCCGACTTATCAGAACTGCCACACATAAAAAGATGAGCAAGAATAACTCTGTTTCAAGACAGGGTGTCGGCAGAGAGAAAAGTCCAGATTTCGACAAAGGCTAAGGAAGACCGCGAGGTGCGTTTAGTTGCGTAATGGTGGGCTCGGATGTGACGGTGGATGATGATGAAAAGGGATTTCAGGTCTATCTTGCAAGCAAATTCGAAATTCAAGAGGATCATCGATGAATTATTGAGATAAAACAGATCTGGAGGTCGGCATTCATTGAAGGGCTTGCCTTGATCACGGTGCCCAACAGAGAGGTGCTGCGTGGGAAAATGGTGCCTTTGCCCCGCTGACATAAACTCCTTCGAAAGCGAAGCACTATGAACTCGACGGCCATGACAGATATCAGTAACATATTCGCTTTCGTCCTTCGCAAAGCCCTTTGCTAAGATCTAGATGTTATTTCTAACCGAGTTGGAAGTTTTCTGCCAGACGAAGAATTCGATGCACTGCCGTGCTTTCGACGATGACGACTCTCTGAAATTCACAGAATGGCTCGAGCATGCCAAGTTGACCGAGACCACTAGGCCAGACCTCCTCACTGTCCCTGACACAACTCTGGGCATCTCTTCTGCTCGCCCTCGGAGTCATCGACACCCACGCCTTTGTCTTTCGCACCAACTACAACCCCCTTGATGTCCTGGGGTTCTACTGGGGTGCTCAGCGAAGATAAGGCACATAGGATCACCAGACCTGAGAGCGAAGAACACTGGAGAACCCGTTGTGCGAATTCACAGAGCCGGGTCGTCAGGATTCCAGGCAGGTGCTGCACAGATTACAGGAGGTGGAGCGGCAGATGGCGGATTATCCTAGGCTCGACACATTCCATGTTCTTGAAAAGCGACATGGAACTGTAAGGCTCCCAGGATCTCCGACCAGACGGGGAATGGAAGGTTGATATCTTGGCACCTTGACCTCAAGTAGTCAAGTCGAGCCAAGATTGATGTTGTTGCCTTGCCGGACTCAGATGACAACGCTTGCACCCGACTCTGATGGCTTTTGTCGTGCTTCACTTCTTTACTCCCAGGTCTCATTCAAAGTGTCTCCATCCCCTGTATGATACAAACGTCTTGAACCTAGTCGTGCTAGTAACCGGGATTCGATCTTTGTTAATGTTGTCAAGGAAGAAACAAGATGTATTCTCATGACGGAGTTGACTCGTGGTAAAAGACCGTCATTAAAGCCTTCTTTCCTGCGACTTCATCCTATTGGGTTATCCGTAAATATTATGAACAGGCTCATTAGAAGATTACGAACAATAAAAAGGTCTCAACTAAAAGTACGAGTACGGTAAGAATACGTAGCTCTTGAGAAACACATATGCGATAAAAATACAGCATGACTTTCAGCCAGGCATCATTAATCATTAGAGGCTATATTCGGCGATATGCCGCATAATCATCAACGAGGCTAGGAATTCTGATAAAAAAACGTCAGTACAACATACATCGTCTTATCGTGAGACTCACCTGCGGCTAAATGCCCGTATGCCTCATCCACAGTCAGCGAACACCCAGACGACCCTTCATAGGGCGGTTCACCCGGCGTTTTCAGACTATAATACGCTACAAGGTACCCTTGGATGTTCGTGCACTGAAACAGGTACCAAAAATCAGCGATAAACCTCTCTCCGAGACACCTACGACTCACCGCCCACTCCTGACCCTCCTTTGTCCTCCAGCCCCAGAAATACTCTTGCGAATCCGACCCAACGAACTTGCGAACCCTTCCAACGTACACCTATTAGTGTCTCGTCTTATTCAAGGACCCCTAAAGACCCACCTAGTCGATACCCTGGCGAGGTACTTGTTCATTGGAATTGCCTCCCCGCCCCAGTTGATTGTCCCCAACGTATTCCCCGGTCCGAATTCCAGGGCAGCGACAGCAGCGCGATGGTACGCGTTGAAGATCATATACACAGTATGGTTCGCATCGCGTGCGGTACACCGATAACTTAACCGCATACGGTCGTGAATGTCGATAAACTCGGATCCAGTAAGCTTCCCGCTCTTGTCTTCGAGGAAGATGGGTAAACCGTACTTTGTCGCCATGGGTGTGTGAGGATCTCCCTAGCCCTCGCGCGTATTATATGTAGGGGGCAATTTCAAAGAGGCTAAACCCAATAGAGGCTAATTCGTGGGGGGAGGCCCTCGACGAAACGTCCTCGTGGCATCGATGAACTGGTTCATGTTCGTGTGACGGAAATACAAAGGCCAATAAGCAGGGCTTTTGGGAACAGATGGGCGGCATGTGGAGTTGTCTGGGTCCCCGATTGGAAGGGATGTAGAGAGTTTGTCGATGATCACCACGACCCGCTGTGGCCAAGACACGATGCAGCTTAGGGAGCAATATAATTTGAATTTAGGTCCGGTGTTAGGGCATGCCTTCGCTTAACATCTCGTAGGTCTTGCGTGTGTGTCCAAGTTACGTTCAAGGTCGGAGGGGACTGGATTTCTGCCCAGATAGTGATACGGTGTATCTGAGGTCTAGAGGTAGTAGAGAACCCATCAGAGGTAAGCGTTGGCGTTTCATAGTTAAATATACCAATAGGATGTTTCGTGTCCGTGCCAAGTGTCATGGATGTTCCTGTACAGCAGTAGGCCAAGCAGAAAAGAATCAGCCAGCAGTGGAACTTGACGACGCCTGTCAGGGCAGAACACAACCTTAGATATACCATCCTGAGTCTCATGCCATCAAAGAATACGTAGAGATTAGAAGAAGAGGCGAGCGAAAAAGACGACTCGAGAAGTGACCGGTCCTGTCGGAACCTGTTTATCGATGGCTCTAATCGGATAATCATGCTAAGAAGGCCTGAGAAAAGGACAACGAGGAAGGGGTAACAGCTTTTTCTACCGGCATTTTTGTCAAGTTCACGAATAATCAATTGAGAGAAATCTAGTACTCGCCATGTCGTTACTTCGTTGAGTATACCTGTGTCAACCAAGCAAAAACGCCAGCTAAGGAGCTCCCAGGACTCATGGAGGTAAACAAAGCAGAAGTTGTTTCGCGTCAACGTCGTACAGTATAATGCTTGAGCACAAAGTTCGCTGTTGGTAGGTGTAAATCAGAAGCGATATGACAAGAATGAGGCAATTTTGCGACTACGAGCCGAAACCGGGCCGAGCATAAATGACGCACTGCTGACGACTGCACCACCCCGAATCCCGGATTTTATCTTATCGCTACTTACCCATGGATCCGTATACCAACAAACCAAAGACATCGAACAAAGGCCTCTTCATTGGGGGTGCCCTCGTCGCAGCCGCCTTATTTCTTTTGTGGAATACCTTTACGCCCTCAGCGCCCGTGGCAGTAACAAAGGTATTTTCCACTGCACTGTAGTAGTCTGCAAATCATGATTTTGAAGGCCACTGTCTACCTCCACGGGGACTCGAAAGTCACCGGCAAAGTCACGTTCGAGCAAGCCTCAGCAGACGCTCCTGTCATTGTATCCGGCGATCTCGAGGGCCTCGATCCTTCTGCGTCGCGTGGGTTCCATATTCAGTGAGCCTCACCGGTCCTTCAGGTACCACCACAGTCGCTGACCGTACCTTGAGCCAATTTGGGGACCTCAGCGGGGGATGCCTGACTGCAGGGCCTCATTTCAATCCGTTTGGAAAAAATCATGGTGCACCAACTGATACGGACAGGCATGTGGGTGACCTGGGCAACATCAAGTCTGACGAAGCGGGGGTAGCTGCGTTTTCGTTCAGCGATAGTCTTATTTCTCTCAATGGGCCCTTGAGTATCATTGGGTCAGTGTCGCTGTCGTTGTTCTTTTTCATTGATTGATTTGCGAGTAATAGGCGAGCGGTTGTTGTACACGCAGGTACTGACGACCTTGGCAAAGGAGGCGACGAAGAGTCTCTCAAGACTGGAAATGCAGGCGGCCGTGCTGCCTGTGGTGTCATCGGTGGGTTGTTTCCCATTTCTTTGATTCAACCATTCACGATATTCCAAGGTCTGGTGTAAATCATGAACTGTACATGCGTTATGAGTGTCTCCCAATTGTCGAACCATATTACTATTGCTTGGTCATATGAATGTAGCGGACTTAGGACTTACTATCACCAAAAATCACAAACGGCATCTTTTCTTCTGGAATCGTCAAACCTTCTCATTGACCAAGTCTTGTAAGTATCATGAGACCTTAGATGTCGGCATTTTCGTTGCTGCCCAAACGATGGGGGGCCCATTGCATTTCGATTCCTTGTGAAGAGGTCGAGGAAATAGCAGCCAAAACATACAAGGAAGTCTCATATTTATTCAAAGCGCGTATCCAACACACCTATTCACCACTTATTGGCACTATATCCATGTTAGTATTTCAGGGGACCTTGAGTCAAAGAGAGCTGCTCACTTGATAATAGTACGGAGCAGAAACAGCAACACATGTCGTTCCCGAGACACACGTAGTTGGTCCTGTGTAGCCGGTCCCTAAACAATAGTCAGCATCTTTCAAGAAGCAAAGAACAAGATAGGGTAGCTCTGACCTCCGCACTGGCCCCACTGTGTTTGTGTCGCTCCTGACGCAGAAGTAGTGCTCGAGGCAATGGTTGACGTACTGGATGCCGCAGAGGTCGTAGGCGCCGCAGTCGTTGCCACTGTAGAGCTTGGGCTCGTGGAGTTGCTGCTGCCTCTGGATATACTAGTGGTGATGCTTCCACTCTCTATGTAGACCCCAGAGATATACCAATCTTCTGCCGGTTGTTGGTTGACGATACGCAAAACACCAACGTGGAAATCTTCAGAGTTTGTGGAGGTCGATGCGGAAACGTTTTCAACAACCTTGGTCAGGTCTGAAGATCCTGTGGAAGCCCAGAGACCGACAGTCGAGGCACTGAACTATTTGCATAGAATCCATGGAAATAGTAGAATAGTGATGGTCGCGCTGAATGCTGAGATGCAACTAACATTAATCTCGTAGGCAAAGTTGAACCAAACGCCTGCTTCGAAATTGGTACCCCATTGACGCTGGCTGGACACCATCCACTGTAGGTCGGTGGGAGTAGGGGAGACACCATACTTCAGCTATGCACAAATTTAGCAAATTATGCTTGATCGCAAGATGTGCGCTAATACGGAAAACAGGTACCTCAGTGAAGTGGCTCTCAAAGAAGAGAACCTGATGTTCGAGAGTGGACTATGATCGCAAGACTTCAGATTACCTTTTGATTATACTCACTCTTGGAGACTCACGTCGGGAGGATTTACATCGGAACGCATCACGGAGAAATGATAGAACATTGTACCTGCAACAGGATAAGAAGCATTTCGACAACTACAAGGGAAGACGTGCCAGTTCCCAAATTCGCAGTGGTTTGGGGGATCAATTCTGTACGCTCCATGTTCGAGTTCCATGTGGCGTTAGTAGAGATGGTGACTTTCAGGCCGTGCGTCTCTGAAGTCATCGCCGGATTTTTGTAGGAGGGATCAAGGTTGAGGTAGTTGTTGGTTGGTTCGGAGCCATGAATATACTAACACCGTCAGTTCATATGATCATATGTCTAGTTAGGAACTCAAACCCATTGGTACGTGCCAACTTCGTCAGCCCAAGACCCTATAGATTGAATATGTTAAATTAGCAGTAATAGGACATGGCAAGAACGTCGACGTACATTTGTCAAAGTCCGCAGAAGTGCTGTAGGGATTGAAACTTCCATCCCAGACAGTTGTCCCGGCGTTAACAGCGCTAATCAGAAGTGAACCCAAAGCCAGTTTGTTTGCGATCATTTTGGTGAAACTGGAGAGTAGTGGGGGGTCGTCATAGTGAGAGGGTTATTATATATATTCTGCGGCAGCCGTTCTTGGTGAATGTCGGGAAACAGTCGAAGCATATGACACCTGCTAACGAGGAAAATAATCGGCCTCGGCTAGCCATCGGGAAAATAATAGACTTGACGACAAGGTACTTCCAAGGCACGGAGATTTCCATGTCATCACTCTGTTCATGAAGGTCATCGCTATACACCAAAATATGTATGAAGATAAATTACTCCGAAGGGGGTATCAATCGTCAGGGAAAAATACGAAACACAGTTCCAACACCGACAACCACCGAACGAGGTTATTCCGCTTCTGCAGCCTTGTTGAACATCCACGAGGTGAATCGTGATTTTGTAGAAGTGGCTTTGTCCGCATTTGCTTCCTCCTCCTCAAGTCTGTTCACCAAAGCAGACTGTTCCTCCGCCATTACTTCCCGAAGAATTGCATGATGTGCCGATATGTTCTCCGCTCGCCTCAGTTGAGGGGGACTACCCATAGATATACGTGAGGCATTAGCCATCGCGAAGTCTCCCTGAGCATGAGCATCGGGTCCAAGACTTGGCTGACGAGGTGAAGAATGATTGACCGACGGCACTGGACGATCGGAGGACCCCACCTGAGGGGATCCAAGTCGAGGGGTCGAAAGGCGAGGGGGCTCGAAGAAAGACAATATTGAGTTGGACCTCTTCTTCATCGGCTTGTTACCTTCAGAAAATGATCTATATGATTTAATCGGTGGCCGTAAGCTGGACAAGCTCGGCTGACCCTGGCTTATACTCGGCCGACCTCTGTATGTAGAGGCGCTTCGAGGCCGGGCAGCCTGCTCAATATCACCCTCTTTCGCTTCTATGCGCCGTGCGATAGCGGGCGGGAGATCAATTTCCTCCGTACCATCCACTGCAAAGCTAGAAGCACGGCGTACGGAGTGTGGTGATGAAACATGTGATGGGTATAGTGATAGTGTAGACATCTGCAATGGGGAATCGGTTTCAGGTATCCCAATCCAAGTTCCTATCTTGCCGGCGGAAACCTCGACTGTAATAGAGGTCTTAAGATCAATGGTATCATCGAGGTCAAGCAGACCGCATGGGTTTCGTGGTAGCCACAGAACATTGCTGATACCGCGGGTGTAGTATGGGTTGTCGTACGGTAAGTCAGCTGTCGTTAAGTCGTCCCAGCTTACAGGCGGTGGGTGAGGAACGACTGGGAGGTCATCTTCAATTCGTAACATAGGTTCTGGACGTGCGGGAACTGGCGACAACGGGGCAAGGAGCGGAGGTTCAATATTGCTTCCGGTCGCAAGTCGAGAGGGCGGCTCGTTGGCTTCTGCTTGTGATGGACCTGGGTCCAGAGGAGAAAACGAACTGGGTGCTGTACGAAAGGGGTTGGGTCCTCGTATCAAAGGATTATTCGGATGGTATCGGATTGTGGCATAAGACAATGTCACCCAAGCTGGTAGTTGCCAGGTGAACTTCCTTCGCTGCGAATCAGTAACGAGAAGGCCATTCATGTCCTGTTCTGTATTTTCCGTCTCTCCTCTTTCAATACTTGCCGCATCTTTTTGTCCGCAAACAATATGTGCTTCTCGCTTGTCATCGCGTTCAAATTGCGCTCGGCACATTCGTGTCATGCTAACGTTGCGTAAGACTGATAGAGTCAAAGACAGCAAGTTTACGCACAGAACTTTCACAACAGATGTGAACACAATGAGCACGGCGGAGAGGGCAACGTTAACCTCTTTCTTCAAGACGATCATATAAGCAAGAAAGACAGCCTAGTAGGATTCCTTAAGCGACGAAGTTCTATTATTGATAGTTACGAACCTGAGATAAGATAAGGCCTAATTCAACGTCAAAAACCGATTCTCATAGTCGTGCAGGTTGCTTACCGTCTAATGAATATCGTAATATTCGTATCAGGATCAACTTTCCTTCACCCTCGTAATTTTTAGCGTAGACGTGGATTAGCTTGGGAGTCGGGGTAAGCAAGCCATTGGGAACAAATGAAAATGACATACTTGGTTTTTGATTACTCCTATACAAAGTTTATTATACTTGATATAATGAAATTCAAAGAAGAACGCACCGGCTTCAACGAAAAAGTAGAACATTCCGAAGGGTAGCACGACAGGATTAAGTACGGCGAATACCATTAGAACGTGGATCACCAATAAATGTGTAGGGAGCCAATCTACACATTATTTAGGGCGGTCGAGGCGCGGTATCATCTTTGTACTAACAGTAAAAGTTGAAAGTTCGAGGACGTATTCCGACGGTTCGTTTACGTCTACGGGAAAGTCAGAAATACGTCGAAATCCGGACTGGACAACTCACGGAGTGAGCTGTCTTTTAGTTGTAGGATACATGATAAGGGGTAGCTTTGAGATTCTTTAATCACCCCGTAGACGACGAAGAGGCAGATAGGTCTTACGCCGACTGAAAATATAAGCAATTAGTTTTCATAAGAGATGTCTGAGTAGCGTATAACATACGCAATGTTATTTCAAAACCGCCGTGCATAGCAACCGTAAAAATGACTGAAGGTCGTTCAGCGTCAACGGCTTCTTATGAGACGTATGAAGCACTCACGCCAACCAACGTAGAACGGACCAGCTGATGGAAAACTATCCGCCACAATCCGGAGAATGTCAGGTCTAGACGCTGATGCTCGAAAAGAAGTGAGGAGAGACTGCAAAGCAGCAGTGCCTACACAGAAGAATACAAGAACGTTAACAATGAGAAACTTGTAATATCTAGTCATGATTCGGTCGTGCATAGCTGACAGGGTCGTAATTGTGTGTGCTTTCTTAGCGATGAGTAACAAGATGAGCGGGATAAGTAGAGCCAGCAAAGCCACGAGAAGGGTAGGGAGAAATGATTGAATCACTTCTTCTTCCCAAGGGTGCCTGTCGAGGTATGCTTTCTAAATGGGGTGATGAGCATACAGAGCAGAAAGAAAGAGAGAACCGTACAAGACTAGGCCAGAAAGTACTGATGTTCTGAATAGATACTAAACCAACGAGTAGTGATACCGGAAACAACCAAAAGATGGTGAATGCCCTGTGACAGATTCGTCTAGATATAATTAGAAAAACACGAAGTTTACACCACTGACCATACACCCACGCTCACGACCCAATCCTTTACGAACTGGTGCAAAAATAAGCAAATAGAAACTGAGACTTAACAAAGAATTTCACCTCTGCATTGAAAGACGACTTCATGACCCGGATCCAATCCAAATCCTGATACTCTGGAGCCATCGTGACAAAACACGTAAGCGGGTTATGAGGGTGGACTGCCAGATACTTGCACGCCCTTCTAGCGTCATCTGGATTGGTGAAAGTGACAAACGCGGTAGAGACGGGATCGAACTTGGCCACAGGCTTAGCACGGTTCTCCGTTATAAGGGACGTTAGCAAATTGAGTTTAGCTGTGTAATAGTCAATAGATGGCACCGTCTTTCCACGAAAGAGATGCGACAAATTGACCAAGGGTTGGTACGCATCAAGACTACTCCGTGGTAGGCTGAGGAGTGCTTCCCAGATGGTAATCCGACGCCTGCGTTGCCGTCCGTTCGCGGAAGTAGGAGGGTAGGCAGTGGGACTTTCTGAGGAGCCGTCATCGGAGTCAACAGATCCTTCCGTTCGCAGCTGTTGGAAGGCATGATTCGATCCGTGTAAAGCTTTCTTGAGCTTGGAATCACGATGCCTTAGCTCGAATTCATCGACGAATGGACCCAAAACCTTGATGATCTGTTCCATCCGCTCCCCTTCGCTCAGAGTTCCTTCTAATTCGGCATCACCTTGTTCAACATCAACAATCGATTTCCTCTGTCTTGCAACAAGTTTGGCCCTGGAGTTGCTCCGAGAGAAAGGTTTGTTTACCTCCTTTTGATGCATCCCTTTTTTGACGGCCTCGAGGGCAGTTCTTGCAAGTTTAATGTGGGCGGTCTCCAAGAGTCTAAGAGTGTCCTCGCGGCGTTCCAGAAGGGAAGCCAACTCAGTCATCTTTCTTGCAATTACAACACGTTCTATCATGGGCACATTTTCCGGATCTGGAGCAGAAGAATGGTCCTTTCCGTCCTTCGTGTCGTGAGGTATCACTGGCAAATGTTTGGCATGGTTGAAGAGGAAGGCGAACGACTTGTTGAAGAAGCCTGGCTGTGTGGTCGAGGTCAGACCCAAAGCCGGACGCTCTAGCTTTCGGGACATATAGTACTCGAAGTATTCTTTAAGCTCTTTTTCATCTCTAAGCTGCGGAGGGACATTCGATACCATGATAGTACGAAGACGAAGACCGTTCATAGGATGTATGATGTCTAGTGATGGGACAGATGAAAAATTGAACTGTGGATGAGGATGGGGATGGTATTCCGGATGAGTGCCTTCGTCTGACCCCGAGGAGATACGTTTCGCAGTCTTATTGATGTTGTCCTCGCGCAACATGAATGCGCCATGGGCTATCCAGAACAGTGTACCAATCCACGTCAGGGTTATCCAGAACAGGATGCATATATGAATCCACAACAAGGATTTTCCTTGCGATGTCCCGACAAGAGAAGAAATGGAGGCGCGAGTCATGGATTTAGTGTCAATTGTAGGGTCAGAAAATCTGACGTGTATGGGAAACAACACAGGAAAGGTGGTGAGGGTGTGCAACAGGGCGAACCAAACTAAGTAAGCGTGTTCAGATGATCAGCATATAGAGATGATGGAAACGCACAGCAGCCACGAAGAAACCGAATATACAACGTTGCATCAATACCCCGAATTTCGTTCATCTTCGCTTCAGGAAACCACACGGCTTGGGGAACCCATGACAATATCCATCCTCTTGGTGACGGAGGCGACGGCTTCCTAAGGAATGAGTGAGTAAAGACGCCAAATGAATTATTCAACAACCTCACCAAGCCCAGGACCTGCCTTGATACAGGCTGCAAAGGCACAAGATCAGTAATTGATTGGTACAGGGGTAGAATGAAGAATGGGTGCAAAGATTATTGGAAGAGTATCCACCCTCGAAGGCAGCAGGATCCATCGAAAAAACTTGAGATGAACTCACTATCCAAATTGCCAACTTTCCCTGCTTCCAAGTCCTTCCTCATCTTGTTTCTTCCCTCTGCGTTTCCTTTTCATGTATTCTTGGCCTCCGACACATAGTACAGTGATGCATATGGCGAGTACTGACTGATTTATCAGTCCACTGTGGTGATAGAATTAGTATTTTGAGACAGCAAGACGGGACAGGGACAGCAGCACACCTGTAATTCTTGGAAAATGGTCGAGTTTGTATGTCGCTCATGACAAGAGTCGTAAATGTGAATGCAGACGTCAGGCAGCCGAGGAAACACGCAGAAGTCAAAGACTAAAGGTGATAGAGGGTATATGCTAGCGTGACATGAAAGTTGCAACCCACGAACTGAGGTCCAGGACTCGTGGTTCACGGAGCGGCGGACCGACATACAATGTGCACGTGGTATGCATCATACGACAGTCGCTGAAATTTAGCAAAATTCATTCGCTAGTATGTAGCAGCATTTGAGAACGAATCATAAAATTGTACTATATGTGTTGAAATAGCCTAAGATTTACATTATAACATGACGAGCGATAAGAAGGTGAATACGCGTACATGAATGGGGTTCTTTAAGACGACTACTCTATTTAAAAGCCGCAAGTGGAAGCAATGAATACGTGGGAGATAGAAGAAGGATAATATAAAGAATCTTAACGAGCAGCGACAGGGAAGGGGAACGAACTCGCAAATTCAAATACCAATTACGAGACGAAAGGCTGAGAGTTTAATCTCTCCTTTTGAGCAGCATTCGTTGACGTTTTCTTGTCCTTGTCATTGAGGGCACATTGGTGGATATACATGCATACCGAATGCTAACATTATACAAACAAATGTATGTATGGTTATAGCATTACTTCGTCTTCATGATGCGAAGGGTGGTCGGGCGATATTTGTAATTTTCGCTATAATTCTTGGGAGGAACCCTCTTAGTTGCGGGAGGTTGTCTGTGGATAATGAGTAAGATTGTCTTCCTGGGCTGTCTGATCACTCACACATAATAATCCCATCCTAGAACGTATGAATGGCAATGAGAAAACGCACTTTGAATGGCACAGATTGGATACATACCCTGCTTCTCAGCAAAATGCATGGCATCTTCTTTGGATCTAAAAGAAACCCTCGTTCCTTGCATGTAATCAGCTCTGTTCCTTGCATCAGTACCATTCGACAGCATTAGGTCAGAGACCACTCACGAACTAGCCCAGCCCATCAAAGGGTTCTCCCAACGGCCACCAGTCAACATTGTGTCGAAATCTATACGCCAGCGCTCAGTCTTCGCCGCTCCGCTTTGCATAGTGTTTCTGGTTGGCTGATATATCCGAACCGCTCGATGGCGAAGTTCCTCTGCGAGAACACGTGAGGCTGGTGCTTTCACAAAAGAGATCATATAAAGACGTACCTGGAGCACCACTCACAACCTCTGCAACCATTACATCTCGGGGAGGAGCGGGAGCTACGATTTCAGACGACTCCACTGACTTGGTGGGCGGGGTTGATTCGCTGCTAATGCCTCGGACCAATAGACCACCTTGTCCCAGAGACGTACCTCTAACCGCTAAGGCTGTCCTCGCACAACGGATGAATGACATGGTAGGATGACAAGAAATCAGAGCGCGAGAGTTGCTTGTGTTTGGATACCAAACCTGTTTAGGAAACTGCCGCATCATCACCTCAGACGACGAGCACGGACACTTGCGAGTTACTCTACTGGATAGCTTCATGTCATATTTTCTGTAACCATGGCTCAGGCACGACGACGCGTATCCTACGTTATATTGCCCCCCGACGGACCTATTCCTCAACTGCAACTACCTCCTCATGGTGTATCGCGATTAGGTTGTGCCGGCCCGTTACTCAGACAGGCTGGGGGACATGGACAAGATAAAGATATCCCAAAGCGTGCCAGGCATCGCCATCGACTAGGCGTCTCCTCTCTTGCGCTGGACACTTCAACTCAACTCACAGGTCGGGGTGCTCCGGAAGGCATCCTGTATTCTGGTGGCAGAGACGGAATGATAATTTCGTGGGACCTAGGGATGTCAATGAAGAAGAGGAATTTGAAGCAACATGCCGGTGATATTCGTTGCGGTGTCGGACGCTGGGAACTCATGACAGGCTGGGGCGATGATGTTATTGCGGAGGAAGCTGAAGACGGCGATGACCGACCTACCAGCGACGGCGACGTGTTGGGGGAGGTCACCGCATTTTCTAGCAGAAGACGACGGCATTCCCAGTCTTCTCTTCCTTATGAGCAACAATGGGAAACAGACTTGGATCTTTGCAAGCCGGGTCAGGTCAGTCTACACCTTGGTTGTTCTTGTGCGACTGTTGAACAAGAAAATACTCCTCAAGCCCAGTAATTTCCGTCAGTCTGCCCAGCTGCATATGGATTGGATCAATGATATACTTCTATGCAATCATAACCAGACAGGCAAGTCTTTCAACCACAGCATGTATCATCATCATCCTCATAAACCCCAGTGGTTTCCGCGTCCTCGGACGGTACAGTCAAAGCATGGAATCCTCACTCCTCTACAGGATCCGAGCCGTCAAGGATCGGGGTCCACAGTGACTACGTACGTTGTCTTGCTCATTGGTATGCGTTAGCCCTTTCTTGGCATGGCCCGCTGACAAAACGTAGCCGAGAACAGAATTGGATCGCCTCTGGATCTTTTGACCGGACAATCAAGCTGTGGGACCTTGGCCGGTCATCGAACCCGGATCCGTTGATGACACTGAATCCTGGGGTCGCTACAGCACCGAAGTCATCTGTCTACGCGATAGCTGCGGACCCATATGGCCATTCTGTCGCATCTGGATCCCCAGAACGTGTTGTTCGACTATGGGACCCTCGTTCTGGTAAGAGGACAGGAAAACTAGTTGGACACACAGATAACATCCGAGCCATCTTGATATCTGAGGACTCGAGGTACCTGCTTACGGGTTCTGCTGATGGTATTTGTTGTTAACTTTTTGTTATTGGCCGTCTGATCCATGTTTCTCAGCGTCCGTCAAACTCTGGTCTTTAACGTCACAGAAGTGCCTACACACCTTCACCCACCACACTGAATCCGTCTGGTCTCTATTCTCTTCTCACCCCTCGCTGGAGATATTCTATTCTGGTGACCGATCGGGACTTGTCTGTAAAGTTGACGTTGAAGACTGCTCAGATGTTGCTGAAGGCGAATGTGTTGTACTTTGCCAAGATTCTGGACAAGGAATACCATCTTCTGAAGGGATCAACAGCATTGTAGCCATGGATGACAATCTCTTGTGGACGGCGACAGGAAATTCGAGTATCCATCGATGGCGGGTGCCCCAGAGACGTTGTATTCGTGCGAACGCACCGTTATTGGATACTGAACACGATCGGCATGATAACAGTCCGGCGGCTACAATGCCAAGGCAACGTCGTCAGCACAGTGCTGAGGAGTCCGTTGATACAGTCGGACCGGCACCAGCTCCCCGTAATTCTATCACATCGTCTATTCAATCTCTTAGTTCAGATAATTGGCTTCCGCAGCGTGACCGTGAAGATGAAACAACCTTGTGCGGAATTCCTTTCGCGAGTCTAGTCAAACTTGTTTCTGCGAGCGACCCTTTCGCCACATATTCGTCCTCTACCCGAGGACGTGATCCTGAGGTCGCAACATTGTACTCCGCTGCTTCTATCATGTCTGTACCGCGAGCCAGTCTGCCGATACATTCAGTTCTGCGTGTCCACACGAGTCCTATTCAAAGTTCGAAAACGGAGGATACCGTCCAGCCTGTACCTACTGCGCGCGCAGAGTACGAAGAGCGGGAGCTAGCAGCAGATGCCGAGCCCCTTCATAAAGTCCCCGACCATGTACTTCCAGGCGATCACGGACTTATTCGATGTATCATTCTCAATGACCGGTTGCATGCCCTAACTATTGATACGTCAGGCGAAGTAGCGGTGTGGGACATAGTAAGATGTTTGTGTAGAGGAAGGTTTAGGAGGGAGGATGTCGCTGCAATAAGCCATCGAAGCAGCTCAGTAGCGGGAAGTAGCGGTGGAGAAAAAGAGCGCAGCCCTCGAGAAGTACTGGATAGCGTTCGAGAACGAATTGAGGGCGAAGGCGTCGCGTTGCCATGGGCCACTGCTGATACCAAAGCCGGTGTACTGGTGATCAACGTGGATGAGAAAAGTTTTGAAGCTGAGGTATATGCAGATGAGGTTGGATTTGCCCATGATCGACATTTTAATGACGAGTCGAAATGTAGGCTTATCTGTTCGACTCTGTTGAACTTCTGGCTCACTCATAGGCATATTTTGATAGTGAACATTGGGAAATGGGTGCTGAGAAATCTCTTTCTGGGTTTCATCCGAGAAGAGCAAAGAATGCGTCGTCATCGTGACCGTCGTGGAAGTGAAGACAGCCATCATTCCACGTCTCCTGATCGTCATCGGCGATCAGTGAGACCAAGTACGACTGTTATTGCATCATCGCATATGATTCCGGCAATATCACCGACTATATCTTCAGAATGTTCATCACCTCTTCTCTCTCCACTGATACCTCTTCATCCAATTGCGCAAGAAAGTGACGTGGCTCCGGCTGCCATATCCCAATTGGCTTCGCTAGCTAGTAACGATGATGCTACTCCTACGCCCCGTATACTTACGCATCAGCGGCTTCGATCTACCACCATCGATAGCAGCACACCTACTGGATCTTATACTCCTAAAGAAGGGGACTACTTTTCCATGCGAAGACAAATTTCTTCCCAGACATCGGATGAGTTGTCTGGATCGGCCACGCAGCGGGCAGAGCCGGTATTACAAAGCCCGGGTACTCCTGGTGGGTTCATAGGCCTTTTCAAGAACCTTGGGAAGAGCAAGAGACCTGTCAGTGACGTTGGTCCCTCTACTACCCCCATTCATGGCGTTGTTGAAGCTACAGCTGAAACGCCGACCCCTACAGCTGATGTGAGTAGTGTTGTTTGTTGTGAATGCTATGTTCCACATTGAACATATTCCAGCGGGAATCTCCAGGTGAACCTACTACAGAAGTCGTGAAAACACCGTTACAGAAACTCCTTATGGGGGCCTGGACACCCCCCTCGTCGGCTGAAGCGCCAACGCACAATCTGCCGCCTAATCTAATCATTCTAATTTCTGAAGCAGGCTCCCCTAACTATAACACTATTTATCATGGCACCGTTGGCTCTATCGCCCATGATACACATGCATTGGAGGAAGCCATGCCCATGTGGCTTATTGAGTATTTACTCTTGAACAAGGCGGTTGCACCTGTTCAAGTGAAAATTAGCTTCGTCCTTTTACCTTATCCTTCTAAGGACCCCGATACAGAGCCTCTCCCAGAGCTTATCAATACGTGAGTTTGTATGCACAATTTCTCCCCGATTCTTTCTGATGATGAATCCTCATAGTGCTCAGTCAAAACTCACTGCCAACCGCTTCCTTCGTGTGCGCAAGCTCATAATCCACGTTCGCTTTTCACCGTTGCCGTGAATCTTTCATAGTGCTTATCCTTCTTCTAGGTACAGGAAAAGCTTGAAAAAATATCTTCAAATTCCAATTCAAGAGCGGCATCTATACGGTCTTCGGTAGAAAGCGCCGGACATCACGAACGCGCAAGATCGCCTCGACCAAGACCAGAAGACTTGTACGAAATTTTGTGCAACGATATTCTTCTCCCATTAGACATGAGTTTAGCAGCTGTGCGTCACTATGTGTGGAAGCAATCGACGGAGCTGACGATGCATTATCGGAAAAAACTGTCATAGAAATCGTTCTCGTACCTTTCATAGCATTATTATCAATAATGCCGCGGAATCATTAGATTGTACATTAGTTTATATATAAGGCGTACTTAACTTTTATACGTACAGTACACAATACCCTACCATAAGAACACGGAGAATACGAGTCTCGGACTATAGAATAAAGTTCTCGTAACCATCAATTTGGGGTGAATCTGACCTCTTTTTCTACCGGTAAATCGTTGACAGTCGCATTTAGTGGTAGGATTTACATTTGTTGCATCCTTCAAGCCGTAGTCGGCGAGAAGAGGTTGGGAACGAAGTTACTTCTTTTCTTTACTCTTGCGGACAAAGCCAAACAACGATCTGAAATTTACAATGGCCCGACATCCCGTTATGATCGACGGTGGTTGCGCTATCACTTGCTTGACACCGAAGCGCGACGACACTCCGCTGGCCTGGAGCTATGCCTTCAAATCTCGCTGTTCCGCCACCGTCCGGCTCTCTCATATCCTCTTCTGTCACCGTCGTCAATGCACCAGTCGACGCTGAGGACGCGCTTTCGTTCACCAGCTCGGAGCAGACCCCTGCCCAGCAGGTGAGGTTTTCGGCGTTGACGCATACGTCCAAATTCTAGATTTGATGCCTTCCTTTTAGCTTGCGGAGCTCGACAACCAACTCGTGATGCAGAATCGTATCTTGGAGGGCGCTGAGAATATGCTCAAGGTCACCTTGACTGTCAGTATCCGTCCTCCGCGTCTTTGTGCCTCCATGTCCAAGCTTTGTGATATAGGATGCTCTACGACTTCAAGTCGAGTCAGAATTGGATATGGCCAGAAGTCGAATTGAGGCTATCACCAATAAGCGACAGGATATACGTAAGTTCTCAGTTTCTATCCCTCGAAGTCTTGACGAATCATGCACAGAGTCTTCGATGGACAAGGGCAAGCAGCGCAAAATTTTTCAGGCAGGCCACTCCCCATCTCCAGCCAAACCAGTGAAAGAGGACAACGACGACAAAGGTCCGTCTGTTCCGTCCTTGGTACTCTTTACCGTTAAATTGATTGAGTAGGAGACGACTTCCGTACCATGCTTCAGAATGCATCGAATTGCCTCTCCAATCTGCATTTACTTGCCCGTCAGAATATGCTACCACAGACAACACCAGGTGCTTCCTCCTCTACCGACCCTCTGACTTCCAATATCCCCGAGGCAGATAGGCCATGGATTGATGCCATGTCCAGACTAACAACTGTCCTTCAAAAGAATTTGCGTGTCCGTTATGAGTTGAATTTAGCAGATATCGTTCAAGCGTGTGTCATGGTGTACTCTGTCGTGAACTTCATCTCATTGTAGTCAAAGTGTCATACCAGCGCTTGCAGATAGACGCTCAAAACATTGTCGCGCAGCTGCCTATCGTGTCATAAGACATGCTCTAGTAGATCACGACTCGGTCAAACGCTTGGGAGAACAAGCGCTGGATTGGTACATTGTAAAGTGGGCATGTATGCTGTCTCAATGATTCGTACTCAGAGAAAAAATTTAGGTCTCTTAATCGCGACAGCAAGTTCGTCATTGAAAAAGAGCAGGTAATCAAGCTCATTCGAACCATTGTTGACATCGGTACGGTTCGCCACGACTTACCTTCATCTACCGGAGGCTCTGTGGGTGTAGTCCCTCTTTCCGAGCCCGTCATGCGGGCATTTATCGCAGTTGCGGAACATGTCGAAGATCCTTTCAGACCAATCTGTATATTGACGTTGACCGAAATACGTATGCCAGTCGCTCTATTTTATTAATTATCTGTGTCTTACGATCTTTCTAGTGCTTATCGACATTGATCTCGTCGCTAGAACGGGCGGAACTCGTTTTTTGCTTCATGCTTTGGGCGAAGGACCGGTTGAATTGACTCCCATTTTATCCGCGGCTTTCCTTCATATAGTGGACAGTCCTCGGACTAGATCCTACTTTACAGTTGGTACCGACCTTGAGGTAATTATATTTGTATTCATGTTCTCAACAAGCACGCTGACTTATCAGCGTAGACTGCATTATCTGCCGTCACCGATGCCTATGGCAAAGGCCCTGATCATGCCGAGCGGATGAAAAGTTGCACCCAAGTTATACAAGGCATGCTTCGAACCTGGAGTGGTGAATCCTTTCTTCAAAAGTACTGGTTCTTCCGGTGCTGACATGCCGCATTAGGTCTCATGTATTTTTGTATGCACGACATGCGTGCACTGCGGTCTGTGATTGAAACCCTTCGAATACCCTCTGTGGAATCACGGGTACGACCCATTATTAGTATTATTACTGAACGCTCATCATATTTTGCCCAGGAAATCATTTTAAATATGTTCTTCAGTCTCCTCAAGATCAAGACGCCAGAATGGTACCAAACCTTCATCGATGGCAGAAGACTAACCAGTATGATATAGTATTTGTACGGTTCAAGAAGTCAACTCATTATTCGTCTCAGTGTACAGGAAGAATCGCAATAGTGTCGATCAACGCAAGGAAGTAGAACAGGCGGATCGAACGTCCCCAACATCACGATTGACTGATCATTATATCGCACTTCTGGTTCTCATTTTTACGAATGCAGGGCTCCTTGATGTATGTCTAATCAACAAATATGCCACCACTTCTGACACTCAAACTTAGGCGCTGACTTCTATGCTGAGTGAGACTACAACAGGCACAAGTCTCTCGCGAAAGGCGACTCTTCTAATGGCGGAGGTTCTACAAATTGCAAACCGAGTCTTGCCGCTTTCTGTAGCTGCGAGAATACAGGTTCGATATCATTCTCGGAGTTTATACTACGTACTTAGTCGGTAACTTTGAAATAGGCTATCCCGCAAATCTTTGGCATGGCGGCTGATTTCGGTGATGGTGAACACCGAATCATTGGGACGTCAGCAATGTCCGCTATCGACAGTCTTGATCGAAATCGTGCCAGGCTACAGCCTGGACCGGTCAAACAGACCCGTGTACGGTGAGTACATGATCGTTTTGCTGACCTTGACTTGACCATCTTTGCAGGGCCAATTCTGTCGAGGATCCTGTTCGTCGCGGACAGCGTCAAGTAGAGCAAGCGAAGCTGAAAATGAATATGCAGATGGATGATAAAACATTCCAGTCTTGTGTTCTGGATACTCAAGTAGGGTTGTATGCAATTTATGTTCCGTGCCATTTATAGTTCTATGCACAGGTGATGGTTACACGGGACTACACGAAATGGAATTTCGAGGTGTTACAAGAGCTCGTTGAAGGACCTCTGTTGAACCCGAAGCGGATGGAGGAGGCGATCAGAGCAGCAAAGTTTATTCGACGTCTTATGTCGTTCTTCCACCCTTTCAGTCATCGTTTCTCGGAGATTCCGAGACTTAAGGTTTTCTAATACTCCTCTTCTTGGTGCCTGTCTGACATTTCTTCAGTCTAACCTTCGGTGGGCCCGTTTAGGGTGTTCGCTTTTGACCACCTTGCTAGCTAGTCCTGATGGAATAAGGTTCCTATCTACGGAAGATCAGTTCCTTACACAGATTGTCAAGAGCTTTGCTCAGCTTGATCCCGTAAGACCATTTTCTAACACTGCCTTGTTGTACTCATTCTCTCAAGTTCAATGGTCTTCCAGACCAAGATCCGATATTCTCAAAAAAGAGAGTGGCCGAAACTTTGACCTATGCATATCTGGAGATGCTCGGGACGCTCAGTAAACATAAAGAAGGCATCGAGTGCGCCGCATGTTGATGATAACAGCACATGTACTAACCGCGACTTATTTACAGGTTATTGGAGAAGTTCAAGATATTCACCGCGTTCTACCACCTAAGCGAAATACGAGGTCGGGAGGATCTCATTAAAGGAATTATAGAGAACCTCGACTATAGCGTGTGAGTGTTTGTCTCTGTCGATCGAGTCTTGCCAAGATTATGTCCATGTTAGAGATGGACACCCTCGTATCATCTTGTCGAAAGCCCTTACCTCTAGCCACAAGGTTCGCTGCATTTTCTATGTCCGGATCTGCAGTACTGAACCTTTTCAAGCACATTCGTCTGTATGCGACCCAGCATCTAGGAGACCTCATTCGAGGCTCGGCCAACAACGCGAACGTGTGGACCTTGAGACTCCTTTTGACGCAGCTCTATGATCCTTCCCCAGACGTGTGCGAGATGGCTGTTCGCTTCCTTGAGGAGGCCTGTGAATCCAAGGAGATCCTTCAGCTTGTCGTCGAAATGAGGCCTGCCATGAACCATCTCGGTGAAATTGGGAATCCCTTACTATTGAAGTGAGGATTTTGTTCTGTGGTGATAATGTAAAAGCTTACACTGGTTCAGATTCACATCCACACCCATGGGCTTTCGATATTTGCTTGACAGTGGACATATTGACCGAGAATTGGACCTTTGGTTCAATGTATGTATTGATGGTATTTTCTTGATGTTATTACCTAACAGTCATTCAAGGAGCGGAATCTTTACTATGTGGTACAAGTTGAGGTCTTCCTATCCAAGGTGTTCCATGGTTCTAATACGTCTGAAGAAGAGGATGAGTCTCTGTAAGTTCGCTCATTCGCGCCGTTGACCGGTCAGTTGATTTCTTCTTAAGCACTTTTGAGGGAACCGTACCACCTCATTTTTACGGCGAGATGTCGAAGACCGAATTAGGCTGTCAGGTTCTGCAAGACAAAGGCCACCTTTCCGATTTTACCCAATTCATACGTCAGCATGGCCTTGAGGGCGAAGATGCAGAGATTATCATGAAGTTAAAGAGTATCTTATGGGCAGTCGGCAATGTTGGAGCCACTGAAGGAGGTCTGTCATGTCTTGAGGAAGAAGATATCATTCCAGCGGTATTAGATATAGCTAACAACTCTCCGATACCATCCGTTCGTGGGTCAGTCTTTAAAAACCTTTACTATCCTTTCGTATCTGATAGGTGTCCAAGGACGTGTTTCTTCATCTTGGGACTGATTTCCTCGACCTCCCAAGGTGCGGAGATCCTTGATGATTATGAGTGGGAGGCAACGGTGACCCCGCTCGGGTTACCCATCGGACTATGCATACCGATGGACGTGGAGAAATTTATAAGTGTAAGATTCTCTCTCTCTCTCTCAGTGCTACTTAAGCTTACTGTGGTACAGATACCCTCCTGGACTCAACGTATACCGGAATCACGCGAGTCTCGCCTTATACCCCCAACTTCCGAAGTTGAGCTCGAAGTAATGACAGCTCTTCAAAACCTCTCAAACTCTGTCATCGCCAACGCAGCCTCCCGAACATTAACCAAGTATGCACTATTCGCTAGCTATCGCCTGATGCTGACCCTAAGCTATAGGATGAAATCACGACCTGAGTACCGTGCGGTGTTCTCTTCACCTACAATGTTTTTCCGAGCCCTTCATATGATATCAACGCAGCGGTATCGGCTCCCTGTTCGCCGATATATCATAGACTTGTTCATCATCGAAATGGACTCTAATCTTATTGCCAAGCTATCAGATGCCGCAAAGACCTTGGAGGCACATCCTGATTACAAACCGCCAAAGTCTACGACCAATCGAATAAGCATATTTAGTCGCCTGGGACGAACTCGCCGGCCAGAGGAGAGTGACGATGAAGGTGAGGATGATGGACCCGAAGCAGAAGATGTTCCACTGTCGAAAGATCCACCCCCTATTAGTTGTAGGCCTGTGAGCAGGATTATTGGATTTGAGTAGTGTATGATTGCGATTGACGGACTACATGATATTATTATGTTGCATGTTGTATCTGTACTATTTAAATAATTGCGCATCTTTTTCAATGTTCTCGGATGATTGACGTTCATTGGGACCAGGTTCGCTAACGTAATCTCGGCTACTTCCGCAACTATACAGATAAAGTTCAAGCCACGCGGTCGGCATCTACCCACCAAATAGTTTCAGTGTCGAGCCCGACAACTTCAAGACTTCAAGATGGGTACGTGACGATGCCATTCCGCTCCCTCAGCGATGCCTGACCACTTATTCAGTTCGCTATGCTGCTGCCGCTACCGCTACGAACCCCGAAAAAAGTCAGTCATTGTGGCCCTTCTTGTGACGAAGACTGACGGGGACATTGATATTCAGCTGCTCGCGCACGGGGCGAGTATCTAAGAACGCACTTCAAGAACATGCGAGAGGTCGCTGCTGCTCTTACTGGTCTGTTTGTCATTAAACAGAGGCTTTCCAGACGACTGACTGGTGCACGTATAGGACTGAAATTGGCCAAGGCTTACACATATCTTGCCGATGTCCAGGAGCACAAGCAGATTATTCCCTTCAGGAGATTCGCCGGTGGTGTTGGACGGGCAAGCCAGGCCAAGCAGTTCAAGGCAACTCAGGGTGTGTCTGTACACTCATTCGTCTTGAATTTTAATTCACTTTCTACTCAGGTCGGTGGCCGGAAAAGTCTGTTAAATTCATTCTGCGCCTTTTAAAGAATGCCGAATCCAATGCGGATGCTAAAAACATCGATGTTGAGGACCTCACCATCAAGAACATTGTTGTTCAACAGGCCCCTGTTCGTCCTAATAACATTTTTCAACGGAGTGCTTGCTGATTTGGGATCCGTAGAAAACCCGCCGTCGGACTTACCGTGCTCACGGTCGTATAAACCCTTACCAGGGACACCCTACACATGTTGAGATCATCCTTACTGCTTCTGATGATGAGGTCGAGAAGCCTTCTGAAAAGGCTGGCGTCTCTTTGATTGGATTGAACAGGCGACAAGTAGCCAGGAAGAGGATTGAGGCTGCTCGGGCTTAGATGCATGTTCGACCGTTCCTATACGCCCATGTACCTATGTTATGCAACATGCGACTATGAAATGGCCAAAAGGACAGTTACCGTCAACATTGTCTTCGCTCATTCTGCAATTGTGTCGGCATTTAAGAAACATCGGTGACTGCTGTACTTCTGTCTCCCGTTGGAGAACTGAGCGTTGAGATTCCAAGTGCGGTGAATAGGTCAGTACCTTGGGTCGATTTCGGTATATTCAGGTTCGATGGAGTTATGTTCAAATGACGCATGTTTATGTATTTGAGTCTGCAGTAGAATTGTGCTTTCACATTTTTTGTGACAGAAGGTAAAGGATAATAACGAGTGAAGATACATGGGTATAACAATAGTCAAGGAATGTAAGGGATGAGATTGGTGGGGAGATGATGAAATGAATGTGGCGACGCATGGGTGGTGCAGAAAAGAACCGAAGAAAAGAAGGAGTGTAGGATAGTATTCTATACTAATTATCTTGCTTGTGAGACAAAAATGAAAGATGCTGGGTGTGAAGGAAGGCCGCTTGTCAGGTCCGACGAATGTTGAATATGGCGTCAAGATCGAACTTTGTTATTGATTCAACGCTTTCGTACCCATTGTAGGTGGCGACGAGGTTCCACAACATCGCAGGGTTGTTGTGGATCTTTTCAAGTTCTGGGTCTCTCGGTTCAAGGGCCCGACTAAAGATTGCCGAGCAGTTAGCGGAGCCTCAGCTTCAACAATGCCACGAACCTCATATGATATTGATCGATATCGTCAGCGTCCAGTTTTGTTTTAGTGCTCACGGACCACTGCAGCTTCAAAGCGATCCATTCTTGACAAGCAGCACTGCGTTTAAACAAGTAGGGCAGCCGCGCCCGTTCCATTGCTATTCGCCGTTAATTAAGAACGCGAAGTCCGGTGCGCACACTCACTTTGAATGGTAGCACAGATAGTACGTATCGGGAAAAAGTTGATTCTGCCCTCTGTCATTGCCTTCGAGAGGCTGGTCTTGACTTGAGAGACATCGTGTACGAGAGGGTCTAATTGACGATCATTCAGAACCATAGCAGTCCAAGAAAAGTTCGCCGCCCTTACCGAGGATAGGAACCATGGGTCTTGATTTTTGTGCTACGGCCTGGACTATGCGCCGATATTCTTTGAAGTTGTCGAACACTTTTTCAAATATCCAATGGTAACCTTTTTCTCTGATTGCCAAGCGCTGATGTTACATGAAGTGAGCACTTCGGTCAAGACAGAGTTGAGACCTCATTTACCAGCGCTGTACGCCTGAGCCGATTGACGGGAGATGCAACAACACCGTTGTAGATAGCAAAGGCGGAATTGAAGTCATAGTGCTTGAGACACGTCTACAGGGCATGTTTAGACCCAGTCAAACAGATTGCATATGCGTCAAAACTCACCATTGCAGCATTGAGCCAGAACCCTATGAACAGGACACGGTCATCCACCGTTGGCTGTTGCAAAATAGAAATAGTCGCCCAGAATGTGAGCGACCGTCCCCAGTTCACAAAGTCCGCCCTATTTTCTCTTCCCTTGGAATCGCTGGCTATCCACGAACGAACAGCACCCTCCGGGTCCATCCTCCTAAATAGTCTGGATGATTGGATAATGAGTTGCCGTGCAAACTCTTCGACGCCGGTGTCGGTCATGAACCAGCGCAACCTGGATGGTACCGTTTTGTCTAGAACCGATGAAAAGCGAAAATCTGTGGCCTTAGGCCTGGGATAAAGAGGTGTCTTCGCAATCTCATGCGCTCTATGTTTTAACCACTTCGATCGCGAGGCACCATATGAGGCGACTCCCTCCAAAAATCTGTACAGCTCCATCATCTCGTAGCTTGGACGGCAATTCGGATGTTTCAGAAAATAGTCCTGGAAAACCTCCAGGGCATCATTGTCGAGCGTTGGGTTCCAATAACGCTCCAGCCACAAGATGATAACGTAAATGACTCGCTGCTCCGTAAAGTCTTTTGATGCGGCCCAGACAGTGAGCTGCTGCTCAGTGAAGTCACATAGCCTATCGCCTATGCCCTCCAAGCGGTCTAGAAGGCTTCTGGCGAGTATGACAGGCGTCGTAAAGTACCGGAAACCAAGGAAGAAAGTGTCGAGTACACCTTCCTGTGTGACCTCGCGCGAAGTGATTTGCAAAATGAGTGCCTGCAACGTAGCACTCGTCAATTTCCCCTTTTCGTCAACTTGCATGGCTGCATAATCCTCAGGCATAGGCATATCGACGCGATTCTTGGGGTCCTCAAAGTGGTAGAGGGCGGACTGGCGAATGGCATACGTGATTTGCACGACTTGAGGTCTATCAAAAGACTTGAAGGACTCTGAAGTGGACTCGGACGTCAAGGTCGAAGCAGATGCTTTTGATGTGACCAACTGGTGGCCGCGTTCCGTGGCGAGTTTGAATACGCGTCGAATCTGCTGGGTGAGCTTCGTGCGTCGTGAGGGGAAACCCGGTTTCCCTGATGAAGTCGAGACGAGGGTGTCAGTGCTACTACCAGGTTCCGCTTCTGTGGGGATGTGGCCAAGTGACGAGGTGGAACGGCCGACAGCGGTGTCGTCAACAGAGACCGGAGAACTCGGTGCGTCGTCATTTAGGACTTCTTCTACGATTGTGCTCAGAGGACAGATGCGAAGTTTAGGAGGCCGAAGCTTATGAGACTCTAGGCTTTCCTTTTCGTTGACATCAGGCAAACCAGCGGGAAGGCCGGGAAGTGGCTTCGCGTTCGATACCATGCGAGCGACGAGCTTGTGGAGCTTCTTAAGAGCTTTGAGCGTGGCGTTGAACCAGAGCATCGAAGTCGCTAGGCGTAGGCTGACGCCCAGCTGACTTTCTCCCTCGACCTTTTTGCAAGCCCACGTTCGAAAATGCTCTGCGGAATTGACGACATCGTAGTACATGGCACAGTATTCGGGATCGTTCGTGTCTAGGTGAAGCGTCCTCTCCAACGAACAAAGAACATTCGTCGAAAGGCTTGTGCAGAAGATCAGAGCGTAGGATTCAAAGTCACTAGCGTTTTGAGTCGTTTCCGACACTTCCCGTAGCTTGGTTATGACATGGACGATTGACGGGTATCGTTGGAGACATCTCGGGACGGTGGGGATCAGGGGCGAAGGGGTGAAGGTCGACGGTGTCGGCGATGCAGGCTCCTTACTGAAGAGACTAGAGTCCGAAGGACTGGGTGGAGATGCCACAGGACCGGCTGCGGGAGTGTGGAATTTGCGGTCGCTGAGCTTTTTGAGCTTCTTTGGCTTGGATATCAGTGGGGATGTCATGGTGAAGATGGGGGGAACAGTGACAAAATGAATAAATCAAGAACCAGGAGCAAGCCGAATATTTGAAGGACCGCGGCAGTGTGAGAAATAGATGCCCCAAGACTTGCAATATAAGAATATATCTTGTACATTGTTTTGACTTGTTCAGGGTTCTCGCCAGATAAGTGGCGCTCGTGGCATCAACTTAAAAGACAATTCAGGGTGAAAAACCGACAATGATTGTCTTTAGTCGCTCCAACGTTATCTTGCGGAAGTTGACATTGTCCCGTCCTCTGAACATATCGGCTGCAATTGCAGTATGAATATAATAATTAGGCCAGACGCTCAATTTTTGAACGGAAGCATGAGAGTTGAAACAGATATCACGGTGGCACAAGACGAAGAAAGCCACCGCCAAAGACAAGAACATGGTGATCTTGAACCGAGGTGGCACTGTACACAGGTCGTATTTCTATAGTGAGCGACCAAATTCGCCCACAATATCACCCAGAATTGAGGACCAAGTCGGATCTAAGGATTTGCGGTGGATCCACGGTTGACATGATGGTGTCGAGAAAGAAAAGATGAAATTCCAGAGCTGACCTATTTTTATCGGCGGTAATCAATAAAGCTGTGCTAGCACGTGGTGGATGAGACCCGGGGCGCTTAGCTAGCTTCGACCCTTCGTACTCTTGCGACGAACTCAAGCGCTTTCCCAGCGCTTATTTAACCTCGTCATCCTCCATCAAAACGACCACCAGCGAGCATTTCTACCTACTTTCCTTTCATCATGGCTAGCTCAGGCAGGTCGGTTCTCGCATTCGTCTCACCCGACGTCAGGTTCTCATCTTTCTGAACAGATCGAGTGATGCTGAGCGGTCGTTTCGAGTGACCTGTATGTCTATTCGGCTCATATGAGGTCGAGTTATCAATGTACTCAATGTCAATTACAGTGTTTGGCGGACATGGCCTTGTCAAGAGGGACCTTCTTACTCTACCTGATCCATTTGCAGTCCTAACGGTCGACGGGGAGCAGCCGTACCAGACTACAGTGACAAAAAAATCGCTTAGTCCGTCATGGAATGAGAGCTTTGATATGTGAGTGTTGTATCCGTCTTCCTTACACCCGCTGACTTGTCGCAGAACTGTTCGTCCATCATCCATGATCACAATACAAGTATTCGATTACAAGAAATTCAAAAAACGAGATCAAGGTGCGTCTTGGTGCAGGTGCAGTATCGTTTGGTTGCCCACGATGCACACTCTCAGGATTCCTTGGTGTCATTAATATACCAGCCTCTGAAGCTATTTCCTGTGTTATGAACGACAATGGTATGGTCTCCGTCCTTTTTTCTCCGATTACGTTCTCACTATTATGTTTGCATCAGAAATGATATCAAGAGATCTAACAATGTCATCTAACAACCTGCCTGTATATGGAAAACTCATATTCGGGTTTTCGTTACCCACGGAACCCGTCCCATCAGCGCCTGCTGCAACTGACCCTGATACTTCTACCATGTCTGCATCAGAAGCAGCACAGTTCTCCTCCTCTGCTTCCAGCAGCCAAGGGCCACGGCTTGCCATGCATGTCGGTGATGAGGATCACTTGAGGCCTCCGACGTCGCGACAGCCTCAGCAGCAGCAACAACAACAACCGGCTCATCTGCAGGAGCAGCCTCTTTCCTCTTCTCCGTCGTCACTTCAATCATCTACGAGTCTTGTTGCCGCCTCCCCTCGGTTCTCTCGACAAGATCCAAGTCAACGACCTGTTTCGCAGGCCGTTGCGACTGTTGCACAGCAACGTAACACCGAAGAGGACGCCGGCAGTCCCCTTCCTGCGGGATGGGAACGTAGGACCGATCCGCAAGGCCGTCCGTACTATGTTGATCACAACACTCGAAGTACGACCTGGCATAGGCCCAGGCCCAATGGCCAACCTGCCTCCCCTCAAACTCAAATCCAATCAGCGACACAACATACAACAGCTCCTGTACGACACACTACACTTGCTGCATCAAATCCTCCCGCTGCTGCCGATATCCCCCTTCCACTAGGATGGGAGGAACGTCGGACCCCCGAAGGTCGTCCATACTTTGTTGATCATCACACTAGAACAACGACATGGGTTGATCCACGACGTACCAGTGCGCCTGTTGTTCCTCCCGCCAATTCTCAACTAGGACCCCTTCCTTCGGGGTGGGAGATGCGGTTGACAGCTACAGGACGTGTGTACTTTGTGGACCATAATACGCGAACGACGTCATGGGAAGACCCCAGACTTCCTGGAGTGGTCGATGATAATGCGCCGCAGTACAAGCGAGATTACCGACGAAAGGTGATCTACTTCCGCAGTCAGCCCAAGATGCGCGTATCTGTCGGCAAATGCGACATCAGGGTCAGACGTGCGCGGATACTGGAAGATAGCTATACAGCCGTGATGGCACAAAGTCCGGCGGACTTGAAGCGACGGCTTCTTGTCAACTTCGAGGGAGAGGATGGGTTGGACTACGGTGGTGTGGGCAGGTAATTTGTCTCTTTTTCAATTCAGTTTCAGGACTAAAGGTTTTAGGGAGTGGTTTTTCTTATTGTCGCACGAGATCTTCAATCCATGCTACGGATTGTTCGAGTATTCAACACACGACAACTACACTCTCCAAATTAACCCAGCGTCCGGAATCAACCCAGACCACCTGAGCTACTTCAAGTTTATTGGTCGCTGTCTGGGTTTGGCAATCTTCCACCGTCGGTTCCTAGATGTATATTTCGTTCCGAGCTTCTACAAAATGATGTTGCGCAAGCATATGACACTTGTTGATTTGGAGAGTGTGGATGCCGATCTCCACCGCTCGCTAGTCTGGATGCTGTAAGTTGTCAAGTCTAGTCGTATGATGTTCACTAATACGATGCAGGGAAAACGATATAACCGACGTTTTTGATGAGACATTTACTACAACTGAAAACCGCTTTGGTGAATTGGTGACTGTCGAATTGAAGCCCGGAGGGGAAAGCGTAGCGGTCACCGAAGCGAACAAGGCTGAATATGTTGATGCGGTAGTTGCCTACCGTATATCAACTCGAGTGAAGGAACAGTTTCAGTCCTTCATGGAAGGTCTGTTGGAACTGATACCAGAAGAACTTGTCAGCGTGTTTGATGAGCGGGAGCTAGAACTCCTGATCGGCGGTATGGCTGAAATTGATGTGTATGTTTTTGACACTTGTTTCCGCAACGAGACTGACATACGTCTCCCTCAGGGACGACTGGACCAAGTTCACTGATTATCGTGGATACGAGAAGACTGACCAAGTTATTGAGTGGTTCTGGCAATGCATTCGTTCTTGGCCTGCAGAGCGTAAATCACGGCTACTACAGTTCACGACTGGCACTTCACGTGTACCAGTAAATGGCTTCAAGGACCTCCAAGGATCGGATGGCCCTCGGCGGTTCACTATCGAAAAGTCTGGTGACCCGCAAGGATTGCCTAGGAGCCACACTTGCTTTAATCGATTAGATCTCCCACCGTACCAGGATTATGAAAGTCTGGAGACAAAGCTGATATATGCAATCGAGTATGTGTTTTGTTGTCCTCTAAATTTTCATGTCTGATCATCACCTGTCCCGTAGGGAGACGGAAGGTTTCGGACAGGAATAGGACATACCAAAATCGTTTTCTTCAGAATGTAATACTAACAGTACGATGCTTCATTTTACAATAATCATTTTGTGGTAACTACTAGTCTAACGCTACATGAGAAATATTGTTGAGATTAGGCCGGTAGTTTCGGGCCGGAAATAGTTCACGTGCGAAGAGCCAATCATGGGCCAGGGAGGCGTCTAGGGCAGCACTTCCTACCCAAACTACGATGACTGCTGTTTCTCCAGAGCCGGTGGCCGGTCCAAGCTATGATGCATATCTGGACACCGTCGAAGGAGAAATAAATTTCTTTCGTTCTCTGATGAGGACAAGGCCAGTGGGCATTAATTGCCACTTCCATGTCATGGCTATGCGATTCTCAATTCACCAAGACTCGGGCCAGTGGGTATCAATAGACAGTATCTGGACCAAGCTGAGGTCGCTGTACGACATTGACGCTCTTAATGCTATAGTAAGACGCGCTTTTCTCTGGTCTGATCTCCGACTTACAAACGGACAGGATGTCGAGATAGACGGCTACCAATCACCTAAATCTAATAGCTCGACACCAATACCCATTCCCTCTCCAAAACCCGGCGACGACTTCACGAATCATCCGTTTTTCAAAGAAGAGTATTCTCTTCCTTACGACGAAGATATCGATATTCTGATTTCTACGCGTCGCATGCGCGGCACACCGTCAGTTGCATCCCCAACGCCTTCTCCCGCTGCCCAGAAAAAAGCGAAGGGTAAGCGGAAAGGGAAAACGACGAAATCACAAGCTAACTATGCGGGCCTTGTGGGAGGCGATAGCGACAGCAGCGCGCTGACGCAAGAGAGTGGTGATGAGGGTGCACCTACTCCCAGAGACAGCGTTGTCACTGGCACTGATGGAGGAACGGAAGATGTTGAAGATGAGGATGTGGAGATGCATGAACCGTCTCCAGGTATGTTGAAATTATTTTCGTTCGTTGTTGCATGCTCATTTCAACATCAGCCCCCTCGGCGACAACAAAAGGGACAAGGCCAAAAGCCAAGTCTGTAACAGCAGCGGCGAAACGGGCCGCTTCTGCAGCGAGGGCCCGTGCAGCACAGGCAGCCCAACGCGCAAACAAAGCCAAGAAGAAAAAGTAGCGTATCCAACAATCGACGTCTATCGGTTCCCCTTATAGCCGCGTCACGCCAGCTGCATCTAGGCAGAGTTGTCTTACACCCTTCTTCTACGGAAATAGGACACGGCAATAGGCTGGATAACGGCAGTTTCTCATCACAGATTACCATATCGCCTTTGAATACGTCTGTATATCCTGGCATTTGTGTCGATTGCTCAGATTATTGTACGCATGAGTGGGCCCCGCTAGATGAGATTCCGAAGGTTGGCTAGTAGTAGAATATCTGAGGTTCGGCGCAAGAGAAGCAAATTAGTGACCTCGACTCTGACTCGAGGCACAGTTAATTCGATTATCACCAAAGATCCGCCCCAAACGACTCAGAGTAACGTCATGAAGTATGTTGTACTGATGTTCGAAACGTAGGTTGCAACGAGATCCGTTTTTATTCCGGTCAGCAGTCGCAGTCGAGATGCGCGAATAGCTCTACACAAATACGCCAATTATACCTTCACCTTTGACCTTATCTGGTCCCCAAACACCGTCTGTCTTGACACTTGTATGCAGCCGTCTGCATCCATTTACCGGGCAAGTCCATTGATACTCCGCCTCAACCTCTGACTTGGCTTTGCCCTTCCCCTTGAGAATTGAAGGTATTAGTCTTTCCAGTCCCTTCGCCCTGTGGCTGGAGCGCAACCTTGACCTGATGGGGTTTCTAATCTCCGAACTGTCTACAATTTCTGCACCGGCCCTCAACTTTTCCTTCTCTTTCCCTAATTCAGCGGGGACATCCTGCGAAGAAGTCTGAGGTACCGAAAGCCGGTCAACGCATTTGCCATCAATCAGGTGTCCACACCTAAGTGACCAAATCTTTCGGCTCCTCTGTTCCTCAACAGTTCCTCTGCCGCTTTGGTACAAAGGCTCATTGCAGTTGGCGCAGACAAGGGTTGCCTGCAAGCTGAGGCCGGAAGGACGAGCTGAAGTGGCAGCTGTTGCTGCATATAGACCTGATGAACTGCCAGCAACGGGTTCATCATCGTCAATAATAATTGGGTTTGACACGGATGTTGTTGATGGAGGAGACTCGGATGCTGGTGGAGCGAAATCAAAAGTAAACCCATGCTCCGGTAGGCCAGGATGTGTATATTGAGGTTTGTAATCTGCCTCGGGGGGTTGTGCCATCGAGTTCCGGCGAGTTCTGAAATATACATCACCCATCGCGTATTCATCGTGCAACTCCGCAGGGAAAAAGAGGAAGTCCAAGTGATTCATAGTGGCATCATGTGCATCATGGTCCAACGCGAGAGAATCGACTCCGTTCCTTGCTTGTGTTCTTCGTGGATCTCGCCTCCGCCGTATCCCACTCTGTATTTGTATCTGCAGACGCCGCTCACGTTCCCGCTGCTCCTCCACACGCCGGGCGTGTGCCGTAGACATGGTAGCGCCGCCAAGAATGATCCGGGGCAGACGGTGTGCAGCTCTTGCGTCCAAAAAATTGAGCCCCGACTGGGCTGCTGTCTGGATCGCAGGACCACGGATATTGACTTCGAAATCAAACGGGTCCGGCCTGGCTAATATCGGAGTAGCTATTGGATACGGTGGAGGCTCGCGACGCATCGGAAACATTGAAAAGTGAGCAGGAATGGGGGGAACAGGAGGAACAGCGTCAACAGTGAGAATTGGTGGGGGTGGCGAGAACAGCCGCATGGAAGCTGCCCCTACCATCAATCAATACAACCGCTCAACCAAGATAATGAACACCTACCCCGACGCGTATGGTTGCTCCCGGATGCGACCGGCTGGTCTATTTCCTCTACGTCGCTGTCATCAAGGAGAGATATGAAGTCAGGAGACGTTCGTCGACGTTGAGTAGGTCTCGAAGGTGCACCCTCCCACAGGTCAACATCGATGACCTCAATATCAGGCTCTCTAGGCCGTCGTTGCGGTATGACCGCTATTGCAGGTGGCATAGGGAGGGACGGAGGGTGCTCAACAGTGGTCGACATCGTCGCGGTGGTGGTCGCTTTCTAAGTGTGCGTCTCACGTCATTCTGTTTTGGGGGCATTCTTTTTCTTACATAAGCATCGGGATCCGCCGCCGTTGCCATTTTAGACCGGCACTCGCGCTCCTCTAACGAGAGAATGCACTTTGAAATGCTTACATACAATAACCTACCTATTGCGGTGCTGTTCGTCTATCGACTGTGGAGTATGGAGCTCAAGACCTACGGCTTAAGGTTCCGAGAATAACGCTCGATGCTATGTACCATCATACTACAGAAATGCAACGGTGTTGAACTAGCCGCTCTTCTTCATTTCGGTTCACAGAGACCGCTAAGACTGACGTAACTTTCCGATGAGGCGCACTTCCACGTTGGCTTCTCAGCAAGTACTCTGACGTCGCTTTCGGTTTTTCCACATTAACTTCAAGAATATATTATACTTAAATGGAAACTAGCAAGTTTTTCACGCTCTGTATTCAATATTTCTCGAATTCTGTTGTTCAAATTTGGTGGTCTGAAGTAAAATATATACGCAATATAGATGTTTAGTCCTGATTGATGTCCCTGACGTGGCGATAGCTTGTGTACGACTCGGAATTCAGCGGCCCGCTTTCTCACAAATCTTGCCACCAGCACTCATTTTAATCTCTGACGCGTCCGAAGTCCAGGTCCTCTTCAGTCGCTTTCCAGTCTTTCTCCTTTTCTCAATTCCAATCTAGATCACTTTTTATTTTCCTTGGAACTCCTTACTCCGAACACAGAGGACTTGATACCCCCCAGCCCGCCTTTCAGCACTCTACCCTTCATTGATCATGGTGATAGAGACGCCACTCTTAAATTCGTCGTCCATTCCTCTTCGTACGGGCCCCCCGACCAAAGAGGAACTAATAGTGTACTACCCAGCCAAGTTTACGTGGAACCAACTCAAGACTTTCGTCAATTCTGGGTACTTGTCGGGCGACTCTGTTGCATATCTCATGCTAACCGAAGTCAAAGGGATCTTGGCCTATTGAAGCGCGATAAGAAGCTTCAAGAACGGTACCAACTCTGGGCTGCGAGCATCAAACTCAAGTACGGCTCTATGGGTAAGGACCATACATGACAGAAAATACCTTTCTTGACTAGTACTCTCGTGTTAACAGTGGACTACCTCTTGAACTTCCGCCTCCAATGGGGAAAAGCAGATACCCTATCACTGCTTACCTCTGTCTTGGATGACAAGGACCTAGTAAGGAACCCCGTCAATCCTTTAGACGTGGACACCGTAGTTGTCAAAGAACTATCTCCTTTGTCTGAGGACGCGCCGCCATATTTTACAGCCGAGATCCCACCAGAATATATTAGCATCATCCAAAACGACTGGCCCTACTCTGGTAAGTCGCACCATTCATATCTATCTTCCCGCAAAGATACTTAGTGTTCTGATACCTCGTATAGTACCGTCCGATGTCGAGCATTCATTAATCTGGACGCGTATTCCGATCTATCATCAGGACATAATTGCAGACAGCGTATCTGCGCGTATTGCGCAAGACGGTCTCTGGGGCTTCACAGGGAATGACTCCCCTCCCCCTTCGCCGTCGACTCTTTATCTCTGTCTACCTGCACTTTCTGATTGGGGCGTGACTCTGGAGAAAATGATTGTTTCTACGAGAGGTACCGAGGAGGAAGAGGCCTTGGTTAAAAGGGCTGGCGAGAACGTGAATGAATTTGTTAAGAGGCGTTGGAACGAAGCGGAATGGGAAACCGCGTGGTTTGTCAATCCTTTGGTAAGTGTTTTTTTTGCTCATAGGAGAGCCCGAATTACTCATACTGCTGAGTAGAGACTCCAGAGCGTACCAGGGTTAGCACATATTCACGTTTTCGCAAGACACAAATGATTTTCAACAGTAATCTACACCTTTTGAGGACAAGGATGCCAGTGGCGTTGCGTTCTTGGACTTCGACGCTATGCCCTGTACGGTCAGTTCTTATATTTAGAGTATGTCCGACTATCGGATGGATTAGACTGAATACCATATCAAACGCATTCACATATAGAACATCTTTTATCTCATTGGACTTGCCATATGGACATAGTAATAAAGATGCCCGCCTGGACCTGCCTACGACATATACTTTGATGGAAAATGACTCGCATCTCGATCAACAACTATAGTAGCATCCCACCAACAGCAAAAGCGAACATCGCAAGAATTGTGTTGTAGGCCAAGCCCATCGCACTGTTCGCTGCAGAGCTTGTACCAGCGGCACCTGCACTTGCACTGGTAGATGCGGTATTTGAAGCAGCAGCTGAAGCACCTGAACGAGTGCTAGTAAAGCCGGACGCAGCACTACCAGAAGCCGCCGAGGTCGTGGTTGAGTTGGTAGTGGTGGTGGTCGAACCCATTGCAGCGGCCTATAATACAGTCAACAGGTGATGCATTCACACATTACCCAACGGTACTTACCTGGAAGGCAGCAAAGGTTTTGTTGGCTGTTGGGTTGATAGCAAAAACCATGCCCTTGGCGCAATGGCTGGAAAGAAATGCCTGAGTATCGGGTATAGCCCAATAGTGGCAAGTACGTACCCGGTCTGTGCGCAGTAGAACCACAAAGGAGCGGAGGCATTGTTGACGGTGAAAGACCACGTAGGGAATGCTGTGGTCCCGTTGGTCACTGGGACAAAACCTGAGTCAACGCCCTCCGTTGGCGTGGTCCTGAACACCCTAGATATCAGTAATGATTCGCTGAAAGTAAGAAAAGATACATACATCTTTTCACACGGGACTGCAAACGTTGACTGCGTCACAGTCTATGGCGCCATTCAAATTAACTGATGATGTACCAAGTGACATGGTAAGTACTTACATGGTTCTTGGCCAAACTGTAAAATCGTGTCAGTTCGAACAGAAAGATATGAACAGAAAGAAGATACTGACAATTCGAACTGAATTGTATCTCCCTCGGCGGCGGTAACACTGGATAGCAGAGAATAGGGGTCATCAGCGAACAATGTGATGCTAGCAAGGAGATCACTAACGAAGTGGGATCAAAGGTAAGTCCACTGTTCTCGCCAACCTTGACCGTGATGTTGGCGGCCGAAGCAGCAGAGGCGACAGCAGCGATGACGACGGCGAAGCGCATTTTTTGCTCGGTGAAAATAGTTGAAATGGGCGAGAAGGTAGTAATGAAGAAGATTAGAGGCTACCAGAGACAAGAAGAGCCTAAAGAAAAAAAATGAGTAACTGAAAAAACGAGGGTAGTATGCAGGGACTTACGCTGCTCGGAAAAAGAATGAAAGGGGGTGAAAGAGATGGAGGAACGAGGGAAAACAAAGGGTGAGAGATTTTTATGCCGATCGACTAGGGGATCCGATCTCCGCAGCTTGCCGCATGATCATGATATTCGTTGCTCAGGATCACCGGGTGGAAGGCTACCTTCATATATTGTTGATAACCACCGGAAGTGTCGCATCCGTCAAGGCCCCCCTCATCGTCAAGGAACTCTTAAAGGTACTTGCAACCTCTATTCCTAGCTTTGACTTACTAAATTTGTCTCAGTATGACAAAGTGAAGGTCCAAGTGGTCTCTACTGGTCCGTCTCTTGCCTTTTTCAAGCGAGAAGACATCGAGGACGGAGTCACCAGAGTGTGGACTGATAAGGATGAATGGCCGGTTGAACTTATCATTGGAGCGTCGAAGGCTGTCCTGATCATCGTTGAAACAGGTATCATACAAGATTGGCGACCCAATTTTACATATCGAACTGAGGCGGTGGGCTGATGTAGTGCTGGTAGCGCCCTGCTCGGCCAATACGTTATCCAAAATCGCGAACGGTTCATGCGACAATCTTGTAGTGCGTTTGTCATAGTTCCTGTCTTCTCTAACTGACGGAAAGACGGAAAGACTTCGCTCATGCGAGCTCTGGCTCCCACCACGCCGACGTACATCTTCCCGGCGATGAATACCTTGATGTATGATCATCCTCTCACAGCCGAGCATCTTCGCATTGTCCGTGATGTGGTTAAATATACTGTTGTAGGTCCGATAGGGAAAGGTCTCGCATGCGGAGACGTAGGTAAGTAATCCGTTACTGATGGTTTTGGCTTGCTGCCCAACTTGATGCAGGTCTAGGCGCAATGACCGAATGGCGCGACATTGTACACATAGTAGTTGAGAAGTTCCAGTTAAATCTTCGCCCGTGATACAGTGATAATATTAATGGTCAAATGGAATGACGTCCACTTACGCCCCAATCATGCTTCCAGTATACCCGTATTCTTCCATCGCTCCCATAGCAATCCCACACCAACGGGCGCATTCGGCTCCCCTTTGATCTCCCTGGCATCCAACAGCTCGTACTTCCATCCGAATGCCAAGAAGTGTGCAAAAAGCGAGTTGAAATGAGGCTCAGAACGCAAGTGCAACACCATGGTATAATGCGCGTGATAGATATGCGCGAACACACGAAGCAGCTGACGATATATATGCTTGACAGTCGCCGGGAAGGTGGGAAGGAATTGTTGACCTGTATCCACGTCAACTGTTGGACAGGGTGCATCAGAAAAGGGACCCACCTGATTTCGACGGAAAAACATTTTCATCGTCCAGCAGTGTCTGTATCGATGACATGACCGAATCGATGTAGGTAGGTGCAGAAAGCGAAACCTGTTTGCGGTCTTGGGTCGTCCAGAGGTAGTTTAAGCTTGAGGGCGATGTCAGGTATGCCAAGACAACGAGACAAGGAGTATACCTTGTACCAGCTGACATCGTAGGACAACTCTGTTGAGTGCAGCATTCTGTGATGACACCGTAGAATTCATTGAGGTGGGTATAGAAATCGAATACTACGAGAGGCGATATCAATACAAACAGACAGAATGGAAGCGAATATCACGCACTGTTCACGGCAACCCACTCTGTAATGTCAACATATTTTGGTAGCATTACAATCGTCTTGAAGTTTCCCTTTACGAGGGCAGAATCCGCGAAAGGACTGCATAAGTACAGGGGTTTAGAGATGGCACCCTCTTCGTTGGATGCAGAACCGCGAGAATTTGTACGAGAAAGGGTGCCAGAATTGGGAGTCGGTGAACGTTTGGTTCTAGAGGGTGCTCTGTTCTTGTTCCTATCGTTCTCAACGTCAACGGCTGCTGCGGTGGGCGGTAGGCGGAAAAATCATACCCGAAGAACGACATAATGCTGAATGGAAATAGGCGGTTATTGGACGCTGAATCCAATGACAAGACAAGGAACGACGCGTAATAATCAACGACGGCTCCGACGGTAACTTGAAGGAGGGGAAGATGATGGTAGCTCAGGGCAGGGGTACTTGTTTCTTTCCCACGACTCAAACAAACACGAAGAACGTCCAAATGCTATTACTGTTACAAAAGATACGCGAATGGGCTGCAAAATCGGATAGCAATAAATCGTTCTGCTCCATGCGATAACCAGATCGCAGGACAGATTTACTTTGGAAAGAGCTTAACCATCCAATATACCCATGTCTCTCCACCGTTCCCATAGGGTACCTACTCCCACAGGCGCAGAAGACGAGCCCTTTAGGTCTTTCATCTCCAGTAGTTCGTATTCACGGCCAAATGCAAGGAAATGCGCAAACAGGCTGTTAAAGTGCGGTTCCGATCGTAAATGAAGGATTTGGTGATAATGCGCATGGTATATGTGTGCAAAAACGCGCAGAAGTTGACGATAAACGTGTTTTACGGTTGACGGAAAGCTTTGAGGAAAGTCACGCCCTGCAGACCCGGGATAACGAAAAGGGCATCCGTGACAGGTAAGACCACGCACCCGACTTCGTTGGAAACACGGATTCATCGTCGAGAAGATTTTGGGCCCACGTCATGACATAGTCGATATACGTTGGTGCCGGAAGATGGACGCTCTTGCGATCCTGGTTGATCCAGGTGTAGTTCAACCTGTATCAATGTACTCAGCTCTAAATCCAACCTACGCGACAAAAACATACACAGGCCCTGCAGACATCGTTGGACAAGTTTGCTGTGTACAACATTCAGTGATGACTCCGTAGAATTCATTGAGATTGGTATAAAAATCGAAGACTGGTTGTAGTCATCAACAGCCACACCCGTCGTCAATAAGAAAACCGACGCACTATTGACTGCGACCCATTCCATGATGTCAACATATTTCGGCAGCATGACAATGGTCTTGAAGTTTCCCTTCACCAGTGCCGCTTCTACAAACGGACTGCACAGAAAGAGAGGTTTCGGGTTTGCCACGACGGGAGACGGAGGTGTCGAGTTTGAATTGATCTCAACAGGAGAGAACGTCGCAGAGGTTGGGGTAGGAGACCGTTTAGCATTTCTCGGTACACGGGTCATGGAACGACTGAGTTTTGGTGCGAGTCAGTCGATTATATTCCAACATGCTGCAATCGTCAACGCACCCGATAGAGTTGAAGAACGACATTGTACTGGGCTACGCCAGCGCGGGGTATCTACGAAGAGAGAAATCGAGGTACTCAACGCCTTGGATATCCAGGAAACAGCCGTCGCAAGGTAATACTTGGAGAGTCAGCACGGTCAATACGCCGTCGACATGAACAGTTGATGGCGTGAGAATTGGACTAGCGCCAGGGGGAAGTTTAGTGTTAACCGGCCCGGTCTCGCGTTCGCCAGACTGGCACTTTGCTCTTGTTCCACCGTCTTGGTCTCAAATGGTTCAGTACGCTGCTGCTCCGTTTACAAAGGTCTTTCCCGCTGCTTGACTCAGGTTTAGGGTCAGGCTGTACTCCTGTCGTGTTCCCCCCTCTTGTATGGCCGTATGGTCAAACACAATACTTGGAAGTAAGCTTGATAGTCAAAATCATTTACAAGAGCCGTCGTACTAAGTGTCTTTGAAAGTTGGGGGTAGTTATCTTCAAGTTTAAAGTCATCACGGCAGTTCTAGCCCAGTAAAACGCCATGTCCGTGACTAATTGAACGCTCGCTCCTCCCCTGCTGGTAGAAAGCCCTTCGCTTGGCGAACTAGCTATCATTACTCGTCTCCATTGCTGGTGCCGTCAGTATTCAACGCGATTAACCGCTTGAGCATTAGCATCAAAGTTTAGGGTACGCGAGGTGGAACGTGTGTATTGAATCGACGGCATGGTGAGGCGGGCATAACGGAAGGCCATCGGATAACAGAGCAAATTCAAACGTACTGGCCCTGTTCCAAACAGTCTCAGAATCTTGTCGGACACAAATCGTTCAATGGCCATAATCCCTCACTTGCTCTGCAACTATACGCCCCGGACATGCGCGAAATTCGCCATTCCTGGATCTAAACGGAGTGACGGCATCACAAGGAGATAAACCCGGCGCCCATGTAGACGCACTATAAAATCTTTCAATATGAATGTCTCTCCTGCATTATCTGGTTGAATGATGACCACCCTCTCAGCGCTCGAAACAGGGCTGCGTCAAAAGCGAACGGCTATAGAGTTGAGAGGATTTGCTCTGCTGCAGCTGAGCTTCCAGACGCTGGGTGAGTGGCTATATAAAGCTCAAAGATTGTTCACAAGCTCAGACACTTGATCCAGGAATCATCTATTCAGATATAGGTTAAGCTACTACTTCTTCCGTGCCGCTTACCGGCCTCTATGCTCACATTTCGCTGTAGGGACCTCCCCCTTGTACGTTCTCAACGGCATCTGGCCTTCGACCGGCGAGGTACCATCTGAGGAGGACATCATTGGTGGAATCAGCGCCATCATATGGTCAATAACCATTCTCCCATTAGTCAAATATGTCTTCACTTCACTCAAATTTGCTACGCAAGAAGGTCCGTAACGAATAGCTGGACCGTCACGTTCTCATGCTAACCTGTAATGATAGGCGAGGGAGGTTCTTTTGCTCTCTACCAAGGTCTCTATCCCCCCAAGGAGAAAGACTACGAAGCAGACCGCACGCTTACCGGAGATTATGGACACGAACTCAAGCGTATGTCACCAAGCCCTGTAAGTACAACATTCAAGGAGAAACTGCGATGGCCTCTGCTTCTTTGGGTGCGTCTTCATCGTGTGCTTAGTTAGTTTTACTTACTTTCTGAAAGTGTCTCTTTGGAACGGCGTACGTCCCATACAGTTCCATTGCTCTCATACTCATTCTTCGGATAGATTGACTATGGCAGATGGCATGTTCACGCCTGCGGTGTCGGTCACTAGTGCTGTCGGAGGTATTGCGGTAGCTAAACCCTCGGTCACTCACAACATCGTCCCTATTTCAATAGTAAATCACATCCGTCCCTCACAATTGATTGTGTTCATCAGTCAGTCATAGTCTTTCTTGCTCGTAATATTTTTCGTGCAGCAATTTGGGACAGCAAGATTAGCGGTGACATTCGGGCCCAGTGAGTTTCCATCAGCCGGTTGTTTTATGTGAAAATTAAGATATCTTCTGATCAGTATCGTTCATATGGTTTCTACTATTGGCGGGGACTGGTATATATAACATCACTCTATATCCGGGTATTTTCAGGGCATTTGACCCCTCACGAGGCGTCCTTTGTACGTGTTCTAAACCGCGTTTTGAACGTTGACCTGATAGCAGTCTCAGTATTTGTACGCACGAAAGACTACGACATACTTGCCGGTGTGCTTCTAGCTATCACAGGTTGTGAGGCTATCTTCGCAAAGTAAGAGACTGATACTCCTGCTCATGATTAAAGCTCGCTAACTGGCTTCAGTGTCGGGCAGTTCAATCCACTATCTATTCAAGTCCGCTTCCAGATCTGTCATTCGTTGATGAGTGTGCCCTGACAGGCTATCTTTTAGATTTCGTTTGGATGCTTCGTATATCCATCTCTTCTCTTGGCTTATCTCGGTCAGGGGGCGGCACTTATCACCAATGGCGAGCAGGTCATACAAAATGTTTTCTACCAAAGCATCCCTGGTGGACTGAATGGCCCCCTTTTTTGGTCAGTTCCCAACCAGTCAGTAACATTTCATTTGCCGACTAAATCAACTTTGCAGGATCATATTTATCTTTGCTATTCTGGCTACGGTATGCCCATATAGTGTCTACCTTTGAATGTAGTTCTCACCTAACCTGCGTGTAGATAATTGCATCCCAAGCGATGATCACTGCTACGTTCAGTCTCTTACAACAGATTATCAGCATGAAGAGTTTCCCACCCCTTCGTCTGGTTTACACATCTGAAACTATACAAGGGCGGGTCTACATCCCAGCCATCAATTGGACGCTCATGGCCGGAACCATCATCCTGGTGGCCGCGTTCTCCGACCTGAATAAATTGACAAATGCGTACGGTTTTGCGGTAGCAACTGTCATGCTTTCCACCACCGTTCTACTCTCGTTCCAAATACACTACGTGAAGAATCTGCCAATCGTTATTGCCTTGCTGTATTTCGTCGTTTTTGGCTTCTTCGATGGGCTCTTTTGGGGCGCTTCGCTCAAGAAAATTCCTCATGGTGCTTGGGTGCCGTTGACTATAGGACTTTGCATGTGAGTTTACCTGTGCCTCATGCCAGACCGTACAATCTTACTTGAAATCCTCTCCTTAGAGCCACACTGATGTGGCTATGGACCTGGGGGAAGGTATATATTTACTGCTGCAAAGAATTGGAAAATACTAACTGTTCATTGAAGGGACTTGAAGACGCATTTGACGGGCAAAATCGACAGAACTTGAGAGATTTCATACACAAGGACGAGAAACTGCAGGTCACCTTCCATCTGGACGGCGATGCCGAAAATGACGCCGTGGAAGACGAGGAGGACGATGACGATGATGGTGACGACACCCACAGTATTTCAAGATACTACTATGTTCCGCATCCGTCGAAGGACATCAGTGACGCCGTTGATGGTGACACACATCCTAGAGCTCCGTTGAACCAGCGAGAACTTGTTCGTATCCCGACATGTGCTGTGTTTCACAAGATTGCAGAGGGGCAGGGGGTTCCGCATAGTTTTATCGGTAAGCTTGTCGGCGTGGTTCTGATTGGTACAGTCTTGACTCATCTCATAACACAGGGCTCATAAGGCAATGGCCTGGCCTTCCTGAAGTCCTCGTATGTCTGTTCGGACTCTGTCGTATGCAGCTGAACTGACAGCATGCAGATCTTTCTCTCTGTTTCCGTATTACCAGTTCCCAGGGTTCCCGTACAGGAAAGATATGTAGTGTCACGAGTTCGTTCAATCAAAGGCAAGAATCGAACGACTGCACGATTTATAATACTGACTCTGTTATAGGTTTCTATGGTGCTACATATTATATTGGGTATAGGGATAACTTTGACGTGAAGGTGATCTTCCAGAATTCGACCCAGCAACCTGTGTACTGATCACTACATATAGATTGATGATCTGCTAGAGAGGATATGTGCTCTGGAGGCCTATGCAGATCCTCACAACTGCAATCGCATAATCAAACGCATCAAAGAGGTAGCGGGGAATACAACGCACATGTTTGCATATTTTATCACTACTTTCTGTTCAGCCGCTCATCTGCAGAAAACAGAGTACCACATTACCATGTTGTCAGTAAACATGTCAATGTCGGGAGATTATCTGTCATCGTCAACTTTTTGAGAAGATATCTGATTGAGGAGATCTACCGTCGCTTAGGTGCGGAATCACTGGTCATTGTTCGTTATTTGTCCTCACGCAGTGCCATCATAGCCACTATGTTCCCAGAAACGGCCAACTGGCTAACCTCTGCAGATGAGTGAGTAGCCTCCTTCCTGTGTATATGGTCAGTGTCCTCAACAAGCTTTATCCTCCAGGATCATTCATGTCGGTATCAATGCACCGATTTAAACGTTTCCGAACTTGGTTTTCCTGGGCTAGTTATGGTTGTCGACGTGGTAGATGTTGTGTCTATAGATTTATAAGAGTGTTGCTAAGTTTTCGAAGTGTCGATGTATTACCCTTATATATGATGTCTCTATTGTGACTATTAGCGTTAACCTCCTTCAAGTTCTTACGTACGCCATCTCGTCTCATTCTTTTGGAAGGAGATTGGGAACTGGATTTATTGGCTGCTGATCCAGTTGATTATCCAAGTAAAGCGCCTCACCGCCGGCATGAGAAATCCTTGCCCTTTCAATGAAAAAGCACGAGTTTAGGTGCATGACATTGATACATGTTACCATCGCGTGAGAATCCATTCCGGAAGCGGGTCGACTTTGACACCAAAAAAAAATCAATGATCAGGCCATTTGACGATACAGATATAAACTTCCTTCACTGCTCCTGAACTTCTTATCTTGTCCCACACTCTTTCCCTTCAGCGACCCCTTCTCCACATTTTCAACAAATATGGCTGCTCTCGCTCCTGACGCAGAAGGTCGTGTTGGTGCTCGTATCGAAAACTATACAAAATTCTGGTCAAAGGACTTGGCCCAGGAGAAGGAGGAGAATACGGACAACAGGGTCGAAGGATATACAGACGTCGTAAACGGTGTGCAGATAGACTCTCCTGACGTTGCATCCATTCTAATATGCAATAGGGTATTACGATGCCGTTACTCAAATTTATGAGTACGCGTGGTCCCAGTCGTTCCACTTCTCCAGATTTTACAAGGGTGAAGGGTTCGCAGCCTCCCTTGCGCGTCATGAGCACTACCTCGCCGCCCAAATGAATCTAAAACCTGGCATGCGCGTCCTAGATGTTGGATGTGGTGTCGGTGGACCCGCTCGCGAAATTGCCCGTTTCTCTGATGTCAACATCATCGGCCTTAACAATAACGACTATCAAGTCTCCAAGGCGCGCAAGCACACAAAAAAGGCTGGCCTGGAAGACCAGGTTTCCTTCGTTAAAGGAGATTTCATGAAACTAGTGGAGCGATTTGGGGAGAACTCGTTTGATGCTGGTAAGTCTTGATTTTTTCTTGTCGCATTGTGCAGTTATATGATTGTGATTGTTAGTCTACGCTATTGAGGCCACAGTACACGCACCTACATGGGAAGGTGTGTATGGCGAGATAATGAAAGTTTTGAAGCCCGGAGGAATTGTATGTTCTCTTCCTGACGTGCTACGTTAACCATAACCAAGTTTTACTTGCACAGTTCGGTGTTTACGAATGGTGCATGACCGATGCATGGGACCCTTCGATACCCTCTCACAAGGAGCTGGCTCATGGAATCGAAATTGGTAATGGCATTCCTGAGATGCGACCACTTCGACTTGCACGCCAGGCTATGAAAACTGTTGGATTTGAGATCCTCCACGAAGAGGACCTCGCTGAGCGTCCTGACCCCGTTACGTGGTATTATCCCTTGGAGGGAGACTTCCGGAAAGCACAAACATTTTGGGATTTGATCCTTGTGTGGAGAACGAGCGCAAGTGGCAAGTTCGTCAGCCATAATGGTCTGCGCTTGTTAGAATTCCTTCGTATCATTCCCAAGGGTACATGGGAAGTATGCGAGGAACTCAAGGTGGCTGGTGACGCCTTGGTCAAAGGTGGACAGACAAAGGTAATGCTCCATCTTCAAAATTATAGCCGATACTAAGTTTGTCCGATAGCTCTTCACGCCGATGTACCTCGCAATCTGCAGAAAACCTAATTAGGACTTATCAGACTTTGTACCATTTCAGGGGAATATTTGTTTGATACTCACGTTATACCATTTAATTAGAGCGTATTAAAGCACATTCATTCGGAACAAACGAAGATTCTCTAAGTTTCACGTCGTGCTCACAAGACACGACAGAAGGCGCACCAAGAAATCCTGTCACTATCAGGTGACTGTCTAACCGCAATTCTCAACGCTGGTAGATGCTGGTGCTGTTTAATGTTCTGCCTTCTGGATGGCTCCATCGGCTAATAAGCGCAATCGTCATCAGCTCGAGAACCGAACAGATGGCCATGCGTCTCAGGCCTTTCATTTATTCGGTCTTGACTTCCCGTAGACAGAGTACGATTGGCTCCCGGTACCGTCGACAATGTGCTAGTGGCGCTTGGCTATAGAGTGCGCGAAGTTCTTCCGGACTGACCAATTAAATTTGTCGAACTTGGCATTGGCCGTGCACCAGAGTTGGTAGTCACTTGATGAGTATGGGTCCCTGTCTTCTTCTGCATATTGACCTCATCAGTCCAGCTGGTGTGCACACTTAACCACTGGAGATGACGAGCTGCGTCTTTATCGGAGCCCGGCGGTAAAAATATTCGAAACTCGGAGTTTTTAGACCAACATTCTGATTCTTGCATATTGGTCGAGACACGGGACCGTGTTTGAAGTGTTTCTGCCCAGACGCCTTCACATGAATCAAACGGACATCTTCTTCCGTGGTGCGAATGACTTGGGGCTTCATGGCTTCAGTATTTCGCTTGCGCAAGGCTATAAAGCTGGATTATTGTCGCTGACATTCTTCACTCCTACCTGTAACACTAACGCAGCTAAAGAGCCTCTCAACTCGTTGATTATCCCCCGATATACTACACAATGAAGTTCTTCTCTACTCTCGCTCTCGCCCTCATCCCTTCTTGCGCTCTTGCCGTGACCGTTGGTTATGATAACGGCTACGGTGTCGCCAGCAACTCTCTCGCCAATGTTGCATGCTCCGATGGTGCAAATGGCCTCCTGACCAAAGGATTCACCACATACGGCTCCCTTCCCTCATTCCCATACATTGCATCATCTGACTCCGTTGCTGGATGGAACAGCCCGAACTGTGGGACCTGTTGGCAATTGACATACAACGGTCGCACCATTACGGTGTTAGCAATTGACCATGCATTGTCGGGATTTTACACTTCGCAGGCCGCATTGGATGATTTGACGAATGGGCATGCGGTCGAGTTTGGAACGGTGCAGGCTTCGGCAACTCAAGTCGCGGCGTCGGCTTGCGGTTTGTAGTGGTTGAGGCGAGATTTCGTGGGAGCAGATTGGCATTGATTGGACTTTAGTACATGGACACAAACATAGTTGGACAGTCACTCTTCATTGCATCTACCATTACTTCTCGTAGTATAGTCAAATAACACCGTGAAGTTCTTGTGAAAGGACCTGCAGTGAAGGATCAATGTTGATCGCAATTTGAAAAGGTTGAGGCTGTGCACATTCGTTGACCAGAAACCACGATGTGCAAATGCATTTGCTCTTCTGTTGGGTACATTCCTTGAAGGTAGGCCTCACAAACCGACAAATAACAGACCTACTTTCTTCTTGCGCTTCCGAGATTCGGAGAAACGACGGCTCGTATACTAGTCTAGTTTCCGACAACTTCCTCCGTACCCCACCGCTGCTCACGGGCTCTTGAACCTTTTTCCGTTCTTCTACAATGAAATCTGGACTTGAGGTATCACCACTTCTATTGATACTATATCTCACGTTGGTGGACCAACTATGCGACTACCATGGAGTTGACAAATTTACTCTTCTGGTGGTCTGAATACAACTTCAACGGCCATGGATGCCCCTCAGGAGCACAAAACGACAGTGGCGCCTTTCTGACGAGAATCTGATATCCCTTCCTATGACGTTCGTTTGACAAACTCGCCGATCTTACCTCGGACGGATCACTGGTTACACTTCAGCGCACACTAGTTTCACTTCACGAGTTGAATGCTCGTGTGCTACATCCCCATTTCCTTCCCGTCTACACTTCTGTTTATGCTCCAGTAGTGGTTGACTGCGACTGAGTCTTCAATTACTTGGACTTAATTTGGCCTTGAAACTCGGGTTTCATAAACCGTCGGTTCTAGCTTTGAGGATAAGTGCTAGAACAGAGACCACGAGACCCTTATTGAATTCTTCACCTAGTAAATTCATATGGACTTGACGGACATCTTCTTCCGGGGTGCGAATAACTTTAGCTTCATGGGTGCCTGGATTTCTCTTATAAAAGTTGGAATATTGTCTGGTATTCCTTCACTCCTACCTGCGAAGACAACGCAGCCAAAGAGCCTCTCAGCCCGTTGATAAACGACAACTACCACTGCAATAATGATGTTCTTCTCCACCCTCGCTCTCGCCTTCATTCCATCTTATGTCCTCGCAACGACTGTTGGCTGGGACGCTGGTTATGGCGTCGGTACCAACTCCCTCGCCAACGTTGCTTGCTCCAACGGCGTCAACGGTCTCTTGACCAAGGGCTTCACCACATACAGCTCCCTCCCCACCTTCCCAAACATCTCATCATCTGACGCCATCGCTGGATGGAACAGCCCGAACTGTGGGAGTTGCTGGCAGTTGACATACAATGGCCAGACGGTCACGGTGACTGCAATCGACCATGCAGCCTCGGGATTCTACACCTCGCAGGCGACATTGGATGCGTTGACGAATGGGCATGCGGTCGAGTTTGGAACGGTGCAGGCTTCGGCGACTCAAGTCGATGCGTCGCTTTGTGGCTTGTAATATCATAGTTTGTATCGAAAGCAGTATGAACTTTCCGGACAAGCTACATAGGTGTACTATCATCATGGACTATATTGTAGTTATTGCATGTGGGCCTGTAGTATAAATGTGTACAAACAATTACTGCTATCTCATCAGATCCGGACGAAAAGACGAGAACATGCCTTGACGTCACTACGTTGAAGCGATTGACTAGGACATCTGGTTCAGACACTAATCGTTGAACAAACTTTCAGGACCAGGCTTTTCTACCACTTAGTGATACAGCGGTGGTCGACGCACAACCAATTCGGTGATCATTCAGATACAAAAACAAGAATAGAAGTAGCCAGTAAAAATATCTCCGTCATGGTTTTACCAGACCGTCAAAGCCACATAGTAGCACACCAGAAGATGGGGTACGGCAGGATACAGGAATATGACGGCGCACCGACCACCCTACATCAAACTCCGTGTCCAGAACACGGAGCGAGCTAGGCAGTGTTGCTCCCTCTCGTGAGTGCCACCCCGAAAGGCGCACCTTCGCTCCCTCAACTATGAATGCAAAAACGTCACGCAGACAAGTTAACGCCTGCTGCCAAAGCTGACGCTTCGATGGTTGAGTCGGACACTTGAAGGAAATTTTTCATAGCACGCGTCGTTTATAAGGCGGCAGTTCAAGCGGAGATCAAATTTTCAAAAGTCAGCCAAAATAAAATAAAGTGTCTACACATAGATCGGCATGTAAATTAACATAATCCATGGGATATTCAAAATATATCGACAGATTCACGAAGAGCAGAAATCACAGCGACAACTTTGGACTCTAGCTCCAAAATGTCACCCCCGCGGGTCGCGACGAGATCAGCAGCCTCATTGATCTTTCCTGTAAGTAGTTTCTCCAAGTTTGTCGAAGACAAGGCAAGGGCTCCCTCCTTTGTGATTTTACCATCTGCTTCAAGAGATGCCTAAATCATACAAAGGTTAGTAGCTCTCGCGCAAATAATCAATGGTCCACCTACCCAAGCGACATCAAACCGGGTATTCCGAGCACTCCAAATTTCCTGGATACCAATACCAACAGTGACATTGTACGACAAAAGCAAGGAAATAGCACTATGCTCCGTCAGGGGAGGGCCTGGCAATCTGTCGTTCTTGTAAGTACATGATCGGAACATAATCACAGAACTTACATTCTGCGGTCCTCCCAAGTGAAAGGGAAAGGACGAGACGGTGTAAGCACAATGCCAACGCCTGCTTCACCGAGTTCTTTCGCGAGTAGATGAGCCTCCGTCGCGCCCGTTATTGTCAATTGTATATCCGTTCCCTTTACCTGTTTGACCTCCTTCTTTAACAGAACAAGCGTAGCAATCACATCCGCGCTATGGGCCTCGACAGCAAGAGGGATCGTTCCCTGTCCAAATAACAATTGATACACATCGCGTTTATAGAGAAATCGACGTACCTCCGTCACTTTCTCGAACCATGTACCTGAATCTCCTTCGTATGGACCGAGTAAAAGTCGACGGAGAGTAGCTATCTGCGTGCTAATACTCGGGGTGCCGAAATGCCTCACAGCAACGTGCAAAGCCGTAACCTCTTGTAGAACAGCGCCATTCTCGAGTTTGTGCGCCGCCCCGGTAGAGAAGAACGTCCCCAGCCCAGAGAAGAACTTCCGGGCACTGGGCGCCACAATGGCAGATGTCACTCCCGAGCGGTAGGCCAGACTAGAGCAACAAAGCAGTCAGCGATCATCAAGACTACGCTGAGTACAAGTTTATCACATACAGCGCATCACGAGTGGTATACAGCAGCCCGTCCACGGCGCGAATGAGGGCAGTATCTCCTCCAATTATCTTTGGTACCGCCTTGATCAACGGATCAGGAACTCGTCCGTCATTAGTCGTAGGTTCTTGATCGATATTCTCTAGGCCTAGAGGCGAGCCAAAAGAGATCAGACCGGGGGAAATAGATCCGCCTTCGAGGTCAACAAGATGTGGTTTTGCGCCACCAAGAATACTGGCGTCAAAACATTCTGCATATGATCCAGAGCATATGACCTTTCCTTTGAGAACAAGGACCACGCCATCTTTCTCGGGGAAGTCAAAGATTTGCTGAACGGTTTGGACGGGAGATCGGGAGAAAAAGGACTTGACATTGGTGAATGCCGTCATATCTGCTACACTTTGACTTGGAGATAGAGGTGGCAATCCATCGTATTTGAGAGCTTCTTTGGCCTCGTCATCAAAATTAGGAACCTTGGGGACTTCTTGGAAAGGCTGAGGCTTGTGAGCGACATACGCCGACTCGAGCTGCGGAATACCATCGATGAAGACCTGGGAAGGGGTCGCACCTAAAGATAATGGATGACTGTCCCAAATAACGAGATCTGAGGGAGTATTCTAGCACTGAGAGCGTATGATGATGACGAATTTTCTCACCAGCGTCCCATCCTCGAGGATTTGTCAGATGATACGTTCAGGCGGTAGAAATATCAGAGGATTCACCTTTCCTGACATAGCCAATTCGGTGGCCCATTCCCATGATTTCCGCAGGAGTACTGGTCACAGAGGCCACAGCTAAATTGTCGGCCAAGCCATAGTAGTGGGCTTGTTGGGCCTCATACAGCAAAAACCGTGAATTCAGGACAGAATGGTCACTCTGTCAAAGAAAGAGGATGAAGACGCGTCATTGAAACGAAAATGTCGAACGCACCTTGAAGACAACTTGCAATCCATTATCGGCAAGAATTCTTGACGCAAATTCTGACTGCCTATAGGCCTCTCTCTTGTACCTGTCGCCCGAATGAGATGCCCATGACGTTTATAAAACGAAGCGTATAAATCGATACCTTCCATTAGTGGCAAACAGAGCAACGGCAGGTGTTGGACCTGTACAGGACTCTCCAGTTAGCAGTCACTTCTGTACTTAAACACCACGCACCATAGGCTTTCTTTAGCAGGTCTGGGACAAGATACGTTTCGTGAGCGTGGTGGAAAGCAGCAATAGGGAACTGGAACTCGTTGGAAAGCTGGTGGGTGTCAGCTACAGCGCCAGAGTCTAGCAAGATAACAAAAACTTACGCGGACCATGTCATCCAGGTCAACAGCTTCGTAGCAATGGATATTGACCTGAAACGTTGTTTCAGCGGGGATAGCGCTGTAGCCGACACCTTAATACTTACTTTGACATGTCCTCTAATGACGTCGACCAAGGCTTCCCACTTTAGGTCCTCCGGGTACTCCCCAAGGCCTTGCCACTGTCCATTCATTGCCTTGGAACAATAGGCATCTTGCTTTCGTTTGATTTGAAGAGCAGTGTTGTACCTAAGAAAGAGAGGTGAATGGTATAATGACAGATCAGTATATGAGCTCACGCTTCTCGGAATGCCCACGTCGTGTCCATTCTACTTACACCGTAAACCCTGCCTTGTCAAGAAAGGGTCAATAGATCTAAACCGAAGTTTACGAAATATGACATACTAGGATTTTCACCTATCGACGCGAAACATATGAACACGCGCGGGCAAGTAGGTTTACATCAGATACTTACCGCAGGCGTGTCTGCGGAAGACACAGTTAGTCATTTCTTGCGCTTTTCTTCAAAGCCATAGACGTACTTCATATGCCGCCATCTTGGTGGCAAACTGGGGTTAGGGAAAGAGTTGTTAATTTGATAAGGTGGTTCAAGAAGCATCGAGGACGGAGATCTCTCTTCAGTATGGCGGAGCTTGATTACGAATGCCTGACCACCTGTACATTGTCAGAATGCCCGGGAATCTTTCACAGGAAATACGTACCAATGGCGTTAGCTGAGCCGGGTAGTACCAGGGCTGTCGTAACACCGCCAGCGATAGAGAGAGGGTATGAATCGTCGTGAGTATTGAGGGCGTCCAAACTTCGAAGCCATGGCTGGGCAGTTCCCTGGACAGAATTACCGTCCGAAGCACCATCGAGTTCAGGCGACGGGTAATCACCCAAATGAGAATGGAGGTCCACGATGCCTGGAGTGACCCAAGAGCCATGTGCATCGACTACTTGAAGACTACTACCGTATGCCTCCAGCTGGCTGGACCCATAGCTGCCGACGCCCATAATAAGACCCTTGTCAATGAGAATATCCGCCTCGAGAACCTGCGTCCCGTTGTGCAATCCGGTCCATATCTTCGCATTCTTGATAAGGGTAGGCTTGGTTCCGGGCACAAATCGGTCGTTTTCGGTCCTATCATAGAAATCTGTGGGTGGTCCTGCAGGTTGTTGCAAGTTCTGGCATCGTGCAAGTGTCGCTGCAGCATGCGGAGGTATATGGGGCGTGGTAAAGAATGTCCTGGTGATAGCAACTGGGACGAGGAAGAAGACAAGAATAACGATACCAATTGAACGTGAAGACTGTCGTAACCTCCTCCTAGGCAATGGGGGAGGCGTGTTCTTCTCCATTGCAGAGTCGGGCTCGACGACGGTAAGAGGTGAGGGACAGGCAGGCACGACGGCAGGCCTACAGAGAATTCTTCGGCACCGCGTGAGGGACACGCGACCAGCCGACGTCTTGAACATTACGTCGAATTACGCCCACCAACGTGTCGCCTCTCATCCTTTTTCGCCTACTGAATGCCAATAACACAAGGAGCAGATTAGTGTCGCGTTCAGTCCCCCGAGAAACAGGCAGCTTGCTCTACGACATTGAACATCGCAGAATTCATTACGAAGGTCGGAGGTGTTGCACTCACATGAGGCTACCAGACCAATTCAACAACATTTAGGTATCGATTCACAGACGTTACTTGCCAAGGACATTTAGACAAAACAGACGAAATATGGGGGATTAGATCTTGTTGAGGATAAAGGTGGGCGTCATTTTGGTGCCTTTTATTAGTTGAGTGTACAATAATTTTATTCCGTCCTTGGTCGAGAGCTTACTCGGCTCTGCAGTCGCCTGAGGAAGCAGCGTGCAAGGCAGTGTGTGTTTATCCCAGTGCTTCGATGTTCTCTGTTGGGCTGTTGGGTCAGAAGCAGTGTCCTCTTGGTCCTCTGACACTATATCACTCTTCGGCCAATACGTTCTATGATTCAATTGAATCTCGAACTTGACTATATCTTTCTGGCTCACGAGGTTCCCACTACCCGCTCCTGAAGATATCGGTTCGTTGATTCGTCTCCCTATATCAGATCGGCCCGGGCGTCTTCCCGTTTGGTCCACAGTTGCCACTCTCAATTAGAGGCGGTCTTGTTCTGTCTTCTGCAATCAGGTCTTTGTTATCTTCGGCGTCTTTGTGTCTGTTTCTTTGAACAACATGCCACTGGATATTTAGTATGGAACCTGTGCCACACACAGAACAATATAAGAACCCGCCATGGTCTTCTTCAAGTTCCCCCTATCCACTCACAACCCACTTACCGACATGTCTGCCTCATCTTCTTTCGAGTCTCTTTTCGAAATTCTTCGTGCCGTAACCGTCGAAACTTCTCTTGAGGAAGTTCACCGGAATTCCGAAGTTGTTATACCTCGGCTGAGGGCTACCCTGTTCATCGGCGAAACAGAGCACTCCTGCGATCACACGAATGCAAAAACATTTCCTCATGATACGATTGCCATTGCGAACACGAAGCTTGGATATCCAACAATCTCAGAGCAAAATGGGAGGAACATTTGTTGGAAGTACTATCTGTAAGTTACCTCTCGTTCTGCCATCAGCTTGTTCAAACAATGCACCATAGTCTGCGTCAAATCGGCATGACGGAAGACATGGCCAAGGGACTCGTCGTGACAGACATCGCTCAAGCATATGACCTTCAAAAGCTAAGCGTTCATATGCACCGATCAATCAAGGTAGATAGTTCTTATCTTTTGAGACCAATGTTTTCTGAATATACATGCATCTCGCCCACAGGACCATTGCGAGAAAGCAGGAAAGTCAGTGCCACCAGAATACCTTGAAATGCCACCTCTTGACGAAGATGAATGTACGAAACTCAACTCATACAACTAATGTCATTTAGGGCTGACCGGTTGACATAGATGACTATGAATCTTTTACGGAGAAAGAAGTAGGCCTAATGGCGTCAGGCGGCCTCTTGAAGTTTATGGACGAGGGATGCACGACGGTGCAGGATATGCTGGAGATGTCGGAGAAGACGTCCCAAGAATATTTTTCTGTGGGACTTCGAAACGATCTCGACGATGTTGTGACCCAGCTTGACGGCGTTTCTATCTCTTCGGACTGCACATGAAATGACTGCTTCAATGAACCCTCTTTTTTATGTATCCTATCATAGTTTTAAGAATGCAATTTTCTGTCATGCCTGTAACTCCTGGATGGCGTTAGGCGGGTCGGCATCTGCCGGAAAGTCTTAACACAGATGTTCACCACCAGCACCATCTCCAGCTTCTCACCTTCGGTTGTCGCTCTCCGATCTCGTGGCAATGAGGAGCAGCCTTTTGCAGGCTGCCTTGTTTAGCGGGCTCAGCTGCACTGTCGACTGGACAAGTTGCCTCGCCGACTCGTCCGTCACGACTCTAGTCGACTTAGCTACCTGCTTTAACAAGTACACAGTTCCAAAGGATTATTACGAGCACGCAACATACTTGGCAGCACAGCCAACTACTACACAGCTAGATTCATGGGGTGACCTAATAACCTCACTCTTATACGTCGATAACAACTGCACTTCTGTTGCAATTCCTCCCAGCCTCCAGGATATCTACACCGTCTCCAACTTCAGCTCATACTGTGTGCTCTCAGAGATACATGCCAATGAGCGAGGGTTCTATGACAAGGGATGGGGCCTATTCGTCGTTCCTTCTTCGCGCAATGGCACTAAGCGTAACATTCATCTTGCCGTGCCACATCCCTTATTCGACTTTCAAACTCCCACTCAGGCCGTGTCGCTGTTCTCCATGACGGGTGCAAGGAGTTTGTTGATTTCGGGGAGGCACCGCAGCGCATATAATGTGTCTACAGACTGCCTCACCTCGACAACGAGGACTACGTACTATAAAACTGATCCTGCTCACGATATTGTGAGTCTGCATGTTCTTACCCATCTACATGAACCCTGAGGCCTGTTTCAGAATGAGCCTTTTCATAGCGCCAGCCAAGCTGTATGGGAATGGCAGAATGTCAACGGTGGATGTCCAACAAGGAGCTGCGCGTTCATTCAACTTCATGGAAAGTCTTCCACCACTTGCCGTACTGATCACATGTTTTTATCAAGCGGGCTGGGTAAGTTTTTCAGCTATTTATTACAACTCGCATGGTAACATATCAGTGTCAAGGCAATTCGACATGGTATACAGATGACGTTGATAGGCCTATCAAAAGAATTCAGAGACAGTTGGAAGATTCGTTTCCATATTGGAACATCACGCTTCCATCGGACAGCTCTTGTATTCTCACCGCGACGAAAAACGTGTTTGGGAGACTGGTCAATGGGGTAGATGAGTCGAAGGTTTGCAACCAGGCTGCCACTCTGGGTGGTTTGACTGGTGCGTTTGTTCATATCGAACAGGCCCTTGTGGCTACCTCCCCGGAGGCATATGACGGGTGGAGCCGTGCTCTGTTGGCGGCTTTTGAGCCTGCATAATTATGTTGCCGCCTTATTACCCTTTTCGGACCGATCACTGTAATTATTTGTTCATTTTCATCTTGTCCACTACATACTTGTATCTCTGTAGCCCTAATGGCCAATATTCTTACTCTGCATGGTCAAGGACTTAAGCTTGACACTCGAGCCGACATCGAGCCTCTATTAGCTAGTGTCGATGCCGCAACGATTGAAGAAATCCACCTGGGAGGCAACACGATTGGTGTCGACGCGTCTGTGGCACTTGCAGAATTCCTGTCGAAAGCTACAAACCTCAAAGTATGTGCTGAAGACAGTTTTTCTATTCCTTCGTGCTCACCCCAAACCACAGATAGCTGACTTGGCAGACATTTTCACTGGTCGTCTGATCTCTGAAATCCCCTTGGCTCTTACGGCCATCTGCAATGCCCTAATCGACAAAACGTCTCTCGTCGAGCTCAACTTGAGCGATAACGCATTCGGTGGAAGATCAGTCGATCCCATCGTCCCTTTCCTCACCAACAACCGGAGCTTCCAAGTCCTCAAGCTGAACAACAACGGTCTCGGCCCCGCAGGTGGCAAAGTCCTTGCTGATGCGCTCTTCGAGTCAGCCAAGATCAGCAAATCCAAAGGGGAGACGTCGAACCTTCGGACGGTCATCTGTGGGCGAAATCGTCTCGAGGACGGGTCGGCTCCATCGTGGGCTGAGGCATTCGCGGCTCATGGGACCCTCACCGAGATTCGCATGCCACAGAATGGGATACGCATGGATGGGATCACTGCGTTGGCTCGTGGGCTGGCAAAGAACCCTGGTCTACAGTACATCGATTTGCAGGATAACACCTTTACGGATGGGGGCCAGTTGACGGGCGTAGAAGCTTGGACAGAAGCGCTAGCATCATGGCCAGAGCTAAGGACTCTTAACCTTTCGGACTGTGTGCTGTCGGCCGATGGAGAGGTACCTAGCCTTGTGACTGCCATTACGGAGGGTTCGAACGCAAAACTTCACACGCTGCAGCTGCAGAACAATAATTTAGAGGCGGAGACCTTTGTGTTGTTCGCGGAGCACATCTCGGGTAATCTCAAGGGATTGAAGTTGTTGGAGCTCCAGTGGAATGATTTAGAGGAAGATGATGAGAGCTTGGAAGCCGTGGGACTCAGTATGAAGCAACGAGGAGGTAAACTAGTTATCGATGATGATGAAGAAGAGGAGGAGGAGGAGGAGGAGGCTGAGGAAGAGGAGGAGGAAGAGAAAGAACAGGTAAAGGAAGAACAGGATGCCGTCCTCGCCAGCACGATCGAAGCGAAGGTTCCACAAAAACCCGACGCGACGGACGAGTTGGCAGATTTGTTGAGTAGGGTCGAGATCCGATAGAGGACAAGTATATCTAGTGATATCATTCGAGTATACCCCGGGGCATTCATTCCGGCCAATAGGTAAATAAGGTAAATGTATAGAATTTGTTGTAAACTCGAGGGGTTGCGTCATCGAGCCTTAGTAACTATCCAACGTCCGTCAACACCATCCTTCCGGCGAACATGACCTAGAAGGCTTTCAGATTCTAACCAGCGATCCAAATCAGTGACTGATGTCGGAGACGCGACGGGACGCAGGATAAGAGTCCTGGTTAGCCACACGCGTGTTTCTGATCCGGAGTGACACGACAGCTCTCGATATGCAGATCGCAGCACCATCCATGTCGTCGATCGATTACGAGACTGTAGACCGTCGACCAATGAATAGAACGCTAGCGTCGCGACGTGCTGAACAGATTTCACTGGATCTAGATATCTGTCTCCAGCAATATCAAACAGTGCAGATTGGCGCATCAATAATTCAAAGCGGACGTAATTGCGCGTTCGTATAGAACGGGATAGGTTCTTGATCCAAGCATAGGCGGATGTGTCCTTGAACCCGAAGGTCGAGGGTAGAGAATCAAGGAAATTCCGGTAAGTGAGTTGAGAGGGATATTCGGCGACGAGGTGATACAGAAGACAAACAAGGATAGTGACGGACGGATCCTTTTCACTGGAGATGTTAGTACGTAGGAGGTCGCCGAAAAGATGTGGAATGATGGAGCCGATCTGGCGGTGTACGTTGAAAAGAACGGCCAAATGAAAGGAAGTCTCGTATACTGAAGCAGAGGTAATATTGTAAGTTCGTGACAAGGAAAGATAATGTTCCCGTACCTTCCAATGCAAACCTGTCTTTTCGTCCGGAAGCATATATGCCTTCTCTTAGCTTTCCTGATCATACGTCAGAAAATAACGCAGAAGCGGAGAGATGTCGCACTAAATAAAATCAATAGGTTCTCTTGGGCATCCATGCGTTGTTTTTCTGTTTCCTTGTCCTCGGAGATAAACCGTTTCCATATATCATTCAACTGCGATCCAACATAAATTAGAGTCACATCTTATGGATTAGAATACTCCAGGTCCCACCTTTTCTTGTATAAAGTCTCGGTATTCTTCTTGCACTTTGAAGTCCTTCAGCCTGCGATCAGTCTATTATCCGTCGTGATGAGAATCGCCTTGATGACTGACGTGTCTCCATCCTTGTCAAGGCCGCTATTCCGGCTGACTGACGGTATATATGCCATCGGCTGTCTTAGATTCCCAGTAACGCTTCGTGTGGCACGCCCACGCCATGTTCCTCGGGCAGCACGATTGTTGGACATGACAGTATCAGATTAAGAGGTCTTTGCTGACGTCATATGCAGATTTTAAAGTTCAAAAAAGAATTGTCGCAAAAGATGAGGGACTTTCGACGCTCAGGATGATAGAATTAACTGGACAAAAAGATTCACACCACATCTCTGCGAAAGGGTCAATTCTTGCTCACGTGTGATGGATCCCGAAAATGAGGATTATAGAAGCGAACGACAGTGACAAGTTTAAAGTAGTAGTATCAGCAAGGTCTCTACACTGGCAGTTTTCAAGCCACGGTCTGTCGTGGCAAGAGTAGCTATAGAGTCCACACCCAGTGATTAACGGCTTTTAATGGGAGCATGACGAAGTGTTCGCTACTATAAGCAACTCTGCCTCTCAGTACTATTGCACTCAGGCCGTAAGTATCGCTTCGTTGATTTCTATGCGCTCTGCAGAGTCAGGTTCTGCCATACAATGAAACCCAACGGCTTCATTTTTCGGTGTCCTTTCCGGATTTTGTACTTTGTAGCACCACAGAGGGCTGAGCTCAACAGATGCATCCCACCTCAGGGACGAACACCCTTAGAGCACTGCTAAAATATTGTATATGAATAGCAATTGGATCACAGATAGGTTCTGCGACCCGTATCATAACGGTTGGACAGAATGATGAAGTAATGCTTCGGTGGTCGTTCTGTGCGTTGATAGTACGATTCAGGGTCTGAGTAGTCGGATTGCTAGCGTAAGGAGGAAAAAATACTCACTATTGACAACACCTTGAGGATGTGTTATGACGAAATTCCTTTCGTGCCCAGTTTCACACTACAGGAGGCTTTGAGCATTATAAAACGAAATCCCTCGCTAGTTGTTTTAGACTCTGATTCGTACCGTACGGCATCGCAATGATGGCATGCCTTCTCGATCTGTAATTCAAACATGATCTGAAAACTCGGAAAGCCGCATCTTATTTGCAGAAGTTGGCGTGTTGGCTTGTTTCGAACGACTTGAATCTTTCGAAATAGGCACAATCGTTGGAATACCAAGACGTTTTTATGCGATGGATTAGGCCCTGAAACCCGTCGGTACCACATTTCAATTGTGATTACTAGGGGTGAGGAGCCGTATACCGTCAGATAGCGCAGGGCCGAGGGCTCAGGGCAGCAGGCACGAAACGAAGGTTGATGAACGTAGTTGACGTTCTCTGGCGATGGACGCCGTACAAGACCCACCCCGAGATAGAGATGTTCGCTCGGCAATCAAGCATATCGAGCTAGAGCCTTGATTTTGGAGACAGACTAGATATACACTTGAAAGTCCATGTTGAGCCCGATCGCGGAGAAAGGTACCCCTTATAAGAATCTAGTTCCCCGATCGCTTCAGAATGAGAGAAGTGTTACTGACTGAAATATAGAAACTCACAGAAAGCCATTGTATGGATCATTTTTGACGCATATACATCAAGCTAGAATCCCTTAACAACAGTTGTCGTTAATTTAACTTTCTGAAGCGAATAGGGTCGGGTGCGATAATAAGTTTTCACTTCACGTAGTCACGAAATGAAATAGACAGGGTGGCCTAGAGCGCAGTCCGCGGTAACGCCTGCTGGAAGCTCCTGATAGGGCAGAACGCAGCTCGCGTTATTTGTTTGTGTAGATTCACGTGATCAGCACTTGATTCTTTCCCAGCCTTTGGACAACCTCAGCACCACACCTTGCTGGTCTGTTCCTCTTCTGCAGGGCTCCACCATGGACCCAGCCTCCCCTCCCTCCCCTCCCCGCGAAACAAACGACATTTTCTCTCTATCTGACAGTATACTATCTTCTAAACTTAGATTCATCGAAGAGGTTCGTATATCGATGTTCGTATGTCGTGAATGACAGCTGATGCATTGTAGATTGGCTTCGGAAACTGGGGCAGTGTTTGGCTCTGCAATCCCAAGAACGACCCGACGTCGCACGACGCTGACGACTTCGACAGAGTGTTGCAGGCACAGATCGCTGTCAAGCTCGTCCACCGTAATACAAAGAGCAAGACGACCGTCGCACGCGTCAAGTCATTGTGAGCGAAGGAATACTGGCTTCTCTTCACACACTGACTGCTATCAGATGGAACGAGATGAAAATCATTCGTACTTTCAAGTCTGATCCACATCCGTCGATCATACCGTTCTACTCCTTCGTCATAACACCCTCTTACGCGTTAATCACCATGTACGTCTTGTCAACTCTTGTTTATGCGTTGAAAGAGACGTGACAACGCGTTATTTCATATGCTAATACGTGCAACAGGGCATACCTTCCCGCGCTTGTTCCTGTGGAGGTGGAAGAGTCTCGAGCTCGCGGCTGGTTCCGATTCCTTTTATCTGGTGTAGAATTCTTGCACAAACGTGGAGTAGTCCACAACGATATTAAGTACGCCCACTAATCCGATAAGGTGCCATAACAGCTAAAATTTGCTCAGGCCGGCCAACATATTGATTTCTCAAAAAAATATTCCAGTCCTGGTTGACTTTGGTTTTGCAGAGAAATACGACGTTGACTCCGAGACAGCCTTTCACAGCAAGGTTTCTTATGGCACTCCTGAAGTAGGTCTTCATTACTGCGGTTATACGAATGTTCTTATCTCGTCTGACAGTACTTGTCACCCGAACGCGCACGAGAGATACCGCACGATTGCCGCAAATCCGACGTATGGTCGCTTGGTGTGACATTCTTCGAGATTCTTGTCGGACGTACGCCGTTCGAGGAATGTGATCAAGAACAGTTTACGACCAAGGAAGACCTTGAAAAGTACTGGTCTAGAACTGTGAGGAGCTTGTCCATCTTGTCAATTTTAACCGTTCAAATATTTTTTCGTTGCCTAGCTACGGGGAAAATGGATAGGCAGCTGGACAATGTCAAAAGGGATGGAAAAGCTGCTTCGCAGAATGATCTCCCCTAATGCCGATTTGCGTTGTACGGCATCTGAAGCAATGCAGGACCCGTACTGGAAAACACGTGAAGAAGACTCTCAACATCGTAAGTTTGAACCACCACTTTTTGCCGCACGATTGACCTCCTTCAGGACGATCTTCGAGTCACACCTCGTCCCTTGTCTTCGAAAAGGATATGTCAAAGCTGTATGATCGCACACCGTCTCCATCTCGCGTAACAAAGGGCAAAGAGAATCTGAAGAGCCCCCTGGCTCTATTTTCGTCCAAGTTGCCGAAGGTCACTGATTCAGACGAGCACCGTACCGTGGCGAGGTCGAAGTCTCAGCCGAAGGTGATCGCGTCAAAGAGTGAATCTTTTACTGTGTGACTAGACGAGAGTCATTTGTTGAGACTTTTTTTTAGTTCAATCTTACGCGAAGAAGCGGGTTCCAGTTCCTCCGCTAACCGATTTGTCTCCAATAAAGGCTTCTCCGCCATCATCGCCGTCCGCTAAACCGGTTTTACACGCTATTTCTCGAAATGCCGATTCCAAGAGTCGCATACCACTAAGCTCGCGCGTTCTTGGGAATCTCACCATCTCTGCTCCAATTAATCTGAATCGAGGACGAGTGCTTGGTGATGTGACTGGTGCGAATGTTAATGTGGGCAATGCAAGAAGAGAAAAGGGCAAAGGAAAAGACAAGGAAAACACTGTAAATCAACGTGTGAAGGACTGGCAGAAGTTGAGGGAAATCTCTCGCTTGGAGGACTCAGAAGAAGAACTTGGGCATGAGACTCGCGGAGCAAATGTTGGGCGCCCCCAGAAGAGTCGCGATGGAGATAAAGAAAATAGATCAACGACTATCCCGACACCTCCATCGTCACGCATGGCAAGCCCATCTATCCCTGGTATGTTTACTGTTCATTTTGGTTATTCCTATGCTTACTGACCACCGTTAATAGCTAGTCCATCATTCAACTCTCCTCTTCCATTCAAGAAGAATTCCACATCGGCACTGAACATTCTCAAACATAGTATCAGGTCCTCCATCGGTATGTTCTCCCTTTTCCTCACCATTCCTTACTCACCAATCATAGATAAAACAAAAAATATATACAAGTCGTCGACGCTAGGCCAGGCTGCGGGAAGGAAGCGGCCAAGCTGCTCCATCGATTTACTTGACAATTCCCCTACGACAGAAGAGTCTTGGGATGCCTCGCGTCTGCTCACTGGTGCGTCGATTATTCTCAATATAAAAGGCCATTTCTTAACTCTCGCAGGAGCGTCTGCCTCTACCCCTGCACTGCTGGCGCAACCATCCACCGAAGAGCCAAGCATCCAGGGTACCGGGAATCTAGACAGGATAACGACGTGGATGCGCAATGTGGAAAGTACGTGAATCGTTTCAACAGTATACTGATCACTGACAGGCGCTGTAGAAGTCGTCGAAGATGCAAGACAGAACTTTGTTCCCCCACCAGTTGTGTCACCGCCTGGAACACCTAAGCCAGCGCCTCTACGCCCGTCCCCGCAGAACCGGAGCAATCGTTCGTCACGAGGGCCTAGACAGGTTCTCCCAGCTAACCAGATCTTCGCTGATGAGTCAGATAATCTCCTGCCCAGTCCAACAATGTCATCCTTCGTTACATCCGGGTACGACATGTCCATCCAAGATACCTCGAGTCCTGTGGACCAAGGGGTACAACTGGTTTGTACACCCACGAAGAAACGAAGGGCGAGTGTGTCGGCTAGCTCCCCAGAGGCTTCTCTTGGTCATTCAGGCTCCCCTTCCGAGCGCAAGGAGAAGAGCAAATCCCACGCAGATCTTTTACAGATGCGCACTGAACCCATATCGACGATAGATGTAGCGCCAGTGAGGCGAATGTCATCTCCATTGTCCCCTTCCTCCTCTAAGTCGACACCGTCTCCTCTAAATCGAAACATGTTCATCGATACAGCTGCTCTCTCGATGAAGTCACTCGATAGCGAGCAAGTTACTACTCCGAGTCCTATCAGCAAGTCTTTCGACGAGTTAACCTCATCGCCGTTACATGTTAAGCCGTATCCTCCTCGTAAGCCCAGCGCTCAGAACATACCTGTCCCCGATTCCCCTAGCCAACGTCGACTGGAAGGTGTATACGATCGCTTCCTCATGGCCACGTCCAGCGTGAAACGCCTCGGCAAGGGATACCAGTCGGACAATCCAGTGCGCAAGACAGTTCATGATATACCCCGCTCCAAATCACCCGGGCCATTCTCTTCGTTTCGTCGTACCCCGATGCCGCCGCCAGTTTCCAGTGATGATATAAGGCGAGCCGCGTCTGTCGATGAACTAGGCTTTAGGACATACGCCACGCCTGCTAAGCCTCCGACTCCTGCATTCAAAGACGAGAGCCCAAATACCGTTACAAAGATGTGTCGCGCCTTCAAAGCCTTCGTGCCTGGCAGTTCAGTCTCCCGACGGTTTGCGCGCCAGCGTACCTGAATTGCATCGTCTCTCTTTTCTCTATACCATCTCCCATTTGTCTTAATCTTTCATCATCTCACAATATCTGTACCCCCAATCTTGATTTCAGCGGTCTTAACATTGCTATCTATCTATGCTATCGAACTATCTATTCATTCACGACTTACCGTTTTATCACGGGTTCATGAGCTTAACAATCACGCTCTTCGATGAATTCATGATTTAATGCTTTTTGATTCATGTTACGCATTATTGATGCAATGTTGTGTACAAAGACTTCTGTGGTTATCTGTGTACTAGTAATCTCAACGTTCGCAATGTACTCTCTTTCCTCTGCTGTCGACCCTCATGGGTGTCATCTCAACTGGACTACGTATTTTTTCAAGTTGATGTAGGTCTCCCAGCAACCTCATCAGTGATAACCAAGGTACTCAAGTTATTTTAGGGGAGATTATATTCGTTGAACAACTTTACTTCATCGAACAGGTCAACAAGATGACGACGTCGGTACAATTTGATTCAGATTGCCTTCTTACTTACTCATACTAGCTCGTTTTAGTTCACCTCGCCAGGAACTGAGAAAGTCTCTCGGCTTCACGTTTACCGCTCTCGGTTGCCCCTTGCACGCTCCCACGATGATCGACGTCCGTGTGCTCTCCGGCAAAGCCCAAACGCCCTCCCCAGACTGGACGCGACAACTCAAAGAAATCAAAGGGGGAACGTTCATCTCCGACAACAGTTGGAGTGGTCGTCGCACCCAGCGTAAAAGGGTCAGCAGACCAACTTCAGGATAAGGTCATCAGCCCACCTGAACGCATATTAACACCAAAAGAGAAGTAATTCACCTAGTAACGGTAGAATGCGTAAATGTAGGCACATCAATGTCTTTCCCGATTTTCTCTTTCAGGATTTCATGAGCTGCGTTGGCGACAACGGCCTTGTCCATTTTCTCAATGTGAGGGGCAGCAGCACAGCTGATGTAGATCAGTATTGTGGTCTGGAGGATCGCACAGCTTAAAGGGATAGAAGAAAGAAGTCCTTTCGGGTCGGAGGGTGAAGGCGTGCTCAAATAATGGTCTGGAAGGATTGTAATACCGCCGTACGACTCTCCCCACCATACTTTGGGGTACGTGAGGAGAATCTTAGCCAAAGTTCCGACATGCGTCCGTTGAATGGCAGCAACTTTGCGTTGTGGGAGGGAAGGTGAGAAAAATTCCGGTGCGGCTGCCTTGAGCACGGCTAGCGGGATCGTGCAAATGACAGATAAAGCACTATACGATGCTCCGGACGTGGTCTTGACAACGACGGAGTCCGAATTTTCAGAAAGAGAGACAGACGAGACGGGCGCGTTGAGCACAAGCTCTGCACCGGATGCAACGGATGCATCCAGGAGCGCTTGTGTGACGGTCTCGTACCCTCCTTTAGGAAAAGCGTCGGTTCCTGTGAATTTATTCTCGTATCCGTTCCACTGCAAACTGATTTGTTCCAGAGTGGCGCCAAGTCCACACTCTAAAGAGCGAGCCAGAGACTCTGCCAACGGCCGTTCGGTATTGGAAAGCCCTTCAAACAGGCTCGAGCCTTCGCTGAGTAGGGAGTCAGCGAAGGAGAGATGGGTATCAGTCACGCCGTTTTGAACAACTTCAAGGGCTTTCTTGGAAGCTGCAGCAAGATTAGCACGAAGTGTGTCAGCAAGCGCCTCAGATATTTGGCCTAAATATAGATTAAACAATCAGCTACTTCACGAACGGAGTGACAGAGTGCCGTACCGTTTGGACCGACAACAAGGCCTGGTTTGGGTGCAAGAACTGTCATCTTGATGCCCAAGTCTTCAAACAGTTTTCTAGTAGGAACACCTTCGGCATATCCATGCACAAAGCTGCAGCCAATGTCGATTGGGAATGACTGTCCTTCCTTATACGACAACACCCGGCCTCCTATGCGGTCGCGGGCCTCAACGATAAGCACAGAGTGACCGGCGGCGGCGAGCTCTCTGGCTGCAACAAGACCACTGAATCCAGCGCCTATAACGATACAGCTTACAGGTGCGCTAGCCATCGTCAGGATGAGGTACAGGTATAAGCTGAGTGGGGCATGGGATCATGGCTGAAGGGTTGCAGACAGCGGAAGAGCGGCCCGCTCCGTCCGCGCCCGTCTAAATTGTTTCATCTCCTGCTATACACTATCCTTGAAGTTTGGGCTGTCATTTGACCGTACTGAACGCAAATTAAACGCTAAAACTACATCAAAGTGCTCACACGATGAACTGTGCGTCGTAACTTGGCATATGCCACACAGAAGAATTGAATCTCTGTCTCGAGTTCGGGGAGGTTCGTGTGACTGAAGTCATATGAAATCAAATGGTTGAATAGTATACATACATAACTGCGCCCATAGTGGCAAACGACATGCTCTGTTATGCTTTCACCCCAAGATGGACCCAGAAATACCTTGGAAATACTTGCTTTCTCGATCGATCAGATTCTGATCGCTGATCGCACTGGTCCTCTTGGGGCAATGCTACCGTTTTTCAACTAACATTGTGACAGGAGTTGGTGCTGGAGACCTTCCTCGTTAAAACTGAGGGCTAGAGTGCACACGAAACCCCCAGTTTCGATACACCGGGATTTCGGATCGGTAACTGACTAACATGTGACTTTATTATTGCTTTATTACAGCAGCTCAACAGCGGCTGCATTGCCAATAACTTGTTGTTTTCAAACACGATAAAAACAGGCATGACTATCTTTGTGATTAGACAGAACACACATGGAAAGTTCGATGTACAACCTCAAAAAATTTCAGAAATGTTGCTCTGCGGCTATCACGTAATTCGACTCACCTGACCGGTAAGTAACGGTAACTTACCATACCAATGCTAGGCCCCTAAGAAAAGCGGTTGTAGGAAACGGTAACTTATCCACCTAGAGGTTTCGTCACTTCGTGCCCTACAGGTCTGAGGTGGCTAAGCCTGGCTTGTTTGAGAGACTAAAAAGACTCATAAAAATCAGTAGTAGCCCACCGCGAGGGTCGAACTCGCAGCCTTCAGATTTGCTGATGTGAACATTGTTCAACCCGCCGTAAAAGTCTGACGCTCTATCCGATTGAGCTAGGCGGGCTCGGATGTTGATCAATAGACACTTATATCACATGACGACCG